>OX421504.1:13877743-14496569 GCA_949126835.1 Anisus vortex
TGAGTGTGTCAGTAAGTGTGTGTGTGTGTGTGAGAGAGAGAGCTAGAGAGTGTGTTGTGTGTATGAGTGAGTGTGTCAGTAAGTGTGTGTGTGTGTGTGAGAGAGAGAGCTAGAGAGTGTGTTGTGTGTATGAGTGAGTGTGTCAGTAAGTGTGTGTGTGTGTGTGAGAGAGAGCTAGAGAGTGTGTTGTGTGTATGAGTGAGTGTGTCAGTAAGTGTGTGTGTGTGTGTGTGTGTGAGAGAGCTAGAGAGTGTGTTGTGTATATGAGTGAGTGTGTCAGTAAGTGTGTGTGTGTGTGAGAGAGAGAGAGAGAGCTAGAGAGTGTGTTGTGTGTATGAGTGAGTGTGTCAGTAAGTGTGTGTGTGTGTGAGAGAGAGCTAGAGAGTGTGTTGTGTGTATGAGTGAGTGTGTCAGTAAGTGTGTGTGTGTGTGTGAGAGAGAGAGAGCTAGAGAGTGTGTTGTGTATATGAGTGAGTGTGTCAGTAAGTGTGTGTGTGTGAGAGAGAGAGAGAGAGCTAGAGAGTGTGTTGTGTGTATGAGTGAGTGTGTCAGTAAGTGTGTGTGTGTGTGAGAGAGAGAGAGAGAGCAAGAGAGTGTGTTGTGTATATGAGTGAGTGTGTCAGTAAGTGTGTGTGTGTGTGTGAGAGAGAGAGAGAGCAAGAGAGTGTGTTGTGTGTATGAGTGAGTGTGTCAGTAAGTGTGTGTGTGTGTGTGTGAGAGAGAGCGCTAGACAGAGAGCTAGAAAGTGTGTTTGTGTGAGTGAGAGAGAGATAGAAGTGTGTATGGCGTAATGTGTGTGAGTGTATGTGTGTTAGTGTGTGTGTAAGTGAGAGATATAGTGTCTGTGTATGTGTATAAGTGTGTTTCTTTGTTTATTGACTGGAGTGCTAACTTTTTTTTTCAGAAAAGAAAGCTCGTGCAGTTCTTGGCTCTCGCCTTTCACTAACAGGCACAGACATAACAACAACAACTACAACAAAAAAATCAGAGCAAGGTCACAGATAATCTTGTTCAAGTGATAACAACATCCGCCATCAACGAATATGGCGATGACAACAGGAAAAGTGGTTGTCACATGGAACTCCCTGCATGTAGCTCATTTATTTTTTTAAGGAAATTTTGACACAATTTATTACATGACTATTTGGTCACAGTACCAAAGCTGGATTTAACATTGAGCAATATATACACGAGCTGGTGACGTGCTTATGGCAACAGGGATTACACAGTAACCATTGAAATGTCCAAATGTCCATACATGGATACATGGTGCAACACTACAAATGGTACATAAGAACCAGCACCAGCACCCCCCCACCAACAACTTCAAAGAAAAATAGTTACCTTGTCTTTTCTGTTACAGACACTCCTTCTATAGGCTACAGAAGATAGTTGCGTCCTACGCTTATCAGTGGTTTGAGTCTAGTCCTGTATTTTGATGAGTGCCGTAAAGGATGTCTTAAGTTAATGGTTTTCCTGGTTTGTTCAGACAACCCATTCCAAGCCCGGATGCCACTCGTGTAGAAAGAGTAGGCCTACTTATATGCATTTGTTCTCGGTTAAGGGATAAGAATAGTTTTTTTTTGTATTTATGCTTTTCTGGGCATTGTAATAGGCTACATGTTATTGTTGCGTATTTTTTTCATATCGTTTAATGCATTACGTATTATTACTACTTCACTCTTTGTACTTCTGTCCTCTAGTGTTTTTAGGTTTAGTGATTTGACTAGTGATGTTACTCTTGTCAGTTGTGAATATTCACTAGTAGTGAATCGTCTTTTCTGGTTTCGCTCTATTTAAAAAAAAAATGTTTTCTTCAGCTGATGGGTTCCATACAGAAGATGCATATTCTATTATAGGCTTAACTAATGTTAGATAGCATTTTAGTTTGTATTCCCATTAAGGGTTGTCCAGCGGTTTGTCAACAAAACGGCTCGGGTTATAGCTCTGCCGCTCTGCATGAATTTTGGGGCCTAGGACGTAATAATCCTCTGTCTGGAAGGAACGTCTGTACATTTTAAATCATATTCATCCTAGAAATAATTTTGAAACATTTGTTAAATTTTCATTTCTATAAAGACTAATGTCTTCTTGGACTTTTTAATTACATCCTCAATATGTTAACCCCATGAAAATGTATCATTTTATTACTCCACAATAAAACTACAAAACAAAACTGTTTTCAAACGATTTGAAAAGTTAAAAAATTAGATTAAAACTTTTCAAATAAAGACTTACAGAGTGGAACTATGTCCATACCGATAAATCAACAACAGCACAATTATTGTTAATCTTTCTGTTAGCTTTGTATAATCGCAAGATAAAAAAAGTGTATTTTTTATGGTTTATTATTGTTTATAAGCAAAGTTTAATTTCATATCATAGAGCGGGGCACCACAATCTTTAAGAGCACAGTGAATCAAAACGGTCATAATCCCGATCCTGGGTCATACCCTCCTCCACAATCACACAGATCTGGGTCATACCCTCCTCCACAATCACACAGATCTGGGTCATACCCTCCTCCACAATCACACAGATCTGGGTCATACCCTCCTCCACAATCACACAGATCTGGGTCATACCCTCCTCCACAATCACACAGATCTGGGTCATACCCTCCTCCACAATCACACAGATCAGGGTCATACCCTCCTCCACAATCACACAGATGCCACAACTGTCCCATTTTATTCGTAAGTTGTATTTGCACCCCCCACCCCCTTTCTCATTTTAACTCTCAGTCGACGCCGATGACTGAACACGTACCTCGACCCAGAGGATAACGACTCAGCAGTTTGTTCAGAAGAATTACTTTGTGTAATAATAATAATATTAATAATATTTGTATAGCGCTGCAAACAAACTTAATGTACCTAAGCTCAGAGCGCATTTAACATACAACTAATAACACGGATATAATCTCTAGGCTAAGAAATATTAAGCTAAATATTAAAAATTTACAAACATAGGACAAATCAAATAAATGAAGCATTAACCGACCTAACATAAAAGTAAGACAGTAGTGGTCTAAAAAATGTTATCTAAGATAAATATTGTAATAATGAGTTTTTAAGTTCTTTTTGAAGGAATCAATGGAGCTTGTTTGCCTGAGTTGAATGGGAAGTAGATTCCACACCTTCGGACCGGAAATTGAGAAGGCTCTAAGACCAACGGTCGTAAGGGAGAAACGGGGCACTTTCAGAAACGAGAAGTCGGCATAACGAGGTGCCAGATGCCATTGCTCTTCAAAGAAACAAAAAGAAAGTAAAGCACGCTCTTTATTCAGCTGAAAACTTTTTTTCTGGAAACATGCGGATCTGTTTCTATCTGACATATCCTGTTATTTCGTAATCATATAGTTTGATTCCAAAAGCAAAACATAGTCCACGGATTTCTATTTCCAGAAGAAATAAGCAATTTCGAAAAGAAAAAAACAACACGAAAAAAAAAGTGTAACGAAAAAGCAATAGAATAAAAATAAGAATAAATAATAAGAATAATAAGAACAATAAGAACAATGCTCACACAAATATTTTTACAACACACTACAAAAACACACACACACACACGGCTACACGGTCACACAAGTTGGCAAAAAGAAAAAACAAACAACTGACATTCATTAATTAGAGAACAATTTCAACATATTGAGAACGATCTTATGAATTCTCTAAAGAGACCGATATAATTGTAAGCGGGGCTCGATGTTGCACGATGGCTTTCAGTTTGACATCAAAAAGATTAGACTCAAATGTTTGTTTGTAATTTCCGTAATTAGGAAAAGGTGAAGAAAGGAAAAATAGTCTCTCCTACAGATAGAATCAAACTATAAGACTAATATATAACTTTGATATACATAAAATATAGATATAGGATTATATTTTGAAAAATAACATATAAATCTAGGCCTACATATGTAAAGTCATTGTAAAAATTTCTTGCATGCCTAATTCCATGTCCTGTTATATTAGAAATCCCGGCAAAACAATTTCAACATTTTGTATTAATGACATATTTAGCATTCTAATGCTGAATACATATAATAATAAAATAGTTTTCGTGTTTGACATGGCAAACTATTCAGTTGGTCTTAAAACAACCCCTTCGTAATACATGGCTAGTCTCTTTTTTAATATATAGTAAACATTTGTATATATTATGTGACCCGTAGGGTTACAGTCTTGGGCGCAACTGCTGGATATGTATGTTGTTTTAAAATATTGCAACATTTACGCGTAAGTTGGCAGTAGTGTTGACATTGAGTTATGTTAAGTTTAAATTTTAGGTTATTTTAGCCTCGTTTTCGATTGACTCTGGGCGCCTTTATAAATGGTGGGGATTTTTTTTTAAAGAGAGAGAGAGAGAGACAGAGAGAGAGAGAGAGAGAAAGAGAGAGAGAGAGAGAGAGAGAGAAGAGAGAGAGAGAGAGAGAGAGAGAGAGAGAGAGAGAGAGAGAAAGAGACTGCTTTTTAAAGTGAATCGGAGCCCTGAGTTTGAACGTTGAATATAAAGTGAATACCTTGCTGGTTAGAAGTGCATTGTTTTTCTGGTTGAGATTTTGTTTTGATCTTTACCTTGTTTTAAATAAACTTTATATATCTATTATTACAAACCTCTTTGGAATTAAGTTATAATTTAGATTAGATGACTCGTATAAGTGGCCGTAATAAATAAATAGAAATGAAAATTATTTTAGCCTAACTGATTTAATAAAAAGGAAAGATAACTTATTTAACAGAAAAGAAAACAACACTTTTGACGATTCCAAACTAAAATAAATTTATTTACTAATTAATCTAACAATTAAAAAAAAATACACTCACGAAAATCCTTCCACATGAAATAAAACTGTAACAAGGTGAACACAAGTTTACATAAGATAGACTGCACAGCCCTGCCACTGAGAATAAAACTGTAACAAGGTGAACACAAGTTTACATAAGATAGACTGCACAGCCCTGCCACTGAGAATAAAACTGTAACAAGGTGAACACAAGTTTACATAAGATAGACTGCACAGCCCTGCCACTGAGAATAAAACTGTAACAAGGTGAACACAAGTTTACATAAGATAGACTGCACAGCTCTGCCACTGAGAATAAAACTGTAACAAAGTTACACAAGTTTACATAAGATAGACTGCTTTGCCACTGAGAATAAAACTCTATACTACATCGGTATTAAAATAATAGACTTAGACTCAAGACTCAAGATATGCTGAGATTCTAGCTCGAATCCCTTATATACTAAATAGAAGGATGTTTCTGGAATCGTAGAGATGCCAAATGCATTGCCACTAGAGTAAGGTTAGAGATAAACCCTCTGTCAGGCACACGTGCACATATTACGGGAATGAAATTCAATTGTGGAGTGATATTGAGAGGTAGATAGATCTATTAAATCCTTATTTCTTTTTTCAAAAACATCCACAAAACAACAATAACAAACGACAAAAGTACGACAGTTTGTGAGGCAAAGTGCTAATGGAATCCGTGTCCACAGTCCACACAACTCACCCTGTACAGAGTGCCCAACTTTATGATTAAAATCTAACACTCTCCCCAAACGTACGCAACAAATACCGCAATTAGAGAAAAAATAAAATCTGACACCCCTAAACGTATATAACTATTGTTTATCGCCATACAGGAAATCAGTAGCTAGTGACCAATTTGGTGTCGGTGTATTTTCACGTTCTATTTAGACAACTCCGTGGTTTGATATTCTTGCGAGAAAAGAATTTTTAAAAAAATGAAGACGGTCGTATCTTTACTTCACCTGGCGAATTTTGGGATCTTCACCTCGCCTGCTGCAGGAAACTTCATAGGACGATGTTGGGAGTCATGGAGCCGATGCTCAGAGTAAGTCTAAATTTAGAACCTTAATAGACATTGACAACAAATGTTGGTTGTTCATAATACAACTGAAGGGTTTTGTGTAGTACTGGGTAGATATTTTAAAGGTTGTCATAGATTCTTATAATAGGTAGGAATGATTTGATGTGAAAGAGGGAATGGTGGGACACCACTTGAACATGTTGTCAAGAAATGTGTGCATGCGTCACCCAGTTGACCAACTGAGAATTAGAGAGAACTTTGGAAGAAAGGCTAAAAAAAAAAACTTCGAGGGATACTTGGTGTGAATGAAAGTAGGCTGGTCGACATGGAAGCTCTCAAATATGTAAATATACAAGTAGTCCACTTAAAAAAAGGTGCCCACTAAAAAAAAGTAATTGTTTGTACAGAAATTGACTTTTTAAGTCACAATTTATCACCTTTCGATAAACTTTCTTGTTTATATATAAACTAGATTAGAGTCCTGGAAACATTAAGGAAATTGAGCTAAAGCTCATCGTATCAATAAAAACATGTTCTTGAAGTCTCAGCACCTTTTCCAAATAAATTACTGAGTTTTCTGAATCATACACATTGTATTTAATCAAGCTTTTTTAAAGAGGTTTACTATCAGACCAATTAGATTATCGTTGGCCTTATCTTATACATTACAGACGCTCCTTCTATAAAGAAGATTATTGCGATCTACGCTCATCCGTGGTCGGAGTCTAGTCTTTCTTCTTTATTAATGTTTTAAATGATGTTAAGTTACTTGTTTTCCTGGTTAGTTCAGGCAACCAATTCCATGCCCGAATGCCACTCGGGAAGAAAGAGTATTTTTTCTCGCATAAGGGATAAGGAAAGTGTTTTTGTTTTTATGGTCTTTACACCTAAGCCATTCACTTAGTTACTTAGTGATGACATAGGTTTAGGGTTCCCAGAACACAAACTATTAGAGAAACGTTGTGTCAAACCGTACACAGTGAGCCAAATAAGTATGGCTCTTACAGAATAGTGAATACTTTGATAATAGATGAAAATGTCTAAAGAGGCTTTAAATACATTCGTTAGGCATCTGAAAGTATAACTCCTGTAAGTATAACTTATGTAGGTATAACTTATGTAGGTATAACTTATATAGGTATAACTCCTGTAGGTATAATTTATGTAGGTATAACTTAAACTAATAATTATTGCATTTGCATTAAAATTTTCTCTTTCCAGTTGGGGAGAGGGCAATTTTTTTTTTACATGCGAGGACAGGTGTAGAGTTTTAGGAAAACGTGGAGGCAACTGCGTGTTGTCCAGCTCAAACTGTCCCTTCTCCCCAAAGACGAACCAGTGTCAGTGTTATTAAATATATGTGTTCCACTGTGGAATACTGCAAGAGTATAATTAAATTAAGAAATTATAATTAAACAAATTAAAACCCGAATCATTGCATTTTTTATATGTTTTATATCTATCTATCTCTATCCTATCTCTATCTATATATTTATCTATCTATTTATCTCCCTATCTATCTATCTATCTATTTATATATCTATGTATGTATGTATCTATCTACCTATCTATCTATCTATCTATCTATCTATCTATCTATCTATCTATCTATCTATCTATCTACCTATCTATCTCTCTATCTATCTAACTATCTATCTATCAACCTACCTACCTATCTATCTATCTATTTATCTATCAATCAATCTATCTATATATCTATCTATATATCTATTTCTATTTCTGGAAACATGCCGATTTGACTATATCTGATATATCCTGTTATTCCGTTATCATATAGTTTGTTTCTAAAAGCAAAACATCGTCCACGGATTTCTATTTGCAGAAAAAAAGCAGTTTTTAAAGAAAAAAAAAAGAAAAGAATAAAGAACAAACAATAGAGCATTTGTAATCACGTGACAAAAAGCACATGTTGTTGTCTAACTTTTTTTCTGGAGGTGACATAAATGGCAGCCGTATTACTATAGGATTTAGAAGGTTTCATTTTTAAATATCATGGTTTACACAATATGACGTAAAAATATATATAAAACACTGACATGTGATGAAAAGGAACATTCAAAGCTAAAATTTAAACCATTAGAAACCAGTGTAATAGGTTCCTCAAGTATAGAATATTTAATTGAAGATGTCGATGGTCAAAAGTTAGCCTATCTTAACTTACTATCTAAAACAAAAGATAAGGCAGGCTGTGCAATGTTTCACAAGAGCTATTGAAAAATTATAAAAGCCTCACATATTGTTTACTTCATGGACGGACTACTAAGGACTAGTATCATAGTTAAATATCAAGAAACAAATTCTTTATACTTTGGGAGTAATATAGACATGGTAAAGAACTATTTTATTCCACCGTGTCTTCATCATGGCTTCTATTTACATAAATAGGCCTAAGTGACCTAGAAACCTAAGCCACGCCTATGGGAAATGTTCGATAAGTAATTCACAATAAGAATAAAGCACACACAAATACTTTAACAAACACACTACAAATACACACACATACACACACGTACTCGTAGAAATGCATACGGATACACAGACACATATACACGTAGAAATGCACACTGGTACACATACACACACGTACACGTAAAAATGCACACGGGTACACATACACACGCATACACGTAGAAATGCACACCGGTACAAAGACACACACATACACGTAGAAATGCACACTGGTACACATACACACGTAGAAATGCACACTGGTACACATACACACACACACGTACACGTAGAAATGCACATGGGTACACAGACACACACGTTGGCAAACAAAAAATAAATACATAAATAATACTTAAGGTTTGGAGAGAAGGGGGGGGGCAAACTGAATTATCATTAATTAATCAGAGGACAATTTTAACAATTGATAACAATCATATGAATTCTCTACAGAGGAGGATATAATTGTAGGCCAGGCTGGATGTAGCCTGATGGTTTTGAGTTTGACATCATACAGATTAGACCCAAATGTTGGTTTAAAAATTCCGTAATTAGGAAAAGGTGAATAAAGGAAGAATAGACTCCCCTACAGATATAATTAAACTATAGGACTACTATATAACTTTGATATACATAAAATATAGATCTAGAATTATATAAAATAAATCACATATAAATCTAGGCCAATATACATACATATATATATATATATATATATATATTTATATATATATCGAACGAATGTACATACGAACACAAAAGTCCTGCGTTCGAGTCCTGCTGAAGGCCAAGATTCGTTCTCTAGTCTACTTAGCTCTAATGGGTAGGCCTACCGGACAGTAATTGGGGCAAAGTGAAAGCTGCTTCACCGGTCCTATGGATCAATTTAGTCAAACATGGTTATTACTTACCAATTTAACAGTTGTTTTTTTAATTTGCGGAACCTATATAGAAGTTATAAAAATAGAGAAGATCTTAAAAGAAAACTGAAATTCTAAAATGAGATTGGAAAGCAACACAAAGATAACAAATCTAAGAAACAGTTAAATTCTAAGGAAGAAAGAACACCTAATACGCATTAGGCATGCAATGAAGATTAGAGTAACTAAAGTTGATGCACTAAGCATTAGACATGTAATGAAGATAAGAGCAACTAAAGTTGATGCACTAAGCATTAGACATGTAATGAAGATTAGAGCAACTAAAGTTGATGCACTAAGCATTAGACATGTAATGAAGATTAGAGCAACTAAAGTTGATGCACTAAGCATTAGACATGTAATGAAGATTAGAGCAACTAAAGTTGATGCACTAAGCATTAGACATGTAATGAAGATAAGAGCAACTAAAGTTGATGCACTAAGCATTAGACATGTAATGAAGATAAGAGCAACTAAAGTTGATGCACTAAGCATTAGACATGTAATGAAGATTAGAGCAACTAAAGTTGATGCACTAAGCATTAGACATGTAATGAAGATAAGAGCAACTAAAGTTGATGCACTAAGCATTAGACATGTAATGAAGATAAGAGCAACTAAAGTTGATGCACTAAGCATTAGACATGTAATGAAGTTAAGAGCAACTAAAGTTGATGCAATACGCATTAGACATGTAATGAAGATAAGAGCAACTAAAGTTGATGCAATACGCATTAGACATGTAATGAAGATAAGAGCAACTAAAGTTGATGCAATACGCATTAGACATGTAATGAAGATAAGAGCAACTAAAGTTGATGCAATACGCATTAGACATGTAATGAAGATTAGAGCAACTAAAGTTGATGCACTAAGCATTAGACATGTAATGAAGATTAGAGCAACTAAAGTTGATGCACTAAGCATTAGACATGTAATGAAGTTAAGAGCAACTAAAGTTGATGCGCTAAGCATTAGACATGTAATGAAGATAAGAGCAACTAAAGTTGATGCACTAAGCATTAGACATGTAATGAAGATAAGAGCAACTAAAGTTGATGCAATACGCATTAGACATGTAATGAAGATAAGAGCAACTAAAGTTGATGCAATACGCATTAGACATGTAATGAAGTTAAGAGCAACTAAAGTTGATGCAATACGCATTAGACATGTAATGAAGATAAGAGCAACTAAAGTTGATGCAATACGCATTAGACATGTAATGAAGATAAGAGCAACTAAAGTTGATGCAATACGCATTAGACATGTAATGAAGATAAGAGCAACTAAAGTTGATGCAATACGCATTAGACATGTAATGAAGATTAGAGCAACTAAAGTTGATGCACTAAGCATTAGACATGTAATGAAGATTAGAGCAACTAAAGTTGATGCACTAAGCATTAGACATGTAATGAAGATAAGAGCAACTAAAGTTGATGCGCTAAGCATTAGACATGTAATGAAGATAAGAGCAACTAAAGTTGATGCACTAAGCATTAGACATGTAATGAAGATAAGAGCAACTAAAGTTGATGCAATACGCATTAGACATGTAATGAAGATAAGAGCAACTAAAGTTGATGCAATACGCATTAGACATGTAATGAAGATAAGAGCAACTAAAGTTGATGCACTAAGCATTAGACATGTAATGAAGATAAGAGCAACTAAAGTTGATGCACTAAGCATTAGACATGTAATGAAGATAAAAGCAACTAAAGTTGATGCACTAAGCATTAGACATGTAATGAAGATAAGAGCAACTAAAGTTGATGCACTAAGCATTAGACATGTAATGAAGATAAGAGCAACTAAAGTTGATGCACTAAGCATTAGACATGTAATGAAGATAAGAGCAACTAAAGTTGATGCACTAAGCATTAGACATGTAATGAAGATTAGAGTAACTATAGTTGATGCATTGAATAAAAGTAGTAATAAAAAAAAGTAGATAATAAGATCAAATAAAAGATTACATATTTAATGCAGATTCGATGATCTAACTCAAGTCTACAAGATGTCAGATAAATAAAATAAGAAATCGAAGATCTATTCACCAAAGCTGATATATGTCTAATACAGTGTATACTCTCTATAAGAAATCGAAGATCTATTCAACAAAGCTGATATATGTCTAATACAGTGTATACTCTCTATAAGAAATCGAAGATCTATTCAACAAAGCTGATATATGTCTAATACAGTGTATACTATCTATAAGAAATCGAAAATCTATTCAACAAAGCTTATATATGTCTAATACAGTGTATACTCTCTATAAGAAATCGAAGATCTATTCAACAAAGCTGATATATGTCTAATACAGTGTATACTATCTATAAGAAATCGAAGATCTATTCAACAAAGCTGATATATGTCTAATACAGTGTATACTCTCTATAAGAAATCGAAGATCTATTCAACAAAGCTGATATATGTCTAATACAGTGTATACTCTCTATAAGAAATCGAAGATCTATTCAACAAAGCTGATATATGTCTAATACAGTGTATACTCTCTATAAGAAATCGAAGATCTATTCAACAAAGCTGATATTATATTTCTAATACAGTGTATACTATCTATAAGCAAAACGCAATTTGTTCGTACAAGTTGTGAGAGCTCTTCATAATTAAAAACAAAATATTTACTACACTTGAACCCGACCTTGAACCCAGCCTTTGTTTTCTGTATTTCTGGGAAATTCTCCATTGCCTATTAAACAATAAAAACAACAAGAAAAAGAATAACCAACAACAAAAAAAACAACAAAACAAACAAACAAACACGGTCTTTTCTCGGGCAAAATGTTGCGATTTCCATCCTGTTCCCCCCCCCCCCTTACACACACAGAACTGGTGACCTCTCCTGACTTAAGTTAGAGATAAGTGAAGTAAGACGGTTGGGGCTGGTGCTAGCCACACTACCCCACCCCCTCCCCCATTGGCATGCTACAACTCTACAACACCCCCACCGCCCCTATTTGCATTCAGTAGCCAAACAACACCCCTCTCTCTACCCCCCCCCCCCACACCTTCCAACAACCACCTCTTCATGCATCGGCCACAACAATTTTGCAAACTCAACTCTATTAGCCCCTTTTCGACCACAATAGTATGAGAATATGGTTTTATTTTTTAAATGGTCTACTTACAGAAAACCACTTTAACCCCCCCCCCCCCTCCCGGTCCTCCACCACCACTCCCCCAGTTAAAAAAAACAACAACAAACAAACCGGACCTAAATTATCAATTCTTGGAACGTAAAAACCCATGCCACGTGACCCCTGCGCAGCCAGTATTTTATATATAATGCCATTCTAGTGAGGCAGACATTAGACTTCTGAGATTGTAAGTGCGAAGTTGTTGTTGCTTTTTATATACCGTTGCTTGAGCGTTGTTATCAGAATGAAGGCCACCGTGGTTCTTTGTATTGTGTTGGTGTGTATCTGGCAGTTGAGTACACCGGTTGATGGTAATGTCATCGGAAATTGCTTTGCGACCTGGAGTCGGTGCTCTAGGTAAGCAAGGTATCTATCTATCTATCTATCTATCTATCTATCTATCTATCTATCTATCTATCTATCTATCTATCTATCTATCTATCTATCTATCTATCTATCTATCTATCTATCTATCTATCTATCTATCTATCTATCTATCTATCTATATATATATATATATATATATATATGTCGTTTATCTATCTATCTCTATATCTATATATCTATCTATCTATCTATCTACATGCCGACCTACCTATCTGTCGTCTATTTCTCTATCTTTCTTTCTATCTATCTATATGTCGTCTATCTATCTGTCCATCCGTCCGCATGTTTTTAAATCCATCCGTCTCGATAATAACAACCAAATTGATGCTATTATTACTAGACTTTTCCAAAACATTTGACTAATTTCACCATTTATTAGTTTACTAAAAAAAAACTTAAATATTTTGGCATCTGTGGTCCCTCACATCAATGGATTCAAGACAGACTTTCTTATAGGTAGAGAAAAAACAGTGATAATTAATGACTCTAAATCATCACCAATAACTATAAACTCAGGAGTTCCACAAGGAACTGTTCTAGGACCCCTACTATTTCTAATTTATATTATTGACTTAGCAAATTGCATCAACACAGGAACAAAAGTAAGATTATTTGCCGATGATTGCATAATTTATAGAATAATAAAGACAGGAAAATATAGTGAACTTTTACAAAAAGACCTAGATGAACTACAAAAATGGGAATTTAACTGGAGTATGTCTTTTCACCCAGAAAAATGCCAACTAATAAGAGTATCCAAAAATAAGACACAAATAATAACAAACTACTTCATTCATGGTAAAGAAATAACATTAATAAAGATGCAAGACTAGACTCGGACCACGAATGAGCGTAGGACGCAATAATCTTCTTTATAGAAGAAGCGTCTGTAATATATACCATAAGATAATCTATTTATGTTCTTTGTTCTTCCTAGATGGAGTCGGTGGTTTACTGGTAGGGCCTGGAAGAATTGTAACGACAGATGCAGAGAGCTGGGTAAATCTGGGGGCTCGTGTGTACTCACCCCATCAACTTGTCCGATAACTTCAGAGGCCTGGCAGTGTAGGTGTTATTAAGGCTGCTTCTTCCAGTCTTGGGGAAACTATTGAGGTAATGACTGCATCATGACTTTTTGTATCGAACAGTTGTGGTCCATTGATGTATGGCTAATACCATTGATGTATAGTGCCATTGATGTATGCTTAGTGACATTGATGTATAGCCAGATCCATTGATGTATAGCTAGTTTCATTGATTTATGGCTAGTTCCATTGATTTATGGCTAGTTCCATTGATGTATGGCTAGTTCCATTAATGTATAGCCAGATCCATTGATGTATAGCTAGTTTCAAGTTTCATTGATTTATGGCTAGTTCCATTGATGTATAGCTAGTTCCATTGATGTATAGTTAGCTCCATTGATGTATAGCTAGTTCCATTGATGTATAGCTAGTTCCATTGATGTATAGTTAGCTCCAGAGATGAATAGGTAGCTCCATTGATGTATAGCTAGTTCCATTGATGTATAGCTAGTTCCATTGATGTATAGCTAGTTCCATTGATGTATAGGTAGCTCCATTGATGTATGGCTAGTTCCATTGATGTATAGGTAGCTCCATTGATGTCTAGGTAGCTCCATTGATGTATAGGTAGCTCCATTGATGTATAGGTAGTTCCATTGATGTATGGCTAGTTCCATTGATGTATAGTTAGCTCCATTGATGTATAACTAGTTCCATTGATGTATAGTTAGCTCCATAGATGAATAGGTAGCTCCATTGATGTATAGCTAGTTCCATTGATGTATGGCTAGTTCCATTGATGTATAGGTAGTTCCATTGATGTATGGCTAGTTCCATTGATGTATAGCTAGTTCCATTGATGTATAACTAGTTCCATTGATGTATAGTTAGCTCCATAGATGAATAGGTAGCTCCATTGATGTATAGCTAGTTCCATTGATGTATAGCTAGTTCCATTGATGTATAGTTAGTTCCATTGATGTATAGGTAGTTCCATTGATGTATGGCTAGTTCCATTGATGTATAGGTAGTTCCATTGATGTATGGCTAGGACCATTGATATATGGCTAGGACCATTGATGTATAGGTAGCTCCATTGATGTATAGGTAGCTCCATTGATGTATAGGTAGTTCCATTGATGTATGGCTAGTTCCATTGATGTATAGGTAGCGCCATTGATGTATAGGTAGTTCCATTGATGTATGGCTAGGACCATTGATGTATGGCTAGGACCATTGATGTATAGCTAATGCCACTGATGTATAGCTAGCGCCACTGAAGTATACTTTTATTATTATAGTGCCCCATTGTTGTATAGTCCTTATATAATAATCAGGCTCTAAAAAATAGGTATATAACTACAATTGAATCAGTTTCATTTAAAGCAACATTCTTTACATCGTATTATAATTTCATTAACATGTGATTTTATTCAAAGTAGTAGCAGTCAACGTGGCAAATCCCGAAGTAGTGTTATGGACTTGTAATTGCTTCGTTTATGAGATATTTTATTTTAATGACATGTGAATATTAGAAAAACATTTTGAGTGGGTTTAAAAGACAAGAAAACAAAAGTATCCCGTCGGACCAAGTTTATCCATAGGGCCGGTGAAGCAGCTGCCACCAGCTTCTGTGGCCACGTCATACTGGGGGTTTGTGAGGCCAGCACAATGCCCAACCGCCTTTACTTTACCCCAACTAATGTCATGTACCCATCGGAGCTGGATAGACTCAATGACACCCTCCAGTCCCGGGAACAAATCCTAGCCTTCACCAGGATTCGAACCCCAGAACCATCGGTACGCCAGTCGAACACACTGCCACTCGGCCACCGTGCCAGTGACAAGAAAGCCTTTTTGAAATTATTAAATACAAGCTACAATTTCGTCATGTATAATTATGGATAAAAAATGGAACCTAGATATAGAACTTACAATTCTTAACAAATTGTTATTATTTTTCTTCTACAGTAAATTTGTCAGTGTAAATTTGTGCCAGAGTCGCTAAGAGATTGGCCAAGACCAAGTTATCAGAGACAGTACCATTTTATTCTCGTGCCCGAGTTTAATTTTGTTTTCTTCCACGACACAGTGCAACCAATATATGTATTTGTTATATACACTTTAATGCACTTTTGTAAAATTGTTTTTTGTTATAAATCCATTGTACCCTCAGCACTTTATTTTATATTGCATTTATAATTGATTGCATACAATTTGCATCATTTTTTTTTTACATTTATTTGAGAGAAAACGATTTTCCTAAAATGAGCCATTCATAACATACATTAGCATAAAAAGTCATTTGTCAAAATTATTTGCCATCAAGATTAATTGTTGATAATAATTTGTGACTGTTTAATTTGAAATCCTACTTAAAAACATGCTGTTTCATTTATAGTTTAAATTTTGTGTTCCTTTTCTTGATATTAGAAAAAGAAAACAATAACTATTTTTGTATAATTATTGATATTAATATTATAATCATTTGCCTGCATTGTTTCCTGTATATTCATTAATAAACTTTTTTTTAAAATTGAAAGTTTTATGTGTATATAATTTATTTCAAAACTACATCTTTAGTAGTCATTGGACAAACAACAACTTATCTTACATGCTACAGTCACACCATCTCTACAGCGACTTATCTTTCATGTAACATATACTCCTTCTAAACAACGACTTACAAGTATCTTACATGTTACAGACACACCTTCTCTACGGCGACTTATCTTACATGTAACATATACTCCTTCTAAACAACGACTTACAAGTATCTTACATGTTACAGACACACCTTCTCTACGGCGACTTATCTTACATGTAACATATACTCCTTCTAAACAACGACTTACAAGTATCTTACATGTAACAGACACACATTCTCTACGGCGACTTATCTTACATGTAACATATACTCCTTCTAAACAACGACTTACAAGTATCTTACATGTTACAGAAACTCCTTCTATACCACAACTTATCTTTCATGTCCTACGCTTATCCGTGGTTTGATTCTACTCCTGCATTTATAGGCCTATTAGGGTTGTGCATAATGATAAGTTGTTGGTTATCCTGGTGTGTTCATGCAACCCATTTCAATTAATTTTCTTTAAGTCCTTAGCTAGACATAGAGCCTCGACAATGCATATCCACTCCTTCCGGTCTTGTGCCAGTCTCTTCATTTCTTGCCACTGCGTACCCACTTCTTTCAGTTCTTATCCAGGTGGTATTTGGTCGGCCCCTTTTCCTGGTTCCCCGCGGGTTACACTCTAGTGCTTGGCGAGCTATGTTATCCAGGTTCTCTTCTTATACTGTGCCCAATCCACTTCCACTTCCGCCTTTTTAGCTCGCGTAGGATGATGGGCTTATGAACAGCTCTTCTTTCCGACTTCTTCATTTGAAATGCAGGAATCCCACACTTGCTCAAGCATGATGTTAATTCATTTCGTATATTTCTTTATCTTTATATAACACTTTGTGACCAGAAGAAAAACATGGTGATCTATATCGACGATTAGCGATGTTCTTGTATAATATATCCTCTAAAGAGCTTTTTTTTTATAAAATATATTAAAGAATTAACTTAATAAGAATAAAATTAAAAAAAGACATATAATGTAGTAGAATATGTATTATTGACTTATAAGTTAAGTCGACAGTGAGCTGGACTCACAAGTTCGACATCATGGGTTTGACCAGCGGTGCAAACAATTAGAAAAAAAATCCACAGCTGACTTGGAGAGGAGATGGGCGCCGCCAAGTTCTAACAAGCCCACTGAAAGAACCAATGGACACGCAGTGTTCATTCCAGTGATCCTTGTAAATGCAGCTCACTGAAGTGTGTCGCTATGTCATTTAAAAACATCGGAATCAACAGTCAGATTTCCTCATCCAGAACGAAATATGTTGTGTTTTTTTTTAAATAAAAAAACCCCCCACCTCTTGGAGGTCTTTCGGGTGCAATTGAAAATCGCTCTGCGTGCCATGTTGGGAACGCATGCCTTAGGTTGCCGATCCCTGGATGAGATTTCCTCATCCAGAACGAAATATGTTGTGTTTTTTTTTTAATAAAAAAAACCCCACCTCTTGGAGGTCTTTCGCGTGCAATTGAAAATCGCTCTGCGTGCCATGTTGGGAACGCATGCCTTAGGTTGCCGATCCCTGGACTAGAATATAATATATTCTATGATTATTTGAAAGCCTAGTGGTTTCTAAGAGACTCACGTCTTTAGTAAATTACTGTGTTAGATAACCAACGAAAATCTACTCACTAGAAGCGGAACAGTCCCTGAAATCTGGGGCATGGGAAATCTGATGTTCTGGCTCTATTTAACGGTCATTCATTCTTGGTCGTGGCTACGTAAAAGTAAAAAAAAAAATCCCCCCACTGCTGACCATGGCGGTCAATATAGCTCAATGGATCAAATCTCGACAGTTCTATAGCCCTCGACATCTTCAGATAAATGTTTGTGGACCAGACAGACAATATCAAGCAGATTTTCATTTATTGATTTTCGCCTTTTTTATTCGTCGTCTGTACTAACTCTGTACTCTGTCATTAACTGTTGACAGCGCATAGAACTGTTCCCAACGGGATATGCGCTATACAAGTCTTATTATTATTATTATTACTGTTCTGCAGCAAATATCGGGTACCCTTAAAAACTACGTTGACTCGGGGATACCATCAGATTCTCTTAAAAATGTTATGTTATTTTCCCATATAGATCTAGTCCCAATACATCTAAAAAAAATTTTTTTAGGAAACATTAATTTGCGTATTTTTTTTTTAGGTTAAAATACTTTTTTAAAAATGTTTAGACTATTAGTTAAGAATTAAAATACTTGTTTTAAAATGTTTAGACTATTAGTTAAGAATTAAAATACTTGTTTTAAATTGTCTAACTATTAGTTAAAATAAAACCAATAGTTAACTTATTTAATTCTATTTCTTTACCGAAACACATAACAATTCTGATTGTTAAATGTAGAGGGATTCACAAATGCTTTCAACGATTCTAGGGCATTCTAAACATTGAACTGTGGAGACATTCTTATAGTTATTTAAAGTCATTGAAACACTAAAGCTTTATTTAAAATAAAACAATTCCAAGTAAGTTTGCTTCAATATTTTTTTATTATTATTACACTGACTGAGACGAGAATCTAAATAATTCAATTTCAAACTTCTATATTTTCATTTATCGTCTCATTTTATACTTTAATATATAAATATAGACTATTCTAATAATTTTGTCAAGAACATCACAACTATATAACAAATTGAATGATTCAAATCTAGAATCTAGCATCGAACATACATCTTATCTAAGCAAAAGGCCACAAGATATGTAGAGATCCGATAAACTCTAACGACAGCGACACTTGTACGATTGGCCGGCTGGGCAATCTGGAGCCTCACTACATTTGCCCCCGCCGCTGCCCTCATCCTTGCACGAGTCGTCACATGACTTCCACACACCCTTGGATCCAAATGTCCATCTAGAAATTATATCAAGAATGTGCAGAAAGATTATTTCTCTTCAGTAGACAACATGACACAACAGGAAAAAAACAGTTTTTTGTCTTATAGATTTGTAGAACTATTTCTACGTGGCTTTTTGCGTAAACAAGTCAAGTATCTCCTTTCATACTAGGTTTATTTATGGGTCAAGTGACTATCTTAAATATAAAAGTAAAGTATTCCCTGTCAAACCCCGTTGGTCCATGGAGGCAAGGAGTATCTTTAACCCAATTAGAATGTTCAAATGTTTTATTAATTTTTCTGAAAATACTGCATTAACTAGCATTAATATCCCGTGCAAACCCAATGCGTTACTTATTGTTTACACCCATGTTTTAGTTTTCTTTTTCCTTTGATTAAAAATGTTATGGATTTCGTCAAGGTCACTCCTTAACCCTTACAGTCCCGGGCGCGTATATAGCGGAACTGAAGGCAGCATAGATAGAAGTAGGTCGGTACGGGAAGGGTTAATAATAAATTTAAAAAAAATGTAACAAATGGAGAGTTTTTATTTAAATGAATTTCCTTTTATTTTATTTATTTTCAATATTTTTCTTTACTCGTTTAAACTAAATACACTTGTCTATTAAATTTTAATGTAGTTAAAAAATATACGTTTAAAGTAATTTAGAATAGTTGAATATAAAAACTAATAAAACTGTTCAATTTTATATGCTTCAAGTATTGACCGTATTATTTCGAGAACATAGAGCACACAAATGGTCTATACATTACAAGACCCGCAAAAAGTTTGGGGTACCCGAATCATTCAATCATGATTGAGACTAGCCTAATGCTGGCGGCTAATAGAGCGTTCTTAGTGGGCGTGGCTTAGGTTTTTAGTGACGTATTTGTGTAAATAAAGAACCCACTTGAGGTACAAATGTAACGTGGTGAAAATGAAGTACTTCTTTATCATGCAAAATTCACATCTGAATATTGGCTATGCTACTCAAAAATAAGGAGGTAAATAGTAGTACTGTAGATTAATTGATTAATGTGATTAGGCTAGGGCCGGCTAGACCTATTTACACTTTCAATTTCACTTTATAGGCCTACACTTTTAATGTTTCGTAGGCTAGGCTACGATGTCAAGTGATAGGGTTGGGTGAATAGGCTATCTTGTCAAGTCACTAATAGGCTCACATCGTCTATGATCTATGTATATGATAATAATAAAATAGCCTATTTTATTTAACATACATAATACAGCTTAAATCTTAATAAGACTTAAAACACAACACATCATTAAAAAAAAGCTCGAGCCTATATGAAACAGCGGCCATTGTTAATTGTACACCATTACTCAAAGTAAACACAAATCACGTGCTTTTTGTCACGGGATTGCAAACGCCCTATAGAACTTGCACATGATTTAGCAAAATACCTTTAAAAATATTTCATTTCATAGGTGTTAAAATATAGGGTGCATGGTGGTCGAGCGGCAGCGTACCGAACGTCCTGGGTTCGAACCCTGGTGAAGGCTAGGATTCTTTTTTTCATGGACTGGAGGATGTCCTTGAGTCTAAACAGCTCTGATGGGTACTTGACCTTAGTTGGGGTAAAGTAAATGCGGCGGTGCATAGTGCTGGCCACACAATCACCTAGTGAGCCGTGGCCGCACGGATCAATCTGGTCCGACGAGAAAACTTTTAGTTTTTACTTTTGGATGCTGAATAATTAGATTCGAATCCCTGACCTATATAAATTAAAAAGTCAGGACGCTTTTGTCCCACCCTGCAGTGACGCCCATGAAAACTAAATGTTGAATCTAAGTCTCGATAGAGCTGAAAATAGAATAAACAAGGAATAAAAACAACAACAAAACAAACAACAAGAAAATAAACAAATACAAACTTACTCATCACAAGTCCGTGAACCTGAATTACAGCCTCCAATGTAGAGTTGCCCCATCACAGATGAACTGAATTGCCCAACGCTGACCAGGAAAATTACCAGTAGTATTGCCTTCATCTTGAATTTTCTCTAAGTTTTCTTTCTCTGTAAAGGATAGTTTTAAAGCGTAGAGATATTTCTTTCCAGCCAAGCCCTAGGACAATAAATCTGTCTATACTTGAATATGTTCCTCTCTCTCTCTATATATATATAATATATTATATTTCTATCTCATTGCGTTGGTCACGTGATCAGCACTCTCCCATGCATCCCACTGCGTCTAGTTAATGATCTGACACTTCGATAAAAAAAAAAAGACAACTACAACGAGTGAATCATATATGTGTTAGTTTCTGTCAAGGGTTGCCTCTTGTTTTTTTTTAATATTGTTCATGATATCGTATACAATATCGTTGGTATTGTAAAAGCATGAGAGATTGTGATAGTTCCGAAACGGTATATCTGTCATTCTGTCAGTCTATGATTAAATACTTGGAGATTTACAATTGAATCTATTGATTTTGACAATGTCTGACTACAATCTGATGTTTCGATCATGCCATTGATAGCCTACTTACTTTATCTTTTTCACCAAAGACAATAATAAGATGGACCGCTTGCTCAATTTATTTTTTTTCGTGCGCATCCAATAACGATGTCTCAAAAGACTTCTACGCTCCTCCGTTTGCATTAAAGGTTTCCGCTGTATACGACTTTCGATTTTAATTTTTCATTGAGAAAATCATATCGATTAAATAAAACGGAAGTGTACAATACAAAAGGGAATCGGAAGTTCTGAAAAGAAGTCATTCAAGTAATCAAATAGTAGAAATATTAAAGCAAGCGGTCCATCTTATAGTCTTTGGTTTCACGTCCACATTCTGATATAAGCTTAATTTAAGATGGCGCCACTGTAAGACATCGAAACATATACTGCAAAGCATACTAAATAATCGACGATTCATGGAACTCAATTTTCGTTCATCTCAAAGGGAACTTAACCGCCCTATTAAGTGTAATCTCACAATATGTTAATATCCACAAGGCTTCTAATGTGACCCATGCGTTATTGTTGTGCAAGGAGCTCCACTCGCAAATTATATTGTCCAAGATTATTTGTTAATCTTATCATGGTTCTGAATAACCACAGAATACCACTATTGTACCCATTGGGTTCAAAGTCTAGCAAAGTATGTAAACCACCGATACGCTCCCATTAAGAGTACACTGGGGCACGCACGAGGGACAGCCCAGGTTCCGCGTCCCAGGTTATTTGCCCAGAGCCACGGAGACTCGGTGAAAAGGAAGGAATGTGCGCAGCAACCCGTCTCGCAAAGCCAGGTGCCTGGATGGCCTGGCCTGTAGTCGGGTACTTTTTCTATGGGGCGACAGTGCAGGGATACGAGCAATGCCATCAACGTTAATGATTCGTGGGGGGGATTCTGCAGGTGTGAGGAGAGAAAGTGTAGTGCATGTGGCAGTGGAGTCCTTCTGTCTGGCATGTCTCAGACAAAGTATTGGTGTGTCCTCCTCCCCCCACTTGACCCATCCCTTTCCAGCGTTACGTTCTGGACGTAAGATCCGGAAGGCCATTCTTTTTTTGACAGACCTTATATATTAACAAATATTAATCACACACAAGAAGCACCTTTCTCTTTGAAAGACATTATAATCAATGAACATTCATTGAGGTGTTGTTGTTGTTTTTTTTGTTGGGGTCCTACATTGTTGAAAATATGAGAACCACTCAATATTACCAACATGGATACAACATTACGTTTACTGGATTCTGTTTTGTTTTAAAATAAACTAAGTTAACTTGACCTGTATAAAAAAAAAAGCGTAAGCAGTATCCATAGCAACCAATCCCCCAGTGGTAACATCTGGTCGGCTAATGAGTTGAGATAAATGATCTCAGTAAGACCTACAGCTCTGGGAAAAAATGTTTTATTTAACAGGTACTGTTTCATAATTACACTCGACACTACACTTACCTGGCGAATTTCATCTTTGTTTTACCACCCCGTCCATACCTTTCTGATAACATTTTTGTTTAGAAAATAAAAAAAGACATAGACATATATTATATTCCCGACACAATAAATGTTGGTTGAGAAAAAAAATGAACAACCCATATCCCTAACCAAATAACTAACTAACTAACTAACTAACTAACTTAGTAACAGTTTCATTAGACAAAAAAAAGGTAAAACATAAAAATATATTCTCATGACCAATTAAAATTTGTTTATTAAAACAATAAAAAACAAATATTTTCCCTTCCTCATAACTTTTGGCTTAGGAAACAAACAAAAAAGATGAAGAACAACATTTTCCCGTGCCAATATCTGTTGGCTTAGAAAAATGAAACGACAAGCATTACCTTCCCAATAGCAATATTTGTAGAAAAAGAAAATATGATATATTCCTGTCCAAACAACTGCTTCTTAGAAAAAACGCACATTTAAGCCCCCCCCCCCCCGCCCCCCCCCCCTCCCATTTTTTTCAAATAAATCTAACTCTCATTTTATTTGGAAAAATGTTTGACACTTTCAAATTATATTTCCTTGTGTTCGATTCGATGAGTTTAAGGTGTAACAACTACGGCGTTGACCAAGGGAAGAGCATGTGGATTTGAAAAGTTTACTTTGAAAAGAGCCTTGCAAGTTGAAATGGTTGTGGAAAAATTGGTTTAGATTTTAGAATTTAAACTATAGATTCTCACCGGAGGGGGTGGTGAGAAGGTCTAGGGGGACGCTGAAGTTCCCGGGGGGCGATAGGGGGGCGGTGAAGGGCCAATGGGCGGTACGAAAGTACTTTTAATAGTTTGAACACCACTGCTATTTAAATCACTAAAATACCAAAATTTAGATGTGGTTTTATTATAATATAATCTTGAGCTTTAGCAAAGAATTAATCGACTGTTTCATTTTTTCACTACTGTGTGATTGTGACGTTAAAGTCATTTAAAGTTCTTTATGTACTTATAAGCATGATCTATTACTAGATTTAAACTGTTTCTGAGAAAGACAGAGATGTTGAGGGGGGGGTGATTAGAATATGGATGAAATGTGACATAGAACTTGATAGAACGCAAATCCTGTTAAACAACTTATATCACCAGACACGACATAATATGCTAATAATAAAAAGGGAGAATCGCGCTGATTTTTAAAAGAAGAAGTAGGTGCTCGGGAATGAAATAGAAGAGACTACCAGACAAGTAAGCGTTACATTAGATTTGTTATAGATGGGAAAATTTGCCAATTTCGCTTTTGAAAAATAATAAAGGACACTAAAGGCGAATCTATATAACTTGAACTATAATACGTTTTAGGGGACAAGAAATTCCTCCATCGGCGATGTTATGGTGCTCTCGTGATGTCGTAAATATGGAGAAGTCTGTGCCAGATGTATTAGCTGTTTTATTCATTGACAATTTTTAGTTGCTAAAATCTCAGTTATCGTCTGCTTCGCTCACTACAAATACATAATTACTGCAGATAACCAAACTGAAGCAACGCATTCAAGGATAGATTGTTCAGCCAGTTTTGCATTGAAAATAACGAGGGCTACATATTGTTTGTTACTACACAAATGCTGGTCATCAAAAGTTTAAATAGATTGTAAGAGTCTTTGATTCGTGGCCAGAGTTTTTGGCAGCAAGGACGATTCTTTGAGAGAAAGTGAAATAAAATTGAAAACTGACGAAGACATACTCAATTATTGTCGACACCTTGAAACACTTAAGGATGAATTCTACAGTCAATTTTAAGACATTAGTATTGCTTTCTTCTTCTTCTTCTGCGTTCCATTTCGATTACCATTGCTGTTTTAGACTGGCAAACATGTTTCTCTGACAAATCGGGCTGTTGTCTGTAGAAATGGCCTTGGGCCCCAAAGCTTTTCCACCATGGTGGCTCCCTGAGGTCAGGCCTGGTTACGGGCCTCTCTGTGGAGTGGGCACCAATTCAGGATGTGCTTTGTATTCTGGAGTACAGTTCCACATGGGCACTCAGGAGTGTGGCTCAGGTCAATTCGGTACTGGTGGTCTAATAGTATGTTTGAACATACTTGATTGGTTTTTAGACCATCTTTTCTAATGGTGAATGGTTAAAATAAGTCCTACCTTCACAACTGCAAGAGGAATTGATTGAATGAACAATCGAAGAAGAATTAAAATTGAAATTAGTAAGACATTGGCTTTAATCAATACTTTTGGTTGCAATTGGACATTCATCAATTTCACTAGGTCTTTTGATTTTGGCACCAATTTTTATTGCATATTGTTGATGTTCGTATTATTATTAGCACATCAATTAATACAATTTAATCTCTTCAGAGTGTTTCTGCTACAGTTGCTGAAATTATTGGTCTCCAGCTATCAGACATTGAACAGACGAATTCACCACAATATATATTTTAACTTGTAATCAAATAAAAGAACGCCTTGTTGCAGCACATATCATTTAATTATTATTACACTTTACACTTTCACATCCATGAAATAATTACTTGTAGTTATAGTAGCGATATAATACATTTCAATAATTGTCTCTGAGTCTATATATTTATACGTGCGTTCATTACAAGACTGTGAGTTAGACTAAAGAATGAGCATGGTCAGTCATGTGACTATCCACTTCCTATATAGGTTTTATTTAATATACAAATATGGGTTTTATTCCGAGTTTTATAATTCTTACATGATTCACTTCCCTTGTATTATTTACTTGCTCCATAGCACCTATCCAGCACCATATTTAGCGGAGCGTAAAATTTGTGCTTTTGTCAAAAAGAGAACCACGTTGAAAATAAGGGAACTTGGAAACCCAATGGTCTTGGAAACCGAAATTGAGACAGACTGCTAGCAACATACCAGGCACAAGCTTTACTTTAATATTGATCTTTTTTTAAAAACCGTTTGTGCAGGGGCCTATATTTTTTAAAATTATTATTTATTTTAAAACAACAATCAAACATATTTGTTCATTTTTTTAATATCATGACAATGCATACAAATTTATTCGGCATATACAAATTTCTTTCGGCAAATTAGACTCATTAACTTTATTTCGGAAAAAAATAAGGGGGGGGGGGCGGTGAGCGCTAAAAAATTGAAAAAGGGGGCGGTGAGCCGAAAAAGGAAAACTGTCGATTAACAGACCACATTAACCCCTCCCTTCTCCTACTGAAGGTCTGTTCACTCAGGTGTGCGTACAACATATTGCATCCCTACATCAAACTGCGATAATAGCAACGTGGCCTACTCTACAAGTGTCAACGTGCAGGCCACGTCATGCACTCACGTTGACCTCGACTTGCCTTAATTAAAAGCCTGAATATGATTAGAATCAACAACACAAAAAATCTGTAGTATAAAGTTTATGCCGTATGGGGGTCTAGCCTCAACCGTCTCAATATGAGTATATATTTGAAATCAGGGTGATTTATGATGATATATTTCTAGTGTAGCTTAACGAAGTTATATTCGCATACGAGCTGGTCTTGTTCTAAGCCTGCCTTTAGTCATCTCATCATATCCCACGCTACATGATAAAATGTGTATAATATATCAGGTGTATAAATATAAAGTGTATAATATAAGGGAGATTTTTTTCCAGAGATAGATTCAGCTGTCGCCAACATGAATTGTAGGGCCTGTATTATCTTGTGTTCACTGGTACGACATGTTACAATGCCTTTTTTTTAACAGTAGTACATTACAAAAAAAAAATAATTCACAAATGAAAATATGAGGCCGTATCTTGCCATAATATATAAACAAGTGTAAATGCATTAGAAACTTAGAAACTAGTGCTTCTGTTAACACATTCATGTGATAGTTTTGAGCTGGAGAAAGAAATAGGAGAACATATGCATGAAGATTTGGTCTAAACTAACAACTTATATAGAGGACACGTTTCTAAAAGTCAAAGCAAATGCATTGTTTCAATTTCAAACCATTACATGTAAAAAATTGAACGTTCATTAAAAGTATCATATCTTTCATGTTACAGACAATCCTATATGAAGAAAATTATTGCTTATACGCTTAGTATATACGCTTATCCGAAGTTTGGATCCAGTATTCATTTTGTAATTAATAAATATTTATTTCCCTTGGTTCGTGTTTATCTCGATTCGTGGCGCGGGACCTTTTTGGCGCGGGACGTGTTGGCGCGAGGAAATAATTGAGGAAAACATTTATTTGTTGTTGTATAATAGATGAAACTAATAATAAATAATAATAATTTAAAACGATGTATTTAATGCATATATAGACCTATTAAACTTTAAAAACTTTGCTTTTTACTTCCTTTCAAATTAACTTGTATTTTCTGTCTGTCTGCTTGCTTGCTTGGTTGCTTGCTTGATAGCAAAACTTTGCATCAATTTTTCGACCACTTTCCGTGGTCCAATCGAGATAAAATTTGGGCAGCAGACATGTCCAGACTAACAATACATTCTATTAAAGTTTCAGTTAAACAACTTAATTATACTATACTTGTGACAATATTCATTTCTTAAAAGGAAAGTATAAGTAAAATTTTGGTTTCACGTAAAAAATGCCTGTGCAACTTTTTATAGTTTTTCGGCGCAAAGCTAGAAAAAAAAAATGCGCTAAGATTATTTTTAGAACAATTTATACGGAGTAAGTAGATATTTTTTAGATTTGCGACACAGATATTTTTCTGCACATGTTTTATTTCCAGTAGTCAATCAATTATTTAATTACATGATGGTAAACTTAGTTTGGACAGAAAGGGAGTATAATAAAATCTTCGTTTTTATGGGTTATTCTTGTTTATATATGTATAATGACTTGTGTATCTTTTTATGGGCATAAAATGTTTATTTATTTATCTATTTATATATATGTTGTCTTAATAGGGAAGTTGTTTGTTGTTGTTTTTTTAGCTCCACACCTAGAACGTTAGGCGTCAAATGCAAAAATTACGCGTGCTAGTTTTTCATTAAAATTCTGTAACTACATATGTTCATGAAGTAACTCAGCGGACACACCTTTCAAATAACTTGACTGTTTTAAAATAGTGGGGAGGGATTAAAACCAGGGCAAATCGTAGACAAGATGGTTAGAGAATTAGGCCTAATGATAACAATGGATGTTTTAGAATACTGGGTGGGTATTAAAAAGATCAAAGGAAACTAATTTTGATTTGAATTGGTCAATGAGGAGTGGTCATGGCGTCCAGTCAACAACGTGCGTACAAATCAGAGATAATTATTTGGTTGAGTTATCTAGATTGGTAGCGGCAAATAAGCAGTTTCAGTTGAGATAACTGTATATAAGTCACTAAGAAAGGTTTAGTCTTCATTTAAATAAATATATTGTGGATTGCCAAGCACACATTAATAGATTTTGATATTCATTGGATTACTGTTACTGTCTCAATATTTATTCAAGTGTTACTGTGCAGTGATTCCTTAGTTGGAATATAATTGCATCAAAATCATAAAATGGATACTATTTGTTTCATTTAATATACACAAATATTGTTTATCTCAAATAAAGTTATTAAGTTACTTTTAATGAATGATTAAATTACATTTATTAAATGATGTAATATGTTTTTATTCCGTTGCGCCAAAACGTCCCGCGCCAAAACGGCGGCGCCAAAACGACCGTCGCGCCAAAACGGTCGCGCCAAAACGGTCGCGCCAAAACGGCTGCGCCCAAACGTCCTCTTCGTGTTTACCTCCCCTTTTTTGTAACTCGTGGTTGTTGCCTTTCTGGTGACCCGAGAATGACCCTTGTCCGGATGAAGAGGTGAGTATATACCCCGTGTGTAAGTTCAGTAGGAGGTTTGTAGTAGTTTGGGTCAGTTGAGAGCGTTGGCATATAGATAGTAGGCGTGTATTTGTTTTATAGATTGTGTTGTTTTTTTAAACTAAAAGTATTATTCTGTTTCATGAAATCTAGTTTTTATTTCTCTGAAGTGAAGTATTAGTGATAGAACCTAACCGAACTAACCCTTAGAAACCGAGACGTAATAAGATTAATTGCGGCCTCGTCCGAATACTTTATCATTGAAAAGATTAATTGGAACTTCGTCCGAATACTTCATCCTTGAAGAGATTAATATTGGAACGTCGTCTGAATACTTCATCCTTCAAGAGATTAATTGGAACTGCGTCCGAATACTTCATCCTTGAAGAGATTAATATTGGAACTTTGTCCAAATAGTTTATCCTTGAAAAGAATAATTGGACTTTCGTCCGAATACTTCATCCTTGAAGAGATTAATATTGGAACTTTGTCCAAATACTTTATCCTTGAAGAGATTAATAGGAACTTCGTCCGAATACTTTATCCTAGTTTGGATGGACACGGAAAGAAGCACCTGGGGGTGCGCTCATTTGAATCAGTGACGCCTTCTTTATGGAACAGTCTATCTCAGACACTGCGAGAATCTGGGATAAGAGAAACTTTTAAAAAGAACTTGAAGACCTTCCCTTTGGCTAATACATCTGCCACTGCAATTCACACCAAGAGCGCAATGAACATGCTAAATTAATAGCATGGATAGAAGCGCCATAGAAGTGCACATTCTTATCTTATCCTTGAAAAGATTAATTGGAACTTCGTCCGAATACTTTATCCTTGAAGAGATTAATATTGGAACGTCGTCTGAATACTTCATCCTTCAAGAGATTAATTGGAACTTCGACCGAATACTTCATCCTTGAAGAGATTAATTGGAACTTTGTCCAAATACTTTATCCTTGAAAAGATTAATTGGAACTTCGTCCGAATACTTCATCCTTGAAGAGATTAATATTGGAACGTCGTCTGAATACTTCATCCTTCAAGAGATTAATTGGAACTTCGTCCGAATAATTCATCCTTGAAGAGATTAATATTGGAATTTTGTCCAAATACTTTATCCTTGAAAAGATTAATTGGAACTTCGTCCGAATACTTCATCCTTGAAGAGATTAATATTGGAACTTTGTCCAAATACTTTATCCTTGAAGAGATTAATAGGAACTTCGTCCGAATACTTTATCCTAGTTTGGATGGACACAGAAAGAAGTACCTGGGGGTGCGCTCATTTGAATCAGTGACGCCTTCTTTATGGAACAGTCTATCTCAGACACTGCGAGAATCTGGGATAAGTGAAACTTTTAAAAAGAACTTGAAGACCTTCCCTTTGCCTAATACATCTGCCACTGCAATTCACACCAAGAGCGCAATGAACATGCTAAATTAATAGCATGGATAGAAGCGCCATAGAAGTGCACATTCTTATCGTATCCTTGAAAAGATTAATTGGAACTTCGTCCGAATACTTTATCCTTGAAAAGATTAATTGAAACTTCGTCCGAATACTTTATACTTGAAGAGATTAATTGGAACTTCGTCCGAACACTTTATCCTTGAAGAAAGAACTTGGAATTTCGTCTGGAAGACTTTTCATCCTTAAAGAACTCAGAACAGAAAATGGCAAGTAAGTTTAATTCAAAAGATTTATTGACGATCCGACTATTGAACAATTAGGAAATCTGTCAGTTAAACAATTAAAATCAATAGCGGCACTTTTGGAGAGAATAGTCGAGGAGACGACACCATTGAGGTTGAGGCTTGAGAATGAGATCCGGGCTGTGCTGATTCAGCGAGGGAAGATGTCCGATATACACCAATCAGATAGTAAAGGAATTAGCAGGGGTGAGACAGAACCTAATGTTCAGTTAGAACTAGCTAAAATTGAGTTAGCTAAGCTGCAGCTACAGACGCAGATTGAACAAGCCAAGCTAGCAACTGAAGAAAGAATGACAAAATTAGCAATTGAGGAACGATTAGAGATAGCTAGAATGCAAGAAACCAGGCAAGACCGTCAAGGTAACTTATCTCCATCATTACTTCAATACAAAAAGCTTACGCCTGTATTTGAGGACCGGGATGTTGATCGCATAGATTCATTTGTTGAAGGGTATAGAATCTGCATGAGATCCAGGATATGATACTTGCTACAGTTTGCATTTCCAAAATAGGCATATTATACTGGAAACGATCTATTTGATGTAGCCATTCAATGTCTTGCAACCCTTGGAATTGCCTGGATTCAAATGGTCAGTTCCACATCACCCATTCCTTAACCCCTGGGCTGGTCGCTTGGAGGATCCCAGAATAGGTATATTTCTATTTTGTGGGGAGGACCATTGTTGACTGTTGTGTCATCACTCGCCTCTTATTACGATTTTGTGCTGCTGTGTGACTTTTTATTTATGACCCCAATTTTTTCTTCTGTCGGCCACTTCTTCTTTCTACCTGTTCTGTGCCGAGCGAGATGGACTGTGTAATAACCTTCCAATGGTACCTATCCAGTACACCACAGTTACTTGCTCTGTATGGTGCTGCGTGGATCCTCGTATGCGCCGATATTTGAGAACTTGTCTGCGGACATTTTCGTTTATGATAATCAAAATCGTGTTGAAATATCTCATTTCTATGACACCAACCCTTCTCTGGAGATTATACCTAAAAACCGATATTATCAGAGCGCACATTAATAAAAAAATTCAAACAGAGGGAGATTATATCGTATTGCCAAATGATCTTTAGCTTGTTTAGCGCTGCGATTGTCTGCGCTATTCTTGTGAGAATGTAGGCTTAGAGCATTTGTCTGATATGTGGCCAGTAGCTGACATTTTACCCATAACCATATTTGCATATAAACAGATCCTAAACACTTAATCTCTAATTAGAAAACAGAAGTAGGTCTGACAAAACATAGTCTTGATGGGCAGCTGCATCATGTCAACTTCTGTTCTAATCAAAGAAACAGGTCTGAGAAATTATAGTCTTGATGGGCCGCTGCATTATGTAAACTTCTGTTCTAATCAAAGAAACAGGTCTGAGAAAACATAGTCTTGATGGGCAGCTGGATCATGTAAACTTCTGTTCTTGATGGGCAGCTGGATCATGTAAACTTCTGTTCTTGATGGGCAGCTGCATCATGTAAACTTCTGTTCTTGATGGGCAGCTGCATCATGTAAACTTCTGTTCTTGATGGGCAGCTGCATCATGTAAACTTCTGTTCTTGATGGGCAGCTGCATCATGTAAACTTCTGTTCTTGATGGGCAGCTGCATCATGTAAACTTCTGTTCTTGATGGGCAGCTGAATCATGTAAACTTCTGTTCTATCAAAGAATGTGCCACCAATGGGGCTAAAAAATATAATTAAGTGCCAAAAGTGTGATGTGCGATGGCTTCTCCCATGTTTAGCTCCTTTTTAAAGTTAACTTGTTTATAGATTGACTTTATGTAGACTGGTGGTCTACGATGTGTTTTCTGTTTTATTTACTCTATTTTCTTTGTAATTAACTACTTTTTTGGGCCAGGACTCGACCGTTGTAGCTAGATAATTTAGTTAAGGATTTTTGTTTGGTAATGTAATTATTATTAGTTGGTAGAAAATGTATTCTAGCTTTTAAATATATATATAGGTTAGTGTAGTTATAGTGTATAGTTATTCGAAATCTTTGTTTTAATTTTATAATTAAGCACATTTTGCTATTTAGAATTTATTAACGTTATAGTTAAAGATTATGTGTTATTAGATTTATCGTATGCATGTCATTGTTTATGTAGAGTTGTTGAGGGATGTATGTTAATTCGTAAACCTGTATTAGATAGATATGCTATGATGAGCTGAGGTGGTGTAGTTGATTGGATATGTTGGGGTAAGGTTTATAGTTTATGGTAGATCATAGGTTCTCAACGGGGGCGATATCGCCCCCCAGGGGGCGTTGAGAAGCTTTAGGTGGGCGCTGACATTCCCGGGGGCGATTAGGGGGCGGTGAAGGGCAAGTGGGCGGTACAAACGTACCTTATATATTAAAATACCTCAGCTATTTGAATCGATTAGTTTTTGGAGGATAAAATGTGATGTAAACGCAAGTGCTGCTAAATATCTGATATCCCCCAACAGTATGCCTACATATTATATTAAGTCAACAGTGATGGGTGAGGAAATCTGTCATTATGTCAACAGTGACACGTAGGAAAATCTGTGTTTATGTCAACAGTGAAATGCGTGAAGTCTTCCACACTACCCGAGGATTAATATTAATTAATGTCTATTGTGTTTGAGGAGAAATGGTTCTTTAATATTGTTTTAAGTATGCTGAAAGGCGGAATTTCTGTAATCAAATCAATGTTCCATTTATTAGGATCAATAAAGCAATCTTATCTTATAAGAAATAGGAATCGCAGAGACTTTTCCATGAAGTACGGGTCTGTATTTGGCAAATATAGTTTGCGGCTGAATGGTCCTGTGGTTGGTTCACAGGATTGTCACTTTCGCCCTGACATCTGCTAATAATAATGATATTTTGATCTCAGTCCGAGATGTCCTTCTGTTTTCAAAAGTGTTTATTCAATAAAACTGCATTTACATTATCATTGTTTAATTTTACATAAAGAAATAAAGGGAGAGAAGAACAGTTTATACAAATTACAGTGGATAGAAGACAAAAAAATGTTTTTCAACAAGGAGAGTTTCTAACTAATCTAATTTAACTTTCACTCATTCCGTTTATTTTCGTTTTATCCATTTATTCATAACTGCCATACTTACTTTAACACAACTTATCATATTGAAATAATGCATTCAATTGTATCATATTTTGGAGACCATAAATAGGATGTACAAAGGTATTTAATTTAAGTTAGGTTCAATAGTTACTTATAAGTAATGTGGTCATTTTTTTGACATAGTAAGTTTATAATTATGTTATATTTATAAAATAAAAGAAAGGATAATGTAGAGGAGGCATTAGCATGGGTAAAAATTACAAATTTATGTTAATAATAGGAGAAAAACATAAAATCTAAAGTAATACGCGTTTGTGTTGAACTGGCATAAAATGGGACTCAGTGCGTTATAGGGAACGCTGGATATAGAAAATAGAGGCTCCTTCTGTTCCCCTTGCAGTTAGAGCGTTAAGAAGACAACAGAGTATGGAGGAGAAGGGTGGGCGTTCTGTTACAGTTCGATGAACCGCAGCGAAGACGCGAGGTGGGAAAAATAAAAATATAAAAATATATGCATGAATTAAGTAGGTACAATTTACAGCATGGAAACTGTGATGTAGTTTATGAATAGCAAGAGTTTTAACGTAATACAATTTTTTTAAAAAAAATAGATCCTCAACATATAGTTATCATTTCATGGTTGAAAGCAGTAGTATTAAAATTGAAAACATGTAGACTATTATGCATGAAAGCAGGTATAATTCAAAGTATTAAAACAAGGGTGTAATTTATGAATAAGCAAGGGATATTAACGTAATACAAATTTTAAATGAATCCAAAACATACAAATATGTTACTACTATAGTTAAACAAAGTATAGGAGTGTAGACGAGGGGCCTCAGTGTGCTACCGAGTTCCTTCCCCTGCACAACGCATGGCAACCTTTTCTCTCTGTGTATCGAAATCACCCGAGCGTGAAGTCAGTTGGTTGGCTCTGCGTGTCTTCGTCGTCTGGTCGTAGTGTGTTTGTTTATTTTGCTATATTATCCAAGGGGAGAAAATTATAAAAATAACCTTTTTAAATTTCATCGTATCGTTTATTTAGCAATAGTTGGACTTGTAGAGCGAGATTATTTTGTAGTTTGACTCGAAAAGGCTTTATTTCTCCATATCTATTAGTAGGCGGGGCGGTGTCTTGTCTGGGTCTAATTCTACTTCGTCTACTTCTGTTTCTTCGGCCCAAGAGGTGTGCCCTGAATGTTGGGCAGTGTTCTCTAGGGTCTTATTTAGGTCTTCTTTGTCTGCCTTGTTCGTTTCCCCTTTGTCTGTCTTCTCTAGTGTTTTCTCCGGCTCTCCTCTGAGGTAGGGTATGATTTTGCGATTTACCCCCTTTGGGGCGTTGGAGTCGTCAATATCTTCCTTTGATTGTGGAGGTTTTCTTCCTGTTGCACGTTCGTAGTCTACATAATCGGGGTCCTCCGGATCGTTAGGGTCCTCTCGGGCTACATAGTAGCCTACATAAGTTCCTTTTCTTCCATATCTCATCCGGTACAGAATTTCTCCATGCTCGTCTAGGTATGCCGGCTCGTGTGGATTAGTGGGAGAGGCAATTAACCGGAAGGGGCGCTTTGTTGACTTGGTTCGTTTTTTTTTTTTGGGGGGGGGATGAGGTTTTCACAGGGGTTTCTTGGAAATTTAATGCAGGGGGTGGTACTGTGATCTGGGGAGCGGGTTCTGCTTTAGTATCTAAAGGTGCCACCTGTGGGTCGGGCCCGTGGGTTGTTGACGTAGGATCAGGGCGGGCAGGGGTTGTTGAGGCCTGCAGGTTCTTCTGTTGATCGGAGGAGTGGATTGCTGGGGCAGGTTCACCCTGTTTGTCAACGGTCATAAGGGTCGCCGCCTGTTTACTTGGGTCCTCCCGTACAGCATGGGCTGGCGGTGGAGGATGGATTGGGACATCTACAGTGGGGGGCTGAGCGTTGATACCCATCAGCGGTCGGAGGGGGCCCTGGGATCGGGCAGCCGCCGTTGCATAAGACCTTCTCCGCGGACATTGGTTTGGCCAATGTGTGTCCTCCTGGCAGCGGTAACATTGCTGACGCCTCCCGGGGACCGTCACCAAAAGGCGATAGTGGCGCGGGTCTCCCTCATATTCAATAGATAAATAGTGAGGGATCCCGCGATCTTTTCTTGGTCGTACTTCCGCCGTCCACTTATCGGCCGGGGAGTTTGGAGGCTGTTTTACATGGACATCAGAGTTGGGTTCTGCGAGATCTTGGAATATTTTCCTGACAAAGTCTTCTTTAATCTCGGCGGTGAGCCAATGTATAGTTATTTTTACTAAGTCCTGCTGGTATGGTTTTACTCTTATTAGAAAGCTTTCTTTATCGCCGAATTCATGATTCCTTATTTGGTTCTTTACCTCGAAGGTGGTTTTTAAATACCATATGGTGGGGTTTTCCAGTCTGTACAGGGCCTTCACATCTTCGGCCTTTAGACCAATGGTGGAAAGTATGCGTTGCATGTTACTAAATTGCGCAGCATTGGGTCCTGTTAGCTCTAGGACTAACGTGTCTGGGGCGTGTGTGTAGCCTACATCCAGGTCTTCCTTGGTCGCTTTATAGTGCGTCGGGAGGGGAGCGGTTGCCATGGTCGAGCACGGGGGAAGAAACAAAACAAAGGGTAGCACACTTACCCTTCAGCTAAAACAGGGTCACTCCGCGTGCTGGAGTACTGTTGTTCCGTTTCGCCGTGTGTTGCCGTCTGCTCCTGGTGGTAAGGTGCGTGCTGGTCTTCGGTGTCAAGCTAGCTACAGGTGCCGCTAGTTACCGGGTGGTACAGCACGCCTTCGAGGAGGTAGCTCTGTAAGGACCGGCCCGGGATGGCCTTGGATTGCCGTTCACCGGACTTCTGGCGCTGCAAACTGGGGGTGGTCGACAATGCGTTTCAAAAGGACGGCCAGGGGTGGCCACTGGTAGTTGTTCGATGAAAAAGTTCAGTGGTTCAGTTGTTCAGTTTGTAGTATGGTAGATACATGAGATCGTCTAAGTGACTAAGAGTACATAAGTACTCATCTGCACTCCTCGCCACACAACGGGAAACGGAAATCTTTAGTAAAAGGCGAAAGATGTCCTTCATGTGTTTCAAAGTTTTATTGATGACGACTATTATTAAGCGGTATAGATAAGTAGTAATCATACAAACTGGGTAGTTATTGTAATGCTTAAAAATATACATATAAATTCTTAAGTCATATAATATTTATATAATTTTCAAATACTTTTTAAAGTTTGATCATTTCAAAGTTATAAATTGTAAACCTTTTATTTTTTTATAAAAGAAAAGAAAACAGAAATATTAGCTCAAATAAAACGGGCTAATTATCTCCCTATAACTAAACAATGTTTCCACATTTGATTCAATAGTGATGCCGAACCAGTTATGTTGTGTAATAATAATAACAAATATTACTTATTATTAGACCTAAGGCTTTTGTAACCAAAATTGAAATAAATATAGACAAATTGCTAGCAACTAGCAACACACCAGGCACAGGATTCGCATTAATAATGATTTATTTAAACCTTTTGTTAAGGCAATTTTTTTTATCTATTAATTCTTACAATATGTTTCCTTTTCAGTTTTTTAAAAGATAATTAATCACACAAAAAGTCTAGTCCGCATAAAAAAAATTGCGGAAACTATAGTCCAGATGGGCGAAAGGGGGGGGGAGTGGGCGTTAAAAGAAAGTTAGGGGGGGGGGCGAAAAAAATAGTAAAAAAGGGGGGTGAGCCGAAAAAGGTTGAGAACCTATGTGGTAGATAATTAAGATCTGAGATTAATCGAGGTAGTGATTTAGAAATGGTATTTGTGAATTTAGTTATGTTATTAATTATTGAGGGCTTTTATGATAAGGATCTGATGTGAATAAACTTGTTTTCTGTTGCCTTCAAATACATGTTTGTTGATTTAATAGTTAGATCCAGTGGTGTCTTGTTTATGTTGGTTTATGTTGTCTGTAATTTAGTTTAGTTTATAGTTTATGTTTATAGTATTTAGTTGTTTATAGTATTGATCTATCCACGGAGTTAATAACCTCTCTGTAACAGATGCACAGATCACCGATCCTCTCCCGCTTGTAAATAATAATGTATATAATTTAATGTGAAATAATATATTGCGTTATTAAAATAAAAATAGCCCGTTTTGCTTCTAATGGTAATAACTCGCTCACCTCCCTTGCTTTGAAAACATAGCTTAACATTTAATTATTTAAGTTTCAAGTTAATCTTCTTTATAGAAGGAACGTCTGTGTTGTATAAGATAAGATAATTTATTATATACAATAAGTATTTATTGTTGCATTTAATTTCTTTTTTAAAAAAAAGGGACTTTTTTTTTCATATATAAGCGTGTTGTTTACGTTTTTGTTCTCCATAATTGCAAACCAAGAACAATATGGTTCATATATGTTTCTTTTGAAATATCTTTATTATGTTTCATTTTATAAAAAATATGGTAAATCTATGCGCAGTCTTATAATTTGCGGGATGGTTGATGAAAGGGTAGGGGCAGGACCTAATATTTTTCTTCATAGAAATGTATAAAATATAAAAAATAATATTTTTTTTGCCTGGGCTAGTACCATAAACATTACGGAGTGATTATACGGCGGATTTGCCGTGTAACGCAAAACGTTATACGGCAAATTTTCGTGACCTATATTATATACACACTGCTATTGGCGCATGCGCATTCTTGTTTAGCTGGCCCTGGATGCTCAATTACAGTTTTTTGTTACATTTTTGCAAGTTTTCTTGTCCCAGTGGTTAGTAACGTGTGCTGTCAACAGGGGTAACAGGGATAACGCAGGTTCTACCCTTCCCCTCTCCACCTTTTTTTTAAAATTATTACACTGACTGAGACGAGAATCTAAATAATTTCAAACTTCTATATTTTCTTCTATTGTCTCATTTTATGCTTTAATATAAATAAATATATTTAATTTAATTTTCTAATAATTTTGTCAAGAACATCACAAATAAATAACAATTTAAGTGATTCAAATCTAAATAAAATCAAGCATCGAACATAAATCTTATGTAAGCAAAAGGTCACAAGATATGTAGAGATCCGATAAACTCAACGACAGCGACACTTGTAAGATTGGTCGGCTGGGCAATCCGAAGCCGCACTACATTTTCCCCCGGCTCTCCCTTTATCCTTGCACGTGTCGTCACATGACTTCCACACACCTCCTCCGAATGTCCACCTAGAAATTATAACAAGAATGTGTAGAAAGATTTTTTTTATTCAATAGATAAACATGACACAACAGGAAACAACAGTATTTGGCTTATAGAATTGTAGAGCTATTTCTACATGACATTAAGCATAAAAAAACATATAGGTTGATTTATGGGGCAAGTGACTATTTTAAATATAAAGTAAAGTATTCCGTGTCAAACCCCGTCGGTCCATGGAAGCAAGGAGTATCTTTAACCCAATTAGAATGTTCAAATGTTTCATTTATTTTTCTGAAAATACTGCATTAACTAGCATTAATATCCCGTGCCAACCCAATGCGTCACTATTGTTTACACCTATGTTTTGGCTTTCTTATTCCTTTGATTAAAAATGTTATGGATTTCGTCAAGGTCACTCTTTAATAATAAATTTTAAAAAAATGTAAAAAATGGAGAGTTGTAATTTAAATGAATTTCCCTTTATTTCATTTATTTTCATATATTTTTATTTACTAGTTTAAACTAAATACACTTGTCTATTAAATTTTAATGTAGTTGAAAATATACGTTTAAAGTAATTTAGAATAGTTGAATATAAAATCTAATAAAACTGTTCAATTCTATATGCTTCAAGTAATGACCATATTATTTCGAGAACATAGGGCACGCAGTTGTTCTATACATTACAAGAGCCGCAAAAAGTTTGGGGTACCCGAATCATTCAATCATGATTGAGACTAGCCTAATGTTTGGGGCTAATAGAACTTGCACATGATTTAGCAAAATACCTTTAAAAAAAATATTTCATTTCATAGGTGTTAAAATATAGGGTGCATGGTGGTCGAGCGGCAGCGTACCGAAGGTCCTGGGTTCGAACCCTGGTGAAGGCTAGGATTCTTTTTTTCATGGACTGGAGGATGTCCTTGAGTCTAAACAGCTCTGATGGGTACTTGACCTTATCTTATCTTATACATTACAGACGCTCCTTCTATAAAGAAGATTATTGCGTCCTACGCTCATCCGTGGTCCGAGTCTAGTCTTGCATTTTTATTAATGTTTTAAATGATGTTAGGTTATTGGTTTTCCTGGTTTGTTCAGGCAACCCATTCCATGCCCGAATGCCACTCGGGAAGAAAGAGTACTTATATGCATTTGTTCTCGCATAAGGGACAAGGAAGGTGTTTTTGTCTTTATGTTTATCTGAGCTTTGCAACAGATTGTTATTGGGTTGTATTTCTAAATTAGAGTTTAATGCCTTATGTATTATTACTACTTTACTCTTTGCCCTTCTGTCCTCTAGTGTTTCTAGGTTTAGTGATTTGACTAATGGTGTTACTCTTGTCAATTGGGAATATTCACTAGTTATAAACCTTGCAGCTCTTTTTTGAATTTGTTCTAATTTTTTAATGTTTTCTTTAGTTGATGGGTCCCATACAGATCCTGCATATTCTAGTATAGGCCTAACTAATGTGAGATAGCATTTTAGTTTTATATTCTTATTACATTTGTAAAAGTTCCTTTTTATGAATCCTAATGTTTTGTTTGATTTTTTAATTACTTCATCAATGTGAGGGTTCCAAGATAACTTATCATTTATTATTACTCCTAGATACTTAGCGTTGCTAGTTTGAGTTAGTTCTTTACCATGAATGAAGTAGTTTGTTATTATTTGTTTCTTTTTCTTGGATACCCTTATTAGTTGGCATTTTTCTGGGTGAAAAGACATACTCCAGTTTGATTCCCATTTTTGTAGTTCATCTAGGTCTTTTTGTAAAAGTTCACTATCTTTTCCTGTCTTTATTATTCTATAAATTATGCAATCATCAGCAAATAATCTTACTTTTGTGCCTGTGTTGATGCAATTTGGCAGATCATTAATGTAAATTAGAAATAGTAGGGGCCCTAGAACAGTTCCTTGTGGAACTCCTGAGTTTACTGTTATTGGTGATGACTTAGAGCCATTTATTATCACTGTTTGTTCTCTGCCTATAAGAAAGTCCTGAATCCACTGATGTAAGGGACCAGAGATGCCAAAGTATTTAAGTTTTTTAAGAAGACTAGAATGATGAACTTTATCAAATGCTTTTGAAAAATCTAGTAATATAGCATCAATTTGGTTGTTATTATCTAATCCCTTAGACAAGTCATCTATTAAGCCTATCAATTGAGTCTCACATGATCTATTTTTCCTGAAGCCCTTAGTTGGGGTAAAGTAAATGCGGCGGTGCATAGTGCTGGCCACACAATCACCTAGTGAGCCGTGGCAGCAGAATCTGGCCCCATGGATCAATCTGGTCCGACACGATTACTTTTAGTTTTTACTTTTGGATGCTGAAGAATTAGATTCGAATCCCTGACCTATATAAATTAAAAAGTCAGGACGCTTTTGTCCCACAGATATTTTTCTGCACATGTTTTATTTCCAGTAGTCAATCAATTATTTAATTACATGATGGTAAACTTAGTTTGGACAGAAAGGGAGTATAATAAAATCTTCGTTTTTATGGGTTATTCTTGTTTATATATGTATAATGACTTGTGTATCTTTTTATGGGCATAAAATGTTTATTTATTTATTTATCTATTTATATATATGTTGTCTTAATAGGGAAGTTGTTTGTTGTTGTTTTTTTAGCTCCACACCTAGAACGTTAGGCGTCAAATGCAAAAATTACGCGTGCTAGTTTTTCATTAAAATTCTAATAACTACACATGTTCATGAAGTAACTCAGCGGACACACCTTTCAAATAACTTGACTGTTGTAAAATAGTGGGGAGGGATTAAAACCAGGGCAAATCGTAGACAAGATGGTTAGAGAATTAGGCCTAATGATAACAATGGATGTTTTAGAATACTGGGTGGGTATTAAAAAGATAAAAGGAAACTAATTTTGATTTGAATTGGTCAATGAGGAATGGTCATGGCGTCCAGTCAACAACGTGCGTACAAATCAGAGATAATTATTTGGTTGAGTTATCTAGATTGGTAGCGGCAAATAAGCAGTTTCAGTTGAGATAACTGTATATAAGTCACTAAGAAAGGTTTAGTCTTCATTTAAATAAATATATTGTGGATTGCCAAGCACACATTAATAGATTTTGATATTCATTGGATTACTGTTACTGTCTCAATATTTATTCAAGTGTTACTGTGCAGTGATTCCTTAGTTGGAATATAATTGCATCAAAATCAAAAAATGGATACTATTTGTTTCATTTAATATACACAAATATTGTTTATCTCAAATAAAGTTATTAAGTTACTTTTAATGAATGATTAAATTACATTTATTAAATGATGTAATATGTTTTTATTCCGTTGCGCCAAAACGTCCCGCGCCAAAACGGCGGCGCCAAAACGACCGTCGCGCCAAAACGGTCGCGCCAAAACGGCTGCGCCCAAACGTCCTCTTCGTGTTTACCTCCCCTTTTTTGTAACTCGTGGTTGTTGCCTTTCTGGTGACCTTAGAATGACCCTTGTCCGGATGAAGGCGTGAGGTCATACCCCGTGTGTAAGTTTAGTAGGAGGTTTGTAGTAGTTTGGGTCAGTTGAGAGCGTTGGCATAAAGATAGTAGGCGTGTATTTGTTTTATAGATTGTGTTTTTTTTTTAAACTAAAAGTATTATTCTGTTTCATAAAATCTAGTTTATTATTTCTCTGAAAAGAAGTATTAGTGATAGAACCTAACCGAACTAACCCCTAGAAACCGAGACGTAATAAGATTAATTGGGGCCTCGTCCGAATACTTTATCCTTGAAAAGATTAATTGGAACTTCGTCCGAATACTTCATCCTTGAAAAGATTAATTGGAACTTCGTCCGAATACTTCATCCTTGAAGAGATTAATTGGAACTTCGTCCGAATACTTCATCCTTGAAGAGATTAATATTGGAACTTCGTCCGAATACTTCATCCTTGAAAAGATTAATTGGAACTTTGTCCGAATACTTCATCCTTGAAGAGATTAATATTGGAACTTCGTCCGAATACTTTATCCTTGAAAAGATTAATTGGAACTTCGTCCGAATACTTAATCCTTGAAGAGATTAATATTGGAACGTCGTCTGAATACTTCATCCTTCAAGAGATTAATTGGAACTTCGTCCGAATACTTCATCCTTGAAGAGATTAATATTGGAACTTTGTCCAAATACTTTATCCTTGAAAAGATTAATTGGAACTTCGTCCGAATACTTCATCCTTGAAGAGATTAATATTTGAACTTTGTCCAAATACTTTATCCTTGAAGAGATTAATAGGAACTTCGTCCGAATACTTTATCCTAGTTTGGATGGACACAGAAAGAAGTACCTGGGGGTGCGCTCATTTGAATCAGTGACGCCTTCTTTATGGAACAGTCTATCTCAGACACTGCGAGAATCTGGGATAAGAGAAACTTTTAAAAAGAACTTAAAGACCTTCCCTTTGGCTAATACATCTGCCACTGCAATTCACACCAAGAGCGCAATGAACATGCTAAATTAATAGCATGGATAGAAGCGCCATAGAAGTGCACATTCTTATCTTATCCTTGAAAAGATTAATTGGAACTTCGTCCGAATACTTTATACTTGAAGAGATTAATTGGAACTTCGTCCGAACACTTTATCCTTGAAGAAAGAACTTGGAATTTCGTCTGGAAGACTTTTCATCCTTAAAGAACTCAGAACAGAAAATGGCAAGTAAGTTTAATTCAAAAGATTTATTGACGATCCGACTATTGAACAATTAGGAAATATGTCAGTTAAACAATTAAAATCAATAGCGGCACTTTTGGAGAGAATAGTCGAGGAGACGACACCATTGAGGTTGAGGCTTGAGAATGAGATCCGGGCTGTGCTGATTCAGCGAGGGAAGAAGTCCGATATACACCAATCAGATAGTAAAGGAATTAGCAGGGGTGAGACAGAACCTAATGTTCAGTTAGAACTAGCTAAAATTGAGTTAGCTAAGCTGCAGCTACAGACGCAGATTGAACAAGCCAAGCTAGCAACTGAAGAAAGAATGACAAAATTAGCAATTGAGGAACGATTAGAGATAGCTAGAATGCAAGAAACCAGGCAAGACCGTCAAGGTAACTTATCTCCATCATTACTTCAATACAAAAAGCTTACGCCTGTAATTGAGGACCGGGATGTTGATCGCATAGATTCATTTGTTGAAGGGTATAGAATCTGCATGAGATCCAGGATATGATACTTGCTACAGTTTGCATTTCCAAAATAGGCATATTATACTGGAAACGATCTATTTGATGTAGCCATTCAATGTCTTGCAACCCTTGGAATTGCCTGGATTCAAATGGTCAGTTCCACATTACCCATTCCTTAACCCCTGGGCTGGTCGCTTGGAGGATCCCAGAATAGGTATATTTCTATTTTGTGGGGAGGACCATTGTTGACTGTTGTGTCATCACTCGCCTCTTATCACGATTTTGTGCTGCTGTGTGACTTTTTATTTATGACCCCCATTTTTTCTTCTGTCGGCCACTTCTTCTTTCTACCTGTTCTGTGCCGAGCGAGATGGACTGTGTAATAACCTTCCAATGGTACCTATCCAGTACACCACAGTTACTTGCTCTGTATGGTGCTGCGTGGATCCTCGTATGCGCCGATATTTGAGAACTTGTCTGCGGACATTTTCGTTTATGATAATCAAAATCTTGTTGAAATATCTCATTTCTATGACACCAACCCTTCTCTGGAGATTATACCTAAAAACCGATATTATCAGAGCGCACATTAATAAAAAAAATCAAACAGAGGGAGATTCTATCGTATTGCCAAATGATCTTTAGCTTGTTTAGCGCTGCGATTGTCTGCGCTATTCTTGTGAGAATGTAGGCTTAGAGCATTTGTCTGATATGTGGCCAGTAGCTGACATTTTACCCAGAACCATATTTGCAGATAAACAGATCCTAAACACTTAATCTCTAATTAGAAAACAGAAGTAGGTCTGACAAAACATAGTCTTGATGGGCAGCTGCATCATGTCAACTTCTGTTCTAATCAAAGAAACAGGTCTGAGAAATTATAGTCTTGATGGGCCGCTGCATTATGTAAACTTCTGTTCTAATCAAAGAAACAGGTCTGAGAAAACATAGTCTTGATGGGCAGCTGGATCATGTAAACTTCTGTTCTTGATGGGCAGCTGGATCATGTAAACTTCTGTTCTTGATGGGCAGCTGCATCATGTAAACTTCTGTTCTTGATGGGCAGCTGCATCATGTAAACTTCTGTTCTTGATGGGCAGCTGCATCATGTAAACTTCTGTTCTTGATGGGCAGCTGCATCATGTAAACTTCTGTTCTTGATGGGCAGCTGCATCATGTAAACTTCTGTTCTTGATGGGCAGCTGCATCATGTAAACTTCTGTTCTTGATGGGCAGCTGCATCATGTAAACTTCTGTTCTATCAAAGAATGTGCCACCAATGGGGCTAAAAAATATAATTAAGTGCCAAAAGTGTGATGTGCGATGGCTTCTCCCATGTTTAGCTCCTTTTTAAAGTTAACTTGTTTATAGATTGACTTTATGTAGACTGGTGGTCTACGATGTGTTTTCTGTTTTATTTACTCTTTTTTCTTTGTAATTAACTACTTTTTTGGGCCAGGACTCGACCGTTGTAGCTAGATAATTTAGTTAAGGATTTTTGTTTGGTAATGTAATTATTATTAGTTGGTAGAAAATGTATTCTAGCTTTTAAATATATATATAGATTAGTGTAGTTATAGTGTATAGTTATTCGAAATCTTTGTTTTAATTTTATAATTAAGCACATTTTGCTATTTAGAATTTATTAACGTTATAGTTAAAGATTATGTGTTATTAGATTTATCGTATGTATGTCATTGTTTATGTAGAGTTGTTGAGGGATGTATGTTAATTCGTAAACCTGTATTAGATAGATATGCTATGATGTGCTGAGGTGGTGTAGTTGATTGGATATGTTGGGGTAAGGTTTATAGTTTATGGTAGATCATAGGTTCTCAACGGGGGCGATATCGCCCCCCAGGGGGCGTTGAGAAGCTTTAGGTGGGCGCTGACATTCCCGGGGGCGATTAGGGGGCGGTGAAGGGCAAGTGGGCGGTACTAACGTACCTTATATATTAAAATACCTCAGCTATTTGAATCGATTAGTTTTTGGAGGATAAAATGTGATGTAAACGCAAGTGCTGCTAAATATCTGATATCCCCCAACAGTATGCCTACATATTATATTAAGTCAACAGTGATGGGTGAGGAAATCTGTCATTATGTCAACAGTGACACGTAGGAAAATCTGTGTTTATGTCAACAGTGAAATGCGTGAAGTCTTCCACACTACCCGAGGATTAATATTAATTAATGTCTATTGTGTTTGAGGAGAAATGGTTCTTTAATATTGTTTTAAGTATGCTGAAAGGCGGAATTTATGTAATCAAATCAATTTTCCATTTATTAGGATCAATAAAGCAATCTTATCTTATAAGAAATAGGAATCGCAGAGACTTTTCCATGAAGTACGGGTCTGTATTTGGCAAATATAGTTTGCGGCTGAATGGTCCTGTGGTTGGTTCACAGGATTGTCACTTTCGCCCTGACATCTGCTAATAATAATGATATTTTGATCTCAGTCCGATAAAATATGTCCTTAATGTGTTTCAAAATGTTATTGATGACGACTGTATTAATAAGCGGTATAGATAAGTAGTAATCATACAAACTGGGTAGTTATTGTAATGCTTAAAAATATACATATAAATTCTTAAGTCATATAATATTTATATAATTTTCAAATACTTTTTACAGTTTGATCATTTCAAAGTTATAAATTGTAAACTTTTTATTTTTTTATAAAAGAAAAGAAAACAGAAATATTAGCTCAAATAAAACGGGCTAATTATCTCCCTTTAACTAAACAATGTTTCCACATTATCTTATCTTATACATTACAGACGCTCCTTCTATAAAGAAGATTATTGCGTCCTACGCTCATCCGTGGTCCGAGTCTAGTCTTGCATTTTTATTAATGTTTTAAATGACGTTAGGTTATTGGTTTTCCTGGTTTGTTCAGGCAACCCATTCCATGCCCGAATGCCACTCGGGAAGAAAGAGTACTCATATGCATTTGTTCTCGCATAAGGGACAAGGAAGGTGTTTTTGTCTCTATGTTTATCTGAGCTTTGCAACAGATTGTTATTGGGTTGTATTTCTAAATTAGAGTTTAATGCCTTATGTATTATTACTACTTTACTCTTTGCCCTTCTGTCCTCTAGTGTTTCTAGGTTTAGTGATTTGACTAATGGTGTTACTCTTGTCAATGGGGAATATTCACTAGTTATAAACCTTGCAGCTCTTTTTTGAATTTGTTCTAATTTTTTAATGTTTTCTTTAGTTGATGGGTCCCATACAGATCCTGCATATTCTAGTATAGGCCTAACTAATGTGAGATAGCATTTTAGTTTTATATTCTTATTACATTTGTAAAAATTCCTTTTTATGAATCCTAATGTTTTGTTTGATTTTTTAATTACTTCATCAATGTGAGGGTTCCAAGATAACTTATCATTTATTATTACTCCTAGATACTTAGCATTGCTAGTTTGAGTTAGTTCTTTACCATGAATGAAGTAGTTTGTTATTATTTGTTTCTTTTTCTTGGATACCCTTATTAGTTGGCATTTTTCTGGGTGAAAAGACATACTCCAGTTTGATTCCCATTTTTGTAGTTCATCTAGGTCTTTTTGTAAAAGTTCACTATCTTTTCCTGTCTTTATTATTCTATAAATTATGCAATCATCGGCAAATAATCTTACTTTTGTGCCTGTGTTGATGCAATTTGGCAGATCATTAATGTAAATTAGAAATAGTAGGGGCCCTAGAACAGTTCCTTGTGGAACTCCTGAGTTTACTGTTATTGGTGATGACTTAGAGCCATTTATTATCACTGTTTGTTCTCTGCCTATAAGAAAGTCCTGAATCCACTGATGTAAGGGACCAGAGATGCCAAAGTATTTAAGTTTTTTAAGAAGACTAGAATGATGAACTTTATCAAATGCTTTTGAAAAATCTAGTAATATAGCATCAATTTGGTTGTTATTATCTAATCCCTTAGACAAGTCATCTATTAAGCCTATCAATTGAGTCTCACATGATCTATTTTTCCTGAAGCCATGTTGGTGTGGGCACAGTGCATTTAGTTTGTCTAGATGATTTACTATACTACTATATATTATATGTTCAAGTAATTTACATGTTATGCTTGTTAGAGAAACAGGTCTATAATTTCCGGGGTCAGATTTATCTCCTTTTTTGAAAAGGGGGGTTACATTGGCTAATTTCCAATCTTTGGGCACTTTGCCCTGGTTTAGAGAGGCCTGAAAAAGTATTTTAAAGATTGGAGATATTTCATTAGTTAGTTCTTTAAGCAGTCTTGCTGGTATTTCATCTGGACCAGAAGCTTTGTTTACTTTTAAGTTGGTTAGGAGTTGTTTAATGCCTTTTTCATCTACATTTATATTTCCTATCTCTTCTAGTTTGTTTAAATTTATGAATATTTCTTTGTCACCTGGATTTGAAAAAGATGATGCACATTTGATTCAATAGTGATGCCGAACAAGTTATGTTGTGTAATAATAATAACAAATATTACTTATTATTAGACCGAAGGCTTTTGTAACCAAAATTGAAATAAATATAGACAAATTGCTAGCAACTAGCAACACACCAGGCACAGGATTCGCATTAATAATGATTTATTTAAACCTTTTGTTAAGGCAATTTTTTTTATCTATTAATTCTTACAATATGTTTCCTTTTCAGTTTTTTAAAAGATAATTAATCACACAAAAAGTCTAGTCCGCATAAAAAAAATTGCGGAAACTATAGTCCAGATGGGCGAAAGGGGGGGGGGGAGTGGGCGTTAAAAGAAAGTTAGGGGGGGGGGGCGAAAAAAATTGTAAAAAAGGGGGGTGAGCCGAAAAAGGTTGAGAACCTATGTGATAGATAATTAAGATCTGAGATTAATCGAGGTAGTGATTTAGAAATGGTATTTGTGAATTTAGTTATGTTATTAATTATTGAGGGCTTTTATGATAAGGATCTGATGTGAATAAACTTGTTTTCTGTTGCCTTCAAATACATGTTTGTTGATTTAATAGTTAGATCCAGTGGTGTCTTGTTTATGTTGGTTTATGTTGTCTGTAATTTAGTTTAGTTTATAGTTTATGTTTATAGTATTTAGTTGTTTATAGTATTGATCTATCCACGGAGTTAATAACCTCTCTGTAACAGATGCACAGATCACCGATCCTCTCCCGCTTGTGAATAATAATGTATGTAATTTAATGTGAAATAATATAGTGCGTTATTAAAATAAAAATAGCACGTTTTGCTTCTAATGGTAATAACTCGCTCACCTCCCTTGCTTTGAAAACATAGCTTAACATTTAATTATTTAAGTTTCAAGTTAATCTTCTTTATAGAAGGAACGTCTGTGTTGTATAAGATAAGATAATTTATTATATACAATAAGTATTTATTGTTGCATTTAATTTCTTTAAAAAAAAAATGGGACTTTTTTTTTCATATATAAGCGTGTTGTTTACGTTTTTGTTCTCCATAATTGCAAACCAAGAACAATATGGTTCATATATGTTTCTTTTGAAATATCTTTATTATGTTTCATTTTATAAAAAATATGGTAAATCTATGCGCAGTCTTATAATTTGCGGGATGGTTGATGAAAGGGTAGGGGCAGGACCTAATATTTTTATTCATAGAAATGTATAAAATATAAAAAATAATATTTTTTTTGCCTGGGCTAGTACCATAAACCTTACGGAGTGATTATACGGCGGATTTGCCGTGTAACGCAAAACGTTATAGGCCTACGGCAAATTTTCGTGACCTATATTATATACACACTGCTATTGGCGCATGCGCATTCTTGTTTAGCTGGCCCTGGATGCTCAATTACAGATTTTGTTACATTTTTGCAAGTTTTCTTGTCCCAGTGGTTAGTAACGTGTGCTGTCAACAGGGGTAACAGGGATAACGCAGGTTCTACCCTTCCCCTCTCCACCTTTTTTTTATAATTATTACACTGACTGAGACGAGAATCTAAATAATTTCATACTTCTATATTTTCTTCTATTGTCTCATTTTATGCTTTAATATAAATAAATATATTTAATTTAATTTTCTAATAATTTTGTCAAGAACATCACAAATAAATAACAATTTAAGTGATTCAAATCTAAATAAAATCAAGCATCGAACATAAATCTTATCTAAGCAAAAGGTCACAAGATATGTAGAGATCCGATAAACTCAACGACAGCGACACTTGTAAGATTGGTCGGCTGGGCAATCCGAAGCCGCACTACATTTTCCCCCGGCTCTCCCTTTATCCTTGCACGTGTCGTCACATGACTTCCACACACCTCCTCCGAATGTCCACCTAGAAATTATAACAAGAATGTGTAGAAAGATTTTTTTTATTCAATAGATAAACATGACACAACAGGAAACAACAGTATTTGGCTTATAGAATTGTAGAGCTATTTCTACATGACATTAAGCATAAAAAAACATATAGGTTGATTTATGGGGCAAGTGACTATTTTAAATATAAAGTAAAGTATTCCGTGTCAAACCCCGTTGGTCCATGGAGGCAAGGAGTATCTTTAACCCAATTAGAATGTTCAAATGTTTCATTTATTTTTCTGAAAATACTGCATTAACTAGCATTAATATCCCGTGCCAACCCAATGCGTCACTATTGTTTACACCTATGTTTTGGCTTTCTTATTCCTTTGATTAAAAATGTTATGGATTTCGTCAAGGTCACTCTTTAATAATAAATTTTTAAAAAAATGTAAAAAATGGAGAGTTTTTATTTAAATGAATTTCCCTTTATTTCATTTATTTTCATATATTTTTATTTACTAGTTTAAACTAAATACACTTGTCTATTAAATTTTAATGTAGTTGAAAATATACGTTTAAAGTAATTTAGAATAGTTGAATATAAAATCTAATAAAACTGTTCAATTCTATATGCTTCAAGTAATGACCATATTATTTCGAGAACATACCGTATATACTCGCGTATAAGTCGCACCGGTGTATAAGTCGCACCCCTAGTTTAAGATTTTTTTTCTTATATGTTGTCATTGACCCGCGCATAAGTCGCACCCCGACTTCCCAGGTTACACTGCATTTTAATATCTAAAAGATGCATACCTTTTAAACATAAAAGTTACTAAATATTCACCCTAATTTGGAAACTTTCGTTAAAAAATGGTTTTAATCGTGCATAAGGTAAACATAATCAAATAAGGCAGGGCTTCATTTAATTTAAACCACCGATCAATAGGCCTACAGACATTAGTGAGATGGGAAAGTAAGGTATCTGTTTCTTCATCTAAGTCCCTTTCCCTACTTAAGTTCCTATCCCTATAGTAACTCTACACACAAAAAGTCTTTGAAGTACGTCATTAGACTCAATGTCGCCTAGACTGGAGACTGGGAGGCGCCGGCATTTACGACGCGCTATACAAGTGTCCTAATTACCATTAACATTGTTTGAAATGATTTCAAGTGCGTCTGCGCGACCGACAAATAATAGGCTGTGTTTTTTTTTCAACTCTTACATGCAATTAATGAAAAATAAAACACACTTGACATTTAAGGCGTCCATCTGCCGATCGTAGTTGCCTAGATATGGCGCGTTTTTATCGGAATGCTCAACACTGCCCTATTAGTAGGCTATAGCCTATACCTTAAGTAGGCGTACTAAATAAAACGCATCTTAAGCTTATTAAGCTTAAGCCTACCTACATTATAGGCCTAGACAGGGTTTCACACATTTACGATTATTTCCATACTGTAATTTGCGTTCAATAAGCCTACCCAAAAATGACGCCTTTAAACTTACGCTACGTTTGGGCAATACAAAATCGCTACGTTTGGGCAATACAAAATCGGTCCAAAAGTTCAAAAGAAAAGCTGGGGAGGTCGGGTGTCTGTAAAACCTAGAATATTTGTCGATCTCAATTTCAGTTATATAAAGATATTAATATGTACACCTACGAAAGTTTTCTAAATGTAAAATGTAGGCCTACGCATATCCTAGTAATTCTACATTACTACAGTCAACTATATGGGTTATTTAGCAAACTGTATGACAGAGTAGTGATGTTTTTCAAACTTTTCAAAAACAGTGTTGGGTGTATAAGTCGCACCCCTACTTTTTGTCGAAATTTTCGGTAAAAAAAGTGCGACTTATACGCGAGTATATACGGTAGGTCACGCAGTTGTTCTATACATTACAAGAGCCGCAAAAAGTTTGGGGTACCCGAATCATTCAATCATGATTGAGACTAGCCTAATGTTTGGGGCTAATAGAACTTGCACATGATTTAGCAAAATACCTTTAAAAAAAATATTTAATTTCATAGGTGTTACAATATAGGGTGCATGGTGGTCGAGCGGCAGCGTACCGAACGTCCTGGGTTCGAACCCTGGTGAAGGCTAGGATTCTGTTTTTCATGGACTGGAGGATGTCCTTGAGTCTAAACAGCTCTGATGGGTACTTGACCTTAGTTGGGGTAAAGAGAATGCGGCGGTGCATAGTGCTGGCCACACAATCACCTAGTGAGCCGTGGCCGCAGAATCTGGCCCCATGGATCAATCTGGTCCGTCACGATTACTTTTAGTTTTTACTTTTGGATGCTGAAGAATTAGATTCGAATCCCTGACCTATATAAATTAAAAAGTCAGGACGCTTTTGTCCCACCCTGCAGTGACGCCCATGAAAACTAAATGTTAAACCTAAGTCTCGATAGAGCTGAAAGTTGAATAAACAAGGAATAAAAACAACAACAAAACAAACAACAAGAAAATAAACAAATACAAACTTACTCATCACAAGTCCGTGAACCTGAATTACAGCCTCCAATGTAGTGTTGCCCAATCACAGATGAACTGAATTGCCCAACGCTGACCAGGAAAATGACCAGTAGTATTGCCTTCATCTTGAATTTTCTCTAAGTTTTCTTTCTCTGTAAAGGATAGTGTTAAAGCGTAGAGATATATCTTTCCAGCCAAGCCCTAGGACAATAAATCTGTCTATACTTGAATATGTTCCTCTCTCTCTCTATATATATATAATAATAATATATATTTCTATCTCATTGCGTTGGTCACGTGATCAGCACTCTCCCATGCACCCCACTGCGTTTTGTTAATAATCTGACACTTCGATTAAAAAAAAACAACAGACAACAGCAACGAGTGAATCATATAATATGTGTTAGTTTCTGTCAAGGGTTGCCGCTTGTTTTTTTTAAATATTGTTCATGATATCGTATACAATATCGTAGGGTATTGTAAAAGCATGAGTGATTGTGATAGTTCCGAAACGGTATATCTGTCATTCTGTCAGTCTATGATTAAATACTTGGAGATTTACAATTGAATCTATTGATTTTGACAATGTATGACTACAATCTGATGTTTCGATCATGCCATAGATAGCCTACTTACTTTATCTTTATCACCAAAGACTATAATAAGATGGACCGCTTGCTCTATTTTTTTTTCGTGCGCATCCAATAACGATGTCTCAAAAGACTTCTACGCTCCTACGTTTGCAATAAAGGTTTCCGCTGTATACGACTTTCGATTTTAATTTTTTCATTGAGAAAGTCATATCGATTAAATAAAACGGAAGTGTACAATACAAAAGGGAATCGGAAGTTCTGAAAAGAAGTCATTCGAGTCATCAAATAGTAGAAATATTAAAGCAAGCGGTACATCTTATTAAAGTCTTTGGTTTCACGTCCACATTCTGATATAAGCTTAATTTAAGATGGCGCCACTGTAAGACATCGAAACATATACTGCAAAGCATACTAAATAATCGACGATTCAGGGAACTCAATTTCCGTTAATCTCAAAGAGCACTTAACCGCCCTATTAAGTGCAATCTCAAGATATGTTAATATCCACAAGGCTTCTAATGTGACCCGTGCGTTATTGTTGTGCAAAAAGCTCCACTCGCAAATTATATTGTCCAAGATTATTTGTTAATCTTATCATGGTTCTGAATAACCACAGAATACCACTATTGTACCCATTGGGTTCAAAGTCTAGCAAAGTATGTAAACCACCGATACGCTCCCATTAAGACTACACTGATACACGCACGAGGGACAGCCCAGGTTCCGCGTCCCAGGTTATTTGCCCAGAGCCACGGAGACTCGGTGAAAAGGAAGGAATGTGCGCAGCAACCCGTCTCGCAAAGCCAGGTGCCTGGATGGCCTGTAGTCGGGTACTTTTTCTATCGGGCGACAGTGCAGGGTCGGATACGAGCAATGCCATCAACGTTAATGATTCGTGGGCGGATTCTGCAGGTGTGAGGAGAGAAAGTGTAGTGACTGTGGCAGTGGAGACCTTCCGTCTGGCATGTCTCGGACAAAGTATTGGTGTGTCCTCCTCCCCCCCCACTTGACCCATCCCTTTCCAGCGTTACGCTCTGAACGTAAGATCCGGAAGGCCATCCGTTTTTTGACAGACCTTATAGATTAACAAATATTAATCACACACAAGAAGCACCTTTCTCTTTGAAAGACATTATAATCAATGAACAATCATTGAGGTGTTGTTTTTTTCTGTTGGGGTCCTACATCGTTGAAAATATGAGAACCACTCAATATTACCATCATGGATACAACATTACGTTTACTGGATTCTGTTATGTTTTAAAATAAACTAAGTTAACTTGACCTGTATAAAAAAAATGCGTAAGCAGTATCCATAGCAACCAATCCCCCAGTGGTAACATATGGTCGGCTAATGAGTTGAGATAAGTGATCTCAGTAAGACCTACAGCTCCGGGCAAAAATGTAAATTTAACAGGTACTGTTTCATAATTAAACTCGACACTACACTTACCTGGCGAATTGCATATTTGTTTTACCACCCCGTCCATACCTTTCTGATAACAGTTTTGTTTAGAAAATAAAAAAGACATAGACATATACTACATTCCCGTCACAATAAATGTTGGTTGAGAAAAAAATGAACAACCTATATCCCCAACCAAATAACTAACGAACTAACTTAATAACAGTGTCATTAGAAAAAAAAAAGGTAAAAAAATATATTCTCATGACCAATTAAAATTTGTTTATTAAAAAAAACAAACAAATATTTTCCCGTCCTCATAACTTTTGGCTTAGGAAACAAACAAAAAAGATGAAGAACAAAATTTTCCCGTCCCAATAGCTGTTGGATTAGAAAAATGAAACAACGAACATTACCTTCCCAATAGCAATATTTGTAGAAAAAGAAAATATGATATATTCCTGTCCAAACAACTGCTTCTTAGGAAAAAAAGCACATTTAGCCCCGCCCCCCCCCCTCCCATTTTTTCAAATAGATTTAACTCTCATTTTATTTGGAAAAATGTTTTCGACAATCATCCCAGAAAGTCGCGGCGTATTCAATATTCCAGAGACGCTTTCAAATTATATTTCCCTGTGTTCGATTCGATGAGCTTAAGGTGTAACAACTACGGCGTTGACTAAGGGAAGAGCATGTGGATTTGAAAAGTTTACTTTGAAAAGAGCCTTGCAAGTTGAAATGGTTGTGGAAAAATTGGTTTAGATTTTAGAATTTAAACTATAGATTTTCACCGGATGGGGTGGTGAGAAGGTCTAGGGGGACGCTGACGTTCCCGGGGGGCGATAGGGGGGGGGGGGCGGTGAAGGGCCAATGGGCGGTACGAAAGTACTTTTAATAGTTTGAACACCACTGCTATTTAAATCACTAAAATACCAAAATTTAGATGTGCTTTTATTATAATATAATCTTGAGCTTTAGCAAAGAATTAATCGACTGTTTCATTTTTTCACTACTGTGTGATTGTGACGTTAAAGTCATTTAAAGCTCTTTATGTACTTAAGCATGATCTATTACTAGATTTAAACGGTTTTTGAGAAAGGCAGAGATGTTGAGGGGGGGGGGGGGAGGGTTATTAGAATATGGATAAAATGTGACATATAACTTGATAGAACGCAACTGCTGCTAAAAAACTGATATCACCAGACACGACATAATATGCTAATAATAAAAAGGGAGAATCGCACTGATTTTTAAAAGTAGAAGTAGGTGCTCGGGAATGAAATAGAAGAGACTACCAGACAAGTAAGCGTTACATTAGATTTGTTATAGATGGGAAAATTTGCCAATTTCGCTTTTGAAAAATAATAAAGGACACTAAAGGCGAATCTATATAACTTGAACTAGAATACGTTTTAGGGGACAAGAAATTCCTCCATCGGCGATGTTATGGTGCTCTCGTGAATTGATGTCGTAATTATGGAGAAATCTGTGCCAGATGTATTAGCTGTTTTATTCATCGACAACTTTTAGTTGCTAAAATCTCAGTTATCGTCTGCTTCGCTCACTACAATACATAATTACTGCAGATAACAAAACTGAAGCAACGCATTCAAGGATAGATTGTTCAGCCAGTTTTGCATTGAAAATAACGAGGGCTACATATTGTTTGTTACTACACAAATGCTGGTCATCAAAAGTTTAAATAGATTGTAAGAGTCTTTGATTCGATGCCAGAGTTTTTGGCAGCAAGGATGATTCTTTGAGAGAAAGTCAAATAAAATTGAAAACTGACGAAGACATATTCAATTATTGTCGACACCTTGAAGCACTTAATGATGACTTCAACAGTCAAATTTAAGACATTATTATTGCTTTCTTCTTCTTCTTCTGCGTTCCATTTCGCTTACCTTTGCTGTGTCAGACTGGCAGTCCTGTTTCTCTGACAAATCGGGCTGTTGTCTGTAGAAATGGCCTTGGGCCCCAAAGCTTTTCCTCCATGGTGGCTCCCTGAGGTCAGGCCTGGTTACGGGCCTCTCTGTGGAGTGGGCACCAATTCAGGATGTGCTTTGTATTCTGGAGTACAGTTCCACATGGGCACTCAGGAGTGTGGCTCAGGTCAATTCGGTACTGGTGGTCTAATAGTATGTTTGAACATACTTGATTGGTTTTTAGACCATCTTTTCTAATGGTGAATGGTTAAAATAAGTCCTACCTTCACAACTGCAAGAGGAATTGATTGAATGAACAAAGAAGAATTAAAATTAAAATTAGTAAGACTTTGGCTTTAATCAATACTTTTGGTTGCAATTGGACATTCATCAATTTCACTAGGTCTTTTGATTTTGGCACCAATTTTCATTGCCTATCCAGCATTATATTTAGCGGAGCGTAAAATTTGTGCTTTTGTCAAAAAGAGAACCACGTTGAAAATAAGGGAACTTGGAAACCCAATGGTCTTGGAAACCGAAATTGAGACAGACTGCTAGCAACATACCAGGCACAAGCTTTACTTTAATATTGATCTTTTAAAAACCGTTTGTGCAGGGGCCTATATTTTTTTAAATTATTCTTTATTTTAAAACAACAATCAAACATATTTTTCATTTTTTTTAATATCATGATAATGCATACACATTTATTCGGCATATACAAATTTCTTTCGGCAAATTAGACTCATTAACTTTATTTCGGAAAAAAATAAGGGAGGGGAGGTGGCGGTGAGCGCTAAAAAATTTAAAAAGGGGGCGGTGAGCCGAAAAAGGAAAACTGTCGATTAACAGACCACATTAACCCCTCCCTTCTCCTACTGAAGGTCTGTTCGCTCAGGTGTGCGTACAACATATTGCATCCCCTACATCAAACTGCGATAATAGCAACGTGGCCTACTCTACAAGTGTCAACGTGCAGGCTACGTCATGCACTCACGTTGACCTCGACTTGCCTTAATTAAAAGCCTGAATATGATTAGAATCAACAACACAAAATCTGTAGTATAGAGTTTATGCCGTACGGGGGTCTAGCCTCAACCGTCTAAATATGAGTATATATTTGAAATCAGGGTGATTTATGAGGATATATTTCTAGTGTAGCTTAACGAAGTTATATTCGCATACGAACTGGTCTTGTTCTAAGCCTGCCTTTAGTCATCTCATCATATCCAACGCTACATGATAAAATGTGTATAATATATCAGGTGTATAAATATAAAGTGTATATAAGGGAGATTTTTATCCAGAGATAGATTCAGCTGTCGCCAACATGAAAAGTAGGGCCTGTATTATCTTGTGTTCACTGGTACGACATGTTACAATGGCTTTTTTTTTAAAGTAGTACATTACAAAAAAAAATAATTCACACATGAAAATATGAGGCCGTATCTTGCCATAATATATAAACAAGTGTAAATGCATTAGAAACTTAGAAACTAGTGCTTCTGTTAATACATTCATGTGATAGTTTTGAGCTGGAGAAAGAAAAAGGAGAACATATGCATGAAGATTTGTTTAAAAAAAATTCCTGGCTTAAACTATAAACTGATATAAACTGATATAGAGGACACGTTTCTAAAAGTCAAAGCAAAATGCATTGTTTCAATTTCAAACCATTACATGTAAAAAATTGAACGTCCATTAAAAGTATCATATCTTTCATGTTACAGACAATCCTATATGAAGAAAATTATTGCTTGTACGCGTATTATATACGCTTATCCGAAGTTTGGATCTAGTATTCATTTTGTGATGAATAAATATTTATTTTCCTTGGTTCGTGTTTATCTCGATTCGCGGCGCGGGACGTTTTGGCGCGGGACGTTTTGGCGCGAGGAAATAATTGAGGAAAACATTTATTTGTTGTTGTATAATAGATGAAACTAATAATTAATAATAATAATTTATAACGATGTATTTAATGCATATATAGACCTATTAAACTTTAAAAACTTTGCTTTTTACTTCCTTTCTATTAACTTGTATTTTCTGTCTGTCTGCTTGCTTGCTTGGTTGCTTGCTTGATAGAAAACTTTGCATCAATTTTTCGACCACTTTCCGTGGTCCAATCGAGCTGAAATTTGGGCAGCAGACTTGTTCAGACTAACATAACATTCTATTAAAGTTTCAGTTAAAACAACTTAATTATACTTTACTTGTGACAATATTCATTTCTTAAAAGGAAAGTATAAGTAAAATTTTGGTTTCACGTAAAAAATGCCTGTGCAACTTTTTATAGTTTTTCGGCGCAAAGCTAGAAAAAAAAAATTATGCGCTAAGATTATTTTTAGAACAATTCATACGGAGTAAGGAGATATTTGTTAGATTTGCGACACAGATATTTTTCTGCACATGTTTTATTTCCAGTAGTCTATCAATTATTTAATTACATGATGGTAAACTTAGTTTGGACAGAAAGGGAGTATAATAAAAACTTCGTTTTTATGGGTTATTCTTGTTTATATATGTATAATGACTTTTGTATCTTTTTATGGGCATAAAATGTTTATTTATTTATTTATCTATTTATATATATGTTGTCTTAATAGGGAAGTTGTTTGTTGTTTTTTTTAGCTCCACACCTAGAACGTTAGGCGTAAAAAGCAAAAATTACGCGTGCTAGTTTTTTTTATTAAAATTCTAATAACTACACATGTTCATGAAGTAACTCAGTAGACACATCTTTCAAATAACTTGACTGTTGTAAAATAGTGGGGAGGGATTAAAACCAGGGTAAATCGTAGACAAGATGGTTAGAGAATTAGGCCTAATGATAACAATAAATGTTTTAGAATACTGGGTGGGTATTAAAAAGATAAAAGGAAACTAATTTTGATTTGAATTGGTCAATGAGGAGTGGTCATGGCGTCCAGTCAACAACGTGCGTACAAATCAGAGATAATTATTTGGTTGAGTTATCTAGATTGGTAGCGGCAAATAAGCAGTTTCAGTTGAGATAACTGTATATAAGTCATTAAGAAAGGTTTAGTCTTCATTTAAATAAATATTTTGTGGATTGCCAAGCACACATTAATAGATTTTGATATTCATTGGATTACTGTTACTGTCTCAATATTTATTCAAGTGTTACTGTGCAGTGATTCCTTAGTTGGAATATAATTGCATCAAAATCATAAAATGGATACTATTTGTTTCATTTAATATACACAAATATTGTTTATCTCAAATAAAGTTATTAAGTTACTTTTAATGAATGATTAAATTACATTTATTAAATGATGTAATATGTTTTTATTCCATTGCGCCAAAACGTCCCGCGCCAAAACGGCGGCGCCAAAACGACCGTCACGCCAAAACGGTCGCGCCAAAACGGCTGCGCCCAAACGTCCTGCTTCGTGTTTACCTCCCCTTTTTGTAACTCGTGGTTGTTGCCTTTCTGGTGACCCGAGAATGACCCTTGTCCGGATGTAGGGATGAGTATGTACCCCGTGTGGAAGTTCAGTAGGAGGTGTGTAGTAGTTTGGGTCAGTTGAGAGCGTTGGCATATAGATAGTAGGCGTGTATTTGTTTTATAGATGTGTTGTTTTTTTAAACTAAAAGTATTATTCTGTTTCATGAAATCTAGTTTATTATTTCTCTGAAGTGAAGTATTAGTGATATAACCCAACCCCTAGAAACCGAGACGTAATAAGATTAATTGCGGCCTCGTCCGAATACTTTATCCTTGAAAAGATTAACTGGAACCTCGTCCGAATACTTTGTCCTTGAAAAGATTAATTGGAACTTCGTCCGAATACTTTATCCTTGAAAAGATTAATTGGAACTTCGTCCGAATACTTCAGCCTTGAAGAAAGAACTTGGAATTTCGTCTGGACGACTTTTCATCCTTAAAGAAATCAGAACAGAAAATGGCAAGTAAGTTTAATTCAAAAGATTTTATTGACGATCCGACTATTGAACAATTAGGAAATATGTCAGTTAAACAATTAAAATCAATAGCGGAACTTTTGGAGAGAATAGTCGAGGAGACGACACCATTGAGGTTGAGGCTTGAGAATGAGATCCGGGCTGTACTGGTTCAGCGAGGGAAGATGTCCGATATACACCAATCAGATAGTAAAAGGAAGTAGCAGGGGTGAGACAGAACCTAATGTTCAGTTAGAATTAGCTAAAATTGAGTTAGCTAAGCTGCAGTTACAGACGCAGATTGAACAAGCCTAGCTAGCAACTAAAGAAAAAATGACAAATTTAGCAATTGAGGAACGATTAGAGATGGCTAGAATGCAAGAAACCAGGCAAGACCGTCAAGGTAACTTATCTCCATCATTGCTTCAATACAAAAAGCTTACGCCTGTATTTGAGGACCGGGATGTTGATCGCATAGATTCATTTGTTGAAGGGTATAGAATCTGCATGAGATCCAGGATGTGATACTTGCTACAGTTTGCATTTCCAAAATAGGCATATACAGGAAACGGTCAATTTGATGTAGCCATTCAATGTCTTGCAACCCTTGGAATTGCCTGGATTCAAATGGTCAGTTCCACATCACCCCTTCCTTAACCTTTGGGCTGGTCGCTAGGAGGATCCTAGAATAGGTATATTTCTATTTTGTGGGGAGGACCATTGTTGATTGTTGTGTCTCGCCTCTTATCACGATTTTGTGCTGCTGTGTGATTTTTTATTTATGACCCCCATTTTTTCTTCTGTCGGCCACTTCTTCTTTCTACCTTTTCTGTGCCGAGCGAGATGGACTGTGTAATACCTTCCAATGGTACCTATCCAGTCCACCACAATTACTTGCTCTGTATGGTGCTGCGTGGATTCTCGTATGCGCCGATATTTGATAACTTGTCTGCGGACATTTTCGTTTATGATAATAAAAATCTTTTTGAAATACTTCATTTCTAGTACACCAACCCTTCTCTGGAGATTATACCTAAGAACCGATATTATCAGAGCGCACATTAATAAAAAAAATTTAAACAGAGGGAGATTCTATCGTATTGCCAAATGATCTTTAGCTTGTTTAGCGCTGCGATTGTCTGTACTATTCTTGTGAGAATGTAGGCTTAGAGCATTTGTCTGATATGTGGCCAGTAGCTGACATTTTATCCAGAACCATATTTGCAGATAAACAGATCCTAAACACTTAATCTCTAATTAGGAAATAGAAGTAAGTCTGACAAAACATAGTCTTGATGGGCAGCTGCATCATGTAAACTTCTGTTCTTGATGGGCAGCTGCATCATGTAAACTTCTGTTCTTGATGGGCAGCTGCATCATGTAAACTTCTGTTCTTGATGGGCAGCTGCATCATGTAAACTTCTGTTCTTGATGGGCAGCTGCATCATGTAAACTTCTGTTCTTGATGGGCAGCTGTCTCATGTAAACTTCTGTTCTTGATGGGCAGCTGCATCATGTAAACTTCTGCTCTATCAAAGAATGTGCCACCAATGTGGGCTAAAAAATATAATTAACCCTTACAGTCCCGGGCGCGTATATAGCGGAACAGAAGGCAGCATAGATAGAAGTAGGTCGGAAAGGGAAGGGTTAAGTGCCAAAAGTGTGATGTGCGATGGCTTCTCCCATGTTTAGCTCCTTTTTAAAGTTAACTTGTTTATAGATTGACTTTATGTAGACTGGTGGTCTACGATGTGTTTTGTGTTTTATTTACTCCATTTTCTTTGCAATTAACTACTTTTTGGGCCAGGACTCGACCGTTGTAGCTAGATAATTTAGTTAAGGATTTTTGTTTGGTAATGTAATTATTATTAGTTGGTACAAAATGTATTCTAGCGTTTAAATATATATATAGGTTAGTGTAGTTATAGTGTATAGTTATTCGAAATCTTTGTTTTAATTTTATAACTAAGCACATTTTGCTATTTAGAATTTATTAACGTTATAGTTAAAGATTATGTGTTTTAGATTTATCGTATGTATGTCAGTGTTTATGTAGAGTTGTTGAGGGATGTATGTTAATTCGTAAACCTGTATTAGATAGATATGCTATGATGAGCTGAGGTGGTGTAGTTGATTGGATATGTTGGGGTAAGGTTTATAGTTTAAGGTAGATCATAGGTTCTCAACGGGGGCGATATCGCCCCTCAGGGGGCGTTGAGAAGCTTTAGGTGGGCGCTGACATTCCCGGGGTCGATTAGGGGGCGGTGAAGGGAAAGTGGGCGGTACAAACGTACCTTATATATTAAAATACCTCAGCTATTTGAATCGATTAGTTTTTGGAGGATAAAATGTGTTGTAAACGCAAGTGCTGCTAAATATCTGATATCCCCCAACAGTAAGCCTACATATTATATTAAGTCAACAGTGATAGGTGAGGAAATCTGTCATTATGTCAACAGTGATAGGTAAGTAAATATGTCATCATGTAAACAGTGATAGGTAATGAATGCTGTCATTATGTCAACAGTGATAGGTGAGGAAATCTGTCATATGTCAACAGTGAAATGCGTGAAGTTTTTCACACTACCCGAGGATTAATATTAATTAATGTCTATTGTGTTTTAGTACAAATGGTTCTTTAATATTGTTTTAAGTATGCTGAAAGGCGGAATTTATGTAATCAAGTCAAATTTCCATTTATTTGGATCAATAAAGCAATCTTATCTTATCTTATAAGAAATAGGAATCGCAGAGACTTTTCCATGAAGTAGGGGTCTGTATTTGGCAAATATAGTTTGCGGCTGGATGGTCCTGTGGCTGGTTCACAGGATTGTCACTTTCGCCCTGACATCTGCTAATAATAATGATATTTTGATCTCAGTCCGAGATGTCCTTAATGTGTTTTACAGTTTCATTGATGACGACTGTATTATTAGGCGGTATAGATAAGTAGTAGTCATACAAACTGGGTACCGGTAGTTATTGTAATGCTTAGAAATATACATATAAATTCTTAAGTCATATAATATTTATATAATTTTCAAATACTTTTTACAGTTTGATCAGTTCAAAGTTATACATTGTAAACCATTTTTTTTTTATAAATAAAAAAGAAAACAGAAATATTAGCTCAAATAAAACGGGCTAACTATCTCCCTTTAACTAAACAATGTTTCCACATTTGATTCAATAGTGATGCCGAACAAGTTCTGTTGTGTAATAATAATAACAAATATTACTTATTATTAGACCTAAGGCTTTTGTAACCAAAATTGAAATAAATATAGACAAATTGCTAGCAACACACCAGGCAAACGATTCGCATTAATATTGATTTATTTAAACCTTTTGTTAAGTCAATTTTTTATCTATTAATTTTTACAATATGTTTCCTTTTCAGTTTTTTAAAAGATAATTAATCACACAAAAAGTCTAGTCCGCATAAAAAAATTGCGGAAACTATAGTCCAGATGTGCGGAAGGTGAGGGAGGAAGTGGGCGCTAAAAGAAAGTTGTAGGGGGGCGGAAAAAATTGTAAAAAAGAGGGGGGGGGTGAGCCGAAAAAGGTTGTGAACCTATGTGGTAGATAATTAAGATGTGAGATTAATCGAGGTAGTGCATTAGAAATGGTATTTGTGAATTTAGTTATGTTATTAATTATTGAGGGTTAGGGCTTTTATGATAAGGATCTGATGTGAATAAACTTGTTTTATGTTGTCTTTAAATACATGTTTGTTGATTTAATAGTTAGATCCATTGGTGTCTTGTTTATGTTGGTTTATGTTGTCTGTAACTTAGTTTAGTTTATAGTTTATGTTTATAGTATTTAGTTGCTTATAGTATTGATCTATCCACGGAGTTAATAACCTCTCTGTAACAGATGCACAGATCACCGATCCCCTCCCGCTTGTAACTAATAATGTATATAATTTAATGTGAAATAATATAGTGCGTTATTAAAATAAAAATAGCACGTTTTGCTTCTAATGCAAATAACTCGCTCACCCCCCTTGTTTTTAAAACATAGCGTAACATTTAATGATTTAAGTTACAACTTAATCTTATTTATAGAAGGGACGTCTGTGTTGTATAAGATAAGATAATTTATTAGATACAATAAGTATTTATTGTTGCATTTCATTTCTTTTTTTAAAAAAAAAGGAATTTTTTTTTTCATATATAAGCGTGTTGTTTACGTTTTTGTTCTCCATAATTGTAAACCAAGAACAATATGGTTCATATATGTTTCTTTTGAAATATCTTTATTATGTTTCATTTTATAAAAAATATGATAAATCTATGCGCAGTCTTATAATTTGCGGGATGGTTGATGAAAGGGTAAGGGGAGGACTTAATATTTTTCTTCATAGAAATGTATAAAATATAAAATATAATTTTTTTTTCATACTTTTTGCCTGGGCTAGTACAATAAACATTAACTCTTCCCGTACCGACCTACTTCTATCTATGCTGCCTTCAGTTTCGCTATATACGCGCCCGGGACTGTAAGGGTTAGGGTATGAAAATGGCATGAAATCAGATGGCTCGCCCAGGATAGGGAGGCCTGGTGGAACTTTGTTGCTGCCTTATGCCCCACGGGGAGCGATAAAGACTAAGAGAAGGAAAGAAGAGTACCATAAAGGTGTCAATTGATTGATTTTTAAAGCTTAAATGATTGGTGGATGCACCTACACCATAACACTTATAAATTTGATTCCGTTCAAAGCCTTTAACGGGAAAAATATACTGTTCCACTTATGGGACGTTTTTTTATAACGTCATTATCTCAAGAAGTTTTCCACTTAAAGAAAAATCAAAAGCCATTTCTACCATTGTGGCCCAAATACTAAATAATATCTAAAAACGAAAAAAAATCACGACCTCATCAGAATATGGGTTAGTTATTTCACTTGATCATATAGAAAGGTAGGATGCACGCGAGGCTCACGTGCAAATCTCCCCCTAACTCATAAAGTATAGGTGTTGATTTAGCCTCCAGGTTGAACCCAATAACCCAATCTGTGACACCGACACGCAACCGCGATAATAGTAACATAGCCTACTCTACATGTATTAATATAGCCTACTCTACATGTATTAATATAGCCTACTCTACATGTATTAATATAGCCTACTCTACATGTATTAACATGCCAGTTACATTATGCACCCATGTTGACCTCTACTTGCCGTTAGCCTAATTAAAAAAACTGAATATGATTAGAAACAACCACACAAGATCTGTCCACCAGTATAGAGTTTATGGCGTTTGGTGATCTATCCACGACCATCTCAAAATGAGTGTAGGCTACATATGAAATCAGTGTAGTTTATAATGATATATTATTTCTAACGTAGCTTAACGAAGTTATATCCGCATACGAGCTGGTCTTGTTCTAAGGCTAAGTTTTCCTGCAGCCACCTCCACATATCTAACGCCACATGATATAATTAATATAAAATATCAGATGTATAAATAATCCATAAGGGAGATTATTTTCCAGAGAAAGAGTCAGCTGACGCTAACATGTATTTTAGGGGCTATAATATCTTGTGTTCACTGGTACATCATGTCACAATGGCTTTTATTTTAAAAGCAGTACATTAAACAAAACAAAAAAATAATTCACCATTGAAAATGTGAGGAATTATTTTGACATAATATATAAACAAGTATAAACGGAATAGAAACTTAGAAATCGGTGCTTCTGTTAAACCTTCATGTGATAGTTTTGAGCTGGAGAAAAACGATAACATATGCATAAAGATTAATTTTACAAATACAAATACAAGATAGTTTCAAATTTATGTATTAAACATTTCTACCTTTTAGCTAAACTGCTTAGAAATTAAATGGACAACCACACTGTATGTATATATAATATAATTATATGTTATATATACCTCAGAATAATAAGAAATCTATACTGGGAGCAAGAAGCTGCTATAATATATGAAGGAGAGCTTAGTGAATTCAGATCAATAAAGAGAGGAGTTAGGCAGGGATGTGTTTTATCACTAGACCTTTTCAATATCTACAGTGAAATAATACTCTGGAAATATCGAACACCTAGTTGGTATTAAAGTTGGAGGAAAGAATATAAATAATCTGAGATACGCAGACGACATAGTATTAATAGTAGAATCAGCTAGCGCCCTGCAAACTATTCTATATAAGGTGGTAGAAGAGAGCCGACTTAAAGGATTAACGCTCAAGCTAGTAAAAACGGATTAATGATAATCTCTAAGAAAACAAAACATCCATGATGCTCTATATATGGTGAGGGCGAAATCATCAAGCAAATCAGTACTTTTCAGTATCTAGGCTATACAATAGCACACGAAGGCAGATGCAAGAGAGACATAAAGAAAAGAATCGCAATATCTAAAGACAGTTTTATCACATTAAGCAGTGTCATAAAAAACAGGAATATGAAAATATATACCGAAGTGCGCATACTGAAGGGTAGAAGGGATATGTTTGGTCTGTTCTTCTGTTTGTGTGTGGATGTTTGACAATAGATAATGAAACAAGGAAAAGTTTGGAGGCAGTAGAAATGTGCTTTCTACAAAGGATAATAAGAATATCGTAGACTGAAAAGAAAACAAATGCATGTGCCACAGGATCACTCATCAAAATTATTAAGAACAGACGAATGAAATTCTTAGGACTCGTCTCTGGGAAAAATGGAAAAGAAACACAAGCTTTGTGTGGAAAGATAGCTGGTAGGAGAGACAGAGGAAGACAAAGAATAGCATACGTGGAAAGCCTGAACGAATGGGCAACAAACAATAGCGTAAGCAGTAATGACTTCCTTGAAACAGCTAACAACCCAGAGTCTTGATCGCCGATGTCTGTTTCAGACCTGGCACCTGATGATGAAAACATATATATATATATATATATATATATACATATACATGTAAAGACACATATATAATTTTAATTGATTAAATCTAATCTGGTTTCTTTTGCGTTAAGGGAGGTAATCAATTGGCTGTGCAAGTTATATCTATTTATTCTTATTATATACCTTAGATTTGGTTATTATACATATTCTTTTTCTTAAAATATAGTTTTAAAAATATGTTAAAATTAATAACACAATAAATATTATACTTTGTGTAAACATGGTTAATATCTCAACTTTTATGTAGTACAATTAAAAGATTCGGACTAATAATAAAAAAATAAAATAAAATACAATTTAACCAGACAATATAAAAAAAGAATTTTTAAATCCTCAAAATAATTGAACAATTATTTAATAAATAAAAGCTATTAATGTATGTAATATTATAACATGCTGGTTTTATTAATTTTTTTCTTTTAAGACAGTATATCATTTGAAATTATAAGAAGATGGCGAGTTTGTCCGTTACATTGAAATATCTATTCCTGTTTAAATCATAATTTTTATAACAGTATTGTTGGTCAAGCAAGAAACAAATATTGAAAAAAAAATGATACACATTAATAATATTACGTGAACATTTTTTTGCACCGATAAAAAGTACTTGGAGCTTAGTATGGTACTATGTGACCAGAATGAAGTAACGATTTAGAAGACAGTCGTGAGAGGTTTATGGGCGTGATCACAACTTAACGATTAACATTATTCTTATCTTATAAATTACAAACGTCCCTTCTATCTTATCTTGTGTGTTACAAACGCTACTTCCATTTTATCTTATAAGTTACAGAATCTAGTTCTATCTTATCTTATAAGTTGCAAACGCTCCTTCTATACAAATGATTATTGATTCTTATCTTATATATTACAGAGGCTCCTTCTATAAAGAAGATTATTGTGTCCTACGTTCATCCGTGGTCTGAGTCTAGTCTAGAAGGAGCGTCTGTAATATATTATATAAGAAGATAGTAAAATGTACTTTTTCTTTAAATCTGTTCAGTAAATTACTAGCTAAATGACACGGCGTTATCCATGGGTACACAAATTTAATTCAAGAACAAAAGGGTCACACTTTCAGCTTTTTATGTATTTGTGATCCTCCACTACGATTCGGGACGCATTTCGCCCTATAGTCGTTTTGATTTATTTAGTGTTCCTTGTAGTAATTTGAACGCTGAATTCAAAAGTGAAAACCGTTTTAAAATCAGAGACAAAGTCTCTTAGCTGTCTGTGTTTTACTGTGCCCACCCCACCGTCTAAAACCTAACTTTGAGAAATTTAAATTCAGTTATTTTACTTTTATAGATTAAACAATACCGGGTGTTACCTTTTAAACTATTTTGAATAGCTTTTAATTAATTTTACAACAAAAATTTACCACAGAAATGTACAGAAATAAATAAATGAGTTAAAATGATAAATATCCGAAGATCCATATTTTACACTCCTACGGTACATTTTTGGCTGTAGCTAAAAAAAGCATGAGGCACAAAGAGAATCAATTCATGGTGGGGCGGGGGGGGGGATCACATTTTGTCTAAAACGAATATAGTTAGCATAAAAAAAAGCTCTGAAACGTCGGTATACTCATTTTATAGTAAAATAACATGATTAGGGAAAAACTTGGATAAAATTTAAATTTAGATAGAAACGAATGGATATTTATATATACTAAATCGAACTAGACTCGGACCACGGATGAGCGTAGGACGCAATAATCTTCTTTATAGAAGGAGCGTCTGTTATGTATAGGATAAGTTAAATTGATCAAGTTAATCCTTAGGCCCTCGATACTATGGTTCTACTATAATAATTGCCTTGTCTGAATATTTTCATGCTGGCTTTTTTTCTGAGGCTATATAATATATAATCCTTACAATTTACATTTGTTTTTAAACCTTTTAAGTTTTACCAAAATCTTTATTCCTCGGTGTAAAGTTGTCATTTTCTTTCCGAGTTAGTAACAATAACGTTTTTAGAAATGTTTTGCATAAATATTAACGAGCAAAGCATTTTTTGGGAGAAGAATGATGTTACACGTTCTACTTTTAATAACGTTTAGATCTTAATCAACATAAGTACAATGTTTGTATATGTGTGTTTATTGCTGCCCCAGTGTGGTTGTAAGTTGTAAGTAATAGCAAAGACTACAATAAGGTGGACCGCTTGCTATTTCCGCTATTTGATAACTTGAAACACCTAGTTTCGCAATTTTCTAGACCAGGAGTAGGCAACCTTTTGCTTATAGTGTGCCAAACTAGGATTTCTAAATCATTCAGCGTGCCAACAGCGTGAAAGTCAAACTGCTCAACTATATTATTTTTATAAGACAATTTATTTAGTGCCTTAGCAAGACCAAGACCAAAAGAAAAGGAGCGTAATAGAGAAAATCATTAAAGCGTTTTATATTTAATAACAAATTAACCTGTTTGTTATTATCAAAGGTTTTTTTTAAAATTCATTCACAGCTAATACACAATTTCTTTCTTTTCTCAACTTACATATTAATGGTTAATGTAACAACATTTGAATTTAGTTGTCAAGAGTCAAGATATAATTCTAGTAATAGCTATACATTCTTACATTTAGATCTCAGCGTACGGAGATTTAGGCCAATATTTATTTTTTTCAACAAAGTTTATTCCGTGATATGTGCATAAACAATTTTCAAATATTTGTTTCATATAAAGAGAAGGGATAGAAGACATTTATTTCAATTTACAAAACTAAAGGATAGAAGACATTTCATGAGAAAAATTAACTTATAGCCATTCATCCCGCTCATTCTGTTTATTTCCATTATTGTTCCATTCGTTCATTTCGTTCATGCGTTTTACTTTACATAGTTGTTCCATTTATACTTTCTTACATTCTTGTACTAATATTTCCCTTTCATTCTCTGGCATACAGTATTTATCGAATTGGTAGTTTCTTTTTACATTGTTGAAACAATTTATATACATTAGGGGATTTGATACAAAGGGGAAAAACAATTGGTAACCTTATAAAAAGAAACAAACATAGTTACATGATTTAGTCCCTTTGTAGCAAAAAATTATAATTTATACGCTTTATAAAGGGGAGAGGACAAGGAATAAAGGCTGAGTATTAACATGGTTCTGCCCCTTTCGGGTACAGACTGAAGGACAGTAGCAAGCAGTAATGGGAGGGGGGGGGGTTTATGAAGATAGATAATTTAGCCCCATAATTACGTGGGGACTGGATGTTGTGTAATACAATGTAAAAATTGACTTTTTTAAATAGTTATATCAGAAAGGTTTACAATTTGACATTAGAGGAGAATATGGCTACAATGTATTAATGATAGTAATAGGCTACTGGTGGTGAATTATAGAAAGGTTACATTGTTGCCGTCAGATAGCCAATAGGCAGATGTTACAATACACGACAATAAATTTTACTGTTTACAACTGTATTAAGATATTGCTGGTAAAAAAAAAAAACAACAGAAAAAAATCATATGGAAACATTAAAAGATGTGTTAAGCTGTTGTATATATACATGAATTTAATAAAAACAGACCAGAGAGGCCTTTGACATTTGTAATCAACGTGTAAATTATAGTTACTGTAGAAAAAGCACTAACATGAACATAAGTTACACATTTTATATTAATAGTATAGCTACGATTCAAAACAAGAGTTTTGAGTTCATCATCGTGTTAAGGTGGAGGGGGGGGGGGGGAGAGAAGAAAGGGGCCAGTGTGCAGACCTTGTCTTTCTCTCCGACCTCGGCCAGGCAACCGGCACATAGCGTTACGTTATTATTATTTTTATTTTTTTTAATGAGTTGCGGTTTTGTATACACGATGTGTGTCGGGTCAGTGTGTTTATTTATTTAGCGTCATCTACTGTTGAAAAGGATGTGTACAAACGTTCTAAAAATAGTTATTTAAATTTTTGTAAAATACTTTTTGATTTTTTCCCTATCATTTGTTTTTGACAATTGGGATATTGTATAGGAGTGGTTTCACTGCGTGTTAAAAAATAGGGGCGCTATTTCTTCTTTAGATCTATTTTTAGTGGAGTGGTGTCGTCAGAGTCCGGGGTGGATTTCGGGGAGCTATCCTCTATACTGAGTCTATACCCTTTTCACTGCCTTTGTCTGTTTCTGTGTCACTTCCTTCCTCTTCTTTTGACTCTTCTTCTGATTCTTCCTCTGAGTGCTTTTCTTCTTCCAGAATTCGCTCATTTCTTATTTCTTTGTTTTCTGCTTCTGATTCTGCTGTGGTCTCTCCCACTTTGTCACTCTCTGGTGCGCGTTTGTTTTCTGCTTCTGATTCTGCTGGGGTCTCTCCCACTTTGTCACTTTCTGGTGCGTGTTTGTTTTCTGCTTCTGGTTCTGCTGGGGTCTCTCCCACTTTGTCACTCTGTGGTGAGTGTTTGTTTTCTGCTTCTGATTCTGCTGGGGTGTCTCCCACTTTGTCACTCTCTGGTGCGTGTTTGTTTTCTGCTTCTGGTTCTGCTGGGGTCTCTCCAACTTTGTCACTTTCTGGTGCGTGTTTGTTTTCTGCTTCTGGATCTGCTGGGGTCTCTCCCACTTTGTCACTCTCTGGTGCGCGTTTGTTTTTTGCTTCTGGTTCTGCTGGGGTCTCTTCCACTTTGTCACTCTCTGGTGCGCGTTTGTTTTCTGCTTCTGGTTCTGCTGGGGTCTCTCCCACTTTGTCACTCTCTGGTGCACGTTTGTTTTCTGCTTCTGGTTCTGCTGGGGTCTCTCCCACTTTGTCACTCTCTGGTGCGCGTTTGTTTTCTGCTTCTGGTTCTGCTGGGGTCTCTCCCACTTTGTCACTCTCTGGTGCGCATTTGTTTTCTGCTTCTGGTTCTGCTGGGGTCTCTCCCACTTTGTCAATCTCTGGTGCGTGTTTTTTTTCTGCTTCTGGTTCTGCTGGGGTCTCTCCCACTTTGTCACTCTCTGGTGCGTGTTTGTTTTCTGCTTCTGATTCTGCTGGGATCTCTCCCACTTTGTCACTCTCTGGTGCGTGTTTGTTTTCTGCTTCTGATTCTGTTGGGGTCTCTCCCACTTTGTCACTCTCTGGTGCGCGTTTGTTTTCTGCTTCTGATTCTGCTGGGGTCTCTCCCACTTTGTCACTCTCTGGTGCGTGTTTGTTTTCTGCTTCTGATTCTGCTGGGGTCTCTCCCACTTTGTCACTTTCTGGTGCGCGTTTGTTTTCTGCTTCTGATTCTGCTGGGGTCTCTCCCACTTTGTCACTATCTGGTGCGTGTTTGTTTTCTGCTTCTGGTTCTGCTGGGGTCTCTCCCACTTTGTCACTTTCTGGTGCGTGTTTGTTTTCTGCTTCTGGTTCTGCTGGGGTCTCTCCCACTTTGTCACTCTCTGGTGCGCATTTGTTTTCTGCTTCTGGTTCTGCTGGGGTCTCTCCCACTTTGTCACTCTCTGGTGCGTGTTTGTTTTCTGCTTCTGGTTCTGCTGGGGTCTCTTCCACTTTGTCACTCTCTGGTGCGCGTTTGTTTTCTGCTTCTGGTTCTGCTGGGGTCTCTCCCACTTTGTCACTCTCTGGTGCGTGTTTGTTTTCTGCTTCTGGTTCTGCTGGGGTCTCTTCCACTTTGTCACTCTCTGATGCGCGTTTGTTTTCTTCTTCTGGTTCTGCTGGGGTCTCTCCCACTTTGTCACTTTCTGGTGCGCGTTTGTTTTCTGCTTCTGGTTCTGCTGGGGTCTCTCCCACTTTGTCACTCTCTGGTGCGCGTTTGTTTTCTGCTTATGGTTCTGCTGGGGTCTCTCCCACTTTGTTACTCTCTGGTGCGCGTTTGTTTTCTGCTTCTGGTTCTGCTGGGGTCTCTCCCACTTTGTCACTCTCTGGTGCGCGTTTGTTTTTTGCTTCTGGTTCTGCTGGGGTCTCTTCCACTTTGTCACTCTCTGGTGCGCGTTTGTTTTCTGCTTCTGGTTCTGCTGGGGTCTCTCCCACTTTGTCACTTTCTGGTGCGCGTTTGTTTTCTGCTTCTGGTTCTGCTGGGGTCTCTCCCACTTTGTCACTCTCTGGTGCGCGTTTGTTTTCTGCTTCTGGTTCTGCTGGGGTCTCTCCCACTTTGTTACTCTCTGGTGCGCGTTTGTTTTCTGCTTCTGGTTCTGCTGGGGTCTCTCCCACTTTGTCACTCTCTGGTGCGCGTTTGTTTTTTGCTTCTGGTTCTGCTGGGGTCTCTTCCACTTTGTCACTCTCTGGTGGGCGTTTGTTTTCTGCTTCTGGTTCTGCTGGGGTCTCTCCCACTTTGTCACTCTCTGGTGCGCGTTTGTTTTCTGCTTCTGGTTCTGCTGGGGTCTCTCCCACTTTGTCACTCTCTGGTGCGCGTTTGTTTTCTGCTTCTGGTTCTGCTGGGGTCTCTCCCACTTTGTCACTCTCTGGTGCGCGTTTGTTTTCTGCTTCTGGTTCTGCTGGGGTCTCTCCCACTTTGTCACTCTCTGGTGCGTGTTTGTTTTCTGCTTCTGGTTCTGCTGGGGTCTCTCCCACTTTGTCACTCTCTGGTGCGCGTTTGTTTTCTCCTTCTGGTTCTGCTGGGGTCTCTCCCACTTTGTCACTCTCTGGTGCGCGTTTGTTTTCTGCTTCTGATTCTGCTGGGGTCTCTCCCACTTTGTCACTTTCTGGTGCGTGTTTGTTTTCTGCTTCTGGATCTGCTGGGGTCTCTCCCACTTTGTCACTCTCTGGTGCGCGTTTGTTTTCTGCTTCTGGTTCTGCTGGGGTCTCTCCCACTTTGTCACTCTCTGGTGCGCGTTTGTTTTCTGCTTCTGGTTCTGCTGGGGTCTCTCCCACTTTGTCACTCTCTGGTGCGCGTTTGTTTTCTGCTTCTGGTTCTGCTGGGGTCTCTCCCACTTTGTCACTCTCTGGTGCGCGTTTTTTTTCTGCTTCTGGTCCTGCTGGGGTCTCTCCCACTTTGTCACTCTCTGGTGCGCGTTTGTTTTCTGCTTCTGGTTCTGCTGGGGTCTCTCCCACTTTGTCACTCTCTGGTGCGTGTTTGTTTTCTGCTTCTGGTTCTGCTGGGGTCTCTCCCACTTTGTCACTATCTGGTGCGCGTTTGTTTTCTGCTTCTGGTTCTGCTGGGGTCTCTCCCACTTTGTCACTCTCTGGTGCGTGTTTGTTTTCTGCTTCTGGTTCTGCTGGGGTCTCTCCCACTTTGTCACTCTCTGGTGCGCGTTTGTTTTCTGCTTCTGGTTCTGCTGGGGTCTCTCCCACTTTGTCACTCTCTGGTGCAAGTTTGTTTTCTGCTTCTGGTTCTGCTGGGGTCTCTCCCACTTTGTCACTCTCTGGTGCGCGTTTGTTTTCTGCTTCTGATTCTGCTGGGGTCTCTCCCACTTTGTCACTCTCTGGTGCGTGTTTGTTTTCTGCTTCTGATTCTGCTGGGGTGTCTCCCACTTTGTCACTCTCTGGTGCGTGTTTGTTTTCTGCTTCTGGTTCTGCTGGGATCTCTCTCTTATTTTGTCACTCTCTGGTGCGCGTTTGTTTTCTGCTTCTGGTTCTGCTGGGGTCTCTCCCACTTTGTCACTCTCTGGTGCGCGTTTGTTTTCTGCTTCTGGTTCTGCTGGGGTCTCTCCCACTTTGTCATTTTCTGGTGCGTGTTTGTTTTCTGCTTCTGGATCTGCTGGGGTCTCTTCCACTTTGTCACTCTCTGGTGCGCGTTTGTTTTCTGCTTCTGATTCTGCTGTGGTCTCTTTCACTTTGTCACTTTCTGGTACGCGTTTGTTTTCTGCTTCTGGTTCTGCTGGGGTCTCTCCCACTTTGTCACTCTCTGGTGCGCGTTTGTTTTCAGCTTCTGGTTCTGCTGGGGTCTCTCCCACTTTGTCAGTCTCTGGTGCGCGTTTGTTTTCTGCTTCTGGTTCTGCTGGGGTCTCTCCCACTTTGTAACTTTCTTGTGCGCGTTTGTTTTCTGCTTCTGGTTCTGCTGGGGTCTCTCCCACTTTGTCACTCTCTGGTGCGCGTTTGTTTTCTGCTTCTGGTTCTGCTGGGGTCTCTCCCACTTTGTCACTCTCTGGTGCGCGTTTGTTTTCTGCTTCTGGTTCTGCTGGGGTCTCTCCTACTTTGTCACTCTCTGGTGCGCGTTTGTTTTCTGCTTCTGGTTCTGCTGGGGTCTCTACCAATTTGTCACTCTCTGGTGCGTGTTTGTTTTCTGCTTCTGGTTCTGCTGGGGTCTGTCCCACTTTGTCACTCTCTGGTGCGTGTTTGTTTTCTGCTTCTGGTTCTGCTGGGGTCTGTCCCACTTTGTCACTCTCTGGTGCGTGTTTGTTTTCTGCTTCTGGTTCTGCTGGGGTCTCTCCCACTTTGTCACTCTCTGGTGCGTGTTTGTTTTCTGCTTCTGGTTCTGCTGGGGTCTCTCCCACTTTGTCACTCTCTGGTGCGCGTTTGTTTTCTGCTTCTGGTTCTGCTGGGGTCTCTCCCACTTTGTCACTCTCTGGTGCGCGTTTGTTTTCTGCTTCTGGTTCTGCTGGGGTCTCTCACACTTTGTCACTCTCTGGTGCGCGTTTGTTTTCTGCTTCTGGTTCTGCTGGGGTCTCTCCCACTTTGTCACTCTCTGGTGGGTGTTTGTTTTCTGCTTCTGGTTCTGCTGGGGTCTCTTCCAATTTGTCACTCTCTGGTGCGTGTTTTTTTTCTGCTTCTGGTTCTGCTGGGGTCTCTCCCACTTTGTCACTCTCTGGTGCGTGTTTGTTTTCTGCTTCTGGTTCTGCTGGGGTCTCTCCCACTTTGTCACTCTCTAGTGCGCGTTTGTTTTCTGCTTCTGGTTCTGCTGGGGTCTCTCCCACTTTGTCACTCTCTGGTGCGTGTTTGTTTTCTGCTTCTGGTTCTGCTGGGGTCTCTCCCACTTTGTCACTCTCTGGTGCGTGTTTGTTTTCTGCTTCTGGTTCTGCTGGGGTCTCTCCCACTTTGTCACTCTCTGGTGCGTGTTTGTTTTCTGCTTCAGGTTCTGCTGGGGTCTCTCCTACTTTGTCACTCTCTGGTGCGCGTTTGTTTTCTGCTTCTGGTTCCGCTGGGGTCTCTCCCACTTTGTCACTCTCTGGTGCGTGTTTGTTTTCTGCTTCTGGTTCTGCTGGGGTCTCTCCCACTTTGTCACTCTCTGGTGCGTGTTTGTTTTCTGCTTCTGGTTCTGCTGGGGTCTCTCCCACTTTGTCACTCTCTGGTGCGCGTTTGTTTTCTGCTTCTGGTTCTGCTGGGGTCTCTTCCACTTTGTCACTCGCTGGTGCGCGTTTGTTTTCTGCTTCTGGTTCTGCTGGGGTCTCTCCCACTTTGTCACTCTCTGGTTCCTGTTTGTTTTCTGCTTCTGGTTCTGCTGGGGTCTCTCCCACTTTGTCACTCTCTGGTGCGTGTTTGTTTTCTGCTTCTGGTTCTGCTGGGGTCTCTTACACTTTGTCACTCTCTGGTGCGTGTTTGTTTTCTGCTTCTGCTTCTGCTGGGGTCTCTCCCACTTTGTCACTCTCTGGTGCGTTTTTTTTTTCTGCTTCTGGTTCTGCTGTGGTCTCTCCCACTTTGTCACTCTCTGGTGCGCGTTTGTTTTCTGCTTCTGGTTCTGCTGGGGTCTCTCACACTTTGTCACTCTCTGGTGCGTGTTTGTTTTCTGCTTCTGGTTCTGCTGAGGTCTCTCCCACTTTGTCACTCTCTGGTGCGCGTTGGTTTTCTGCTTCTGGTTCTGCTGGGGTCTCTCCCACTTTGTCACTCTCTGGTGCGCGTTTGTTTTCTGCTTCTGGTTCTGCTGGGGTCTCTCCCACTTTGTCACTCTCTGGTGCGCGTTTGTTTTCTGCTTCTGGTTCTGCTGGGGTCTTTCCCACTTTGTCACTCTCTGGTGCGTGTTTGTTTTCTGCTTCTGGTTCTGCTGGGGTCTCTCCCACTTTTTCACGCTCTGGTGCGTGTTTGTTTTCTGCTTCTGGTTCTGCTGGGGTCTCTCACACTTTGTCACTCTCTGGTGCGTGTTTGTTTTCTGCTTCTGCTTCTCCTGGGGTCTCTCCCACTTTGTCACTCTCTGGTGCGTGTTTGTTTTCTGCTTCTGATTCTGCTGGGGTCTCTCCCACTTTGTCACTCTCTGGTGCGCGTTTGTTTTCTGCTTCTGGTTCTGCTGGGGTCTCTCCCACTTTGTCACTCTCTGGTGCGCGTTTGTTTTCTGCTTCTGGTTCTGCTGGGGTCTCTCCCACTTTGTAACTTTCTTGTGCGCGTTTGTTTTCTGCTTCTGGTTCTGCTGGGGTCTCTCCCACTTTGTCACTCTCTGGTGCGCGTTTGTTTTCTGCTTCTGGTTCTGCTGGGGTCTCTCCCACTTTGTAACTTTCTTGTGCGCGTTTGTTTTCTGCTTCTGGTTCTGCTGGGGTCTCTTCCACTTTGTCACTCTCTGGTGCGCGTTTGTTTTCTGCTTCTGGTTCTGCTGGGGTCTCTCCCACTTTGTCACTCTCTGGTGCGCGTTTGTTTTCTGCTTCTGGTTCTGCTGGTGTCTCTCCCACTTTGTCACTCTCTGGTGCGCGTTTGTTTTCTGCTTCTGGTTCTGCTGGGGTCTATACCACTTTGTCACTCTCTGGTGCGTGTTTGTTTTCTGCTTCTGGTTCTGCTGGGGTTTGTCCCACTTTGTCACTCTCTGGTGCGTGTTTGTTTTCTGCTTCTGGTTCTGCTGGGGTCTGTCCCACTTTGTCACTCTCTGGTGCGTGTTTGTTTTCTGCTTCTGGTTCTGCTGGGGTCTCTCCCACTTTGTCACTCTCTGGTGCGTGTTTGTTTTCTGCTTCTGGTTCTGCTGGGGTCTCTCCCACTTTGTCACTCTCTGGTGCGCGTTTGTTTTCTGCTTCTGGTTCTGCTGGGGTCTCTCCCACTTTGTCACTCTCTGGTGCGCGTTTGTTTTCTGCTTCTGGTTCTGCTGGGGTCTCTCACACTTTGTCACTCTCTGGTGCGCGTTTGTTTTCTGCTTCTGGTTCTGCTGGGGTCTCTCCCACTTTGTCACTCTCTGGTGGGTGTTTGTTTTCTGCTTCTGGTTCTGCTGGGGTCTCTTCCACTTTGTCACTCTCTGGTGCGTGTTTTTTTCTGCTTCTTGTTCTGCTGGGGTCTCTCCCACTTTGTCACTCTCTGGTGCGTGTTTGTTTTCTGCTTCTGGTTCTGCTGGGGTCTCTCCCACTTTGTCACTCTCTGGTGCGTGTTTGTTTTCTGCTTCTGGTTCTGCTGGGGTCTCTCCCACTTTGTCACTCTCTGGTGCGTGTTTGTTTTCTGCTTCTGGTTCTGCTGGGGTCTCTCCCACTTTGTCACTCTCTGGTGCGTGTTTATTTTCTGCTTCTGGTTCTGCTGGGGTCTCTCCCACTTTGTCACTCTCTGGTGCGTGTTTGTTTTCTGCTTCAGGTTCTGCTGGGGTCTCTCCCACTTTGTCACTTTCTGGTGCGCGTTTGTTTTCTGCTTCTGGTTCTGCTAAGGTCTCTCCCACTTTGTCACTCTCTGGTGCGCGTTTGTTTTCTGCTTCTGGTTCTGCTGGGGTCTCTCTCACTTTGTCACTCTCTGGTGCGCGTTTGTTTTCAGCTTCTGGTTCTGCTGGGGTCTCTCCCACTTTGTCACTTTCTGGTGCGCGTTTGTTTTCTGCTTCTGGTTCTGCTGGGGTCTCTCCCACTTTGTCACTCTCTGGTGCGCGTTTGTTTTCTGCTTCTGGTTCTGCTGGGGTCTCTCCCACTTTGTCACTCTCTGGTGCGCGTTTGTTTTCTGCTTCTGGTTCTGCTGGGGTCTCTCCCACTTTGTCACTCTGTGGTGCGCGTTTGTTTTCTGCTTCTGGTTCTGCTGGGGTCTCTCCCACTTTGTCACTCTCTGGTGCGCGTTTGTTTTCTGCTTCTGGTTCTGCTGGGGTCTCTCCCACTTTGTCACTCTCTGGTGCGTGTTTGTTTTCTGCTTCTGGTTCTGCTGGGGTCTCTCCCACTTTGTCACTCTCTGGTGCGTGTTTGTTTTCTGCTTCTGGTTCTGCTGGGGTCTCTCCCACTTTGTCACTCTCTGGTGCGCGTTTGTTTTCTGCTTCTGGTTCTGCTGGGGTCTCTCCCACTTTGTCACTCTCTGGTGCGCGTTTGTTTTCTGCTTCTGGTTCTGCTGGGGTCTCTCCCACTTTGTCACTCTCTGGTGCCTGTTTGTTTTCTGCTTCTGGTTCTGCTGGGGTCTCTCCCACTTTGTCACTCTCTGGTGCGTGTTTGTTTTCTGCTTCTGGTTCTGCTGGGGTCTCTTACACTTTGTCACTCTCTGGTGCGTGTTTGTTTTCTGCTTCTGCTTCTGCTGGGGTCTCTCCCACTTTGTCACTCTCTGGTGCGTTTTTTTTTCTGCTTCTGGTTCTGCTGTGGTCTCTCCCACTTTGTCACTCTCTGGTGCGCGTTTGTTTTCTGCTTCTGGTTCTGCTGGGGTCTCTCACACTTTGTCACTCTCTGGTGCGTGTTTGTTTTCTGCTTCTGGTTCTGCTGGGGTCTCTCCCACTTTGTCACTCTCTGGTGCGCGTTTGTTTTCTGCTTCTGGTTCTGCTGGGGTCTCTCCCACTTTGTCACTCTCTGGTGCGTGTTTGTTTTCTGCTTCTGGTTCTGCTGGGGTCTCTCCCACTTTGTCACGCTCTGGTGCGTGTTTGTTTTCTGCTTCTGGTTCTGCTGGGGTCTCTCACACTTTGTCACTCTCTGGTGCGTGTTTGTTTTCTGCTTCTGCTTCTGCTGGGGTCTCTCCCACTTTGTCACTCTCTGGTGCGTGTTTGTTTTCTACTTCTGATTCTGCTGGGGTCTCTCCCACTTTGTCACTCTCTGGTGCGCGTTTGTTTTCTGCTTCTGGTTCTGCTGGGGTCTCTCCCACTTTGTCACTCTCTGGTGCGTGTTTGTTTTCTGCTTCTGGTTCTGCTGGGGTCTCTCCCACTTTGTCACTCTCTGGTGCGTGTTTGTTTTCTGCTTCTGGTTCTGCTGGGGTCTCTCCCACTTTGTCACTCTCTGGTGCGCATTTGTTTTCTGCTTCTGGTTCTGCTGGGGTCTCTCCCACTTTGTCACTCTCTGGTGCGCGTTTGTTTTTTGCTTCTGGTTCTGCTGTGGTCTCTCCCACTTTGTCACTTTCTGGTGCGCATTTGTTTTCTGCTTCTGGTTCTGCTGGGGTCTCTCCCACTTTGTCACTCTCTGGTGCGCGTTTGTTTTCTGCTTCTGGTTCTGCTGGGGTCTCTCCCACTTTGTCACTCTCTGGTGCCTGTTTGTTTTCTGCTTCTGGTTCTGCTGGGGTCTCTCCCACTTTGTCACTCTCTGGTGCGTGTTTGTTTTCTGCTTCTGGTTCTGCTGGAGTCTCTTACACTTTGTCACTCTCTGGTGCGTGTTTGTTTTCTGCTTCTGCTTCTGCTGGGGTCTCTCCCACTTTGTCACTCTCTGGTGCGTTTTTTTTTTCTGCTTCTGGTTCTGCTGTGGTCTCTCCCACTTTGTCACTCTCTGGTGCGCGTTTGTTTTCTGCTTCTGGTTCTGCTGGGGTCTCTCACACTTTGTCACTCTCTGGTGCGTGTTTGTTTTCTGCTTCTGGTTCTGCTGGGGTCTCTCCCACTTTGTCACTCTCTGGTGCGCGTTTGTTTTCTGCTTCTGGTTCTGCTGGGGTCTCTCCCACTTTGTCACTCTCTGGTGCGCGTTTGTTTTCTGCTTCTGGTTCTGCTGGGGTCTCTCCCACTTTGTCACTCTCTGGTGCGTGTTTGTTTTCTGCTTCTGGTTCTGCTGGGGTCTCTCCCACTTTGTCACTCTCTGGTGCGTGTTTGTTTTCTGCTTCTGGTTCTGCTGGGGTCTCTCCCACTTTGTCACTCTCTTGTGCGCATTTGTTTTCTGCTTCTGGTTCTGCTGGGGTCTCTCCCACTTTGTCACTCTCTGGTGCGCGTTTGTTTTTTGCTTCTGGTTCTGCTGTGGTCTCTCCCACTTTGTCACTTTCTGGTGCGCATTTGTTTTCTGCTTCTGGTTCTGCTGGGGTCTCTCCCACTTTGTCACTCTCTGGTGCGCGTTTGTTTTCTGCTTCTGGTTCTGCTGTGGTCTCTCCCACTTTGTCACTTTCTGGTGCGCGTTTGTTTTCTGCTTCTGGTTCTGCTGTGGTCTCTCCCACTTTGTCACTTTCTGGTGCGCGTTTGTCTTCCTTCATTCCTTTATTGTTGTTTTCCGGTTCTCCCTTGGTATCGGCTGTCCCTTCTACCACCGCTTTCCTCCTCTTCCTTAGTGGAGCGTGTGTGTATACTTTCACTTTACTTGTGCTATCTGGGCCTTTACTCTGGTGGTTCGAGTAGAGTCTTGGCCCTCTTTTTATGCCGAGTTTGGAGATCTGTCCCGGTGTTAACCCGACCTGTTGGAAGGAACCCATGTCTGGTTCTGGGGCGGGGTCTGTGGGTGGGGTGGTGCTAGGGCATTTGTGTCCCTTTCCTATGGTATAATCAAGATTGGGGCGTCTTCTCTTTAGGCGCGTAGTCCCTACCGGCGTTTCTGGAACTAGTAACGGTACAGCAGGGGCCGGCGGTGGAGGATGGGTTGGAGTGTCAACAGTGGGGGGCTGGGTGTTGATGCCCATCAGTGGTCGGGGGGGGGGGGAGGACCTTGAGGATGGGCTGCCATCGTGGCATAGGTCCTCTTGGCTCTACACTGGTTGGGCCAGTGTGTATCGTTGCCACACCAATAACAACACTGGCGCCTCCCAGGGACCGTCAGCAGAAGGCGGTAGTGGCGCGGATCTCCCTCATACTCAATAGTTAAATAATGAGGGACTTCGCAGTCTTTCCGCGGTTGGATCTCTGCCGTCCACTTGTCTGGTGGGGAGTGTCTGGGCCTTTCCACTTGGAAGTTTGTATTAGGTTCTGCGAGGTCAACGAAAATTTTCCTAACGAAAACTTTTTAATCTCGGCAGTAAGCCAGTGTATTGTGATCTTTATTAGGTTTGGCTGATGAGGCTTTATTCTTATTAGAAAAGCTTCCTTGTAGCCAAATTCTTGGTAGATTATTTTATTCTTTGTTTCGGGAGTAGTTTTCAGATACCATATTGTCGGGTTTTCGAGTCTGTATAGGGCCCTTATCTCCTCGGCTTTTAGACCGATGGTGGACATAACGCGCTCCATATTGCTCAGGCGAGCTTCGTTGGACCCTGTCAATTCAAGGACCAAAGTGTCAGGGCTGTGTGTATAGCCTGCGCCTAGGTCTTCCTTTTTAGCTCTGTAGTGCGTTGTCGTCGGGGGAGGGAGGGTTGCCATTATCGCACACGGGGGAAAGAACAAGGTAGCACACTTACCTCTCAGCTACAATAAACAGGGTTGCTCAGCGTGTTGGCGTTCTGTTGTCCTGTAGAAAAGGGACAGTTCACTCCGCTTCGCCGTATGTTGTTGTCTGCTCCTTGTGGTAGGGTGCCGGTCTTCGGTGGCAGGCTGGCTACAAGTTACAGGGTGGTACAGCACGCCTTCCGAGGAGGTAGCTCTGAGAGGGCCGCCTGGGATGGCCTTGGTTTGCCGTTCACCGGACTTCTGGCGCTGCTAACTGGAGGTGGTGCAGTTTCTAGTGTGGACCTGGGGTGGTCACCGGCAGTGATACCGCTCTAAAATATCATAAAAGCCAAGTTGAGCTTCTAAAAAAAGCCCAGAAAAGCCAAGTTATAATAAAAATGGTCTCGGTGACCTATTTTTTCCTCCCACCCCCCCTTATTTTTTTTCAACTTCACCCATGTGCACCTCTCCCCCCTCCCTCTTTTTTTTTTGTCCCAAAAACTAAAAACTTAAAAAAATATATTAAAAAATGTTCAATTTTTAGTTTATGAAAATGAAACTTTTTTTTTTTTTTTAATTTAAGTTATAATAATTAGATCTGTTTACTTTTCAATTTTTGACGCTTTAAACAAATAATTTTTCAATTGTTTAGGGTGAAATCATGCACAAATGCAGAAAAAAACATGATTTATTATTGCCCTTACCCCAAACAGAGCACTTTTTTTCCGATTAAAATGTTGACCCCACCCCTTTATATTATTTGCCTACCTTTGCCCCCCCTCAACCCTCCATACTTATTTACACTATTTGTCTAGTTAATAACCTACATAGTCAAATGATGTGGAATATTTCGTCGCTTCACTCACAATAAGCGGCAGCGGTGGTTGTTTAACATGATGTCTGATCAATTAATTTTGTGCTGTCAAATGGGATGTTAGATTAATTATATACCACTTCACCCTCCCCTCCCAATCCTCGTTGCCGCCTTATCCATTCACTCAATTTCCTGCCAACTCGGCACTGTTTTTATACGATATAATCATATAGCTTTTTCTTATATAACCAAACCGTCGCTGGTGACTCAGTGCGCTATTTGTCTAGCCAAATCTGCTGTAGCAGTAAAGATGACATATGCATTTAGACTTTTAATTGCTTCCCAAAAACATTTTGGACACTAAAATACATAAAATAATGCTAATATTTTCTTAAAAGAAAAGCCAAGTTAAAAAGCCAAAGTCCGCGAAAAAAATTCCAATATCCCAAGTTGGGATCGAAAAAGCCAGGATCTTGGCAAAAAAGCCAAGGAGTGGTATCACTGGTCACCGGTGCGTCTCAAGGGGACGGCCAGGGGTGGCCGCTGGTAGGTGTTTGTGAAAATTTACTTCTTCAAGGATCTTGATAAGTGGAAGTCTTGCATGAATAATAAGCGGGGAGTAGTATGTACCCATTATACTTAAGAAATAATCCTTAATAGTTTGCCATTTGGGACAAAATATTATTATTGCTGGCGAAGACTAGAATCCATAGTAGTCTTAGCCAAGGTTCCATAGTTAAAGTGGAAGAGATACGTAGTAAGAATAAAAATTGGGTAGTTAACGTGATGTTTGAAAATGTGCATATAAATTCTTTAGTCATATAATATTTATATAATTTTCAACTATCTTTTATAGTTTGTTCATTTAGGGTTATAAATTGTTAGCCAATTGATTTCTTTTTTAAAGAAAACAAAAAAAAATCTTATTAAAAATATAAACTCATAGAAAACGGTGTTGATTATCTCCCTTTAATTCAATTCTCTAAATTTGATGCTAATGATGCCATTAATGGGTTAATTTTTGTAAAATATATCTAGTTTAAAAGAAAGGGAGTAAAAAACTAACCCATCCTCCCTTTCTTTACAACCTAAGTTTACAATTAAAATTATTATTATTTCTTTATATAAATTCAGCATTATGCTCTTTTTTTCATTGTGTAATTAGATGTATAAAATTTATTTACGTTGTAAATAAACATTTTCTGCATTATTAATGTTTATTTTTCAAACATTAATAATTACAACAATTACAAAATATAATGCAAGTATATGCTGTAAGCCTGTTTTATTTATTGCATTAATAAAACAAACAAATTTGTTTTAGAAATAATTTTATTTATGCTTAATTAAGAGAGATGAGCATAAAACTCTTTTGAATGTAATTAGCATGTATAAATTTATGAGCGTCTTTTCCTTGAATGCTCTTCGCTAATTGTTCAATGTCAGGTACATATTTAGTCACTTATGAGTGGTCAAGTTTAAGTGACCCTTAGATATGATTAAAACAGCTTTCATGTTCGCTAAAATATGTTCACTAGTGTAAATGAAAATTTAAGTTGACAACATATGACTTTCCTAAGCAGCTCTTCGTTTCAGATTTTCCCGCAAATCGTCACATTTCGATGTCCATTTCTAAAATGTTTAAAATGAAAACAAAAGAAGCCAATATACCTCCACTTCAAGTGCTTTTTGAGACCCCGGCCTTGTAAATGCAATTTCCACTCACTGAAATGTGTCGCCATGTCATTCAGAAGCATCAGCTTCAACAGTCAGTTCCCTTTATCCGACCACATCTCACCTTTGCTCTACTCTCTGCACTGGCTCCCTATTCAAAATAGGATTTCATATAAACTCGCATCTCTATGCTATAAATGCCTCAATGACTCTGCCACGGATTATCTAATTTCCTGTCTGGAAATCTATACAAAACCACGCCCACTTCGATCGGCTGCGCACAAACTCAATTTGACGATCCCGCGGACAAAACTCGTGACAGCTGGTCAGCGGGCCTTCACCTACTCCGGCCCCTCCGCATGGAACACCCTGCCACTTCAGCTGCGACAAAGCTCGAACTTTAACATTTTCAAGACCGGACTCAAGACGCACCTGTTTCTTATGAACTCCTAGCTCACTCACATTTTTAAATATTTGCCTGTTATTGTTATCATCGTCTTTAATTGTTAAGCGCATAGAACTGATTGCGGGATATGCGCTATATAAGCTTCATTTATTATTAGTTCTCTTCGACGGCGCAACATCAGAACCATTCCCAGTGTGTAGCGGGGTTAAACAGGGCTGCGTCCTAGCACCAACACTCTTTGGTATTTTCTTCTCAGTTCTCCTCCGATATGCTTTTGAGAACTGCTCCGAGGGCGTGAACATCCATACTAGGGCCGATGGAAATCTCTATAACATAGCCCGGCTCCGTGCAGAGAGCAAAGTGGAAACCGTATTAATCAGAGAATTGCTATTCGCTGATGATGCAGCTCTTGTTTCACATACAGAGGACTCCAGCAACTGGTCAGTAGATTCTCGGAGGCGTGCAAAGAATTCGGCCTAACAATAAGCCTAAAAAAGACCAATATTATGAGGCAAGGTACAGAATGCCTCCCAGCAATCTCAATTGAGGGAAACACTCTGGATGTTGTCGAGGACTACACATACCTTGGCAGCAACATTTCAAGCTCACTGTCCCTGGAAAAATAAATACAAACCAGAATCGGCAAGGCAGTATCTTTAATGGCAAGGCTCAACCAAAGAGTATGGGATAATGCTCAACTCACTGATAGGACAAAAATATCTGTCTACCAGGCCTGTGTGCTAAGCACACTTCTCTATGGAAGCGAGACCTGGGCTACATACGCTAAGCAAGTTAAGCAGCTCAATAGCTTTCACCTGCGATGCCTGCGCAGGATACTCCACATCAAATGGCAGGAAAGAGTCACAAATGTGGAGGTGCTCAGGAGAAGCCATATGCTGAGCATAAACTCAATCCTGAGTGAGAGGCGACTGCGATGGATAGGCCATATCCACAGGATGGGTGCGGAGCGCATCCCAAGAGCCCTACTGTATGGAGAGCTGGCAGCCGGCACAAGAAAGAGGGGTCGCCCTTGCCTGCGGTTCAAAGACGTTTGCAAGAAAGACTTATTACTGCCACGCATTGAGACCAACACGTGGGAGAGCCATGCTGAGGAACGCACCTCCTGGCGGTCCAAGGTGCGCGAGGGCACTCAAGCTGCAGAAGCCACCCTCACAGAAAGAAGCGAAGAGAAACGAGCCAGGAGAAAGGCGAGAGGCAGAGAGTAAGGAGACTGCGCCATCGTCCCTTGAGGATGGAAGGATGCCATATATATTATTTATCAATACACACCGTAATTGCTTCCAGACCAGAAACGAATTTAACCAAAACTTTACCTATACTCCGTATTACCTTCTAGAAGAGACTTAAGAAATAAACTATAAAATTGACTTTCGTAATAATAGATTAAATCACAGATCGCAAGTCCAATGATGAGAACTTTGCATATAAGCATTCCTGAACTAAAACAGTCGACGTCCAGTATTATTCTCATGTAGTTCGCCACACAGTACCATTAGTTACAAATTGTTTTAACTTGCATAAAAAAAATCTTCTTGGAGGTCTCTCGCGTGCCACTGAAAATCGTTCTGCGTGCCAAGTCTAGCAACCTCGCCTTAGGTTTCCTATCCCCGTTCTAGACTTCCGGTTTAGTAATTCGCTATACTTTTCTCAATGGAAAATTAAGATTAAAATCAAAAGTTGTATTCAGCGGAAGTCGTTTTAAGCACGTTTAGGAGTCATTTAGGACAGCCTTATTGGCTGCGCATGGAAAAAAATACAAGTGTTAAGCTCTAAAAATAGAGCAAGTGGTCCATCTCACATGAGTCTTTGGTAATAGGTCAACCGATCGGGATAGTTTTATTACCGGTCTACGAGTTTGTTTTTTTTTTTTTTTTAAACAAATATTAGTTAAAACCTGGACAAGGTCAGAACGATGGGATCATGCTTGGGATTGCAGTTGCCGTATGCCTAGACCATAATCTCTGTGGGTGATGGAGTGAGAAGTGGTACGTCCAACAAGGGTGGGGGGGGGGGGAGGGCTGGAGTTAAGATGACGGCCCCATGATCAGTTTTGTCCGAAGGGTACTTTTCTTTTGTTTTACTGACGCTGTTTTACATGCAAATTTATTTTTTTCATGAATCGAAAAATTGTAAATAGTTATAGGTGACCACTGGCTTAAACAGCGCTAGATCTCCTCATAGGTGAGTCGTATCTAGGTTGATGAACGACGAAACATTATTTTATAAAAAAAATTACCCGAATTTAAAGTGCAAAACGTTTGAAGTATTATATACACAAAGTTGCATCATCGACAGAAAACTCGACAGGCTAAAAATTGATATCACCTACCTCAGAAGAGAAGGACCAGTTCTACGACGCCTTAGAACAAGCAATAGCCGGCATCCACAAAAATGAGGCAATCTATCTCTTAGGAGACTTCAACGCTAGAGTGGGGGACGACCATGTGGCCTGGCCCACGTGCCTTGGTCTTTTTGGAAGGGGCAAAATAAATGAGAACGGACAGAGATTGCTGGAACTGTGCTGTTCACGGGGCTTGTGTGTGACTAACACTTTCTTTAAATGCAAAGATATACACCAAGTGTCCTGGAGACACCCTCGATCGCGCCAATGGCATCAGTTGGACCTCATCATCACCAGGCGTTCACAACTTGCTAGTGTTCTTCTCACCCGTAGTTACCATAGTGCCGACTGCGACACTGAACAATCCCAGCAAGGTACGAATAATGCGAAGGAACTCGTATCACACCAAAGAAAAGAGACGTCAACGCATAGACACCTATTGCATGAAGGACCCAGTAAAACACAGCTTTACATTGGCAAAATACAAGAAGCCCTCCCAAAATCAACACAAACTGTCACTATGGACTCCAAATGGTCGGATCTCCGCGACTCGATCTACGACTCAGCAATACATGCCTTTGGCAAACAAAAAACGTGAAATCACGGACTGGTTCGACGCCAACTGGGACGAAATGAAACATGTCTCCGAAGCTAAAAGGAAAGCTCTCCTTGCATACAAGGAGAAGCTTACTCCCGACACGCTGCACGCCCTCAAAACAGCTAAGATGCATGCTCAGAGGGTTGCCCGCTAATGTGCCAATACCTACTGGCTTAACCTCTGCTCAAGCATACAATCAGCTGCTGATATGGGAAACGCCAAAGCCATGCAGGAAAACATTATCAAAGCAATCGGCCCTACGACGTCAAAGGTTGCACCCCTAAAATCCATAACTGGAGAAATCATAAAGGACGAAGCGGAGCAGCTCAAACGCTGGATTGAACATTACCTGGAACTGTATGCAACAGTTAACACAGTCTCCAGCACCGCCCTAGATGACATCCCCGACATGCCGCTCATGGAAGAACTAGATTCCCACACAGGAATAGCTAAGCAAAGCCATCGACTGCCTAGCCTGTGGAAAAGCCCCTGGGAGCGATGGGATGCCTCCAGAAGCTCTGAAGAACGGTAAGACAGTGCTACTCCAGCCCTTACACGAGCTGCTAGCCCTCTGCTGGGAACAGTGATACATCCCCCAGGACATGAAGGGCGCAAACATAGTGACGCTATATAAGAATAAGGGCGATAGAAGTGACTGCAATAACTACCGCGGTATCTCGCTTCTCAGTATCGTAGGAAAGGCTTTTGCCCGCGTCACTCTTACACTCTTGCAGAGTTTAGCCTCCCGAGTTTATCCAGAGTCACAATGTGGTTTTCGGGCAGGTCGGTCTACCATAGACATGGTGTTCTCCAAACGGCAGATGCACGAAAATGTAGAGAGCAGCAGATGCCACTCTACATCGCCTTGATAGACCTGACAAAAGGCTTTGATTTAGTTAGTCGCAGTGGGCTGTTCCAAATTCTAGAAAAAATTGGCTGTCCCCCACACCTACTCGCCTTCATCAGACAGTTCCATGAAAACATGCAGGGCACAGTGCACTTCAACGGAGCCACCTCTGAAGCCTTCTCAGTCAGCAGCGGAGTAAAGCAAGGCTGTGTACTTGCACCAAAACTTCTTCTCTATACTGCTCCGATACGCCTTCAAGGATGGTAGTGATGGAATCTGGTTACGCACCAGACCTGATGGAGGACTTTTCAACACTGCCCGTCTCCGAGCCAAAACCAAAACGAAAGAGGTCCTAATTCGCGAGCTACTTTTTGCTGACGATGCGGCCCTGATATCACACACAGAGTCAGGCCTACAACAGCTTGTGTCAAGCTTCGCCAACGCCTGCAAAGAGTTCGCAAGATTTCCAGCTCATTGTCCATAGAGGATGAATTAAATAGCAGAATCGGCAAGGCAGCTGCCACAATGGCTTAACTTAGTAAACGGGCTTGGAAAAACACCAAGCTGACAGAAAGGACCAAACTATGTGTCTACCAGGCCTGCGTCATCAGCACGCTGCATTATGGAAGTGAATCATGGACAACCTATGCGTCCCATGAGCGTAAGCTAAATAGCTTCCACCTGAGGTGTCTGCGTCGCGTCCTTGGCATTAAATGGCAGGAAAAAGTCCCTAATAGTGAGGTACTGACGCGCGCCAGCGCTCAAAGCATGTTCGCAGTCCTCAGTGAAAGACACCTAAGATGGCTAGGACATTTTAGAAGAATTAGTCCAGTCAGAATCCCTAAGGACCTCCTATATGGAGAATTGGCATCTGGGAAGAGGAAAACAGGTCGCCCACGCCTCCGCTATAAAGATGTCTGCATGAGGGACATGAGAGCAGACATAATAACTTAATAAGTACAAGTGACTGGGAGGAGAAGACAGAGGTTCGGTCCACCTGCGCACTGCTGTCAGGGAAGGGGTTAAAAAGGCAGAGGAAAGTAGAATGGAGATAAAAGGGCTAAAAGAAAAGCGGAAAAAATAGGATCCACGGAACATGTGTGCAAAGGCTGTAAAAAAGACTGCTCAGCCACACGAGGAAGTGTAACCTCAAATCACGGTGATGCATCATCGTCTCGCGAGACGGAAGGATGCCATTGATTGATACACAAGTTGTACTATTTACTTTTTCCCCCACTTATTAGTTATGTGGTCACTTCAATTTGACCTTCCGAGCAGCCGTGGTTCGTCTCCTCTTCAGACTATGGTAAACTGTTCGAGGCTACAATACCCTTGCTCAGTTTTCTAGCGTTAACTTATCCACTTGTTTATCAGTTGTTTGTACAACGCCCCTTTCTCTAACAATAGCAGCGCAGTTGTATCTTGTTGTTGGGAGTTCCCAGTGTGTTATTGAGAGTGTGTCAATATTACTTTATAACCTTGTTTTCGTAGCCGTAATAATGTTTTTGTGTTGTTGTTTTTTAATTTATTTCTCTTTTATGTATCTTTCAACAGCAAAATACATTTAGTTTAAACTCCATCGTATTGACATTTGCTTTTCTTCGAAAGAATTCCTTGTTTATTTAGGTGAAAGTAAATTTAGTTGTGACCTAAAGTTATGCACACACAAAAAACAAATATCCACAAAAAGGTACATTTTGTATTACTGTTGACAATATTGAGCAGTTCAAAAATTCTTATCTATGTAGGTACTTAACACAGATTAAAAAAAAACGTGGCTTTTTGTTGGGGCAGTAAATGTCATGTAAAGCCAGTTTACGTTTTCTGTGTAATCAATATTGTATGGGTCTCACTTACTTCACCACTCAGCAGCCCATGCAAATGTCCGTTTTAGATTTTTTTTTTATTAATAATCATCTTTTATACATGCAAACATCCTATAATAAAACATTTTATCAATGAATATTTTAGGTATCTGTATTTATTATCTGTCTGATTAATACTTCGTATATCTCACGTTCTTTAACATTCAACAGCCATATGAAGATAATTTCAAAATGAAGAAACTATTTGAGCGTTATCAATTTGAACTTCTTGGGCGATGTATAACCTTAGTCAAACTCTGGAACTCACAGGGGGTCAAAGTCAAAGTGGGTTCCACGAGTAGTCCTGACAAAAGCTTACATATATTGACAATATGCTCATCTGTCAATCGTTTCCTCTATAACCGCACAGTGATGGCAGCTTAAATCACAATTTGGAATTCAACCTGGTAAAGTATGTTCGTGTATGCCGCGAGTCCTGGAATTTAAACTGAACATATGAACTGGAAATAAGAATTAAGGCAATGGAGATGAGACGCTTCAGGAACCTTTCTGCGACTCTTATAAAGACTACAACTTCAAAGAGCAAAGACGAGAAAGGATACGTCACACAGTAAGAGCAACTCCACGACCTCCTAGCTATAGTGAAGAAGAGAAAGCTATAGTGTTGCGTGAATATTACACGAATGCAGGGGCTTGTCCAAACAATCCTGCTAGGCATAACCAGTGAAGGGAGAGATAGAGACAGATGGAGGATAACGTCAGGAAATGAATGGCAATGAGGCAAGGTAATGCAATAAGGATTTCAGAGTTGTGTTAACTTTGTAAGAAGACAGCGTTGATGTTGTCTGTGGCGCCACAAATTTGCAAAAAGACGAAGGTAAATGAAGAAAAATTGTATTTGTTCAGAGTAAAAAAAAACGCTGATTTTGATATAACAAAATATGTTATAGAATCTATATCTCAAAGTTTTAAATTAAGTTGATTTTTATTGATAATCCAACACAATGTCACCAGAAACAGCACATTGGTACAATCAGCCAGGCTGTCCTCAATAGGAATGACACTGTTTGGGATGTCAGCTAAATAAAATAAAGGTGATCCCTGACAGAAACTGAAAGCGTTTTTGTTAGGTGTCAGTTTATAATGCAGACGCAGTGCGGTGCAGCAGAGCGTGACAATCACGTGACTGATACACTAAGCTAGATATAAATAGATAGAGAAAGGGTTGAGGTGGAGAAATGCAGATTATTATGTTTACTTGAAGTAAAAATAGATTTGGCCAGAAGGTGAATAGAAAGAAGACCTTCCACCCCTCTTTAAAGCTGTTACAGAGAAAGTAGACCACAGACAATCAAGATGAAGGCAGCACTACTGGTCATGTTCTTGGTCATTGTTGGGCAACTCAGTTCATCTGTGATGGGGCAACATTTCATTGGAGGTTGTAATAAAGTTTCACGTGTTTGCGATGAGTAAGTAATTTGTTATTGTTCATTCTTTGCGTGTTTTTCTTTCGTTGTTTATGCCATTGTTTTCTGTTGTGCCTATTTATTATTTTATGGGCATCCCTGGAATTATGCAGAGTGTGACAAAAGCGTCTTGGCTTTTAATTTTAAAGGTTAGCGGATTAAGAGCCCAAGAGGCCGTAAGTACTAAACACATGTTGTTGCCGTCTTTTTTTTTTCTATATAGGCCTACAGGCCTAATTTTAAATATATAAAAAAGTAAAGTATCCTGTCAAACCAAATTGATCCATAGGGCCGGTGGAGCAGCGTTCATCAGTTTCTGTGGCCACGGCATACTACGGTGAGTGTGTGGCCAGCACTATGCATAGCCGTGTTTACTTCACCTTAACTAAGGCCAGGTATCCATCAGAGCTGGGTAGACTCAGGGACACCCTCCAGACCCTGGGAAAAATCCTAGCCTACACCAGCATTCAAACCCAGGACCTTCGGTTTGCCAGCAGAGCGCGCTGCCGCTCGGCCACCGAGCACCCAATTTAGAATATTAGCGAGAACAGTATAATCTATTTCTTACAATTCAACACACCGAAAGCATCAATAATATTATGTGATTATTTGTCGGTATGTCGGTCTTAGTTAACATGCTTTAGAGCCCTACTGTCTTACTTATAAGATGGGTCGGTTATTTTGTTTTAGTTGTTTGATTTGTTCTATGTTTGTAAAGTTTTGAATCATCTATTAGTTTTTTATCTCTTGGCCTATAGATTGTATCCGTGTTCTTAATTGTTATGTTAAATGCGCTCTGAGCTTACATTAGTTTTGTTGGCAGCGCTATACAAATGCCATTATTATTATTATTATTAATATTATGTTGCAAAATTATGTATATCTTCTAATAGTCCCCAATTATTAGAGTTTCGATCGATCAATTCGGTTACCCTGGCCTATTTGCGACCATGATATCGTAATCGAAAATTATTTGTCTCATATTTATGAAAGATCATAGTCGATACTGAATTAGTTCCGACTATTGAATTATATTATAGGGGGAGCAGTTTGTTGTTTCGGCTGGTGTACTATAGATCCTGGCCACACAATCCCCTGTGCCGTGGCCACAGATAATGGTGAACGCTGCTTCATCGGCCCTACGACTCAATTTGGTCCGTTGGGATTTTTTTTTACTTTTAATGAGCTCTAATAGTTATACTTTGTATTGTCCAATTATAATGCAATAATTTAGGTTATTTTAAATGTATATTGTCAATGGCATTGAATTTTAAATGTATTATAATATAAGAAATGTTTTCATTCACACTATTAAACCTAAATATTTGTATAGAAATTGTTTGACTGATAACTATTTGACCTTTTCTTCTTCAGTTTTATTTAACGCAACGACCTTATCGAAGTCCATAACTCCTTTAAGCAATGGAAAAATAAACTATAATAATTCTATTCCACATTTTATTAAACTAGGAGTGTATCTAGTATTCATACACAACGAAAATCCTTTAAGTCGTAAAAATGTGAAGAGATGGGGTTATACGCATTTACCAAAAGGAAAGAGGTGGGGGAGGGAAGAGGTCACTGTATCGCAATATAAACATCACGTACTCGGCCTACTTTCAGAAAATCGTATGTTTATATCCTGAATACATTCTAGTTGATAAATCTATAAGGTGAAGAAGCTATTAATTGGACTGGCACGGTGTAGATCTATTCATAAATAGTTATCTTTAGAAAAAAAATTACATTTTCAACCTAATATTCCCTTGCCCCGTTCATCATATGGTCTGCAATTGGTACTTTATTTTTATAGTAAAGTAATGTTCGCTTCGGACCCAATGGGCCGTATTGCTGCTGAGAGTTAACACCCTTGCCCCTTATACAAGTCAATCTTATATACCGTAATTGTAAAATGGGCAAGGTTGTTAACTCTCAGCAGCAATACGGCCCATTGATCATAGGACCAGTGAAGCAGCGTTTCACCAGTTTCTGTGACCACGGCATACTAGGAGATTGTGTGGCCAGCACAATGCCCATCCGCCTTTACTTTATCCCAAAGAATGTCAGGTACCCATCAGAGCTGGGTAGACTCAGGGACACCCCTCCAGCAGTCTCCGGGAACAAATCCTAGCCTACACCAGGATTCGAACCCCAGAACCTTCGGTACGCCAGCCGAAAGCACTGCCACTCGGTCACCGTGGTCACGTGGTTGATCAAAACAACCTTTTAAAAAATCAATCAAAGTTCAAAGGTGTGAGAATGTAGATGATTTCGGGATGCTGGATCATATAGTCTGCAGAAAATAGGTATTTTACTTTGACTATTGATGATTTCATTAGCCCGCCTGGATCATATAGTCTGATAATTAGTACTATACTTTTACTATTTCATATTTCACATTTCACATCACCCCCACGGATCAACGGGATCTGATTGGAACACTATACTGTATAAGATCGGTTAAATATCCTCAAAGAACTAACTCTATTGGACCAATGTTGTTGTTTCCCCCCCCCCCCCCTCCATTTAGCCATGTTTTCATGATGTACTCTTTGACATTTCCAGGTGGACACCGGGGCCCAAAGATGTGTGGATGACATGTGACATGGCATGTCAAAAGTCTGGAGCCAACGGGGGCAGATGTCAAGAGTGCCCAGATTGTCCGAAGGGACGGTCATACAAGTGTCGATGTCATACGATTATTTAAATGTCTTTAGATCCATTAAATGTCATTAGACACGTTAGATTTTATTAAACCCCTACGGATTTCATTAAATCCACCGGATGTCATTAGATCCATCAAATGTCATAGAACCATTAAATATGATTAGACACAATAAAGGTCATTAGGGCATTTTATTGCCATCAGTCCCATTTTGGATGTCATCAAAACACATTAAATTTAGTTAAGCTCATTGGATATCATTAAACTTATCGGGTTTCCATTAGATCTGCCAAATGCCATTATATTCACCATCGTTCTCATGGCGCTACAGCCTATCTAAGGCTTTGGCCTCCTCCACCACCTCCTTCTATTCGGGCCTATTCGTGGCTTTCCTTTGCCACGCCCGCCTACCAAGCTTTTGCAGATCTGCTTATGCAGCTTCGAACCATCTTCGTCTTGGTCTGCCCCTAATACTCTGCCCCCCCTCATCCAGGCCTCAGTTGGTGTGCTGTTCTGGCTTCTCTAGCTTCTCTGCTTCTCTGCCTTAGCAGGTTCTCAATGGATTAGGTCATTGTCCATGTTTCACTGCAATGCATCACCAATGTTTTGTAGATGTTTTTCTTGAGAAGTTTTTTATTTTTATATATACTCACCAGAACTATACAAATATCTTGTGTTTTGTATTGGTAAGAAGGTATCTCTTACTAGTGACTAGTTTTAAGCCATTCAAAATGTTGTATTTTATTTATATATATTTTCATATCGATTTATTTTTCAAAATGTAGCGTATTGTGTAAATGATATGTAATAAAAACCTAAAAGTAGACGTTTGTAATTAACTTAGATGCACATCTCAATCTAGTACAATCCATTACTGAACATTTTAAACTTACTTGAACTTTTTACTTTTCTTTTCGCCTGCATCATATATATTATAATAGATATATAAATCTATATCTCTGCTATATCTCTGCTTACATATAGTTTTAGTTTGTACGGCATTAATATACAAAGGGAATGTGAATGTAACTCAATGCTTCAGATGTTATCGCTATTAGAAGACTTAAAAATTTTGTTATGTTTCTTCATTTCATAAAATTATTTTGTCTTTAATAAAATTATTTGAACAAAAATATGTTAACATGTCTTTTTTATGGCGTTTAAAAAAATTAAGTGTTTTTTAGTAATTTTTTTTCATTATAAATCAATGAATTTAAAAAGATTGATTTATTATTGATTGATCTAGAACTAATAGACAGCTACGGAAACATAAACAAACAGCTCTCTATCTTTTTATTCATTAAACACTTGATTAGCTGAATTTAATCCAGCAGTATTTGGGGATTCCCAAGGTAGAATGTTATATTTGTTTTTAGTTCATTCTTGTTAGTGGAATATTAGAATCATTCATCAGCGTTCCCAGTGACACAAGAGTCGTTTAAGGGACGCTTCTTTGCATTCTAGTCGCCTACACCAGGGGTCGGCAACCTCAGGAACGCGTGCCAAACGTGGCACTTAGAGCGATTTTCAATGGCACGCGAGAGACCTCCATCAGTTGTTTTTTATTAATGATGAAAAAAATTGTTTCCTGTGCTTGTTAAGGAAAACTGATTGTTGAAGCCGATGTTTCTGAATGACATAGAGATACATTTCAGTGAGTTGAACGCATTTACCAAGACGGGGTAAAAAAGCACTTGAATTGTTAGACCACTGGAATGGATTTGCATAAATCTTGAGTGAAATAAATTTCAAAACATTTAACTCTATTGTTGAGAGAAGAATGCTGAAAGAGAGAAAAAGTTAAAATTGAGGTCGTGAGTGGAAATATTTTGTTCAACAGCCTACCACGGTTTGTTGTTATAACCTAGATACATTCCCTGCTGGCTTAAAATTACCTTTGTCTTTTTACACGGGGTGACACTTTTTAATTAGAGAACGTATCAGTTCGAGAGAGGGATGGTCCGGAGTGTTGAGCGGACAGGGTGTAGAGTTAAACAGCGTATGTTAGATAGAGTATAGATTTGGCTATCGAGGTGTCCACTTGTGTTGGAGTTAGGTAGAGACTAGTCACAGATATAGATGTATAGATAGCTGATAGTAGTGTAGATGTTGAGCAAGATAGTAAGCTTTCATATTGTAGAGTGCAGTCAGCAATGTAACTTATTATGTCATTCATATATATTCATATTAAATTTGATATGTGTTACACAAGCTTTGGAGTTCAATTCATTTGTGTGTGAAAGTGGCACGAAATTAGAACCTCAAGAGATATGAACTCGTAACATTTGGCGACCCCTGACGTAAGCTGACTCTGTTTTACTACTATTATACTTTTTTTATTGTTACACTACTCTACCAGTGTGGATGCTGTGCCGATTTAATACGCAACTGAACTGTGACGTTGTTTTGATGAATAATGCTATAGAGGTTTACCTTGCATATTGATTATGTGGATACGATTATTATGAACTGTGACGCTGTTTTGTTGAATGCTGTCTTGTTGTAAGCTTATCTTAAGTAATTGCTGATTTAAGAAGTTACTGGATTGTAACGTTATACTGGATTGTAACGCTGTTTTAAGCATGCTGGCTGTTATTTGAATATTGTGTAGACGCTGCGCTGCTGTTGATAAATGATTATTGGAACTGTGAAGCGGACTTAACGCTGTGTTATTTGTAACGCTGTTATTGGAACTGTGAAGCTGTTGAGCTGCTATGCTCTGTGTACGCTTTTTATGTCATGCTGTTGATTAATGCCTGAAGGAACTGTAATGACTTTGTGCCGTGACGCATTTATTAACCTGTGACGCCATCGAGTGAGCTGGGAAGCCATCGAAAGTGCCGTCGTTGTGGCTGTTGAATTACTGTTGTGAGTTGTAACTGTATCTACTGAGATCCTGTATCGATGTGTTTTCTGCCGATTATATTGTTATGACTTTTCCAAGTCAACGTTGTAGCCTGATGTATCAAGTTTGAAGTACCCGACGCAATTCCAGGTTCAAGATATTGACTCAGTGTTTTCTTTTATTTGTTCTCTGCTTTACTGATTATTTCTTGTTGTGGTGTGGAAGTCGATACATCAGCCTAGTTACAGTTGGATACAAAGATAAGTTAATGTTTTGTTGGTTTGGTGTTTTTTTGTTGTTGTCTATTTTAGCACTTAATGATATATTTTACATATATGTAGGTTTTGTTCGTTGCTACTGTCAGAATTTCTAAATGTTTTTTAAAACATTACAGTGGATGTTAAAATAGGGCCAGTTTGTAGCAACCAAAACAAATCTTAGTAAAGTCTGTTCTATTTTGTTTTTTTTATACGCTGTCATAAACTGCATGCTTACTTGATACTTTGTCGATACATGTAGGTTATCTTTTGTTACTTTCCATCTATAACATATTATATATCATTAGTATTGTATTACATTTGCATTTGATCTATTCAAACCATTTAATCATGGCTACTATTGCAAATTGGATCCAATTGGGTAAAGAAATTGGTCTCAAAGACAAAGACTTATTTCAATGGGCAGAAAATAGAGAAAGAGAAGAGAAAGAAGAAAGAAAGGAAAAAGAAAGGCTTGAAAGGGAAGAAAGACAACGTGATAGAGATTCCAAGCAGGCAATAGCTGAATTAGAATTGAAACGGGCTGAGGCGGAACGTGATGCCAAGAGGGAGAGGGGAGAGTCCGGTGGTAGTACATCACAAACCAGTTCATTTAAACTACCTTTCTTTTCTGAGGGAGTGGATAATATGGATACGTATTTATCCCGTTTTGAGATGATAGCCACCAGTGCGGGTGTCAAAGAGGAAGATTGGGCGGGTAGAATAATGGGGCTAATGAGAGGAAAAGCCTTAGATGTCTGTCAAAAACTTAGCCAGAGTGAATTATCACAATATAAACTTGTTAAGGATGCACTCCTTAAACTATATGGCAATACCGCCGATGGGTATAGGGAAAAATTTCACCTGATAAGTCCTTCACAGAATGAAGACCCACAACTATTCATAAACAATATGAGCCTTTATTTTGATAGGTGGGTAGCATTATCTGAAATAGGTCACACCGCTGCCGACTTGAGGGAATTAGTTTTGATTGACAAAGCCATAGACTCGTGTCATACAAACGTAGCGTCTTTTATTAAAGAAAGAAACCCCAAAACGCTAGCCACACTGACTGACATATTAAGAACATACAAAACTGCGCATCCTGACAGACCAATAGCTAAGAATAAGAATGATCAAAGTCAGGACATTGTATGCTTTTCATCAGGAGTACCGTCCCCTAGCAATAGAGATAGTGTGAGCCCGAGACCCAACAGTAGCTTAGTTAGAGATAATTACGCAAGAGACATAGAATGTTTTAGGTGTGGGTAAAGGGGACATATTTCTAGACAGTGTTTCTCTAATACATTCATTGACAATAGGAATAGAATTAAGAAAAACAATGATTGGCGAGTAGGCAGTAGAGGCGCAACAAGAGACAAGGTACAACAAGCGTTTACAGTACAGACACCGGGTAGCCCCTTGTCAGTGCACCCTGGCTTTGTGGGGGGAAGGGCTGTACAAGTGCTACGCGATACAGGGAGTACAATGGTGGGAGTTAAGAGCATTTTCGTGAAACCCCATGAGTTCATAGGGGCATTTGGTCAATGCATGTCATTCGTTGGGACTGTAAGCACTTTTCCGATAGCAGTAATTGATATTAAAACCCCATTCTTTTCAGGTAAAGTGAAGGCCTATGTTATCCCAGACCCTCCTGTTGATTTGATTGTGGGCAATATTCCCAATGTAGTTGATCTAAATAAAGCCGAAATAGATGAGTGGGTTAAAAAGAATTCATTTAGGGAGACAAAAGTAATGGAATCCTATTGTAGTTACTGCAGGAGGGTGGGACACACATTGAAAGATTGTTGTGTGAAACGTACCGGTATGAAAAGTATAGTGTGCTATAGATGTTTCAAGATAGGACATAAGATGAGCAGTTGTAGGGAATTCATGCATAAAAATAATGAAGGTTTATGGAGCCACAAGTTTGAAAGACGTCATTGGAACAAAGGTAAATATAATTTTGTGAATGTAGAAAGACGAAATTTAGATTTGCCGTGGCGAGATAGGGGTGTAGTGTAGACGGGGATAGATAGAACTAAATGTGGACTGTGGCTCATTGACTTGTATTAATAATATGGAAAAAGTTGAACTTAATGTTGTTATTGTCAGTAATTGGTCTATTTACATGATCTGTCCCAGTATATTTGAGATAAGATATATTTAGTCTTTATTTTCAAATAGATCACATAATTATTATCATCGTCTTTTTCGATTATGTACCTTGTCGATACTTTTATTTCTTTGTGTTGTAATGTAATTTGTACTTTACATTTTTTCGACGCAAGGCTGTAATGATGTTATCATGTACCAATGCCATTTTTTTTAACTGCATGCTAGAGATGTATCTGAATGTTACAATTTTCTACCAAGTAATTTTGCTGATTTTTAAATTTTCTCTCAAATACGATGGTAATGTAACCTACTTGATGTTTCTTTTCTTTTGCAATGCTTACAAGCTGTACTAGTATATTTTCTTTTGTTGGTTTGGAAAAAAAAAATGTTTTGTACATCTTTTGTGAACTTGTTAGGAAAGTCTTTTAAAATGACATACGTCATTTTCATTTGGAAGGGAGGAATGTTGAGAGAAGAATGCTGAAAGAGAGAAAAAGTTAAAATTGAGGTCGTGAGTGGAAATATTTTGTTCAACAGCCTACCACGGTTTGTTGTTATAACCTAGATACATTCCCTGCTGGCTTAAAATTACCTTTGTCTTTTTACACGGGGTGACACTTTTTAATTAGAGAACGTATCAGTTCGAGAGAGGGATGGTCCGGAGTGTTGAGCGGACAGGGTGTAGAGTTAAACAGCGTATGTTAGATAGAGTATAGATTTGGCTATCGAGGTGTCCACTTGTGTTGGAGTTAGGTAGAGACTAGTCACAGATATAGATGTATAGATAGCTGATAGTAGTGTAGATGTTGAGCAAGATAGTAAGCTTTCATATTGTAGAGTGCAGTCAGCAATGTAACTTATTATGTCATTCATATATATTCATATTAAATTTGATATGTGTTACACAAGCTTTGGAGTTCAATTCATTTGTGTGTGAAAGTGGCACGAAATTAGAACCTCAAGAGATATGAACTCGTAACATCTATGGATATATATATAGAGATATATATGTATGGCTCCTATCTGTCTCGCAAGACAATGGATGCGCCCTAAGGATTTTAGGATTTTAATGAGGGACAGCGCGATCCTCGAATGACAGTCCCTTGATATATTGTACTATGTACTTCCCTTTATAAAGGCATATATTAAGATAGATAGTTGGGCTTTTTCATAAATACATTGAAGCACTCAAAGAGGAGTTTTTCTAAACAAAGACAAGACTTTCAAATTCATGGACTCATTTTTTCATACCACATCAAGCCTGACTGGCTTGATCTTACTTCAACCTTCTTAGATGTTTTTTTAGTGATAGGATATTGGCGATTTTTAAAGCCAGTTGAATTTTAATTTTTTTTAAAATTGGCATCGAAATGTGGCACTTTGTGGGAAAATCTGGAAGGAAGCTGCTTAGGAAAGTCATCTGCTTTTCTCAACTGCTAGGCATTCGCTCTACTTTGAGCTTTTGGTTCAACTTACACTTGTGAACAGTATTTATTGCACATAAAAGCTGTGTTAAGCATTCAAAGAGGTTACTTACACTTCACTACTCAGAAATGACTAGTCTAAATATGTATATGCCATTTATAAATTAGCGAAGAGCATTCAAGGTGAGGTGCTCATTAATTCATACATACTAATTACATTTAAAAGAGTTTGTATTCTCATCTTCTAATATCTAAAAAAAATTAGTTTTTATTAATTTAATAATTTAATAAATATAATAAAAATAATAGATTTATTAAATATAATAGACTTTTTTATAGCGTTATATTATGCAATGATTGTAATTATTAAAATTTAAAAGATAAACAAACTGCTTAAGGCTAAATGGACAAACAATTAATGCAGAAAATGTTTATTTACAACTGTTTAACCTAAACTAATTACATAGGCTACCTCTAATATTTAAATCTTGTAATGAATATTATAATGCTGGATTTATATAAAGAAATAATAATTTGTAACATTTGTAACATTACAAAACATAACTTGTTTGCAATCACTATTGAATCAAATTTAGAAGCGTTATTTAAATGAAGGGAGATAATTAGCCCGTTTTATTTGCGCTAATATTTCTAATATTATGTTTCTTATTTTTCTTTTATAAAAGACAGGAACAGTCTAGAACTTATAACTTTATAATTACCACACTATAAAAGTAGCTGAGAATTATATGAATTTTATATGACCAAAAAGTATATGCACATGTTATAAACATTACATTAACTACCCAGTTTGTATGATAACTACGTATCACTTCCACAACACATTAGTGAAGTATATCCACTATGCGTTGCATTATCTTTAATCATCAAAAATTTGAATATCAATATTAGCAGTTGCTAGATCCTTATGAAACTCCAATGGTAATGTTTACAAAAAATTGCCTTGAATGTGAAAGTTTGGTGATAAAAAATTATATTTCTTGTAAATGCTAATAAGTGATTGTTTTTTTATTAAATATAAATTGCTTTCAACGACTTGCTCTAAGAATTTTCTTATACTTTTGACAATTAACTTACGGTGTTAAATTAATTTCCTTTAAAAAAAAAAAAATAAAACAAGTATAATAGAGCAGGTTGACTTTTAGACTGTTGGCACGCTGAATGATTTTGAAATCCTAGTTTGGCACACCATTAGCAAAAGGTTGCCGACCCCTGGCCTACACAATGAAGTAGCTTACCTCAGACACTTGATAAATTCTGAGACCAATGAGTAATTTAAAAGGAATTCAATGATCTTTCTCTTTAACTAGTGTTGTGTTGCGACTGCTGTTCTTTTTGACTTAACACCTTCCCGACATCTTGTGCATGGTGGCCGATCGGCAGCGCGTTCAAGTAGCGTACCAAGGGGGGGGGGGGGGGCTTGGTTCGAATCCGGTTAAAGGCTAGGATTAGTTCCCGGGTCTGGAGGGTGTCCCTGATTCTACCCCAGCTCTGAAGTGTACCTGACTTTAGTTGGGGTAAAGTAAAGGCGGCTGGGCATTGTGCTAGTCACACAATCTCCTAGTAGGCCGTTGCCATTGGAACTGGTGGATCAATTCGGTCCCACTGTATACTTTACATTACTATCTGAACATCTGCAGTTGATAATTGTGGAAACAGATCGCACTGATCAAACTGAATATCATGAGGAGATGCGCTTTATAACTGACAAGCTAAATTTCCCAGCGTTGCCCGGGGAGAAATGTAAGGACCTAAAGCTACAGACAAAAAAGTTTATGAACAATATTGAACTTAAAGCTATAATAATTTTTAACGCTTCCCGTACCGACCTACTTCTATCTATGCTGCCTTCAGTTCCGCTATATACGCGCCCGGGACTGTAAAAGTTAAAATATAATATTTTTTTCATTTATTGAAAACATTAAAGAAAGTAAGTTTGAAAAAAAAAATTGTAATCCGGTTAAAAAAAAAGCATGTCATTTTATTTAACAAAAAGTTAGGACTATCCCTGTCTGGGAATCGAACGCCCGTCTCCCGCATGCGTCTAACATATAATTATTAGATTTCACTTACTGAAAACATTTAGTAAAGCTTTAACTTTAAGTCATGAAATTCTTTACAAAATTTAAAAACAAAGTAATATTAATGTAAATTTATAAAAAGGAGAAAAATAAATAAATTATAAGAGGAGAATCGAACACAGGTCAACCACATGACAGTCGGATACGCAAACTACTAAGCTAGGAAGGACACATTAGGGAAGCGAGATCGCAAAAGTAAAATACGAGAAAATTAGGTCACGTGTATTTCAATTAACCAATGGAGAGCGGAATCCACAAACACAGCGTACTTTACAAATATATATATATATTATTATATATATATATATGAGTCTTCTTCTTCTTCTTCTTTCTTCAGTTAAACAGCGCGAAGACTCATTGAAATGATGTTTGTTAAATCGCTTAAAAGCTTGGCATATTGTTCTATTAATATATGTAATGCACACAAAAAGATGAAACTAATTTATTTAAACTAGACTATAATATAAAGTACAAAACTAGTTTGTCTGTTTATCGTATATTTTATTCAAATAAAACAATACCAAGTAAATAAAACTTGACTTTGGTAGGCCTATACTTTTACTTTAAGAAAATATTATTAAATACTTTACAAAACTATAATTTTGTGTATTTTAATATGATTTAAATATGTAAATACTTTAAAAAATAATTAATCTTTTGTATATTTTATTGATATTTCTAGTGTTTTGAGTCATCAAGAATATAATCATACAATAACATAAGGAACATCTTATAATAATCTTTCCCGTCATCTTTCTGTTCTGATAGCATAGCAAACTTATGGTGAACATTCACACTGCCAGCCCTTCGTGTCCAGATCGCAATTAGACGGGGAAGGGACGCAATTGCCCCATTTTGTGCCGTTTGCCTTGCACTCATTTTGACAGTAAAGTCGAAATTTGTCTGATCCGTAAAAGGCCCAGCTGTGAAAATAAAAAAAACAAAAAACTATTTTAACTACATAACTAAAGAAGAATATTGAAAATATTTAACTAGACTATATAAACAGAAGAATATTGAAAATATTTAACTATATAAACAGAAGAATATTGAACATTTCTTAACTATATAAATTTTTTTAAATTATTTAACAACATTAAACAAATATTTAAATCATTTCACTACACATAACAACAAAAATAGTTTAACTAGTTAACTAAGCTTTTATAAAACAACAATTATATTTAAACTCTATTGACTAAGTAGGTTACGAATAATTTGTAGAGACTACGAGAACACATAATTTGTTGTACGCAAATAATCTCCACTTTAATTCAGTTATCGATACCATTCTTACACACATAATCTCTATGCTAACGTTAAATATAATTAAATAATTGAAAATGAATCATCGATACATTTCTAAATACACAATAAGTAGATTATTTACACATGCTATTTACATGTAACATGATGTTCATTTCAATACTTCTAGTTATAAAATTCCCATGCAATGGACTTAAACATGAACTATTAAGGCGCCAAATCAATAGTTATATATATTTTTTTTAAATAAATGTCAATAAGAAATAGATCTTTTTCATCTTCTAAGTATGGTCTATCCAACGGAACAGTACGACAACGCTCGCACATTTGACCCACTTAGTGCATCCGTCACAATTTTAGCACATAGACAGATCTATATATAAGCTAAAAAAGACAAATTCTCCATAAACGTGGCTTTCTTTAAAAAAAAAACGGAAGCCATTTCGTTGAGGAATATGCAACAGTTTTGTTTCTTTTTTTTGTTTTTCGAACATTCTTATTACACATTTTTTCTTCTAAAGCTAAAAATGACTGATGAGCTGTGACTTTTGAAAGTTTTGAGGGTTAACAGAGACTCTATAAAACAAGAATCAACTCAGAAACACACGTTATGATGAAACACAATCACGTTATTTCTAAGGTCTTATACTTGTATATCCCTTAATAGAAAACTGGACGAGCCTTCTGGCTCTTATATTGGAGTAGGGGCACCCAAGATCCTGTCCGAGAAGTAGCGTAACAAAGTGTACGGTCTCCGCAAACACGTGCACTTCTCTGCTTCTCCCCACCTGCGGAATTCTCCCCGGATCATTCACGTGGTAGCTTGCTCGTATCCCAGCACTATCACCCCGGTAGCACCAAATCCATGGTTATAGGACCTTGACTTCCAGGTACCAGGGTTTGGTGCGACGGGGCTGTTGCGCACATTGGTTCCTCCTCCACCGAATCTCGGGGCCTCGGGACCAAGTGCAATGATTCTCTGACGCGCAAGGAGGGGCTCCCTCCCCCCCCCCCCCAGAGCTCACCGGCTTAATCTTAATGGGAGCGTATCGGTGGTTTACACATTTCACCAGCTTTGAGGTCCATGTGTGCAGAATCATGTTTTTTTCACCTGTCATGCTGGGCTAGTGAGAGTACCTTTCTCAACAGAAATTTAAGTCTCTGATTCAAAGCCAGGCTACATGTCAGAATTATTTATTCCCCAGGTCTGGAGGGTCTTCCTGAAATTTCAATCCAGATATGATGAGTACCTGACATGAGTTAGGAGCCTGGAATGATGAGCAAAGAAGACTCTGCGTTGTGTTGGCCACAGTATCCCTTAATATTCCCATTGTAAACTTATTAAGGGTTGCTTTAGTATCCTTATCGATTTGAAAGGGATACTTTTATTCTTATACATTGTAAGATAAGATAAAATAAGAAAGAATGAGCTGATTATAGAGAAATAATTTAGTTTTGATTCGCCAAGGAACGTTTTAACTAGCTAAACGACTTGATGAAATTTTGAATTTGCTAAATGTAACCGGAGGGAATGACTTCACATAACAGCGAAATAACCTGATGGAATCGGGAAAATGACTTAACCAGACAGGATATAACCTTGGAAAACCATGTGATATAACTTGGAAATTGATTCGATACCGAAATGATGCCATGACATATAATAGTAGACCTTCAGCTTATAACTGATTCGAAAACGACATGACGAACACGTTTAAATATACTTTATAAAAAGAAGCTTTGATGTCGACTTGCATTTGAAAAATATAAGATAAACAATAGCACTATGTAAATGCAATTTGATGAAATGGCAATTGATGAAGAGAGTACATTGTGTGATTACCTAAAACATTCCAATTTTCTTTACAACTACATGGGTCCACATCAATCTACCAGACAAGCAAACGTTACTTTTATTTTATTATAGAAGGGAAAATGTGCAAATTTTGCTTACAAAAATAAATAAAGGACTTTTAAGTCAAAGCTATATTACTTGAACTAGAATACTTTTTTTTAAGGGGAAAATACATTCCTCTATCTGCGATGGTATGGTGCCCTCATGGATTGATTAATTAAAGAAATCTGTACCAGATGTATTAGCTGTGTGATTTCATCGACAACTTTTAGTTGCTAAAATCTTAGTTACCGTCTGCATCGCTCACTACAATATCAGCAGCGCATTCAATGATAGATTGTTTAGACAGTTTTGCATTGAAAATAACGAGGGCGACATATTGTCTGTTACTGCACACCTGCTGGTCATCAAAAGTTTAAATAGATTGTAGGAGTCTTTGATTCGATGCCAGAGTTTTTGGACAGCAAGTGAGAATAGAAAAAATCAACTAAAATTGTTTTTTTACTGCACACAATTAAAAAGATTGTTTGAGTCTTTGATTCGATGCCAGAGTTTTTTTTGGACAGCAAGTGAGAAGAGAAAAAAATCAAATAAAATTATTTTTTACTGCACACAATTAAAAAGATTGTTTGAGTCTTTGATTCGACGCTAGAGATTTTGGAAATCAATGACAATTCTTTGAAAGAAAATCAAACAAAATTTAAAACTGATATCACTGATATAATTTATTTATAACCGTTTTAAAAAAATGATTTCAGTGTGATGATTTAATTAAGATGAAGGGTATTATTTTTTGCACTTTATTTTAAAACTTCGATTGTACAAACACAACTATGGACGCGAAGATCTTGCATCTGAAGAAAAAACTGACGAAGACATACTCAATTATTGTCGACACATGGAAGCACTTAATGATGACTTCAACAGTCAATTTTGAAAATGCCTTATTGGTATTAAGACCCCCTTTAATAATGGTGAAATGTTAAAATCAGTTCTACTTTCACAACTGCAAGAGGAATAGATTTTTAATTAACAACCGATGAAGAATTAAAATTGAAATTTGTAAGTAATGGGCTATAATCACATATTTTGTTGCAATGACATCCATTAATTTCAGATATTTGCCTATCAAGCACCATATTTTGGAACTTGGAATTGATTCTGTTGTCAAAAAGAGAAGCATGTTGCAAGTAATGGAGCGTGGAAACCCAAAGGTTTTGGAAACCGAAATTGAACCAAACAGAGACAGACTGCTAGCAACATAGGCTACCTGGCAAAAGCTTCACTTTAATATTAATTTTTTTTTAAAAACCTTTTGTGCAGAATATTTTAGTTAATATTATTGATTTTAAGACAACAATGCAACAAACTTGTTGATTTCCGCTCTTGTTATACCATGAAAACGCACACAAATCTAATCGGTCTATACACATTTTATTCGACAAATTAGACTCATTAACTTAATTTGGGAAAAAAAAAAGGGGGGGGGGGTGAGAGCTAAAAAGCTGAAAATGGAGGCGGTGAGCCGAAAAAGATTGAGAACCTATGAATGTACCAGAAGAAAAACGTTGCTTCTGATATAACTATAATACACGACATATACTTTAATATAGACCTACACCACGATAATAGCGGGCGTGTATATATGGTCTATAGTCTATACACAATACGGATACATGACTATTGGTGTTTTGCATGTTAAGGTAAAGCTCATACTGCTCTCAAAGAGTATAAGACTATAAGATATAAGCATTAAAAAAATCAATCTCGCGAACCGGTATCAGTTGTCATGAAGCAAATTTGATATTGAAAAAAAAAGCACACACTTTATCTGCCTTAAAACGTCGATAGTAACAAATTTCCACTTACTATATAGAGAGATTGTTCAAATTAACATTATTTGTTTTAACTATCCAAGACTCTATAGATGAATTTCCGTTTACTGATTGGTTGATAATAGGGCCTACTTTAATTGGTTTCTTTGTTTAAACAATGGGTAGGCAACCTTTTTGATAATAGTGTTCCGATTCAGGTTTTCTAATTCATTCAGTTTGCCAACAGAATTGAGGTCATACTGATCTTGCGCAAAATGTCTTGTAAAAAAGACGTCTTTCACGTGCCATTGTAAATGGTTTTGCGTGCCGAATGCTGGCAAGTCTGACTACAGGTTGCCAACCTCAATTTTAATAAATTTTAATTAAGGCGAATTTTTTTTTTTATGTGTACAAGCACTAAAGACAGGAACCGTACATAAATCGTACATCGATTTTATTAAAAAAAAATAATTTAGTCTACAGAAAAACAAAAAGACGGTAATGGCCTATGTAAAATAAAATGACAATATAATGACGTTAAAAGTTTAAATAAATTACTGAATGACTCAACAGAGGCCTATGTGAAAACAGAACAGCTGAGGCTGTAAATATTTTGATTATAAGAATGAACAATAAAGGTAGGCGAGATTCAGGATTTGATAGGATATAGAATATCTTCAATAGGCACATGTCACTGTCAAGTACAATTAAAATCATGGGAACTCTAACAAAATTATAATAATATCTTGCTAATACTGAGCTTGGTCCCACGACACAGCAACTCTAGCACAAACAACAGAATCGAGGTAGAGAGAGTCTAACAGGAAGATGTATACCTAGGGGCGGGTAACTATAGACGGATAGGGCGCTAAAGGGACAAAGGGGGAATCAAGGTTGGCCAAGACACGGGCATAAATTTTTAGATGGAATGTGGAAACTGACAGGCTAGGAAATTGGGGGAGTCGAGACGACTATTTAACTTAGGGAGACTGACTTTGCGGCACAGAACTTTTGCTAAGAGGCTTGATGTTTGTATCTTGCTCAAGCTAATTTATCTGTCCGTAGACGAGACTTTGCCAGACCACCGAATAAAGAGGACACTGGACAGTTAGTTTCTGACACGGGTAAGTTGGGTTTTACATCAATACTTTCCATTAGACAAGTTACATATAAATAGGACTGTACTTAGTACTTTATTGACTACTATTTAGGTGACGGCCAGTGTGTAGTGAAGGAAACGAGTAAGAGAGACGAGAGGACGACCACGATATTGACTGACTACTGGCAGCAGTTAGTTGCGCCACTAATACGTCGGAGTGGGCTGTCCGTGTCGTACCATAGTGGACGTCGGAGGGACCAAGCAGGTGAAACGAAGGGAAGTCTTAACAGTTGAACTAAGGCGGGACAGACCCTATGCTATTGTTATACGAGATACAAACTATGGATATGGATAGCAGATTTAATATTAATCACTTTCGTTATTAGATCTAATCTTCTTCTTATATTCATTCTCTATCAATTTTGTTAGCAGGCCATTTTATATTACGCATTAATGTTTATAAATTAATGTCACTCATACTTCTTTACTTATTTTTTTCATTAGTACTATATTGAAAGAATTTCTTTTAATATACTAATTTTTTTTCTTATATATAAGCTTATCATTTTTATAATATTGGTTTTGAAATTTGTTTGTTTGTTTTTCTTAAACTAAGATCAACATTAATAAAGTATAGTAAAGTAATCATTTTCTACATTTAAAAGATAGTCTCTGTCATTCTATTTTACGTTGTGCTACTTGTAGTAAATTGTTAGTGGTATTTAATATAATTATCATTGTATTAAACTTAATTAGTTGAGCCGGGATTTCTTGCTTAATTATTCATAATTAAGTTCCTGACATTGTGGGGGCCGTCCAAAGTAGGCTATAACTATAAGCCTGTATATTTTATTATATTTTCTTTTCTTTAAATTGGTGGTATATGCCTGTTTTATTGCCTAAACAAATAACAACATTTACTGTTTGATTTTATTATTTCATTTTTTTTTTTCTACTCTACGGATTGTTAAACTTTTTTTTTTCTGTTGTTAACATTGTTTTGTTTTGTTTTAAAAGTTATCTTTTCAGTTCCATACCACCATTTACGACTTCTGATCCAACTCTTTTCCTAGAGCGGTTTGTGTGTCACAAGTTCACCTGTCCTTTCTTTCGACTTCACTGGACGCTGGTAGTAATTACCTCCATACAGTTTCCGGATCCCACCCCTGCACATCACGTCGGACGGATAAGTCTGTTTTCCTCTCGTGTGTGTGTTGTGTGCTAGGAGTTGAGGGGTGAAGAGTTTCCCCGGTACGGGTTTTACGGGGTCACTTCAGGTTAAAGTATTTTTATTGTACGGCCGTCACGCCGTAGGGGTTTCCAATTACCACACCGAAACACTGCTTTGTTTGTGACAGTGAGTGTTATCTCCGATTTGAGACAAAAACAGTATTCTGTCAGGAGCATACTTGTTTGTGTTTTCTTTCCTACATAATGTCAACACACTATACGCCGCGAACGGTGGAACAGTTAAAAGCTGAGGCCACCAGATATGGGTTAAAAGGAAAAAAACTTACCCAGTATATAGAGGACCAAAGTAAAATAGATTTAGATTCCCAAAAACGGTGTGCCCAACCAGACAAAAATAGTCAAAGCCACGAGCGAACAGACTATTCACAAACTAGCCAGTTACCGCCCGATGATTATCATAGAAAGGGCCCTCAGCTAGACAAAAATTTTAAACGCCTGGAAGAAGGTGAGGACCTTGACTATTTCTTTCTCCTTTTTGAAACGACTGCGATAAAAGACAGACTGCCACGCACAACATGGCCTCTTCATTTAGCTCATAAGTTGACAGACAAATTGAAGAATTACATGATACTACACGACCTATTACACAGCGCTGACTATGACCGAGTTAAGGCAGAACTACTTAGCTTTGCAGGATACTCTGACGAGACATACAGACATAGATGGGACACTACAGTACCTAGAGGGGATGATTTTAGGGAATATGCTATGGTGCTAAAAAGGTAATTGGAAAGTTGGGTCAAAACATCAAAAACGCCCCGCACATATGAGGGTCTTATGGATCTACTGCTTAAGGGGCGGATATACAATGAAGTATCACCCAACCTTTTACGTGAACTTTTAATGAAACAACCACAGTCGCCAAACGAGGCACTCTCTATTATTGACAGCTATAAAATAGCATCTAAAGGTGCCAATGTTAGCAAGGTACATAAACCCCTCCCATATGTAGCTGCAGCAACCGATGTGGCTGTAGGAGTTGTAGGCAATACTTTAACTTGCTTCCGTTGCGGGCAAGCGGGTCACTTTGCTAAAGAGTGTTTTCTGAAGCCGATGGCAAGTGGGGCTTTCCAAAAAGGCCATGATTTCCACTCCAACAAGCACAGGTCCCGACAAGTATACAATTCCAACAATACCTTAGACAAGAACACCCAACGAATGTGACTACCCTCGGTACACAAGCTGAACACAGACCATCCACAGTGTATAAAATGTAGAGATGTTATTCGCCAGTCAGAGACATTATTTGCTTGTCAGTCACATACAATGAGTTTATTAGAAAATAAAAAAGGGCATCATAGGTCCACGGGTACCTTAATAATTCATAAGGGTTTTGTGAATAATCGTGCAGTGTCGGTTCTGCGTGACACAGGTTGTAGTATAATCGGGCTTAGAAAGGACCTGGTCCAGCCGAAAGATATGTTGGAAGGGCATTATACATTGAAACTAATTGATGGCCAGACCAAAGAATATCCCTTAGCGCAAATCAATATAGATACCCCTTTTCTTAAAGGTAGTTATGTTGCAGCCCTGTTTGATGATCCCGTAGTGGAACTAATTATTGGCAATGTCGATGGGGCTAAAATGTACCACTCAGCAGGGGCGGTAACTAGAGCGATGCATCAACACGCTGATGCCGTACTCTACGAATCTTCTGAAAGTGTCTTGGGGAAAGGAGATAAGGAGTTGCATAGTGAAGTGTTCTTACGAGAACAAAGGGCAGATGATACACTTAAAAGTCTGTGGGAAAAGGCTGATGTAGGAACAGTTCATGTCATTAAATCAGGATTTGTATCATTTATTACGAAACAGGGTTTTCTATACAAGCACTATCAACCTAAAAACAAGCCCAATGCAGCTATTAATCAGTTAGTGGTTCCCAAATCTAAACAACGTTTAGTACTCGATACGGCCCACAGTTCACCGCTAGCTGGGCATATGTCTGTCAGGCGGACCAAGGAAAGAGTATACTCACAATTCTTTTGGCCGGGTGTTGATAAAGATATAAAAGAGTTTATTAAATCGTGTCCAACCTGTCAAAGAGCCAAGACACCAGGTAGAGGAGGGAAGGCAGTTTTAGGAGTAATGGAAACAATTTCAACCCCATTTCGTAAGGTGGCGATAGATATCATAGGTCCCTTGCAGATGACTGATAGGAAAAACAGATACATTCTAACTCTTGTCGATACCGCTACACGGTGGCCAGAAGCAATCCCTTTATCTAATATTACAACATCACATGTAATTGAGGCACTGAGCACTATTTTCTCTAGGATTGGGTTCCCAGAGCAAATACTATCCGACAATGGCCCTCAATTTAAATCAGAGCTTTATAATCAAATTTGCAGATTTTTCAACATTAAAGCTGTCAAAACTACACCTTACCACCCAAACTCAAACGGTATGGTTGAAAGGTTCAACGGGTCTCTAAAATCTATGCTCCGGAAGGTCGCACAGAAAGACCCTAACAATTGGGATCGTTATATTAGCGCCGCTCTCTTTGCTTACAGGGAAGTCCCAAACGATTCGACGCACTACTCCCCATATGAGCTTGTTTATGGAAGAAGAGTAAGGGGCCCAATGTCTATCTTAAAACACCTCTTCACGGATCAGTTTTTAGAAAAAGAGACTAAAACTGTGTATGATTACCTTCTAGATTTAAAAATTAGGTTGGGTGTGGCTAGCCATCTGGCTCTAGAAAACGACAAGGTCAGTAAATCCCAATATAAGGCCTATTATGACCAAAGTGCAACTGACAAAGACATCAATGTAGGAGATTCTGTCCTCTTACTCAAACCCAACAAGCAAAACAAACTTTCCTCCCATTGGGATGGGCCTTATGTTGTGCAGAAGAAAGTCTCAAACTTAAATGTGGCTATTAAGAAGGGCGGGAAATCCAAAATCTATCACATCAACAGACTGCTAAAATATCATGAAAGAAGTAACTATGTCCTTTCTAACGTTGACGATGAGGTTAAGCTTTTAGACGCGTGCGCGGTTTCCGTCGTAACCGACTCCGAACATGACGAGGCAAATGACTGTGTCTCAAGTCAAATACCTGATCTTCCTACTTTAAATTATGGCGATTGTAATTCCATAGGGGAATTAGACATAAACCCCGAGCTACCAGCTTCACAAAAAGTGCAAATCCACAATATCCTTTCCGAATTTTCGAGTATTATCACTGATATTCCTGGAAGAGCTAAAGTGAAGGAATTTAAAATTGAACTGACATCTGACAAACCTATCGCACTTAAGCCCTACGCAGTACCAATACATATGAAAGACGTGTTAGCCTCCGAAATTGACAATTTGCTTAATTTAGACATAATTGAGGAATCAGATTCGCCTTATGCATCCCCTGTTGTGTTAGTGAAAAAACGAGACGGTACCATTCGCACTTGTGTTGACTTTCGTAAACTGAATGCCATTACCAAATTTGATGCCGAAGTCATTCCTGATCAGGATCACCTTTTTACATACCTTAGTACTGCAAAGTATTTTACAAAAATCGACCTCACAAAGGGCTTCCATCAAATTCCAATCGAACCAGACAGTCGTCATTTTAAGGCATTTAGAGTACCAGGAGGGCATTACCAGTTCAAATACCTTCCTTTTGGCCTAATCAATTGCCCAAGCTTCTTTAATAGAACAGTTCGCAATGTTCTAAAGGGTTTGTCGAACGTGATATTCTATTTCGACGATATATGTGTGTTTAATGATACTTGGGAATCACATCTAGAATCACTTTCCGCTGTTCTACGCAGATTACGCGAAACAGGTTTTACTGTAAAACCAAGTAAGCTCCAGATAGCTCACAATGTTATCAACTTCTTGGGGCACGTGGTAGGAGAGGGAACTTTAAGACCTGACCCTTCAAATATTGAGAAAGTATTAAACCTTAGAGTACCACAAACAAAGCAGGAAGTCCGTTCGTTGATGGGCCTAGCCAACTATTACAGTAAGTTTATACCTTCCTTCGCTAGTCTGGTGTCTCCTATAAGTGAACTTCTTAAAAAAGGGAAACCGCTTAAAGTCCATTGGAGTCCAGAGTGTGACAGTGCACTGAGAGGAATTCAGACTTGTCTTACAACATCACCTATATTAACGCTTCCAAATCCTCAATTGCCATTTGTTTTACAGACTGATGCCTCAAATATAGGTATATCCTGTTGCTTAATGCAAGTTGTTGACGGTTTCCATCACCCAGTGAAATTCCTCAGCAGGAAGCTACTACCAAGAGAACAGCGTTACTCCACTATTGAAAAAGAGTGTCTAGCTATTGTCTGGAGCGTGCAGAGACTGTCACGCTATCTTCTCGGCACACACTTTACACTTCAATGTGACCACCGACCGCTCTCCTATCTCAAAAGTGCAACTTTTGGCAACTCTCGAATCTGTAGATGGAGCTTGCTTTTACAAGACTATCATTTCACAATCCAACACATTAAGGGTGTTAACAACGTCAATGCTGATGTTTTGTCTCGGTTAATCTAGCTGTTTCTACACTAATCTTGCTATGCCGATGTTTGAATGCACTGATTTCTTATGGTTTCTTGTACTGTACATTGTCAAGTGTCAGACTCTATTCCCATGACTTACTATTGTAATCTATGTTTAACTATCCATAATTTTTACACATGTTTTGAAACTGCTCATATTTGATTGTATCTAATATTATGATTACATTTATCATTTACATGTGACTATATTTAATCGTTAAATATAGTCAAGCGAAGGGGGGTGATGTCAAGTACAATTAAAATCATGGGAACTCTAACAAAATTATAATAATATCTTGCTAATACTGAGCTTGGTCCCACGACACAGCAACTCTAGCACAAACAACAGAATCGAGGTAGAGAGAGTCTAACAGGAAGATGTATACCTAGGGGCGGGTAACTATAGACGGATAGGGCGCTAAAGGGACAAAGGGGGAATCAAGGTTGGCCAAGACACGGGCATAAATTTTTAGATGGAATGTGGAAACTGACAGGCTAGGAAATTGGGGGAGTCGAGACGACTATTTAACTTAGGGAGACTGACTTTGCGGCACAGAACTTTTGCTAAGAGGCTTGATGTTTGTATCTTGCTCAAGCTAATTTATCTGTCCGTAGACGAGACTTTGCCAGACCACCGAATAAAGAGGACACTGGACAGTTAGTTTCTGACACGGGTAAGTTGGGTTTTACATCAATACTTTCCATTAGACAAGTTACATATAAATAGGACTGTACTTAGTACTTTATTGACTACTATTTAGGTGACGGCCAGTGTGTAGTGAAGGAAACGAGTAAGAGAGACGAGAGGACGACCACGATATTGACTGACTACTGGCAGCAGTTAGTTGCGCCACTAATACGTCGGAGTGGGCTGTCCGTGTCGTACCATAGTGGACGTCGGAGGGACCAAGCAGGTGAAACGAAGGGAAGTCTTAACAGTTGAACTAAGGCGGGACAGACCCTATGCTATTGTTATACGAGATACAAACTATGGATATGGATAGCAGATTTAATATTAATCACTTTCGTTATTAGATCTAATCTTCTTCTTATATTCATTCTCTATCAATTTTGTTAGCAGGCCATTTTATATTACGCATTAATGTTTATAAATTAATGTCACTCATACTTCTTTACTTATTTTTTTCATTAGTACTATATTGAAAGAATTTCTTTTAATATACTAATTTTTTTTCTTATATATAAGCTTATCATTTTTATAATATTGGTTTTGAAATTTGTTTGTTTGTTTTTCTTAAACTAAGATCAACATTAATAAAGTATAGTAAAGTAATCATTTTCTACATTTAAAAGATAGTCTCTGTCATTCTATTTTACGTTGTGCTACTTGTAGTAAATTGTTAGTGGTATTTAATATAATTATCATTGTATTAAACTTAATTAGTTGAGCCGGGATTTCTTGCTTAATTATTCATAATTAAGTTCCTGACAGTCACATGTTATTAAGCTTTACTTCTCAAGCTGAGGTACTATAAGAAGAGAAAGACTAGTTAACGGAAGTTAGGAACATTCTAATAGCTAAGCAGTTCTAAGTAAGAATATAAACAATAATAAAAGATAAACGAGTTTCCCTTAATGCCGGACCGCGACCCGTTACCGGGATGCAAATGAAAAATTTACCGGGACGCAGAAATAAAAAGAAGGAAAGATACGTTCCGAAGCTAGGTCAGTTTACAGGGATGTATTAGCGATTGACCTGGAATAGAAAATTACACCTCAATCGTCCATTTTGTGATATTTAAGCAAGATGTAACGTTTAGGACTCGTTCTATTGACGTTTCTAGACAGTTCTACTACGCCAGAATTCTTTGGAAAGCGACATGTGTTATATGTGGACTTAAAGACACATACAAAACGAAAAAAAAAACGCTGGGGTCGAGTCATATCTATTGCAGTTGACATTTCATAACCAACAAACAAATTTATAAGCACAACGATGTTCTTTACAAGACGCGTGGTCAAACACTAAGACAATTTAAAACAGCATGTAAATATAAGATACATAAATATGTAAATATACATGTAAATAAATATAAGTATGTAATATAAGAAAAATTCATTCTATTTAAAAACAAAACAAAAATACGTCTGAACTAACCCCGAACACTCTCCCCAACCTTCAAAGCAAGGACCAACATAGAACCGTGTTGCAGATACCTCCATCAAACCAGCGCAGAGAAGCAGCCTGACCAACACTGTAGCTTTCATGATGAACAGCGATGACGTGAACGCTCTGTCTGTCTCTCTGACTGTCTGTGTGTTTAATAATAGATTCCTTTGAAAACGCCAGAAATTCTCGAGGACGTTAGTGGGATTTATGCACGACTAAAATTCTTCAACGGATTGCTATTTATACTATTCTGTGTTTGCCATCACATGATCAAGCGATTTGAACCCGGAAGTTAGCCAAGGGGGGCTACTAACGTATCATAACAATGGCGCGAATAATTTTGTTATTTTTCATAATTTGACAGAAACTGGAAGAACCAAATCGAACAAACAACAGCATATTTAAAAAACATATATAAGTGATATTATTTGCTTCGGTAAAGGATTTCTGAAACTTTTCTTTTAAGAAACAAAAAACACGCACTACACAATCAATGCAATGTTTGTGATAATGTGATATTTGTAACAATAATGAATTTTAGATTTCAAAAGACGCACTCGGAAGAAAATATGGCAGACGGTTACTAGTACTGCGTACTTGGATTGTTGTATTGAAGGTTCCGGGTTCGAGGCCACGTTAACATCAGGTGTTGGATTTTTTGTTGTTGTTTATTCCTTTTCTGGAGGATGTCCCTAAGAATAGATTATTGTGTATTTAAGTTGCCAATAGGTTTGGTTCATCTGCCACATGGATCAACAGGCCCTGGAAGGCATATGTTCCTTTTTACTTTACTTTTGAAGTAGCATGACCTTTCTAAACATCGATCAATTGTAATGCCTAGGCGAAATTGTATTCTTTATTTTCAAGCTACTTTCTTTTATAACCATAACCTACGTTTCAATTTTAACCCTTACAGTCCCGGGCGCGTATATAGCGGAACTGAAAGCAGCATAGATAGAAGTAGGTCGGTACGGGAAGGGTTAAGTAACCCTAATCGGAGAAACTATTTTAAGATTATAGTTTACAGTCATAAGTAACAGTAATCGGAGTGACTATATTTTAAGATTATAGTTAACATAACATTACTGACATTATAGCCAAATATATTCACTTTAGAAATATAGCGTGAGAATCTAATAGAATCCCACTTCCCTCCCCTCCCTACCAAAAAAGATTCAATAGATTAAAGCTCATTTCGTATAGGCCTACACAAAATCCTTTTTTCTTTTTTACATGTCGAAAGACGTTTGGGCATGGAATGGGTTGCCTGAAAACCAAGAGCATATCAACGATCACAAACGACGATAATTCGTGGGATGCAAAAATATTTTACACAGAAAGAGTGACTGTAAATTGTAATGTAAGTCATGCACTTTTTAACAAACTGAAAATAAGAGAGGCTTTTGTAGAATTATTAAAAAACGGGTAAGCTAAGAACAGTATAGCAGCATTATTCTTTTTAAGTTATCAGAGTCGCCATTGAATGATAAGATAAAATAATTACTGATAAAAGTGTAGAGAGAGACTATTTTGTTATGATTTGAAAATAAAATATTATAACCGGGAAAGTATTAATAAATAGATCTAAGCTTTTCAGAGCTTTTCCCCAAAATCCCAGCACGTAGGCCCTGGTTTAGTCTAGTCACAACATTTAGATATCCATCTTATGAATTTAGTCTAAACACGTAAATAGGTCTAGTCATAACATTCGTGGAGGCATCTGCAACCTGAATAATATTTTCTTTGTATTTATTGTTATAAAATGTGTGTGTGTGTGAGCGTGTGTTGGTTTCTATATTTATACCATGTGTTTATTAGTCACGCTCTACTGACCAGCGTCTTATATCATCATCCAGGCAGACTACGTGTCAATTAATGGATGTGTAACGAATGGATTATAAACATACAGTATATTTTTTAACATGCGATTATATTTTTAAGTTTGTTTCTGACGTCAATGGCAAATATGGCGCATAGAGAAGATGTCCGGGTGCACCTCTGTACCCTGTAACAAGCAGCACACACTGCTTGGGCTCGTATTCGTCACTTTGATTAACACCGAAGAGAAGCTTAATTAAGGAACTGTTTAATTAATGCAAAATGAAGCATACAACTCAGAATAAAACAATACTCAGGATAGGAAATTCCATATATACAAAGACATCAATAAACTAGAACTACAGAACAACTGCCAACATGTCGCACACTTCCATCCACTTCCGATTATAATTAGTGCAACAACAACAAGATCGAATACAGGGTGCGTACGTGACACCTCCCCCCCCCTCCTAAACTTAACAATTCGCCCTTTAAACCAAAAAAATGGCGAATTTTAAGAGAAACACATCCTTTCTCTCCATAACAAACTAAAACAATTTAATACATTATCAAAATTTCTAAAAAATATGAGTCATTGGGATAAAACACACCACCCATGCTCTATTAAAACCAAACACTGGTCAAGTACGCCACGACCTTCACTGAACTGGCGGCCAATAGAACAAAACTTTTCCATATTCCTTTCCCAGACTCAGAATTTTTCACGATGTCGTGCTGTGGAGTAACCAACAACATTAGCGGAACTCCCTTGTCCCCTCCTTTTAGATGATCCCTGCAGTACGTTCGCAACATCGTCCTCAATGCCTGATGAAAACGTTCCAACGCACCGTGAGACTGCGGATGACAAGCACTAAACATCGGGTCTCTATCAGTAAGTCTATCAGGAACCTTCTGAAAAATACAAAAAGTCAAATTACCACCTGAGTCAGTTTGCAACGACTTTGGCAAACGATATCTGGTGGAGAACTTCATCAAATGATCAGGTATCTTCTCGGCTGTGATCGATCGAAGTGGTATGGCCTCATGATATCTAGTGACTGTACACATTATTGTCAGCAGATATTGATGACCCGACTTCGTTTTCCGCAAAGGTCCCACACAATCGATGATTGACTGAATTGACTGACAGGTTCATGGAGGACCGGAATCGGATGTAATGACGCAACTGGGATCGTCTGATTAGGCCTGCCCACTAGCCGCCATGTCCAGCATGACTTGCAATAGGCGGCAATATCCCGTTTCAAACCAGGCCAGAAGAAATAGCGAAGTATCCGTTGATACGTTTCGTTGACTCCAAGATGACCAGACGAATCATGGGCTAGCTGAAGGATATCAGAACGATAGATTAGCGGCACGACGATTGGAATTACCGCTCTCCAGTCGTCATCATCCGGATTCGCTTCATGCGGTCTCCAATGCCTCATCAGCACATCATTCTTGTAAAGATAGTAGACTGCCGAGGTTTTATCATCTTCATCGGATACGGCGATTTCACGTAGAGCGGTAACTTTGACGTCTTCTTTCTGTAGCCGTATCAGCTTTTCACGTGGTGACAAAGTTTCAGTAGAGGTCTCTTTATGTTCCTCCTCAAATAAACTTGGGAAAAACGTATCTCCCAAATCCACTTCTACTTCAGTCTCTTCTGCGATGACTGTTTCTTCACGAGTCTCTTTCTGACGCATACCCCTAGTAACAGCGCAAACAGGATTCAGTCCATGGTCCTCTGTTATTGACTCGGCGATAACAGGTCACAATGGGATCCAGTTGCACCCGACCTCCTGCTAAATCATTGCCAATTAGCAAGGCAACCACATCACATGGTAGTGTCGACTTAACTCCTACCACAACTCCGGTGACAAATTCGGACTTTAACTTCACACGATGCAGCGGTATTTGGAGACTTCCCGTCTCGCCACCCTGCAACAAAACGCTGTTTCCGGTGTATGTCCTTGACGACAAAGGCAAGACACCTGAGAGAAATCCTGATAAGGATGCACCTGTACCTCTCAATATCCTAATGGGAGAACCAACGTTGTCATTGTCATCAGGTAATGCCACTGTACCTTCTGAAATGAACGGTAAAAAGTTCGTAAGTCTTGAATTAAGTGAGTTCTCTCGAATGTCTTCACTCCCTCCATGGGAGTCTTCTGCAAGCACGACTGGATATTTATCATTAAAACCGACTGCCGACAAACTCTGTCAAGAGTTCACAGGACAATTGTTCCAGCTAACCCGACGCCTCTCCGAGTTTTCCAACCCCCGAGACAATGTTACTGGAGATTTCCTGTCAATTAACGTGCTTTCCGTCAAGGAAACTTCCTGACCAGCACAACAATCCGGTGAATGTTAATCTGTATCTCTATCCTCTGAGCTGTACCCCACATTCTTATCAAACTTTGCACAGATTGGACTGACCTTATCCGATTTCTTTTGTGCTATTTGCACCTTTAATTGCAGTTTCTGAAGCTCATGGTCTCTGATGTTTTTCGATACTTCGTCTTCGCGTTCCTCCTGTCGTCTCTTTACCGCCATCTCATTCTCTTCCTGACGTCTCTTTTCCGCCATCTCATTCTCTTCCTGACGTCTCTTTTCCGCCATCTCATTCTCTTCCTGTCGTCTCTTTTCCGCCATCTCATTCTCTTCCTGTCGTCTCTTTTCCGCCATCTCATTCTCTTCCTGTCGTCTCTTTTCCGCCATCTCATTCTCTTCCTGTCGTCTCTTTTCCGCCATCTCATTCTCTTCCTGTCGTCTCTTTTCCGCCATCTCATTCTCTTCCTGTCGTCTCTTTTCCGCCATCTCATTCTCTTCCTGTCGTCTCTTTTCCGCCATCTCATTCTCTTCCTGTCGTCTCTTTTCCGCCATCTCATTCTCTTCCTGTCGTCTCTTTTCCGCCATCTCATTCTCTTCCTGTCGTCTCTTTTCCGCCATCTCATTCTCTTCCTGTCGTCTCTTTTCCGCCATCTCATTCTCTTCCTGTCGTCTCTTTTCCGCTATCTCATTCTCTTCCTGTCGTCGCTTTTCCGCCATCTCATTCTCTTCCTGTCGTCTCTTTTCCGCCATCTCATTCTCTTCCTGTCGTCTCTTTTCCGCCATCTCTTCATGTCTTATCTGATCCTGTCGATCGTACTTGCTTTGTTGACTTATATACTTTACTATTTCTTTCCTTGTGTATCCAAATTCTTCTGCCTTTTTTTTTAAATTGTTCCAACGGCCTAGGTGGATACGTTGTATTTGTGAAACTGTAAAGTGGTGGGTGGACGGATGAACTTACTCGCTTGAAACCTTGAGACGAGATATATAAACTTAATACTACTGTGATGGGTGACTGCCACGTAAACAGTGGAAATAGGATCAAAACGTCAGGTATATAGGGTGAACTGACCACAAACCACGTCTCCTTATTGAAGAAATGTAAACTAGAACTAGAGAACAACTGTCAACATGTCGCACACTACCATCCACTTCCGATTATAATTAGTGCAACAACAACAAGATCGAATACAGGGTGCGTATGTGACAACCCGTAAACCTAAATAGGTGGCAAAATATAAACCACCAATACGCTTCCATTTAGAGTACGCCAGTTAGGGCCCTCGAGAGAAAAAAACATGCCGCTACGAGATCTTTTCTGCTCCCCCCTCTCCCGCCCCACTTTTTTTACATCTTTTTGGAGAGAATCATGTCGGATGCACTAGAGAAGGGGTCGGGAACCTTTTTGTCCTAGAGAGCCATGGATACCACATATTTTGAAAAGTAATTCTGTGAGAGCCATACATTAAGTTTAAAACTAAAAATTCAAGTAAATGTGTGCATTTTGTGTAATTTGAACTCTAAAAGTAAACTAATTATGTCTCTGGATTCTTCTGATGCTGAGCTGAAGTAGACTTTAGCTCATTTGTAGAATGAAATATTGATATACAATTAATATTTAGATCAAAAAGTCTTTAAAAAAAACATTTTTTTAAGAATCGAACATTTGTCTGCGAGCCAGATGCAGTCATAAAAAGAGCCACATCTGGCTCGCGAGCCATGGGTTCCCGAGCCCTGCACTAGAGCATAGGTTCTCAACAGGAGCGTTATCGCCCCCCGGGGGGCGATGAGAGACTTTAGGGGGGCGCTGACGTTCCAGGGGGCGATTGGGGGGGGGGCGGTGAATGAAATGTGATGTAAACGCAAGTGCTGCTAAATATCTATCCCCCAACAGTAGGCCTACATATTATTATACTAATAAGAAATAGGAATCGCAATGATTTTTCGAAGAGGTAGGTATTAGTATTACTAATACTATTAGACAAAATGGTGTGCGACCCGCTGGTCCAATGGTTGGTACATCAGACTGTCAAGGGACACGTAGCGGGCGCTATCCCTGCCGTCGACCGATCCCTGTACTCAAATAATCGTAAGCTAAAAGTAAGGCTTGATTGACTGGTAGCGTGGAGTCATCCAGTTATCAAGAAAATGGTGGTCTTTAGGTGCTAATATTATTGATATTTTGATCTCAATACCACTGAGATGTCCATTTAATAATGTTATGTTTTTAATTTATGCTGTTATCCAAGATCATTAGAGAAATCTAGTGTAGATACGTAGTAATCATATAAACTGGGTAATTAAAAAAATGTTTAAAAATAGACATATAAATTCTTTAGTCATATAATATTTATATAATTTTTTAATACTTTTTACAGTTTGATCATTTTAAAGTTATAAATTGTAAGCCTTTGTTTTTTAAAAAAGAAAAAAATCATTAGAATAATTAGCTTAAATGAAACGGGTTAATTATCTCCCTTTAATTAAAAAAATGTTTCCACATTTGATTTAATAGTGATGACAAACAAGTTCTGTTGTGTAATATAATAAATATTACTGACTAGTATTATTTCTTTATATACATTTAACATTATGGTATTTAAAAAAGTTTTAATTATTAGTTGATTATATTAATTTACGTTAAACAGTTTAAAAAAAAAATTCTACATTTATTTTTTTTTCATTTCAGGATTTTATATTTTAAACAAATATACGTAATTATGCAACAAATTTATTTGTATTATTAATTTAGAAATTTAAGAAACTTATTTAATATTACTATAGTAAGCAATTTCTGTAATTATTAATGTTGTCAAGTAATTGATGGTGTCAGGCCATCGTATATGCAGGATTCTTCTAAGGCAGCTGTTGGTAAATGCTTGGAGTTTCCTGATGGTGGTCTTTGTCATCCGCCATGTCTCAGCTCCATATAGTAAGACTTCACGTTGGAATTGAACAGTCGCATCGGAAATTATGTGTCATCTACAATTTATGCATGCATAAGATTTAAGACTCGTCAATGTACTTGCTTGAGCACTCCATATATATATTTATATACCGGTATATTTAATTCCCCAAACGCTATGTTAGTTAAAGTCAGTATTAATATTGCATTTATTAGCCATCTGTTGAATCGCGTATTGAAATAATTATTGAAATAAATTTTTCCAATCGTTTTCAAATATCGCTGCGTTGCATACATCTTTTACCTGTTTTGTCGTTTGCGGTTATATGTGTCAATGATAGAAAAAACAATGATTTTAATATCAATAGTAAAGTCAACAATTACTGCTACGTTCTTGGCCACTTTGATTTTACCCACACATTTTTGTATTTAGAATCCCAGATGCTAAGGATTTTATCGTATTATTTGGCATGTCTGGAATAAGTTTTATTTCCATCACCGAGTAATAAATATTCTCAAAGTGTATCATTTTTAGTGAACAGTTTGATGAGTTTCCTATACATTGCCTTTTCGTCTATGCTTAATGTCTCGATATTGCGAAGGAAAGCAAATGCCTGGTTTTCAAAAACAAAAACTGCATCTATAATACGTTCTGGGATAATCCGATTATTTTCTATTTCTTTCCTTTCTGCTGTTTAAAGCTCGACATTTCGTTCAAAAACTTTCTTTATGTGACTTACACTACTTTCAAAACTTTCAAATCTGTGGGTACGTTTAGTTAGCAAAATTATTGCAATCATTTACTTTGGATCAGACAGGTTAGAACAAATAAAAAAGAATTAATATTATTAGATTTTAGCTAGGGCAGCCTAGGTATGTCATTTTTCACTATGTTTTAATATCAATTAGAGTCAGAGGACGTCCAGCTAAGCAGAAGATTTTGGCGCAACCGTTTTTACGCCGACGTTTTGGCGCTAAAAAAAGTTGTTGTTTTTTACATGATGTCAGGTTTTGTAAAACATCGATTGCTGTGTTATTTACATGATGTAAGGTTTAGTAAAACATCCAAGGTTATGTTATTTACATGATGTCAGGTATAGTAAAACATCCATGGTTATGTTATTTACATGATGTCAGGTTTAGTAAAACATCCATGGTTATGTTATTTACACGATGTCAGGTGTAGTAAATCATCCATGGTTATGTTATTTAAATGATGTCAGGTTTAGTAAAACATCCATGGTTATGTTTTTTACATGATGTCAGGTTTAGTAAAACATCCATGGTTATGTTATTTACACGATGTCAGGTTTAGTAAACCATTCATGGTTATGTTATTTACATGATTTCAGGTTTAGTAAAACATCCATGTGTATGTTATTTACATGATGTTAGGTTAGGTAAAACATCCATGGTTATGTTATTTAAATGATGTCAGGTTTAGTAAAACATCCATGGTTATGTTTTTTACATGATGTCAGGTTTTGTAAAACATCGATTGCTGTGTTATTTACATGATGTAAGGTTTAGTAAAAAATCCAGGGTTATGTTATTTACATGATGTCAGGTTTAGTAAAACATACATGGTTATGTTATTTATATGATGTCAGGTTTAATAAAACATCCATTGTTATGTCATTTACATGATGTCAGGTTTAGGTTTAACACTGTAACGACTATTCCACAGGAGACGCTGTCAATTAGACTTTTAGATTAGACATACTTTTCATTCACTGAACACTATTTTAAAAATGTTTCCGTCTTTCATGTTATTCTACTAATATAGTCTAGATTCATGTTGAGAAGATATTCGAACGGTGTACTAATACAAATTATATGAAGATGTACACGCTTCAGTATTCATCTTGCAAAGGTTAGATCTGTTGTGGCAATACAGTTGACACACAAATTTTTTTGTACAGACTCTTCCCAAAATACATTTTGTTAAATGACAAAAAAAAAGTGTTTTAAATTTTCAATACATGTGTGTAAAATTATGATACCTTAAATCTCCCCTCTTGGCTATCGCACAGGAAATCATTAAAGTGTAAAAGGATCGACTAACTAGCTTTGAGTGCCATACTAGTATGCAGCGACATAGAGTATTTAGGCCTAGGCTACTAAGCTAACAGGGAGAACTATTAGCGTGTAAGGCTCATAGGTCTATATTTGTAAGTGTCTTTGCTGAAAAATAATAAAAAAGATATCCTAAATTCTATCAAAAATAATTAGGCCCTATATTAAAACTAGATGCTTCTTTGCATTTTTTACAAAATGTTCATGTACACATACAAAGAATACCAAAATGAAGGGCTCCCAGTGCCAATAGAGATTGTAGGAGGTTTTGTGGCATCTTCTCTTAGCTTTATAGCAACAATTAAATAAATAGTTGCGTAATTGCCGATTTAATTTTAAATCTTAATATTCATGGGCCCCCTAAACTCTAATGGGCCCCGGTACGGCGTATCGGCTGTACCCCCCTCTGGTGGGGCCTGACGCCAGTAGGCTAAAACATGGTGGAAGTGCCCAAAGCACATGCAAGGATCATTGCTGGAAAGCCCAAAGAAACACGGTGGGGAGGAAGTTATAGGCGCAACTATACCCGTCTCGCCATTCCCGGTTTATAAGACCAGGCCTACAGTATAGTTTTTGTAATCACTTCTGAACCCATGGACCTCAAAGCTGGTGAAGTTTGTAAACCACCGATACGCTCCAATTAAGAGTACACCGGCAAGCTAACGTATGGGGGAGGGGGGAGACAGCCCCCCCCTGCTGCGCTTAGGAGAATCATTGCATTGCTGAGAGGCTCCGAGACTCGGTGGGGAGGAAGAAATGTGCGCACCAAGCCCTGGTGCCTGGGTTTGTGTTAACAGTTAGCCACCACGCTAATGAACCGCGGAAAATCCGCAGGTGGGGAGAAGCATAGCAGTGATACTGCGGAGACCGTACGCTGACAGGGCGTGCCACGAGATGGCTAGTCTCGGACAGGATCTTGGTGTTCCTACCCCCCCCCACCCCCATCCATCCCTTTTGATCGTTACAATCCAGACGTAAGATCTGGAAGGTTCGACCTTTTTTTTTTGTTAGATAATATAAATCGGTATTTGTACTAACGAGCGAAAGTGCATCCATACAATCTAATGCTGTGTTAATGTTAGTGATCCGGGGTATTCCGAAGTGGCAGAAAGGGTAGTACATTGGGATACCGAGCAAGGCGTCATGCCTCGGACAAGGGCTTGGACCATCCCTATCTCCTAGCTCTCTGGACTTTTACATTTTGTGTCCGTGTGCATCTCCTCTCTATCTCCCCCCCCCAAACCAAATAGGAATGTATCAGATAGAGAGATCCTGGGCTCGTATCTACCATTTGATTTCAAACACAATATTATTATAATCTATTTATACGAAACCGAATCGTATTTAAATACTTGTAGCAAAAAAAGTTTTTTTTGCCTGCATTCCAAGTACTAGTGGTAAAATTATATTAAACTTGTCATATGTTTGACACGAATGCGCAAGCATTATCTGAACATATATCTATATATATATGTAAATAAAGTAGACTGTGTGTGTGTGGATTCCGATCTCCATTGGTTAATTTAAAAACACGTGAGCTTATTGTCCGATATTTTACTTTTGCGCTCTCGCTTGCGGGGTGTGTCCTCCCTAGATGAGTGGTTAGCGTATCCAACTACCATGCGGGCGACCTGGATTCAATTCCGCACTTGTAAAAAATCTCCATAAATATATCTTTTTTTTAACGATTGTAAAAAATTTCAGAACTTAGAGCTTTCCAAAATATTTTTCAGTAAGTTAAATCTAATAATTATATTTTAGACGCATGCGGGCGACAGGTGTTCGATTCTCATACAGGGATAGTCCTAAATTTTGTTAAATAAAAAGACCTACCTATTTTATCCCGATTAGAATATTAATTTAATTGACTTCACTAATTTTTTTCAGTAAATAATAATTATATTTAATGTAATTTTTTCCCCGGGAAATTTAGTTTGTACAAAATAAAGATATTAAAGCAAGTCGATAATTTAGATGGTTTACAGCGAACAACTTATTTACCTTCATATAATTTGCCAAATGTTTACACCAATCTAAATTAAAAGCAAAAAATTATTTTAAAAACAAAAATTAAAAAAGAAACAATGTGTTCGTTGTTTTATTAAACTCTAAAATCATGATTTCTGTCATAGACTTAAGGAGACCTACGTGCCGGGTCACACGAGATACCTCTATGTATGTTTGTTTTTCTTGTGATATTTTGTACGTACGTTATGCATTATATTATATCAATACATTCTTTTATCCCTGTTCTTGTTGTTGTTATTTTTAAGTTAATTTTAGGTTAATATATGCGTAGTTATACTTCATTTTTCTTTCAGTCATGCTTTACATTTATTTTTCTTGAATGTAGTCAGTGCCAGGCAAACATATTGATATGTTTTTGTTAAGTTAGTTCTATGGATTTGTATGTAAAAAGACGGGGGGGGGGGGTATGACCTAGATGACAGCGCTCCTGGTAGACTTACCGAAGGTCCCGGATTGAAATCCTTGTGAAGTCTAGGGTTAGTTCCCTGTGTCTGGAGGGTGTCCGTGAGTCTACAAAAGGTCTGATCTGTGTGACCGACAAAAGTTTGGGAATTAAAAAAGGCGTCTGGGCATTGTGCTGGCCACACAAGCTAGCTACCAACCCCGTGAACGCCGCTTCACTTGCCCTATCTGACAAATGGTTTTTACGCATAGTTTTGTAGGTTAGTTATTTAAGAAATAATCCCTGACTGATATTGACTTTCAAACAGGAAGTGATCTACTTTTTCACGTGTTTATTGTGGTGATCAATTTTGTGTTTTTGTTTTTATTTAGGATGCGTAGTTAATTGTGCCCTTAATAATAACACATGCCGTATTGCTGCTGACAGTTAACACCCTTGCCCCTTATACAAGTCAATCTTATATACCGTAATTGTAAAATGGGCTAGGGTGTTAACTCTCAGCAGCAATACGGCCCATTGAATTAGAATGGCCAAAGCACTGAATGCAAATATCCCACAGAAAAACAAGAACAACAATAAATCTAAGGTGAAGGAGATATTATATATTTTTAATTTTCATTGGTCTGTTTTAATTTTAAATAACACTTTTTTTATTTCTAACCAGATATTGTAATTGATTACATTAATGTAGACATTTGTATTTTAAGAAATTGATTCGAGAAATGATGACTAATCGTCACGCTTATCTCTTAATTTGAAAAAAACGAAAAAAAAAAACACTATCTTGCTAGAAGTTGGCCTTTCAATAAAGGGAAATATTGCAGTGCAGAGATTTTATCTTATAAGCATTACAGACGCTCCTTCTATAAAGAAGATTATTCTGTCCAACGGCCATCCGTGGACCGAGTCTAGTCTTGCATCTTTATTAATGTTTTCAATGATGTTAAGTTACTGGTTTTCCAAGTTTGTACAGGTAACCCATTCATTGCCCGAATGCCAATCGGGAAGAAAGAGTACTACTATGTATTTGTTCAATTTTAGTCCTATGTGTGTCTTTTCTTGCAATATATATACACACACACATACACACACAAATACAGATACACACACGCACACACACACACACCTACATATACAACTTTACGCCTAACACAGACAGCAACACAAATAAAATAAAACAAAGTCCATGATTTAAACAAATGTGTAAATCAAAACAACACCAATATAGATTTTATTTGAAATTAAACACACAATCTGATAATACAATATCAAACTAAAAAAGACATAGATATACAACACTACACTGTATCAGGGACAGGCAAACCATGACCATTGCCGCTACTGGTCCTAAGCTACAAATGGGCTGGCTGGCTCCCGGACAGAACCTTGATGTGCCCCCTTCGGGTCTTCCCTGAACTTAGTTACGCCCTTGACATAGGAGCCGGAAAGCTTATACGATTTTTTAAAGGCAATTACAGTTAGGTCTTGACTAATGGAAGGTCTTACACGTTAGTCATAATGATTACTTGCATAACCGTTTCATAATAAAGACCCATTAGTCTAATGAGGCTGCAGTTAAAATAAAATCAATTTGATAGGGCTTCAAGCGACTCTCTGATACCTGTCTGCTCATCAACATTATCTTTGGCGCTACAACCCATGGAGGGCTCTGGCCTGCCTCACGACCTCCTTCCACTAGCTAGGACATATCCATTGTCTTCTTTTTCCAGTCCTGTACCCCGATCTGTTGCAGATCCATCTCGACATAGTCCAACCATCTCAGTCTGGGTCTGCCTTTAGGTCGTTTTCCTCTTGGGTTTTGAGTATATATTACTTTTGCTCCTCTGCTGTTTGGCATTCGTTCCATGGGGCCTGTCCAGTGTAGTCTGCCCCACTTCATCTCAGCCACAATAGTAGGGTGAGTTTGCTCACCCGGGTAATATTTGCCGTACATAAATGAATTCAACGAAAGCAAAGAAAAAAAAAGTATATTATATAAATATACTTCATATAGTTTTATCACAGGGTATAGCTCAGATAAGCTGAATATTTATATTAATATTCAATATGCTTCAGTATCTAACACCATATTCAGTATAGGGATAACGTATTATGAATACATGCACCCACGTCGTGCACTCCCCGCCCCCCCCCTCTCCCCCAAACCCACATTACCAGCTGTTATGGAGATCATATCACAGAGATGGTGATTCTAAGATATTGCAATATATTACCCCTACGCTCCCCCAGCATAGAGCTTAATTATACAAACATTTTATTAATTTGATGATAAGTTTTATGGAAATGAAAATACGATCTACACACACAAACAAACTTGTATGAAAAATAAAAAATAAGTTACAATTTGTAATTTTCGTTGACATACAAGATTTAAAGCATAAAATAAAACCAAGCATTACACAAATTTAACTCTTCTGTGGTACTTGTGATTTGTAAGAAAATGTGAATTATGAATGGTATACGACAGGGTCGGCAACCTGCGGCTCGCGAGCCGCATGCGGCTCTTCCGATGTCAAAATGCGTCTCTCCCAGGCCCCATGAGGAGGGGGTACAGCCGGTACGCCGTACCGGGGCCCTTAACAGTTTAAGGGCCCATGAATATTAAAATTCAAAGTTAAAGTGGCAACTACGCAAGTATTTTTTAATTGTTGCTATAAAGCTAAGAGGAGAAGCCCCAAAACCTCCTACAATCTCACGTGGCAATAGGGACCCTTAATTTTGGTATTCTTTGAATGTGTACTTGAAAATGTTTATGCAATGAAGCCTCTAGTTGTAATATAGGGCCTAATTATTTTCGATAGTGTTACGAATATCGGTCATAAATGAATGACGTAGTAAGGCATTGACCTCTTAACAAGTGCGTATCAGAGTCCAAGGCGACCAAGGTTTGACCTTTGTGCCCTGAGGGCAGTTTAAATAAAATAATTCGTCCAACCCCGTGGAAATTGGAGGATAATTCTGGATCGTAGTAATTATAGAGAAAGAGGTTAAAATGCGTATTAAGACCCTGTAGAATCTTCGATGATAGTTTTCTTTGTAAAGTCCCGACCTCCTTAAAGTGAGTTCAGTTCGGAAGTTTGTCGAGTGAAGTCGCTATATTGCTTTGTATATTATATGCCATTTTATTGAAACTTATGTTGCCATCAGTTGATGAGATTTATTGATCGTTTATATTGAGTCTACAATTTAAATAAAATTGTTTATTCAACAACTGGAGTTGTTTGATCTATAATTGTTGAGAAAGGTGTTGAAGATAATTATCACGAATATAACTACATTACTGCATAGACCTGTCAGTCAAGGAACCCCTAGCTTGGGCTACAGATTAGCAGAATCTAGAGACTTCTAATAAAGATACAACTATATTCATTGAATCCGATTTAACGAGTCGTAATAATAGTCATCATAAAGAGGTCCATAACAATTTGCGGGCTGCGTCCGATATAGTTGTATAGTGAAGCATATATTCAAGTTGTGTTGTGTTGTGTGTAAAGCCGTGACCTACTGAGCAAGCCTAATAACGCTGAATTCATTCTTCCGATTGGAAAAACGTAAGTTGGAAAAATTTACCACTTTATAAATCTCTTAACTAAAGAATGGAATTTATTGAAAATCCAGAAGAAGAAGTTTTGAAAACTTTATCAATAAAGAAGTTAAAAGAGATCGCTGAGATCTTGAAGATAGAAGTTACTGAGACTACACCATCGAGGACTGTGTTGACACAGCAGATAAAAGATGTGTTGATTGCGAGTGGAAAGTTGAAAGTAGAATCAAGCGCGGAGGGATATCAAGTTGAAGGTCAGATGTCCGAACAGTTCCGATTTCAACTAGAAATGAAACGGATGGAATTAGAAGAAAAACGTCTTGAGATGGAAGATAAGAAAAGTCAAAGAGAAATAGAAAGTCAGGAAAGAGATAAGAAAAGTCAAAGAGAAACAGAAAGTCAGGAAAGAATAGAACTGGCGAAGATAGGAGCTACTAAAAAAGAATCTCATAATGATGTAGAGATGGCCAGATGGAAAAAGCTAGTCCCTACCTACATTGATAAAGAAAGTGAAATAGCTAATTTCTTCCAGACCTTTGAAATTTCTTGCAGAGATTTTAAGTTCCCAGAAGATAAATGGGGAATATTAGTCAGAACAGCTTTTACTCAGGGAAGGGCAAGAGATTGTGTTCTATTGTTAAAAGAGGAACAATTAAATGATTATGAAGTCATTAAAGACACTGTACTAAAAGCCTATAACCAAATACCGGAAAGTTATCGGAAAAGGTTCCGTCAGTACACAATGTCCCCTTACCAAACACACTTAGACTTCCTTCGAGCAGAAGAAAAGTTCATGGATCAGTGGATAAAATCTAGAAATATCTCCACATTAAAAGAAATGAAAGATATCATTCTCTTAGAAGATTTTATTAACAAATAGAGGCCGGATGTAAGAATGTATTTATCCGAGCGTGACATCACTGACCCACATAAGGCTGCTGATTTAGCGGAACAGTATACATTGTGTCATAGGACAGCTGGTGAAAAGAATTTTACTAGGACACAACGGCAAGCAGAAAACACACCACAACAACAACATCGTGAAAAGGAGCATTTTGTGAAACAAAATGATGTTCATAAGAAACCTGTCAACAAAAACGTCCAATGTACTTTTTGTAAGAGAACAGGACATAGCATTGAAGACTGTTGGAGTATAAGGAAAGAAAAAGGACCTAATAAAGTGGTAATGTGCGTCAGACATGCACCAATACAGAATGTACAAGGAAGCGAAAATACAAACGAACTGAATTCGAAGAAAGATTCTTCTAAACCAGAAACACTGAGGGTGGAATTGCCTGAGAGCAAAAGTCAGAAGGTAGAGAAATCTACAACTGAAGATAATGAGGATAAATATCCTGATTATAAATACAGAATGGCTACTATTGGATTAATTGTCCAAGTCCACAGAGACGAGAAAGTAGACCAAAGTATTTTTGACTCGAACAAGAGTCTGAAGTCATCGAAAGATGAAACAACACCCGAAAGTCATGGTCAAGGGAAGAATAAAATTGACACAGAGACCCTGTGCAGTTTTCAACCGTTCATTAGTGAAGGTTGTGTGGCCTTACAAAAGGAAGGACCACTGAAGTCCGTAAACATATTACGAGACACAGGAGCATCATTAACACTGCTGCTTAAAGATGTATTACCATTGAACGATAATACATTGACAGGACAGACTGTCCTATTGAGAGGTTTTGAATGGAAAGAAGAAATACCTCTACATAGGATATACCTCACATCTGACTTGGTGACAGGATATGTGACAGTTGGAGTAATATCAAAACTTCCTGTTGAGGGCATCTCCGTTATCCTAGCAAATGATTTGGCGAAAGGGAGGGTGAGACCTGAACTGATTGTGAAGGAGAATCCATACCCTAGTCCTATTGTGGAGACAGGAAAAGAAAAAGAACTTTATCCTGTAGGTGATGTCATAAATGGTATGACACCACCGAAAAAGAAAGAAGAAATTCTCTTACAAGAAAAGAAAAAGAAAGAAGAAATTCTCCCACGAGAGAAGAAAGAGGAAGAAGAAGTGGAACTTGATACTACTATTTTCTCCATGATTGAAGATGGTCCGAAAGGAAATGATCAATCAAAGAAGTCATCGCAAAATGAATTGATTGCTGAGCAGAAAGTAGAACCAGAGTTATTACAGCTACACGAGAAGGCTGTCGACAAGGAAGAAACTCCTACTACTGATGTCTATGAACAGATAGACCACAGCATGAACAAACAACAATGCAAACCTGCAGTTGCCGGTACAGATGAAGATTGGAGGAGCATCACTGAAGAAACGAGTGCGGAGAGCTGGACCGAAACTATCAAAAGCTATGGGTTACCACAATCCATACCGACAGATCGAAGGACCAACTTCGCCCCGGAACTCTTCAATCCAGTCCTAAAGAACTTATGCCTGGAGCAGGAGATGTCAACTGAATCCTATCCGGAAAGTCGAGGAGCCTATGGACCAATCTTTGGACCCACTGTCCGAGGACCACTCAAACTACTTCCAGAGGAATGGCAGACCGAATTGGATCTCCTTGGGCTGATCAAGTACCTAGATAAGTACATAAAATTTTTGTCTGACATAACTGTTTTTGTTAGAAAAAAATTGTACACTGCTCACATGCAGATGCCATTGTTGTGTGATGAAAGAAAGGCAAAGAAATTATATCATTTGAAAATGATAAAGCCTTACCTTCTGAAAACAATTGGAAAAAGCTTGATGTTGTTAACATTGTTACTCTTATTTGTAAAATTTATGCCTGGAGTACAGGATGAATTGAATGACAAATTCACTGATAGTTAGTTACCAAACTTACTATTGTAAAACTAAATCCCTTACTTGTGATGAAAAAGGACTGAGTAAAAGTATTGTTAGAGTAAATATCATTATAGTGTGATATTTCTAAACAAACTTGTTAGGTTGAGCATTTAAAATAATTGCTATAAGAGAAAAAGATCAGTTTTATCCGCAGAATTGGTTTCTAAATCAGAGGACATTATAAATGTGGACTGATTATAAGATATGTTTGAGAATCTCTGGAAATGATAATTGAAACATTTGGCAGAGAGGATAATTTGATTGATAAAGATGTAAATGGTTTTAAGAAAAGAGAATTTTTCTATCACTAAAGTATTGAGAAATGTTTATGATTGTACTATGGAAATTTGTTTTATCATGTACTGTTGTTGAAATAATTGCACTGAGTCAAGATGCAAATTTCTTCTATGTGAATTTATTCATTTGTAATATTATCATTGAATGTATGATAATGTAGGGTAAAAATAGTTGCTGAAAGACAGAACTATGACAAAAAAGAATTCCAAGAAATGTATTATATATGATTTTTCACTTTTAGGATACTGTTACATGAAAAGCAGACCAGAAGTGAAACTAATGTAAAATAAAACTTATCCTTGTTGTATAAATTTAGGATATGTGCCACTGACTTGACACTGTAAACCAGAATGGTTGAAAATTCATGGTTGAGAATTTATAATGTTGACATACCAATGTTCAACAAATGTATGATTAATTAAGGATTTCATGTCAAGATTGTAAAACTAATCTATTTTTTTTGTATTAGTTAAAATAGATTGAATGAATTGTACTGACAATCCAAAGACTGGGTAGACCTGAACACTGTGAGGAACAGGAGAACCTAGAACCTATGAATAAAACCTTTATGGAATGGACAAGAGCAATGGATTCCAACCTTACCATAACTGAAAAGCTGGGAGATGGAACCATTCAGACCAGAAATTGTTTTGTAAAAATTGTTAAATTGATTTCTGTCTGAAAAAAAAATATAGTCTATGCTCTTTAACTTCTAATCTTTAATCTTTCGTATGTCAATAATATTGTATTTGAAATGTCTTTAATGTAATCTAAAGAAAATAGGTACTTACTGTTTAGTAATAAGATTGTATGAAGATGATAACTTGCTTTAATTGATAGTTAATTAAGTAAATTAACCAATTTGTTTTAAGTAAATCCATGATTGTCTGAATGTTTCAATGTGAACTCTTTTAAAAAAGAAAATAATGACGTCGAAAGGTCATGGTAAAATGAAAGATTGAAATATTTTTAATGAAATTGTCTATAAACTATTTTAATTCTGGAACAGACTATGTTTAATGTTCTTAATATAACATAAATGAATTTAATTTTGAGATAATAGTTGTGAACTAATGATAATTAACAAGATAACTATTTAATCGCGTAGAGATTTGTGACCTAGGCTGTGATGAGGTAAAAATTTGCATAGCCATATCAACATTGTTAGAATCAATTGGGAATGAGAGAGAAAAAAAGAGAGAGAGAGAGAGAGTGCGGAATTGACCTCAATTTCTGTGTCCCGTCACAGACAGTTGTCTACTGTTAGTCAGCCTACCGGCTTAAAAAAAAAAAAAAATACTGTCTACACGAGCAATAATTTTTGTAACGTGTAATTAGGTCAGGTCTAGTATGTGTTCTATCAGAGCGTTTGGTTTTTTCTCCTTATGAAAAAAATAAGTCGTGTCTGAATAGACATTAAGTGATTTTTTCTTTTGTTGTATAATTACAAATTGTAAAAGATATTAGTTTATAATTAAATGGACGAGAGAGTTTTTATTACAGTGGAATGTTCATGTAATAGAAATTATTAAATTGTATTATATTATATCTATTAAGAATGATTAAGTATTTTTCTTGTGAACGAGATTTGGATAGACATAATTTAATTGTCCATTGTTTTGAATTAAAAATTGAATGATTGAATGACTGTAGTTAAGCCATTTGGTAAGATGAACTTATATTGCATATATTATATGTTATTGTTATCAGTTCAATTGAATTATTGGGATAGCCAATTGAACTGTATTGTTTTACCCGGAATATTTTCTTTTATAATTATTCCTTAAAATTAACATTTTTTAGTATTGTTAAAATGTAAAAGAAATAATTATAAAACTGTGGAAGGAGGGGGGTGTTACGAATATCGGTCATAAATGAATGACGTAGTAAGGCATTGACCTCTTAACAAGTGCGTATCAGAGTCCAAGGCGACCAAGGTTTGACCTTTGTGCCCTGAGGGCAGTTTAAATAAAATAATTCGTCCAACCCCGTGGAAATTGGAGGATAATTCTGGATCGTAGTAATTATAGAGAAAGAGGTTAAAATGCGTATTAAGACCCTGTAGAATCTTCGATGATAGTTTTCTTTGTAAAGTCCCGACCTCCTTAAAGTGAGTTCAGTTCGGAAGTTTGTCGAGTGAAGTCGCTATATTGCTTTGTATATTATATGCCATTTTATTGAAACTTATGTTGCCATCAGTTGATGAGATTTATTGATCGTTTATATTGAGTCTACAATTTAAATAAAATTGTTTATTCAACAACTGGAGTTGTTTGATCTATAATTGTTGAGAAAGGTGTTGAAGATAATTATCACGAATATAACTACATTACTGCATAGACCTGTCAGTCAAGGAACCCCTAGCTTGGGCTACAGATTAGCAGAATCTAGAGACTTCTAATAAAGATACAACTATATTCATTGAATCCGATTTAACGAGTCGTAATAATAGTCATCATAAAGAGGTCCATAACAATAGCATTTAGGATATATTTTTTATTTTTTTTTTCTTCAGAGACACGTACAAATATAGACCTATGTGTCTTACAAGCTTACAGTTCTCCCTGTGAGCTTAGTAGCCTAGGCCTAAATACTCTATGTCGCTGCATACTAGTATGGCACTCAAAGCTACCGGTAGTTAGTCGATCCTTTTACACTTTAATGGTATCCTGTGCGGTAGCCAAGAAGGGATATTGAAGACAAATGTATTGAAAATTTAAAACAAATTTTTTGTCTTTAAAAAAAATTATCTGTCAAATTTGTAATATTTTTTGCAAGATCAACAGTGAAGCGAGAAACAATTATAATAATTCAGACTTAGAACTATGTTCTTGATTCAAGTATTTTTTGTAATAAATAGACTTGTAAGGGTTTGATTGAAATGATTACACTCTAATGGTAAATGGTAACACTTATAATAGTTTCACAAAATGGTCCACACACACCTTTTAAAAAGATTCCTGATTGTTCAAACGTATGTAATACAAATAAATCATCTAGATATGACTAGTGTTAGAAAAAAAGTGGGGCGGGGGGGGGGCCCAGAAGAGATCTCGTACCGGCATCTTTTTTTTCTCTCGAGAATCCTGGGCTCTCCAGTTCCATGCGCAAATATTAATAATTATATTATTTTATTTTCAAAACTCAAATATATATATATATATATATATACTGCAAACAGGATTAAAACACACAACAGAGAACAGTGATAATAGGTTGAGTAGATAGTAGACGGTCAGCTGACAGCCGCTAGTGAATACGACGATCTTCGGGTCAACATATTCGTCTTTTCTTCAATAATTATATAAATATTATTTGATTACTAATTTTATTATTCTAGCAGAGCTAGTTAAAATACTTTAATATGTTGTGTGCGAAACATGTGTATGCTTTTATCCTAATCAAATACCATAATATTCAAACAAAATGTTAGTGGCTCTTTAAAATTGGGAAATTTCATAAATTGTATCTTTTGGATCTTCCGTCTCAAAAGGTTGCCGACCCCTGGTATACAATGATATAGACACACGTTTCATATATATTTAATATCAATCAGTATATGCTTTGTTACTACCGTGTGTTGTTTTTTTTTACACACCGAGCAATGTTGTTGCTGCTTTGTGTGTTTGTGCGTTTGAGTGTGTGTGTGTGTGTTAGAGGCCGTAACGAAAGCATTCCGAAAGCTATAAATTGACTTTCGGCCGAAACTGAAGCCAAAGCTGAAAGTTTCACTACACCTTCGGCCGAAACCGAAAGATACACCGAAACTGTCAAACATTAAATGAAAAGAGACTGCACATTTTGTGTAATATTAACTAGTAGCGTTGCAGTATGGATTTTCAAAGTTTAAATAGATATTCGGCTGATGACTGAAAGTCAATATCAGTTGCGATCGAAACAGAAAGCAAACCGAAAGCTTTCTTTTTGGTTTCCTCCGAAACCGAAACAACACAAAAAGAGGCAATTTGCCTACTTTTGACGCCGAAACCGAAACTGAATTTTGGTAGGCCTCTAATGTATTTGTATGGTGATAATGTTTAAATAAAATCCAACACGGCACTCGACGCACAACACATTCAAATTGATGCTAGAGCATCCAAAATGCATCCAATACAAATAAATGTATGATACTCGATTACACTTCACACAAGACTTATCATTACGAGTATGTTCATTGCTGTCTCCCTATATTATATAACATATCCATCCAAGAAGAAAAAGGATGCTGTAAATATTAAATAATACTTATTTCAGAGCATTTTTTTCGAGGATTCCTTTTTCTTTGGGGTCTTCGGAATTCCAAGAAGTTCCTAAAACTTACATCGCGGAGACATTTTCCTTTTTTTTTTTTTTTCGTAGCGTTACTTGCCGACTTTGACGGTGGGTGATGGGTCGCAGTGATGGTCGAGGTCCTTAGTCGTACTGGTAGCGCACGCTAATCCCGTACCTGCACCTCATGAACATGGCAGTGCCCAGGTAGGCCACGATCAGGAATAGCAGGTGGAAGCAGATGTGGTCGCCGAATGCGGCACCGATGAAAGCCGCGTTGTTGTGATCAGACATGTCCCAGTTGGACATTCCGGCACCTTGTAAATATTTGAAGGAGAAAAACAAAACAGTTTAATGCTAATGTTAAAGACTGATTTATAGGGGTATGGGAGATATAGTCAAAGGGAACTAACTGGGGGAATATCGAGATATCAGTGAAGATAGGCAGGAGTTATAAGACCAATAAATAATACTAGAATGTTCTGTTTACCTTATGAACTAAGCTCACTCGATTGATTCAAGGTTACATGAACACAGGGGGTGGGATGGTGAGGTGATCTTGGCGGCAAAGTTAGTTAGAGCCAAGATATTGAGGCAGAAGGTTGTATGATAAAGTAGTCGAAGTTTGATTCTACTACACTAGTGACATGAACTTGTGTTATTTGTATTTCATATGTATATTGGATGTACTGGACTTTTATGTATCTATTCTTTCAAATGTGAGTAGAAATAAAATATATGTGTATTGCTGCAAAGATTTCGCCTTATCAAGTTGATTTTACGTGATGTGAAAAATAAAATTAAGAATCACAGTATAGCTTAACTCAAGATTCTACTAGCCTCCGAAGGACAGTAGTAATTAAAACATAGAATCCATAACAGCTAATAATATATTAATTCGTTATTTGTTATTCATATTAATAGTTTTTTTTCTAAGAATTTTTTTTATTGATTTTGGTCAAGGGAGGTAATCGAAGAACTTCAAAGATGAATGTAGGGTTCAGGTGTAAGCAGTTTTATTTAAGGGAGATAACTGGTGAAATTCAAGGATGTAGATCTATGTAGGGATAGAGTTTGGTACTTTTTATCCAAGGGAGGTAACTTGAGAAATTAAACGATGTATATTGTAGATGTATGTAGGTACAGATGCTAGAAATTTTTATTCCAGGGAGATAGCTCTAGAAATTCGACGCTGAATATGGGGCCAACTCAACTGTTAATAGACAATATATATATGATTATAGTCTTTGAACTGTTTATAATCTAATTCAAGATAGGTAACTCGAGAGATTCAATTTCAATGTGACCCAGGGACTATTAGTGATTTTGGCAAGGGAGGTAGCTCAAGAAATTAAAAAGATGCTATTGGGATGATTGTAGCATGGATAAAATTAGAGAAACAGACTATAACTGACCATTCGTTTATGTATTGAATTGTTTTCTACAATGTGACCAGTGATTGCATTGTATTTACTTTTTTTTATCACAAAGTTCACAGTATGAGAGGTCGATATGAAGGTAGTCATTTTTGATTCAGCTGTGTTACAGTTGTGAGAGAGTTGTGTTGGAATCAGGATAGCGAGAAGTCGCTCTATATTGTATGAGCTTGAAATATTATGGTCGTTGGACTTGGACAATATTTTATGAAGAGATTGTGTCTGGTTTATATTTTAATCGTTTGGATTATCATAACATAGTGCAGCATTATATTTTACTAATTCTATCTGTGTGTATTGTTTAATAAGCTATAAGTTTAAATTAATGTGTGGATCAAACTATTTAAGTACGTTTTGTGTGATGTGCATTTTTTTTTAAACGTTACAGGTGTACACTTTAACAAAATTATACCATATTCGTGTGACCGAGGATATAGCAGACCAGTTGTTCAGCTTTTGTAACAAATGAACTTAATGAAATAAATCAGACTTGGTAATTGTATTATTGGTTCTCCTAACTAATCCGGCAAAGCCATTCCATCCCTGAATGACACTCGGAAAGAATTATAACTTATATAAGCCTATATAAACCTTTTCTTGGCAAATGAAACCAGAAAAGTGATTTGTATAAAATAATTTGGCCGGGTACATACCTTAAAACGGTTATTATCTATTATAAGGTATTTTAAAAAACACGTTTTTGTACATTCAATGCACTATGTGGAATCTCAGAGCTAAGATCAAGTGCTCTAAGTGTTGAGTCAATTCAAGTAACATAGTCGTTTTTGTAGTGTTATGGGTTATGGTTATACTTAATAGTTAATAAACTAAATCTGTTCCTAAAGGTTCAGTTTTCTTTATAATAATAATAATAATAATAGTATTTACGAAGCGCTATCAACAAACATAGTGTATGCTCTAAGCGCATAAAAAAAAACGGAGAACAAAACATACATACAATTGATAACATATAATGGCTAGGGTTATACAAAACCAGATGAAAATAAACGATACAAGTGATTTCTAAAGGTGAGTCTTTAAGTTCTTTTTAAAAGTGTCGTAGCAGGCGGTTTGTCTGAGCTTGAGGGGGAGCGAGTTCATACCTTCAGGCCAAATGATGAGAAGGCTCTCATACGGTCCTAATATCACAAGTCTGCAGCAAAAAAAACGCGGCACAACCAGTAAAGAGAAGTCTGCTGAACGCAGGTCTCTTTGTGGCGCATATGCTGGAATTAGTCCATTGAGGTATGATGGCATTCCGTTGTTGTTTAAGAACCAGTAAGTGGACATTTGAAGAGCCATTACTGCTGTGTATCCAACTACTATCATTTAATAATATCTCTTGTAGGGGTAAAGGCAATGGTGGATAGTGATTGGCATGGCCACACTATATCTTACCAGGAAAAGGCGACGCTTTGTGTAGGATGAAGGCGGCGTTCCAGTCCCAGGTGGCCACCACACCCAGACAGATGATGCGGATCATCTGTGTCCAGTAGCCTCTCTTGCTGCCCGCCTCAATCAGCAGTGACACGCCGATGGCGAAGAGTGGGTAGAGGGGAAACGTCTTGACCATGGCGGCCACTTGACCGTGGTGCCCGAAGTCTTGAGCTCTGTAAACTGAGAGGACGACAATGAGAAAGAGAGAAACAGAAAGAGAGAGAGGGAAAGATTAAAAGAGAGAGAAAGAGAGAGAGGGAGAGATAAAGTGGAGAAAACGTAGTGTTGTAAATATATATGTTAATATATATATAGGCCATATATATAAATATAAATATATATATATTTAACAAAACATATTATATTATAAATGAAAAAAATTAAAGCAATTATATCTATTTATTAATTGATTTTGATCTTAGCATAAGTAAATATTTTAATGCTTCTTTGCTAATAGACAAAAATAATTAAATAATATGCTGATTTTTTTAAAAATTAGATCTAAATACAAAATCTAAGCTGAGATAATAGCTTTTTGCTTTCGGTGATATTAAATTTTCATGGTTGTTTCCCTTACACCTCGTAGCAAGTACAAAGCACACGCCAGTATGTGAGAAGTTAAAAGCCAAGAGTGACACAGTATACCTTTCAATAAGCCTGGTCCTTACCTGTAAAAAGTAGCCAGGGCGTACCACATGAATCCCAGGGCCCCCGTGACGTAGTCGCTTTTCCTGATCAACGGGACGCCCAGTCACAGCATCAGCTCCAGAAGGCTGTGCACCAGGAAGATGCCGTAGATGGACATGCTGATGACCAGCGCCATTTTGCGGTAGTTCCCGCTCTCGTCGACCAATGAAACGCCGTCGTAGAAGATGGTTGCCAGGAAACCGACGCCGGAGACCGCCATCTTGAAGAAGATCTCCACCGGGATCCGGGTCCCGGGGAGCGGGTAGCTGAGGCGCGGGATGAACTCTTTCCCTTCTCCCTGGCACTGAGGACAAGATGACGGCTTGACATTGTGACACAAGACAGTCAAATGACAATAAGCAAAGAAAATATCATTTATTTATTATGATAGAATTTCATTTTGTTTTAGTTTTTGTTAAATAAAGGTCCAACAGTATGGTGTTTTTAAGAGTAGTAAAGTAACATTATGACCAAATTGATCCATTAGTCCAGTGAGTTATAAGGTCTCTTAAAAACCAGACGAACCCCAATGGCTCTTTAGTCCAAGGCGTAACGTTAGGGTTGAGCTTTGAGGGGGGCACTTCAAAGCTCTGTCCGGGCTGCAGCCAGCCCACGACACGCCCCGTCTTCTCCTCGTTTGATCATATTTTCTAAATATAACATTGTAAGCATCATTTTGGCGCACCGGGGACATATTATTAACAGACATCCATCCCATTAACCACGCCCCTTCCCGTCAAAACAGGTTTAAACTTCACCTTTGGATAGATTCAAATGTAATTGACTTACTACAACTTAATTAGTGCACATTTTTTAAAGCTGAAGGTATTTAAAAATTGACTAACAAATATAAACACACAGAACACGTTAAACACCACAAAAAAACAAAATTCAACAATTGCAAAAAAACAACAACAACAAATACAACAATAGCCAACAAGCAACAAAAAAACAAATAGAACAATAGCCAACAAGCAACAAAGAAACAAAATACAACAATAGCCAACAAGCAACAAAGAAACAAAATACAACAATAGCCAACAAGCAACAAAGAAACAAAATACAACAATAGCCAACAAGCAACAAAGAAACAAAATACAACAATAGCCAACAAGCAGCAAAGAAAAAAAATACAACAATAGCCAACAAGCAACAAAGAAACAAAATACAACAATAGCCAACAAGCAACAAAGAAACAAAATACAACAATAGCCAACAAGCAACAAAGAAACAAAATACAACAATAGCCAACAAGCAACAAAGAAACAAAATACAACAATAGCCAACAAGCATCAAAGAAAAAAAATACAATAGCCAACAAGCAACAAAGAAACAAAATACAACAATAGCCAACAAGCAACAAAGAACAAAACAAAGTAAAGTGCAATCAATTACTCTGATAGCTCCAACAAACGTATTGATCATCCACCAGACCCACAGAATTGTGAATACAAGTCCTTCAAGCAGGTAGCCCCAAAATGTGGACATTTTGTTTTATCTGTTAGGGAAAACAAATAGAGAATGATAAGTTGGTTGTTTATTGGGATAGTCATTTAGGCATAGAGAGGTGTATGATAGTGTCTGGGTAAATAGATAAATTGTGTTTTATATTAGAAAGATAAAATATGTAGACTGATATATTGATAGAGTGCGTGAGTGAGTGCGTGAGTGAGTGCGTGAGTGAGTGAGTGCGTGAGTGAGTGAGTGAGTGAGTGAGTGAGTGAGTGAGTGAGTGAGTGAGTGAGTGAGTGCGTGAGTGAGTGAGTGAGTGAGTGAGTGAGTGAATGAGTGAGTGAGTGAGTGATAGACAAATAGAAAAACAGAAATATAGATATTATTGGCGTTAAGACAGACAAATAGATTGACTCATATGATCTGGATAGATAACCTGGCCGATTGATTGATGTGCAGACAGATAGATAGGTTGATTGATGGATGGATATATAAATAGATAAATATAATATGGATCCAATGATAGATGGATTAGGCTGACGGCGAGATAAATAAAAAGAGCGATAGATATAAACAGGTATAGTAGAGGCGGACCGAAATTTGGTTTTGATTTCGGTTTCGGCGCCGAAAGTAAGCAAGTGACCACTTTCGGTGTGGCTTCGGTTTCGGCCGAAACCAAAAAAGTTATCTTTCGGGCTTGGTCGCAATTGATATTGACTTTCGGTCATCAGCCGAATAGGTATTTTAGCTTTCAAAATTCAGACTGCAACTCTAGTGCTGCATCTATTACTCTGCGTTTTGATAAAGTGATATATAAAACATATATTTAACAGTATATTACATGTTCTATGGGTTACATAAATATAATCCCCATAAACTAGTCAATATTACACAAAGATGTGCTGTCTTTTTACATCTTTTGTTTGGCAATTTCGGTTTATTATTCAGTTTCTGTTTAGGCCGAAGGTGTATTTCAACTTTCGATTTCTACTTCCGTTTCGGCTAATAGTGAATTTATAACTTCGGTATGGTTTCGTTCTCGGCCGAAACCAAAAATTTGGTCTCTAGCTAATATGACATCTAGATTTACCCGTGACTTGTAATTTTCTGGATAACCTAAATTTGTACTGTGGGTGAGGTCAGATCGATGCATTCAGCCCTGGCCTTCTGTTGATAATGTAACGAAAAAACCTAAATGGAGATTGCCAATAACTAATTTAAAAATGTTTTAAAAATATAGCAGTATACTTATAGTTTTTGTGACACTTCAACCTGTTTAAAGCTACATCTCTCAAGTAGGGATGTTAAACGAAAACCGGAATACCGGATTCCGGTTTTGAAACCGGATTTCGATTTGTTGGTTGGAATTTGGAAGGTAATAATTACTTTCAGTAGCACACCCTTTTTTTGGTTCTAATGAAAATATTTTTTAATAAATAATGTTGGATTCGCACAAAACAATTCATGAAATGCCTTGCTAACACTATTTAGTCTGGCGATAAAAACAACATCAAACCAATTGTTAAGTTACAGTTGCAATTAACATGAATCTTTTTACTTGTCGGCTCATCTTTTAGATGTGCGCTGCTCTTTGATGTACTTAATGGAGAGGTGCAAACTAGCCCTTCCCTGTGACCCTGAACAATTCGGCTAGACACCGCGTCTGTTATTATTATTAACGGTACTTATCATTACGCATTATTTTGATTTGTGCTACGCGAAACCTATCAATACATTTTTTTACAAGTTACCAAATATGCCTCTTCAAATGCTTCTTAATATTATGGTCAACGATAATCGGTAATTTGATTATCACTATTGAAAAATTGAAAGCTATTATCGGTTTTAATCAATTGGCCCATATTTTTTTTTAATTCTAAATAATTTTATGGTAAAGAGTACAAAATCATATTGTATTCACACAAATCAACCAATTGAATGCCATGCAAACACTAATTAAGTTTGACTATTTTTCAAATATACCTACAAAACTACGAACATTTGGCTTTTCGGGCCTGTGACTTGTGACATGGTGCGGGGGAAAGGGGGGTGGAGGGGGAAACTGAAATCCGGTTTTAAACCGATTTTATAGAATCGAAAACCGGTTTTGGAAAAAAAGCGGTTTTAACATTCCTACTCTCAAGCATAAAAGTCACTAGCAGTGACGCATGGAACGGTAGATGGGGGGGGGGGGAGAGTAAAGGGGACGCCCGACCCGTTAGCCATCACGAGCGTCGCAAGAATAGGGGCGCCGAAGATGCTCGGTATCTTAAAAAATAATAGGGTGGAGGCGGAACATTCTTTTGATCTTAATTGAGAAACCAAAAACTGGGCTTTTTCCACAGACGCTGAACGTAACGAACCAAAAAACTGTCTCTTTCAGAAGAGGTTTTGTGTGAGTGTGTTAGTCCAAATAATCCAGCTCGCTAAAGTGAGTGCGAAGGCGCAGATGCCGCCCCGGAAGGTCGGGTAATCAGTTACTATTGGCTCAGTCGTAGATCAGTTAGTTCCGCTTGATTGTGCGTATAAAACATCTTAAGCCTTTTTTATAGGGCTGTCAAAAATTGTCATTATTAATAAATAAATACAATAATAAATTGAGTGAATGCGAACCTATGAAAACAAGATAGTAGCTATAAAGGTGTTTTGTATTTTACATTTTTAATGTAAAAAAAATAAATAATTAATTATTTGTTCATTGGGTGTATTTTTTATCATCATTAATACTGTAATACGCATATACAGTATTTGGTTTTGTTAATGCTAATTGTGTAGTAAAACAAATCATTAACAAAATTATTTTACATAAAACTTCAAAATAGGACTATTACCTCCCTTGATTTGATTGTAATGTTACTACAGATGTCTAAATTTAGATTTTTTTAAAATACAATTAGTAAGTATTTGTTTAATTATTTATACTTTTTTAATATTGGGTTTGCTCACATTAATTTTTTTTATTAGAAATTAAAAGAATATGGTTTTAATAATATATCAACATTATATGTTAAATCGTAATGTATCTTTGCATTACAAGTACATAATTATTGCATTGAAAAAAACAATTGAGAAGCAATATTCATTGAAGGATAGTTTGTTTAGACAGCTTTTTATTGAGAATGATAAACACTACACTGGGTATGTTACGTCTGTACACTGTCACGTGCGAAATCAGCTACTGACGTATAATAATATATTTAGAAATGTAATATTTATACATTCTTTTGATTCACATCCCTCTTGGATCCCACAAGGTTGTACAAGAATTAGTATTGGTGTTATTTTAGTAGATTTGATATTTATTTGGCTCATAGGATGTGCTTTAAGTGTTTAGTAAATGAATTAGGTAACTATACCTTAATATAGAGGAAATCCACAATCCTGTTTGAATATGTTAAACACAATTTTATTCCAACAAGTTGAAATCATGAATATAACAGCAACACATAATACAGGTTCTAACAGTATAGGATGAAACTTAAATCAAATGAGATTCATTGATATAGTATTAAGCCGTAATAACTTATCTTTTAAGAAAGTGGTCAAGAACAGTCCTCACACAAAAGCGCCCAAGCTAGAAGTGACTAACGATCTCAAACCCTCGTGCGACGTATGACGCATTTTTAATGCTATGACGTAGTGTCTAGACATATACATGTTTTATTCCTAACACGGAAACATTTCGGGTTTAAGATTATTTCTTTTGAACTTTAATTAATAATAATAGAACCAATATAATTATGGAAATAAAACTACTTTCGTAACAACACATAGGCACGCTGGTGATACAAATTAATTGTTTACACACACATACAACACACACACAAACAACACATGCACACAACACACACACACGCGCACACAACACACAACACACGCAAACAACACACAACACACGCGCACACACACGCACACAACGCACAACACACGCACACAACGCACAACACACGAACACAACACACACACACGCATACAACACAAGCACACAACACACGCACACACGCATACAACACACACACACACGCACACAACAAACGCACACAACACACACACACACGCGCGCACAACAAACGCACACAACACACACACACGCACACAACACAAGCACACAACACATGCACACACACAGAACACACGCACACAACAAACGCACACAACACACACACACACGCACACAACACAAGCACACAACACACGCACACACACACGCACACAACACACAACAAACGCAAACGCAGACAACACATGCACACACACAGAACACACGCACACAACACACAACACACTCACACAACACACGCACACACACACACGCACACAACACAAAACACACGCACACACACGCACACAACACAGAACACACGCACACACACACGCACACAACACACACACACACGCACACGCAGACAAGACAAGCACACACACAAAACACACACACACACAAATTTGTTTTTTTGTTCTAACTCTCTCTCTCTCTCTCTAGATCTCTCTCTCTCTAGCTCTCTCTCTCTCTCTAGCTCTCTCTCTCTCTCTCTCTCTCTAGCTCTCTCTCTCTCTAGCTCTCTCTCTCTCTAGCTCTCTCTCTCTAGCTCTCTCTCTCTCTAGCTCTCTCTCTCTCTAGCTCTCTCTCTCTCTAGCTCTCTCTCTCTCTAGCTCTCTCTCTCTCTCTAGCTCTCTCTCTCTCTAGCTCTCTCTCTCTAGCTCTAGCTCTCTCTCTCTCTCTAGCTCTCTCTCTCTCTAGCTCTCTCTCTCTAGCTCTCTCTCTCTCTCTCTAGCTCTCTCTCTAGCTCTCTCTCTAGCTCTCTCTCTAGCTCTATCTCTCTCTAGCTCTCTCTCTCTCTAGCTCTCTCTCTCTCTAGCTCTCTCTCTCTCTAGATCTCTCTCTCTCTAGCTCTCTCTCTCTCTCTAGCTCTCTCTCTCTCTCTCTCTCTCTCTAGCTCTCTCTCTCTCTAGCTCTCTCTCTCTCTAGCTCTCTCTCTCTCTAGCTCTCTCTCTCTCTAGCTCTCTCTCTAGCTCTCTCTCTCTCTAGCTCTCTCTCTCTCTAGCTCTCTCTCTCTCTCTAGCTGTCTCTCTCTCTAGCTCTCTCTCTCTCTAGCTCTCTCTCTCTAGCTCTCTCTCTCTCTAGCTCTCTCTCTCTCTCTAGCTCTCTCTCTCTCTAGCTCTCTCTCTCTAGCTCTCTCTCTCTCTCTCTAGCTCTCTCTCTAGCTCTCTCTCTCTAGCTCTCTCTCTAGCTCTATCTCTCTCTAGCTCTCTCTCTCTCTAGCTCTCTCTCTAGCTCTCTCTCTCTCTAGCTCTCTCTCTCTCTAGCTCTCTCTCTCTCTAGCTCTCTCTCTCTCTAGCTCTCTCTCTCTAGCTCTCTCTCTCTCTAGCTCTCTCTCTCTCTCTAGCTCTCTCTCTCTAGCTCTCTCTCTCTCTAGATCTCTCTCTTTATCTCTAGCTCTCTCTCTCTCTCTAGCTCTCTCTCTCTCTAGCTCTCTCTCTCTAGCTCTCTCTCTCTAGCTCTCTCTCTCTCTCTAGCTCTCTCTCTCTCTAGCTCTCTCTCTCTCTAGCTCTCTATCTCTTTAGCTCTCTCTCTCTCTAGCTCTCTCTCTAGCTCTCTCTCTCTCTAGCTCTCTCTCTAGCTCTCTCTCTCTCTAGCTCTCACTCTCTCTAGCTCTCTCTCTCTCTCTAGCTCTCTCTCTCTCTAGCTCTCTCTCTCTAGCTCTCTCTCTCTCTCTAGCTCTCTCTCTAGCTCTCTCTCTAGCTCTCTCTCTCTCTAGCTCTCTCTCTAGCTCTCTCTCTAGCTCTCTCTATCTCTTTATCTCTAGCTCTCTCTCTCTCTAGCTCTCTCTCTCTCTCTCTAGCTCTCTCTCTCTAGCTCTCTCTCTCTCTAGCTCTCTCTCTAGCTCTCTCTCTCTAGCTCTCTCTCTCTAGCTCTCTCTCTTTAGCTCTCTCTCTCTCTAGCTCTCTCTCTCTCTAGCTCTCTCTCTTTAGCTCTCTCTCTCTAGCTCTCTCTCTCTCTAGCTCTCTCTCTCTCTAGCTCTCTCTCTCTCTAGCTCTCCTCTCTCTCTCTAGCTCTCTCTCTCTCTCTCTAGCTCTCTCTCTAGCTCTCTCTCTCTCTAGCTCTCTCTCTCTCTAGCTCTCTCTCTCTCTAGCTCTCTCTCTCTCTCTAGCTCTCTCTCTAGCTCTCTCTCTCTCTAGCTCTCTCTCTCTCTCTAGCTCTCTCTCTCTCTAGCTCTCTCTCTCTAGCTCTCTCTCTCTCTAGCTCTCTCTCTCTCTCTAGCTCTCTCTCTCTCTAGTTCTCTCTCTCTAGCTCTCTCTCTCTTTAGCTCTCTCTCTAGCTCTCTCTCTCTCTAGCTCTCTCTATCTCTTTATCTCTAGCTCTCTCTCTCTCTCTAGCTCTCTCTCTCTAACTCTCGCTCTCTAGCTCTCTCTCTCTAGCTCTCTCTCTCTAGCTCTCTCTCTCTCTAGCTCTCTCTCTCTAGCTCTCTCTCTCTCTCTAGCTCTCTCTCTCTCTAGCTCTCTCTCTCTCTCTAGCTCTCTCTCTCTAGCTCTCTCTCTCTCTAGCTCTCTCTCTCTCTAGCTCTCTCTCTCTAGCTCTCTCTCTCTCTAGCTCTCTCTCTCTCTAGCTCTCTCTCTCTCTCTAGCTCTCTCTCTCTCTAGCTCTCTCTCTAGCTCTCTCTCTCTAGCTCTCTCTCTAGCTCTCTCTCTCTCTCTCTAGCTCTCTCTCTCTCTCTAGCTCTCTCTTTAGCTCTCTCTCTCTCTAGCTCTCTCTCTCTAGCTCTCTCTCTCTCTAGCTCTCTCTCTCTCTAGCTCTCTCTCTAGCTCTCTCTCTCTAGCTCTCTCTATCTCTCTCTCTCTCTAGCTCTCTCTCTCTCTCTAGCTCTCTCTCTCTCTCTAGCTCTCTCTCTCTCTAGCTCTCTCTCTAGCTCTCTCTCTCTCTCTCTCTCTAGCTCTCTCTCTAGCTCTCTCTCTAGCTCTCTCTCTCTCTAGCTCTCTCTCTAGCTCTCTCTCTCTCTAGCTCTCTCTCTAGCTCTCTCTCTCTCTCTAGCTCTCTCTCTCTCTAGCTCTCTCTCTCTAGCTCTCTCTCTAGCTCTCTCTCTCTCTAGCTCTCTCTCTCTCTCTAGCGCTCTCTCTCTCTCTAGCTCTCTCTCTCTCTCTAGCTCTCTCTCTCTCTAGCTCTCTCTCTCTCTAGCTCTCTCTCTCTCTAGCTCTCTCTCTCTAGCTCTCTCTCTCTAGCTCTCTCTCTCTCTCTAGCTCTCTCTCTCTAGCTCTCTCTCTCTCTAGCTCTCTCTCTCTCTCCAGCTCTCTCTCTAGCTCTCTCTCTCTAGCTCTCTCTCTCTAGCTCTCTCTCTAGCTCTCTCTCTCTCTCTAGCTCTCTCTCTAGCTCTCTCTCTCTCTAGCTCTCTCTCTCTAGCTCTCTCTCTAGCTCTCTCTCTCTCTCTAGCTCTCTCTCTCTCTCTAGCTCTCTCTCTAGCTCTCTCTCTCTCTAGCTCTCTCTCTCTCTAGCTCTCTCTCTCTAGCTCTCTCTCTCTCTCTAGCTCTCTCTCTCTAGCTCTCTCTCTCTCTCTAGCTCTCTCTCTCTCTAGCTCTCTCTCTCTCTAGCTCTCTCTCTCTAGCTCTCTCTCTCTAGCTCTCTCTCTCTAGCTCTCTCTTTCTCTTTATCTCTAGCTCTCCCTCTCTCTAGCTCTCTCTCTCTCTAGCTCTCTCTCTCTAGCTCTCTCTCTCTAGCTCTTTCTCTAGCTCTCTCTCTCTCTAGCTCTCTCTCTCTCTAGCTCTCTCTCTCTCTAGCTCTCTCTCTCTCTAGCTCTCTCTCTCTTTAGTTTTCTCTCTCTAGCTCTCTCTCTAGCTCTCTCTCTCTCTCTAGCTCTCTCTCTCTCTCTCTCTATATATATATATATATATATATATATATATCTCTTTGTGCGTCGAAAACCCAGAGACTGGTTTCCATTAACCAGTAGTGCCTTTGACTTTAATACACGAGCCAAGGTCTATGTTCAGGGAATTATCAGAATAAAACTGGACGTCAAAATACTGGGACAATAAAATCATTTGCAGCTATTGGGAGATTTTCCCGGACTCTGTAAAACAACAACAGGGGTGGGGGAGAATAAGGTGGTGGGAGGTTGATCTCGTTGAGGTTTGTGTTGGTAGGGGGGCAGTCGTTGAGGTTTGTGTTGGTAGGGGGGCAGTCGTTGAGGTTTGTGTTGGTAGGGGGGCAGTCGTTGAGGTTTGTGTTGGTAGGGGGGCAGTCGTTGAGGTTTGTGTTGGTAGGGGGGCAGTCGTTGAGGTTTGTGTTGGTAGGGGGGCAGTCGTTGAGGTTTGTGTAGGTAGGGGGCCGTCGTTGAGGTTTGTGTTGGTAGGGGGGCCGTCGTTGAGGTATGTGTAGGTAGGTGGGCAGTCGTTGAGGTTTGTGTTGGTAGGGGGGCCGTCGTTGAGGTTTGTGTTGGTAGGGGGGCAGTCGTTGAGGTTTGTGTAGGTAGGGGGGCCGTCGTTGAGGTTTGTGTTGGTAGGGGGGCAGTCGTTGAGGTTTGTGTAGGTAGGGGGCCGTCGTTGAGGTTTGTGTTGGTAGGGGGGCCGTCGTTGAGGTTTGTGTTGGTAGAGGGGCCGTCGTTGAGGTTTGTGTTGGTAGGGGGCAGTCGTTGAGGTTTGTGTTGGTAGGGGGCAGTCGTTTAGGTTTGTGTTGGTAGGGGGGCAGTCGTTGAGGTTTGTGTTGGTAGGGGGCCGTGGTTGAGGTTTGTGTTGGTAGGGGGCCGTCGTTGAGGTTTGTGTTGGTAGGGGCCGTCGTGAGTAGGATAGTCATCGGAATATTCGTGACGGAACGCTTAACGCCCACGGTTCCGGACAGTGGTGGTGCTGCGGCACGCGAGTTTGGAGAATGGCGTAATTTCTGACTCTGGTGGTGAAGTCATTATTTTGGAAGCAGAGGCCGATCGAAATTCGGTCTCGTTATCGGTTTCAGTGCCGAAAGTATACGAATGGCATCTTTCGGCGTAGTTTCGGTTTCGGTCGAAGAAAAAAAATAGCTTTCTGTTTGCTTTCGGTTTAGGCCGAAACTGATATTGACTTTCGGTCATCAACCGAATATCTATTTAAGCTTTCAAAATTCAGACTGCAACGCTAGTTCTGCATCTATTACTCTACGTCTTGATAATTTCATTTACACTAGTTAAACTGTTGCGAATTAATCTGTGAGAAGTAGATAATTGAAGTTAATAATAACGGATTATTTAATCACCCCACCCCAAAGAATGTCGAAAAACGGAGTATTTTTTAAAATCTTTTGTTTAACCATATCGGTTTATTATTCGATTTCGGCCGTAGGTGCAGTTAAACTTTCGGTTTTGGCCGAAAGTCAATTTGTAGCTTTAGGTATGGTTTCGTTTTTGGCCGAAACCATACATTTGCTTTCAGTCGGCCTCTACCTGGAAGATAACGCGTGTTGTTTTACTATAGTATCGTAGCTTGATATATGGATAGATGGGGGATAGATATACAGATAGATAGATGGATGAATAGATAGATAAATGGATAGATAGATAAATAAAGACACATACATAAATAGAAATATAGCTTGTATTGGTAGATAGATAGACGACAGATACATAGATAGATATATTGATTGATCGACACAGAGAAAAACACAGAGAAAAACAGACAGTTATAACGATATAAAGATAGATATAAATTATTATATTGTGATTGATGGATTGTTTTGATATATATATATATATATATATATATATATATATATATATATATAATATATATACATATATATATATATATATATATATATATATATATATATAAAGTAGACTGTGTGTGTGTTCAACCAATCACATTAGTTAATTTAAAGACACGTGACCGTATTGTCCCATATTATACTTTTGCGATATCACTGACAAGTGTGTGTGTATGTGTGGACGAATAGAAAATGAAGGGACTTTTGGACTGGTGAACGGAAGAGAAAATGTGGGTGTGTGGGAAGGTAAAGGTGCTAAGGATGATGGTGGATTGGATTCAAGCTCTCTTCTTTGATTAAACTCTTTCCCTCTCTGAGTCTCTCCCATGTATAACATAGTAGGTTGTCACATCTGGCGAAACACGGAAACTAAACATTTGAACACGGTTCTTCTCTTATTATTTGAAATCGTCCAATGGGAATAATATACAGACGGATTATTTGTCTAGCCTTCCACTAAAGGACTGCATCAAAAACAAAGTTTGATAACTGATGGATGGTTGAATGAACCGTTGAATCACTAAACCTCGAAACATTAGAGGACAGAAGGGACAAGAGTAAAGTAGTAATACACTTTTCCATTCCTTTATGCTAGAAATACCCTTAAGCTAAGTACCCTTTTTTTGTCGAGTGGCATCCGGATGTGGAAACACAAGTCCATGAATTTGAAAGTCTTGCCTATGGTTAGAAAACTAAACTCCATATTGAGTGCTTCAATGTACTTTGGAAAAAGCTCATCTATTTTAGTTTGCCTCAAATGAGGAAAATAGTTAACTATTTTGAAATTGATTTCACTGATCCAACACTTAAAGTCCTTGTAAATGCAGGTTCATCTCACTGAAATGTGTCGCTATGTCATTCAGAAACATCGGCTTCAACAGTCAGTTCTCCTACTTCAACAGCGGATATTTGTTTTTCATCGAGATTTAATTGCTTCCAGACAAAAAACGAATCTATACAAAACTTTACCAAAATTCCGTATCACTTTCTTCTAGAAGAGACTTGAGAAACTATAAAATTGACTAACTTAACAATTGATTCAATCACAGAGCGCGTCCAATGATGAAAGCTTTGCATATACAAACATTCCTGAACTTAAACAATCGACGTCCAATGTGATTCCCATGTAGCTCCCCATGCAGCGTTCATTTAATATGCTGACGTACGAAGTTTTGACTTGCATTTAAAAATCTCCTTTTCTTGGTCTCTCGAGTGCCACTGAAAGTCGTTCATTGTGCCAGCACGCGTGCCTTAGGTTGCCGACCGCTGGAGTAGACAATCCATCTTAGTCTTCTTTTTATTTTCCTTTTAGGAGGCGATTCGAAGCACTTTCAAACTCCTGTGGGCTTTCTAGGCTTGTAAAGTTAGCATGGTATCGTCTAACGTCAATGATCCCGTACTGATTTCCCGCCCCTGAAGATCATGTCATCAATCGTAGATCAGTCAGTTACGTCCTCTGCACAATCACTCTCACGTCAAGCATAAGCAAAGTGTGCAGATCAGATGTTATCTTCAAGCCTTAATAATAAGATTTTTTTTTTTTTATTTCCTTTAGGAGGCGCGGCGGAGTTTGATCTCCTTGCCCCTCCTTTGGGCCTACTAGGCATCGTATAGTTTTTGATAGCCGTAGCTCGGGGGGTGGGGTAACTCAGACCTCCTACACAGTTGTGAAAAATCTAATCGCACAAGGCGGAGAAGATCTACACATTGTGTGAGGAAGCCAGAGTGATCGAACTTAGCCAAAAGGCCGTAATAATAAGATTGCTCAATAAATATAAAAATATATTATATATTCTAACTTAATAATATATTAAAGTCAGTGCTTACTAATGAAAACAAGATTGTAGCTAAAAAAGGGTTTTATAAAAACATTTTTTTATTAAAAACATTAATTAATTAATTGTCTAATGTATGTATTGTTATCATCATTAGAACTGAAATACGTATATTTAATAATTGTTTACTTTAATGCTAATTCTGTAGTAAAACAAATCATTAAAAAAAAATCATTTACCTAAGACTTCAAATCGGGACTTTTATCTCCCTTGATTAGATTTTGATGTTACTCCAGATGTCTAAAATTAGTTGTTTTTTTAAACTACAGCTAGTATGTATGGTAAACCGTATGTATTGATTTATACTTTTCAAATATCGGGTTTGCTCACATTAATTAATTTTTTTTTTAGAAATTGAAAGAATATGGTTTATTAATATTTCAACATTATATGTTAAATCTCAATATACCTTTTCATAACATATCACAGTACATAATTATTGCATTAAAAAACACATCAGGAGCAATATTCATTCAATGATAGTTTGTTTATCAGCTTTACATTGAGAACGATGAACACTTGTATAGATAAAGTCTAGATATATACCTGTAAAGAAAAAAAAATAAAGCAATTTATAAACTAGCCCATTCTCTGGACATATATTTTGAAGTCAATCTTGTAGGTCTATATTTTTTATCAATTACGTTCAATCTAGTCAATTTTAATGACACACGATTAGCTTATGAAAACAAGTATAAAAGTATCGGCCTTGATGAACTAGTTGTCGTTAACACGATAATCGAGAAAAAGACAATAGGGTAAAAGATAAAAAAGTGGGTATATACATGTTCTTTGATTGGGTTTTATTTTTCTCGAAAGTTACAGAGGGGTACTCTAAGAGAATGCAGGGACACGGATGGGTGCGTGTATTTTTGTTGAGATGCACTCTAGAGCAGGGGTAGGCAACCTAAGGAACGCGTCCCAGACTTGGCACCTGGGCGATTTTCAGTGGCACGCCATGGAGATCTTCCAGAAGGAGATTTTTCAATGCAAACTATAATATGAAAGTCACGTTGTACGTCGAGTGTTGAAGTTCAGGAAAGTTTGTGTGTAAAGATCTTATCGTTGGACTCGCTATCTGTGATTGAATCTATTGTTAAAAAAGTCCATTTTATAGTTCCTCACCTTTTATTGATTTACATGCAATTTCAGTCTTTTATAAAAGAAAGTGATACTGAATATACAGATATGCTGTTGCACACATTGTTTGTTACCTAAGACCAGGTTAAGTCTTGTTGACTGTTAAAGCCGATGTTTCTGAATGACATAGCAACACATTTCAATTAGTTGAACTTGGGTCCAACTGCACTTGAACGCTCAGACCACTGATATGAATTTGCGTTGAAACTGGATATATGTCTTCTTTAATTTCATATAAATAGTCTATAATTAATTATAAAAGTGTTTATTTGTTTTATTATGTTAATAAATATAAGAGGCGTATAAATTAGCATTATATTATGTAATTGTTGGAATTTTTAATGCTTTTAGAAATCTCATTAAGTCGGCTTTAACAATTAATGCAAGAAATGTTTTTTTACAACTATTTATTAGCGTAAATTAATTTAATTCCTTTTATTACTAGTTTAAACAAATCATAATGCTAAATTTATATAAGGAAATGATAGTTAATAAGCAATATTAGTTTTATTACAAAACATAACTTGTTAGGTACCCCCAGTATCACTATAAAATTACATTTAAATGTGAAAACTTTTATTAAAGGGAGATAATTAAGTCCTTTTTTGGCGTTAAAATTTCTAAATGTTTTATATCTTTTATTTATTAAAAAAAAAATAAGTAACATACATTTATACTTTTCAATTGAAAAAATTATAAAAAAATTGTTTAAAATTATATAAATATTATATGAGTCAAGAAATTATATGTACAATTTATAGTTTTAGACAGTACATTAACTACTCACTTTGCATGATTACTTTGTATCAATTCAACTATATTGTAAGTAATGCAATACCAGTATCTACTTCGCAATACATATATGTGATAGGCTGAGATCAATATGAATAAAGTCTGGCAATTCACTCTACAAAAAGTGTGGGGAGTGCAGTCACTGAGATTGCTTCGCTGCCCTCTGGCTAGGATTAGAGTGTCATACATTCTGATATCAGAAGGCGATGAAGTTGCCACCTGGAGGGAACGGCTTGGACAACACACCCGTTAGCGGTATGTTGTCCGAGCCTTGCGAGACTAGGAGCTCGCTGTTTTCTCGCACTTTATTGAAATAATTCTTACACTATTGGAAGACTATCAGACTATTTCGATATTAAAAGACTACTAGGATACACATAGACTGTTAGAATATTTACCAAAACTATTGGCCTGAGCTCTAAGCAGACATATGGGATTAATGTAAGTGGATTGCTTTGACAGACCCGCCATGTTATTACCGTTGTTACAATGTTACTTATCCAATGTATAAGTTTAAACAATGGAGTCAAATGGCCAACTATTTGTACTAGACGTATTACTGCTGATGACGATTGTGAACATTGTGGTTAACGGAGGGGGGGGGGGCAATACAAAGAAATTGAATAAAACAAAGCAAGACAAATATCTGGTGACACAAAGACAAGAACAACAATATGAAATAACAAAAAACTAAATGAAAAAAAAACACCAACCCACAAAAAGAAACGAAACAAAAAGAACCACAACAACTAAAACTCTAGCTGTCTCACATATCTCCCTCCGTTAGGTCTTCGGTAGAACCAGCCTTGTCTTGTCACTTGCACCAAAAGGTCCCACCAGAACAGAATGTCCTAAACAAAAACAAAAAAGAACCCTGCCATAAAGCCAAGCACAAAGAGACGGCTTTCCCTTTAGTGTACTAGATATCGGGGCCGTAGTCCGAGGTTGGTAGGACCGAAATAGACCAGGATGTGGATTGGAAGCGTTCCGGTTTACATTTCGTGCGCACTTCCACATACATGCATGCACTAACTATCACCTTGACCCCGCTGACCCCGCCCGCCCTCCCTCCCACTTCCTACCCACCACGCCAATCTCCAGCCAAAAGAAAAAAAATCAATACCGATTTGCAATTATATATTTCTAAAATTAAACTTGCTTATTTAACGCTACGCTTGAATGACTTCTGATTTAGCATATTGCATTTCATGAGATAGAACTCTGCTTGCAGTTGTGTCTGGAACTAAGCCAAGTCACATAAGACTTTATTTTGGTATTGTTTGTTTTTTAAACACATATCTTCATTCAATGAATACTAAAATAAATACAGAATGGACAGATTAGTGAGTTTACCTAAATGTACAGCTGGAATTAATCAAAATACATTAATCCCATCACCATAAATACCATCTTAAATTAATCCCATCGCCATTAATATCATTAGAAATTAGTCCCTTTGCCATAAATACCATCTTACATTAATCCTATATATAATATATTTTTTTAAACTCTTTTCATTTTATACTTAAAACCAAATAACCAGGGTATTGATTCCACTAATTTTGACCCCTGCCCCTGCCCTTCATCCCCCACCCGCTCTACTGGGCACCGTACCATTTTTGAAATCAGATAGCGAACTACAATCCGGCATTCCATGTAAGCGTCAAGCAAAAATATAATATGTTGTCATTTTTAGCTGTACAATTATAATCAAATGTATATAGCATAATAGTCTTATATCAATCATAATCAATGCCGTCAGTCAGGCACAATAACCAGATCCAGTTTACGTTGACTTGATTTTTGTAAAATTATCTCTCTTTTTAAAAAACGTAGGGCATAAATGATAAACTAAAATTTTATATTCCTGAAAGTTGCGAGAAAATGTCCATTTTTGGTTGTCCCGATCGATCTAACGGCATTGGAGTCTATAGCACATAAAAAAAAATTTATATTTGTACGCTTATTCATCCTATTACAAATTTCGCTGTAGGTCTAGCTAGATCTAGTACTGTTTTTGTTATTGCTTCTTAATGGAAGGCTGATTAGGGTAGAAGAGAAGACGTTTCCTATGCATTGATTATTGTTACGTTGTTTTTTGTTGTTTTTTTGCTTCTAGCGTTCGTTCTACTCCAAAAATTATTCGCGTTTACCAAAAAACACCCAAACACTGTGAACTCCTCCATGTGATAGTCAGAATTGAATACAGAGTGGCGATACTTTGCCATCAGTGCCAACATAATAATGAGATGCCGTCTAATAACATTAATTAAAACAAGAAAAAAACATTCCACACGCAAGCACAGCACCCAGAACAGATGCAACACACACACAACCAGAACAGATACAACACATACACAACCAGAACAGATACAACACACACACACAACCAGAACAGATACAACACACACACACAACCAGAACAGATACAACACACACACAACCAGAACATATACAACACACACACAACCAGAACAGATACAACACACACAACCAGATCAGATACAACACACACACAAAACCAGAACAGATACAACACACACACAACCAGAACAGATACAACACACACACACAACCAGAACAGATACAACACACACAACCAGAACAGATACAACACACACACAACCAGAACAGATACAACACACACACAACCAGAACAGATACAACACACACACAACCAGAACAGATACAACACACACACAACCAGAACAGATACAACACACACAACCAGAACAGATACAACACACACACAACCAGAACAGATACAACACACACACAACCAGAACAGATACAACACACACAACCAGAACAGATACAACACACACAGCAACCAGAACAGATACAACCCACACACACCCCACACACAGCAACCAGAACAGATACAACACACACACAACCAGAACAGATACAACACACACACAACCAGAACAGATACAACACACACACAACCAGAACAGATACAACACACACACAACCAGAACAGATACAACACACACACAACCAGAACAGATACAACACACACACAACCAGAACCGATACAACACACACACAACCAGAACAGATACAACACACACACAACCAGAACAGATACAACACACACACAACCAAAACAGATACAACCTACACACAGCAACCAGAACAGATACAAGCCACACACAGCAACCAGAACAGATACAACACACACACACAACCAGAACAGATACAACGCACACACAACCAGAACAGATACAACACACACACAACCAGAACAGATACAACACACACACACAACCAGAACAGATACAACGCACACACAACCAGAACAGATACAACACACACACAACCAGAACAGATTCAACACACACACAACCAGAACAGATACAACACACACACAACCAGAACAGATACAACACACACAACCAGAACAGATACAACACACACACAACCAGAACAGATACAACACACACACAACCAGAACAGATACAACACACACAACCAGAACAGATACAACACACACAGCAACCAGAACAGATACAACCCACACACACCCCACACACAGCAACCAGAACAGATACAACACACACACAACCAGAACAGATACAACACACACACAACCAGAACAGATACAACACACACACAACCAGAACAGATACAACACACACACAACCAGAACAGATACAACACACACACAACCAGAACAGATACAACACACACACAACCAGAACAGATACAACACACACACAACCAGAACAGATACAACACACACACAACCAGAACAGATACAACACACACACAACCAGAACAGATACAACCCACACACAGCAACCAGAACAGATACAAGCCACACACAGCAACCAGAACAGATACAACACACACACACAACCAGAACAGATACAACGCACACACAACCAGAACAGATACAACACACACACAACCAGAACAGATACAACACACACACACAACCAGAACAGATACAACGCACACACAACCAGAACAGATACAACACACACACAACCAGAACAGATTCAACACACACACAACCAGAACAGATACAACACACACACATTTACAATGTCTTTACCTAAATTAGTTCAACTATCTTACCCAAGTCAGTTGTTACATCATTGCTGAACCGGATTGTTGAAAATGTAGAAACTTGTTTCTTTTTCAATGTATATTGATGGATATTTAAAAAGCTAAACAAATTATCGGAAATTATTGTCTTCTTTTATAGAACCGTAACCTAGAAATTTGAGATACTACAAGTTAACCCAACCATAATCGTAATCCTCACTGTTTTTTTTTAAGTGTTGGTCTAAGAGGGAGCATTTTTTTAGTATATTGTTCTCGTTTTTGGGTTACTTACTTTTCCAGCCCCACTTCACACCCCACCATTACACAAAAGATAGCCTATGCACATATGCAAACTGTTTTCTGCTAATTATCGATTTAGCCTATAATAGTAAGTGTTTGCAGCTCTGTAAAAGCCATCAAGTTATATGGTATTGTCATCTCATAAAATAAAAAAAAATATCTGTGCGTTTGTGGGCTGCTCCATTTATGAGGTCATGATATTTAAAAATAAAGTTAAAAAAAAAGGCGGCTGGGCAATGTGCTGACCACACATTCCCCGAGGATGTCGTGGCCACATAAACTGGTGAGCGATATGTGACCATCCCCATGGATTAGTTTGGTCCGACGGGATACTTGATACTTGTGTGATGATAAAAGAAAGTACTTGACTGTGAGGCTTTGTAACGATATGAACTACTTCTCATTTGAATGCATGAACTTCGTGATCTCTCAAGGCAAACAAACTGTTCGAATCATTGTTATATATAGACCTCCGCCTTCTGTCGCAAATCAGTTAAAGGAAAGCAGTTTTCATGACGATTTTGGGAACCTTGTATCATTTATCAAAAACAAGAGCTTACTGATCTTAGGTGACTTTAATTTCCACTGGGATGATCCAGAAAACAACCACACTCATCAGCTTAAGCAATTATTTGACTCTGCTGACTTAACTCAGCATGTTTCCAAACCAACGCACAGAGCTGGACACATCCTAGATTGGGTGGTCTCTAGATCTGACATACCGGTATTTGTCCACTCTGTGAGTGTTGAGGACCTCCTTCTGTCTGATCACTTCCTTGTGCGGTTAAAGACAAATATGAAAAGACCAGTTGCTGGGAGAAAAAAGATAAAGACGAGGAATCTTAAGAATATCGATATGTATTCTTTTCGCGATAGTCTTACTAAATCAGAATTGGTTAAGTCACAATCAAGTGATCCTGAAAACCTGGTCCTCCTGTACAACCAGACTCTCTCCACTTTACTGGATGACTACGCCCCAGTGACGGAAAAACTTGTTAGTGACAGACCGGACTCCTATTGGTACTCCCCTTTAGTTCGGAAAGCGAAGTCAATCCGTCGTTTAGCTGAAAAGCGTTGGAGAAGAACTCGACTTGAATGTGACAAAAAAATATTTCGGAAAGAAAGAAATAGGTTCGCTCAGGTGATCAGGCATGAAAAGTCGGTTCATATTCAATCTCTTCTAAAGTCTGCAGGAACGGACTCACGCAAGATGTTCTCCATTGTCAATGATCTTCTTGGAAAAAGATCTGAAACCCCCGTTCTGCCTGACATGAGCAGTGAGAAAGCAGCGGAAACACTTAGCAAATTCTTCACTGACAAAGTCGAGAAAATTAGGAAAAGCTTTGAAGAGCGTGATTCTTTGCCCCTAGTGGATGATGTCTTCGCAGGTATCCCATTAGTGGAACTCATCCCTGTTTGTGAGGAAGGACTTAAACGTATTATTCTATCATCTAAACCTACATATTCCACTGTTGACCCCATCCCTACCAAAATTGTGCTGACATGCATGGACATTCTACTTCCTGTGTTTGTACGTATTATAAACACCTGCCTACTGTCTGCCAAAATTCCACGCCCATTCAAAACGGCGATCATTAAGCCCCTCCTGAAGAAAAATGGCTTAGATATGAATGACTGCAATAACTATCGCCCGGTCTCAAATCTCTCCTTTATTTCTAAAATACTTGAGAGAGTTGTGTCGCAACAACTTGTGCAGCATCTTAATGCTAATAATCTACTTGACCCGTTCCAATCTGCCTATCGTCATGGCCACAGTTGCGAAACAGCACTTCTGCGAGTCCTAAATGATGTACTTTGTAGTGCTGATCGTGGCGAACTATCACTATTAGTGTTGCTTGACTTAAGTGCAGCTTTCGACGTAATTGACCATGAGCTTCTTCTAGCCAGGCTTAAAAAGGAGATGGGCATCACGGGTAATGCGCTGCGGTGGTTCACGTCTTATTTGGAGGATAGGACCCAATATGTTGTGGTAAAACAAGCTTCTTCGCAGAGCACACCACTGAGGTGCGGAGTACCACAAGGCTCTGTATTGGGACCTATACTATTCTCTATCTATACTAGTAAACTCGGCAAAATCATTAGTACCCATGGCGTAAATCGTAAGCTATTTGCTGACGACACGGAATTATACATTAGTTTCAATCCTGATCCTGCTTCCTGTGCTGCGGCTGTAAAATCTCTTGAAGACTGCTGCCTGTCAGTGAAATCGTGGATGGTGGAAAATAGGCTAAAGCTAAATGATGATAAAACAGTGGCAATATTGTGTGGGTCTCATGCTAAACTTAAAACCTCTAAGCTAGAAGCAATAAAAGTTGGCACTGCTGAAATTACCTTATCTGACTATGTAAAAGATCTTGGCTTGTTTATTGACAGTAAACTTTCAATGACTACCCATGTCAGCTCTGTCGTCCGGGCATGCTCTATGCAATTACGAGCCTTAGGTCAATTGCGACCTCATCTAAACAAGAAAACAGCAAATGCTGTTGCCGTCTCTCTTATTCTCTCAAGACTTGATTACTGCAACAGCTGCTTGTGGGGGATTCCAAAAAAGCAGATTGAGAGACTCCAGAAGGTGCAGAACAATGCTGCACGCATAGTATCTCTGGTCGAGAGGTCCGCTCACATCACCCCTATACTTAGGGATCTCCACTGGCTCCCCGTGCAAAAGCGAATTGAATTTAAGCTTCTTTCCCTGGCATTCAGCTGCTTGGATGGCACTGCACCTAGCTATCTTCAAAACATTCTTACAACATATGTTCCAGCAAGAGATCTCCGTTCAAGTGAAAAGTCATTACTTAGGACTCCCAGTCTTATTGGACATAGAACATAGAAAGAAAACCTTTGGAGTGCGCGCCTTTGAGGCGGTGGCGCCCGTATTATGGAACAATTTGCCTATTTCACTAAGGCAAACTGAAGCAAAGTCTTTTAAAAAGAACCTAAAGTCCTATATGTATAAGTAATCATTGTCTAATTTGTGCTCTTGTATCTATGTCATGACAGCGCACTGAGCATGCTATTATAGCATGGATAGTTGCGCTATAAAAGTGCTCATTATTATTATTATTATTATTATTTGATGGATGATGTAATGGATTTTTTAAAAATTATAAACTAGACATATTTTAAATAGAGCATGTTTTTATAATCCATTTACTACGACACATTCACCAAGGGTCTCTTTTCATTTTGAATTCATTTCATATAGCCTACATTTTGAAAAAAAAAAAACATAAAATTTATGCGTGAGTTAAGAGCTACCATAACTTCAGTTTATATATTGGCCAAACTAATTAACTCAACATTCTTCTAAATTTGAAATCTTGGCCTGATGTTGGGTTAATATTGGCCTAATAAATTGTGATGTAAGGTCATACACGTAAATGTCACTGTCACTCATCTCTTTTGTTTGTGACTAAGTAATAATTAGATGGTTGTTTTTAAATTTAAAAAAACTGCATCAAAATAAATTAATAAACCAAGTGGTAAAGATAGGGCAACTGGCGCGTGTCCTGTAGGCAGTTAGCTCCCCCGATAGAGGGCGGATAGCATTTCATAAGCTGGCTGGAGGCCTTCAGCTTCTCAGAGTACACTGTTCCCAAAGGCGTCATTTTGAATTGAAAAAAAATTATGCAAAGCTTTTTATCTTAGGACAGAGAGCTGTTTAAATCGCATACGCTTCACTTGTTAAAAAAATGTTTTACAAAGTGAATATATTTTTGAAGGTACAGATCTATGCATCATTCTTTAAAAAAATATATAACGTACTAGAATATACTAATGGTAGTGTCTTCATTACTAGTGAATATTAATATCAGAGTAACATCAATACATAAATCACTAAACCTAGAAACACTAGTGAACTGATAGGCAAAGAGTAAAGTAGTAATAATACATAATGCATTAGATTTCTTAGATTATAACTTACAACCTTACAAATACAACACAATATTAATCTATTGCAATGTTTATATAAATATAAGGACAAAAACACTTTTCTTATCCCGTATGAAAGAACAAATGCATATAAGTTCTTCCTGAGTGGCGTGGAATGGGTTGCCTGAACAAACCAGGAAAACCAGTAGATTAACATCATTTAAGACACTAATCAAAATGCAATGCTAGATCTAGACTCAAACCATGGATACACGCCTATGAGCCAGTAAACTTCTCTATGAGACGATCGTCTGTAACATGTAAGATACGATAGTTCACATGAAAGTCCCACTATTTAAAATCTATTTTAAGTGGACATTTTAAAACTTAAAACTCACCGTAACAAGAAAAAGTAAATCCACAGATGTATAATTTACTATCGCCCGTGAACCAGTTGTAAAACCGTCTATTTTGATTTTGACTAGTGCATTAAGAAAAGAAGAGAGAGAGAGAGAGAGAGATAGGGGGGCGGGGGGTAAAAAGTGAGGGAGAGATGGAGAGAGCGGGCGGGAATGGCGGGGAGAGACAAGGCGTGCCGCCAACCAAGCAGAACAAAATAATTTTTTAAAACATGATGACCCGCGAAAGAATTTGTCGTCTGCTGGTTTATACTATTCTTACCTACAAATCTAGATCTGCGAATTGATTGTCGAACAGTAGAAGGCTTTATGAAAAATAAAGCGTATAATCTCCTCGGAAACATCGCCAGGATACCGCGACACCTTGTCTAGTAATTATCGTGAGTGACAGATCTTTTTTTCTCTCGACTATTCCACAAGTCCGACACACAAACGTCTGATAATCAAGTTCAAAGAAGAGGGGAAAAAAACAACACAACTCTCTGAACAAATTATTTTGGCGCTCGCCCATCGGCTCGGGTTTTGATGTTCATGTATTTTTTCCCAAGACAAGAATTCATTGTAGCCTACAGTCTACAGTCTACAGGTTTCGATCGAACACTAAGCCAAGTGCTGAAAGCGCACAAACTGTAAGTTATTTTTTCATATCTCTTACAACAAATGTTACTTAAAGAACATTTCAGGACTAATATTTATGCCAAAATGTATGCTGAGCATTATCGTTAAGTTGTCACTCGTAGTGTTTTTGTTTGTTTTGAATATATATATTTTTTTTTTTGTATCATGCAGAATTAATGCTGTAAACATATTGTTACTTTTTAAAAATAGACTCTGTATCATAAATTATCATAAGGAAGATTTTTATTCCAACTCTACATTACATTAATAGTCTTGCGTGTTTATTAAAATTTGGCCACGGGCCATGTGATTTTTGTGCACAGAACTCATCCATGTTTTAAACCCTGTGGCCTTTTTTCTCCTGCTTGACGGTGCACGATGGCATGGCGGTAGGGCGCTGAATGCCCCGGGTTCGAATCCTGATGAAGGTTAGGATTTCTTTTTCTCCGGTCTGGAGTGTCTTCCTGTGTCTATCCAGCCCCCATTAGTGCAAATTAAAGGCGCGTGGACATTGTTATGGCCACATAATCCCCTATTAAGCCGTGGCTACAGAAACTTGCGAACACTGTTTGAAACTTTACTTTTTGTTTTGTCATTTGTATAAATAACATAATGGTCTAATGTTTAGGAACTAGGCTCCATCTGATCATAAATATTAGGCCTATAGTGTTATGTTCTGAGACGATACAATGTGGAATTTGGACTTAACCTGTTTTAGCTATATATTTACATGTATTACTTTTACTGCATAGGCCTAAACTAACCAGAGAATTTAAACGTATCTAGTTTATATAATTCCATGTGGCTTTTGATTTTCTGTTCTTTTCTGAATATCAACAAACTTGCAAATATTGAAGTAAAAGCTAAGAATACATTTTTTATTTTTTGGCCTTGAGACAGTCTCTTCATCACTTGCCACTCCGTTCCACGCTTCTTTCAGTTCTTTATCCAACGTTCTCCTCCAGGTGGTATTTGGCCGGCCTCTCTTCCTGTTTCCCCGTGTTTAATAAAAGAGATTTTTTTCTATACAAGTCAAAGAAAAAGAGAGACGGTCTAGTTAGTCCGTTACTATTCCATAAAAGCTAGGGGCAAGTGTGTGTCGAGTACTATCATTGGGATGCCTCTACTTGTGTGATTGGGTTATGTTAGTGTGTTGGACTCATTACTTAATTGTCATGAAGACGTGTGTGTAACCGGAGTCTCTATATAATATAGTGCATAGGTCGGCAGCCTAAGGCACGTTTGGCACGCAAAGCGATTTTCAATGGCACGCGAGAGACCTCCAAGAGGTGTTTTTTTTTATTGACAAAAAACAAAAAACATTTTCCGGTTCTGAATGAGGACAATTGACAGTTGAAGCCGATGTATCTGAATGACATAGCAACAAATTTAAGCGGAATGGATTTGCATTTAAACTGGAAATTAATATCAAAACATTTAACTGCATGTATATCCCTATATTAAGGAATATATTAAGATATAGGCCTATATAGTTGGACTTTTTCAGAAGTAAATTGAAACATTCAAAGCGGAGTTTTCTAATCAAAGGCTTTCAAATTGAGGGGCTAATCTTTTCATACCACATCCAGCCTAACTGTTTTAATATTACTACAACCTTCTTAGATGTATATCTTTTTTTAAGTGGAGGGATATCGGTGATTTTAAAATGCATAAAGTTGAATATTAAACATTTAAAAATGCTCATCCAAGTGTGCTCATTTGAGGAAAAATATCTGCAAGGAAGCTGCTTAGGAAAGTTACCTGCTATTCTGAACTGCTAGGCATTCGCTTTTTTAGTTTCACCTTTATGGTTCAACTTACACTTGTGAACAAATTTTATCGCACATGAAAGCTGTTTTAAGATTACTAAGAGGTCACTAACACTTGATCACTCATTAATTGATATAGACTAATTACAATTAAAATATTTGTTATGCTCATCTTCTTTAATTAAACATAAATACAATTGATTCTTAAACAAATTTATTTGTATTATTAATGTAATAAATATTAAAATAATAAATTTAATAAATATAGCACTCTATTATGTTATTTCTGTAATTATTAATGTTTAAAATAAAAACTTTTTAATTAATGCAGGAAATATTTATTTACAGTTGTTTAACATAAATTATTTTAATCCTCTAATAATTAAAATTTTGCAATGAAACCATAATGTTGGATTTATATAATGAAATAATAATTAGTAAGTAATATTTGTTATATTACAAAACATAAATAGTTTGGCATCACCATTGAATGAAATGTGGACACGTTTTTTAATTAAAGGGAGCTAATATTTCTAATATGTTTCTTTTTTTTTCTTTTATAAAAAAATAAATTGCTTACAATTTATAACATTGAAATGATCAAACTGTTAAAATTATTTGAAAAATATAAATAAAATATTACTAAAGTATTTATATGTATATTTTCAAACATTACACTAACTACTCAGTTTGTTTGATCACTACGTATCTATTCCGCTCAACGATATTGAATTCGCAGATTGGACATTTAATACACATTAAAAGTACATCTCAGAAACTGAGATCAAAATATAATTTACTTTGGCGTTTGGTAAATCCTCATCTTGACTAACAAATGATAATGTTTAGACAATAATTACCGTGAACGCTTAGTAATAAAATATTGTATTTCATGTAAATGCAAATAAAAAGGATGATAATCACAAACATGTTAATTAAAAAGCCTATAATCGATTTTCTCTATAAATAATGTCATTTGGTTTTGCTACGGAGTTAAATTGTTCTATAATAATATTTTTTTAAAGTATAATAGAGCAGGTTAACTTTCAGGCTGTTGGCACGCTGAATGATTTAGAAATCCTAGTTTGGCACACCAGCAGCAAAAAGTTGCCGCCCCCTGATATAGTGTAGGTTTATGAATGACACATGTGTGCATACACACGTGTATGACGCGCATCTAGGTGTAAGCACAAAACGCACGTGTCATGATTTCGCAGTACGAACTATACCGTCCTAAATACTAAACAGAAGACTTTACCATATCAGCCGATCGGACAAGCCAAACTCTTGGAGGCGTGATCCATCCGCTCACGTGACTATCACACGACACTCGGCACGCGCAACTATCTATATGTATCTCTAGCCAGTGTCCCAGGTGTGACAAGTGTGTTTATAGTGTGTACCCAGAGAGTTTCCAGGTTGCACCCGACGTGTGTCCCGAGTCCTTGTTTTTAATGGTGTGTCTGGATGTGTGATATTTTGCCGATGTTTCGATCCTTAAACACTTTAACCATGCTCGTATTCATTTCGGAAATGACGAGGTGACCTAATGGTAAACGGTTGATTTACATTTTTTGAGGTTCGTGATATAAGCTAGAGAAAAGTGGGACAATTTCTAAACTTTTAGGTTGGCTAAATGGAGATTGATGTGGTCATTGAATATCCTTCGTATTCCATGGTCAACTAAATCTGGTAAACTCAGTCAGCCTTACAGAACTTCAATGTCCACAAGAGGCACACCATCTCGTGGCCATTTGAAATGGGTTTTTTTATCCGGCAACACAAAGACATGACGTCATTAATTGTCAACTCGTGTAAACAAAGAAAAATCATGCTATCACGTGTTTTGAATCTAGTGCCACTTGTTTTGAATCTATTTCCACGTGTTTTGAATCTATTGCCACGTGTTATGAATCTATTGTCACGTGTTTTGAATCTATTGCCAAGTGTTTTGAATCTATTGCCACGTGTTTTGAATCTAGTGCCACGTGTTTTGAATATATTGCCACGTGTTTTGAATCTATTGCCAAGTGTTTTGAATCTAATGCCACGTGTTTTGAATCTATTGCCAAGTGTTTTGAATCTATTGCCAAGTGTTTTGAATCTATTGCCAAGTGTTTTGAATCTATTGCCACGTGTTTTGAATCTATTGCCAGGTGTTTTGAATCTATTGCCACGTGTTTTGAATCTATTGCCACGTGTTTTGAGTCTAATGCCACGTGTTTTGAATTTATAGCCACGTGTTTTGAATCTATTGCCACGTGTTTTGAACCTATTGCCACGTGTTTTGAACCTATTGCCACGTGTTTTGACTCTATTGCCACGTGTTTTGACTCTATTGCCACGTATTTTGAATCGGTACCCAATTCTTACTTTTAAACAATGGTTTAATAGAAGTCATTAAGGTCAAAATGTGTTTATTGTGTTCTCCTACAAAACTTCACTTCGGTTTGATGTTATTCCAAATGTCGTCACTATAAGAAACATTTCTTCGGTTGGAATTTAAATAAATAAAAAAAACAAAAAAAAAACAGATTGGCCTTCAACTGGAAAATTCCTTCCAAAAAAAGTAATATGGCCTTATGGCGAAGTAGGTCAATGTTCATCCTTACAAAATAAACTGAATACACTGAGATTGTCATATACAGTTGCAAGGTCCAACAGTGATCGACCAAGGTTATCTTGTGTCTCAGTCTCATTGACATCTCTCAGAAGAAGCGTGTGAGAATGTCAGAAGCCACCCGGATAATTGCTATTATTATCCCTGAAGTAGTTTTCACGAGGAGACACTTTAGTACACTTTACAATGCTACAATAATAATTTGTCATGCGCTAAGCATTGACCTATTTGGTTGTACACGGCAAGAGTGGAAATATCCGCAATTTCACGTGAAAATATCAATGACAATAGCGATCTAGTTTCACCAGCCCTAAAAGTCATGTATCGGATGCTACGGTTATATGATAAGTATTATGTTGTCAGCAAAAATACAATCCCTGTACCATTATCTTATAATCGGAAGAGGATGGGGGGGGGGGGGGGGGAGGAGCCCAATAGACCTGCTATATCTCTCAAGGCTGTTCTCCCGGGATGTGGGGAGGGGGAAATCCAATCGACTTGGCCCGATAATTTTAACCAACATCGACATACTTGGGTTTGAATCCAGTCTGAACATCTTTCTTTTTTTTTCCGGTTCTCAGGTTACGAAGATTTCTCTAACTCTGCCCTGCTCTGGGTGGTGTTTCTTATTCCAATCTGTTCTTGATGGAGTTTCTTATTCCAATCTGTTCTTGATGGTGTTTCTTATTCCAATCTGTTCTTGATGGTGTTTCTTATTCCAATCTGTTCTTGATGGTGTTTCTTATTCCAATCTGTTCTTGATGGTGTTTCTTATTCCAATCTGTTCTTGATGGTGTTTCTTATTACAATCTGTTCTTGATGGTGTTTCTTATTCCAATTTGTTCTGGATGGTGTTTCTTATTCTAATATGTTCTTGATGGTGTTTCTTATTCCAATCTGTTCTTGATGGTGTTTCTTACTTCAATCTGTTCTGGATGGTGTTTCTTATTCCAATCTGTTCTGGATGGTGTTTCTTATTCCAATCTGTTCTTGATGGTGTTTCTTATTAACATCTGTTCTTGATGGTGTTTCTTATTCCAATTTGTTCTCGATGGTGTTTCTTATTCTAATATGTTCTTGATGGTGTTTCTTATTCCAATCTGTTCTTGGTGGTGTTTCTTACTTCAATCTGTTCTGGATGGTGTTTCTTATTCCAATCTGTTCTGGATGGTGTTTCTTATTCCAATCTGTTCTTGATGGTGTTTCTTATTAACATCTGTTCTTGATGGTGTTTCTTATTCCAATTTGTTCTCGATGGTGTTTCTTATTCTAATATGTTCTTGATGGTGTTTCTTATTCCAATCTGTTCTTGGTGGTGTTTCTTATTTCAATCTGTTCTGGATGGTGTTTCTTATTCCAATCTGTTCTGGATGGTGTTTCTTATTCCAATCTGTTCTTGAGGGTGTCCCCAATTCTAATCTAATCTGGAGAGTGTCCCTAACTCCACCTTGCTCTGGAGGGTGTTTCTAATTTTAATCGTCTCTGGAGTGTGTCACTAATTCTAATCTTCTCTGGAGTGTGTCCCTAATTCTACACTGCTCTGCAGTGTGTCACTAATTCTAATCTGCTCTGGAGTGTGTCCCTAATTCTACTCTGCTCTGGATTGTGTCCCTTAATCTAATCTGCTCTGGAGTGTGTCCCTAATTCTAATCTGCTCTGGAGTGTATCCCTAATTCTAATCTGCTCTGGAGTGTGTCCCTAGTTCTAATCTGTTCTGAAGTGTGTCCCTTAATCTAATCTGCTCTGGAGTGTGTCCCTAATTCTAATCTGCTCTGGAGTGTGTCCCAATTTTTAATCTGCTCTGGTGTCCCTACCTAAAACTAATCTGATATGGCGGGTGTCACTAAATCTACCCTTTTCTGCAACATGTATAAGTAATAAATAAATATGTTTCAATATGCCATAAAGTGAACATTTTAAACATCGAACGTGTAACAAAAAGTATTTTTTTTTCCTTTTTAGAAACCATGTTTAGGCGTAATAAATAAATATGTATAAACATGCTATAAAGAAATCTATAAACATATCAAGGTAAAAAGACATATCTAAATGTATATTTTGAGCTCATGAAAATGAATCCATTCATAAAATGTGTTTTCTTTCAATGAACATTTTTTTTTTAGTTCAGGTAAATAACAAGCCTAAAAGCACTGACAAAAGCTATTGAATTCTTTTTGTATTCGCTGCCCCGCTCGATCACATTCGATCCACTCAACAGTTCAATGCTCTCGACAAGGTTCTCGTCAATTAGTTTCCCATGTCTCGTCTTTAACAAATAAATAAACTCTTTTTCAATTTCAACTTTATGAGCTGAGCACAATAGCGCCCGATCCTTTTTACACAGCGCACGCATAGGCTACACATACAAAACACACATACACATACATCACAGTTTTTACACATCATAATGATGGCCTTTTCAGTAAATAATGAAACATTGTGTAAACAAAAACCACGCATTAGACTTTGGACTGTTTTTTTTTTTAGTAACTAGTCTATGTACAAGAAATGGTATGTCTTTTCTCTATGTGTGTCTGTGTGTTCAGACTGTTTAGCTTTGGCTGTTTTGTTTGATTAAATTTGAATTGACGTTGGTGCAAACCGAACCTAAGTAACACTTTTGGTTTCTTTCACACGTGTATTTAGTACAGTCTATAAATAGTCTTTACGTTTTCCATGTTGACCTGTTTGCGAACTTCTACTTTACTATTACCGCGTCACGTTTTGGCAAGCGTTTTTTTCCCCAACGTATTTAATGTATAATGTACGACAGACTAACGCGCTGCCGCACGTCCACCGTGCCCCCAACCCCCCCCCCCCCTAATCCTTCAATACTAACCATTATTTTATGTTACGTATATCAATGTTTTGAGTCTTGTCATACGTTTTGATCAAATTTTTTTTTAAAGATGATATTGAGTTGTTGTTTTTTTTTGTATAGTTTTCTTGGTTAGATTTTTGGGATAGGCTAGCCTAGCGGTGAAGTCTCATACTTACATCCGGGGTTTGGGTGGTGTCCCAGAGTCCACCCTCGCCCTGATTGGTACCTGACAATAGTTTGGGGGGGGGGGGGGCTACAAATAAAGACGGCTAGGCGTTACGCTGGCCACACAACTCACTGTGCCGTGGCCACGAAAACTTGTGAACGCTCCTTGACAGACCCTATAGATAAAATTGGTCTAAATAGGCTACTTTACTTACTCCCCCCCCCCAATTGACCTTATATGTTGGTAATACATCGTGGTTCCCCCCCCCCACCCCCCAGTTCGACACAAAAATTGAGACTCACTGGCTTAGAAGTTTAAACGTTATAGTAAAGGTCGAGATAGTGAGATGACCTATATAGATGAGCGTAAAAATTATTTTAATGTAATTAACATGTATCAATTAATGAGCGTCTTTTCCTTGAATGCTGTTCGCTAATTTTTCAATGTCAGGTACATGTTTAGTCACTTCTGAGCGGTCCTGTTTAAGGGGCCTCATGGTATGGTTAAAACAGCTTTCATGTGCAATAAAATATGTTCACTAGTAAAAATTAAACCAAAAGCTGAAAGTAGAGCGAATGCATTGCAGTTGACAACAGATTATTTTCATAAGTAGATATTCATTCCAGATTTTCCGCAAATCACCACATTTTGATGTCCATTTTTCGGATGTTTCAAATGACAAAAAATGCCAATGTCACTCATAACAATAGATTCAATCACAAATCGCAAGTCCAATGATGAGCTATTTGCAAACAAACATTCCTGAACTAAATCTGTCGAAGTTCAGTGTGATTCCATGTAGTTCGCCATGCAGCACCAATTAATTATGCTAACGTACTTTGTTTTGACTTGCATTAAAAAAAAATTCTTGGAGGTTACTCGCGTGCCACTGAAAATCGTTCTGCGTGCCAAGTATGGCACGCGTGCTTTAGGCTGCCGTCCCCTGACTTAGACTATATTCTAGTTTAGAAATTTTAGCCTACAGTGTTTGCCTCATTTTCTTACACTTACTGTATAGTATAGACCACGAGTCGGCAGCCTACAGCACGCGTGCCAGACTTGGCACACAGGGCGATTTTCATTGGCACGCGAAAGACATCCCCCCCCCTCCTTTTCTCAAAATGAAATCCAGATCCTTTCTACAAGAAATTAACTACTAACGCAGGATGACTCGTAGGCTGTTTCCACTCTTAATATATCAGAGATCCTAATTTGACACACTATTATCAAAAGGTTGCCGATCCCTGCTGTAGACTATAGTTAACCCTATCTGTGTGGACGGTGCGAGGGTCCTCGGCTCGAATCTTACTAAAGGCTACACCTTCCCGCCCCCCGGGGGTCTATTTGTCTATTAAGCTCTAATAGGTTCATGACTAACGACATTAGTTGGAGCAAAAATAAAGACGTTTGGGCGTTGTGGAAACGACACAATTACTTTGCATTTTTGTTTTGTTTACTGCTCCAAACGGCCCTTTGAATCTATCTGGTCCTACGGGTTTACTTAACTACATGTTTGTCTATATTGTCCGTCTCTTTAGCTAACACAGAAGTTGTTCATGAAGGACTAATTCGTAATTTAACCTGCCAACTCCTTTCATTAAACCGGCGATACTGTTGTAGTTTTCTTTTTACATACCGGGGTATTTCATGCGCACATTTGTCCAAAAAAAAATTTTGTTGGCAGCGCACCTTATTAGAATTTTTTTTTTTTTAGCACATTTGGCAATAACGCAGTGTACGCTAACCGATTTATATATTTATTTCCAGTTTCCATAGGTACGCGACGCCATTCCACCTCAATAAACCAAACAACCGGTTCCAACCGGTCGACGTCAACATGTTTACTTGACAATTTCTTGACCTGGAACGTTGGGTCCATAAATTAAAAAAAAGATAGGTGGACTCTTTTACGGTCGTAGGAGTGGGGGTGCAAAGCGGGGGCGGTGAGACGCTTGTACTGAAATATCAAAGTTTCAATTTTTGACTTTAAACCGTCGAAAAAAAAAAACAACTGGACTGTAAAGTTAATTTTTGGGTCCTAAGCACGTATCAGATGAATTGTCTAAACCGTTTCTGTTCTAGCTTTTAAATTTTTTTTTGCCATAAGTATGATTAATGTTTATCTTATATGATCATGTTGTACGCCACAAACTTCTATGCGAAGTTATATGTCGTCCTACAAGGCTACTCTTAGCTCCGCAATAATGTTGGGAGTGTGGGGAGAGGGGCGCACCTTTCCTCCAGAACTTAGGATAATCTTACTAAAAACATTTGACCCGGATGCACATATGCGACTGTGCACCATATCTGTATACTTAACTCAAAATGGCTGTATCACTTACCTAAAAAAAAACAATTGAGTTAATGTTACAACTTCTTTCCTCACGACAAAACAAAACAAAAATAAACACACGTGACGCCTTGAATGTCGTGTTGACCGTAAATAATGACGTCAGGGGCCCCGATTCGTGAGGTTTGACAACACCTAGCTGTCCAAGGAGCAGACACACGTATAAACACACGTACCTAAACACACACACGGTACACATACGCGTGAATACAAACAATAAGATCAGAAAGTTACGTCGATTCTAATCACAGTCCAATAGAACCATTTGTTTTATTAATGACCTTTCCAAATGTACTACTGACAAAAAAAAAATCAATACAAGTATCCGAAACATCGAATTCCGATATATCGATATAATGGGATAAGGATACATAAGGATTCGTATGTCTATATCTCTGATCAAAGACTATAGTAAGATGGACCGCTTGCTTTAATATTTCCGATATTTGATGACTCGAATATCTTCTGTTCGGAATTTCTGATCGGACTACGTAATCGAGACCGGTTTGGTAATTCGCTAAGATTTTCTCAATGGAAGACTAAGATTAAAATCGAAAGGAGCATACAGCGGAAGTCTTTAGGGAAGTTTAGGAGTCATTAAATACAGTGTGCGCACGAAAAAAACAAGTGTTACGCTCTAAAATAGAGCGAGAGGTCCATCTCATTATAGTCTCTGATGCGCACCGGAAAACATGACGAAGTATTGAAGTCCGCGCATGCGCAAAGTAACTATTCAGTTCTAAAAATAGAGCAACCCGATAAAACCATACCCCTATATATGATAAATTAATATCCATAGATGCTAAATCAAAGTCCAATAGCCTAATGTATATGTGTGTTGAAATAGGCCTAGCGACCATCTAATTTGACATTTGCTAGAATTGTCCACAATTTTCCCCTTGGGTGGTCGAAAATAGGCAATTTGTGACAGAAGAAGGTTCATTAGTTAAATTAGATGTCATTGTTGTTGTTATTTTTCCTTATCTTTCTCTAAAAAACGTTTCTTCATTGAAATCCATGGACGTAACAAACCTGCAACGTCATTTTAATTGTGTGTGTGTGTGTATGTTTGTGTGTGTGTATTAGTGTAAATGTGTGTGTGTATGTGTGTGTATGTGTGTAAGCATTTGAGTGTGTGTATTCGAAGTTCGTGAGCCAAAATTGATATTTTTTCTTTAATTATGGACCACAAATCGATTTCCCAACATTGATTGACCGCCGATTGAGATTCTCCACCCCCACTCCCCCTCTCTCTCTCTCTCCACCCTGCATGCACCGACCACCCTTAACCGCCCCCATCCCAACCCGACATCCAACCACTACATTTCATTTTTAATCATTGCCCTATTTGTGTGAACGTGGGGGCGGGGGGGGGGGAGACGAATGGTGATTCGGGAAGGAGGGATTAGTTATTACTATTTGTGCGTAGGTACGTGAATATTTAGAATAGACATGGAGAGGTTTGGTTGCCGTTGGAAAGAGGGTGGGGGCGGGGGTTATGTCACCCCCCCCCCCACCCGGCGATTGCAAGTCACTTGAGCGTGGAGTGAACTAAACTTGAAGTAGTTAGTTCTGTGACTGATCGCACCACCACATTCTCTCTCCTCCCTCCATCTTTCCCAGACTGCTGCCGTCCACCTTACTACTGTGTATGTGTTGTATAGCAGGAGTCGGCAACCTTTTTTTGAAATTAGTGTGCCAAGGTATGATTTCTAGTTCATTTAGCGTGCCAACAACCTAAAAGTCATACTGATCTCTTCTTCTAGAAGAGACTTGAATAGCAGTTTTCAGATTCTTCCGCGTGCCATGGCAAATCGCTCTGCGTGCCAAGTTTGGCAAGCGTTCCTTAGGTTGCCGATCCCTGATGTATAGTACATACTTTTCTATCCTAAGGGCATCGAGAGTGTTTTTGTTGTGTTTACTTAGAGGGAGAGACAGAAAGAAAGAAGTAGATAAAGTAAAGTGCAAGAGATATATGACGAGAGTAAGATCGATAGAGTGATATTATGCAATAGGTTGAGATAAAGTTAAAGAGAGAGAGAGAGAGAGAGAGACGAGGGGGAAGTGCAAGAGATGAGTAGATGGATGGATAGACTCAAAACTTGCAAACTCTACGTCCAACGAAGAGTCCATAAATAAGCTCTAGACGTACAATAAAGTCAGTTACAACACAAACCTGACATATTTAATTACATGCTCCACTGATCTACAATACATGTACATAGTGGAAATAAACTGGATACGTGGGTAATATAAGTAAGTATATCACATAAACATGTAAATCCGCATTCCTGAAATCAATTTGCTATTTTTAAAGACTTTTTTTTTTGTATGCCAAGTATCTGAAAGCAATGAGTCTAGTTTTTTTAAACAGAGTACATAATAAAGATTTTGCGCTTGACTACCGCGGCTACTTTAAAGAAATACAATAAAATGAAAATAAACATGAAGGAATCAAATGTATACAATCAAATCATGTTTAGACAGAGATGACCCGAACTACGGGATTACGTCTGGCTAGTCCCAAATCGTATATATTTCATGTTCCGACCCGTCAACCATTCTTGTGCTAAGGGCTAAACCACACTATACTCAAGAATCACGTTTTGACTGTAATCATGATTCAGCGAAAAACTAGAATCTTGTTTCAGAGCGAATCAGAAATACACTGTTTCACAATCAGCCATGCCACACGTAAAACACGATTCACAGAAAATCAAGACGCGCAATTTTATTTTCAAGAATCAAGAAAGTGTTGAGAGTGACTGTTCTTGCCATGTTTGTTTTGTTTTTTAACCAGGCTAATGATCACATGATCTAGTTTGCGCTTCCCATTAGCTGACACAGATTGAATCAAGAATCGTGTTTTTAGTGCATGTTCTAAATCTGTGAATCATCGCGAATCATTGCTGAAACTGATTCTGGTGAATCACGTCTCGCGCTATGCCACATTTGAAACGGGGAAAATCGTCGTGATTTTTTAATTGAATCGCTGCAAATCACTGATTTTGTTTCTAGTGTGGCTTAGCCTTAAGGCTTTACAGCTTTGACCTTTTTTATTAAAATAATAACATACCCCCACCACCCTAAAAATAAATTAAAGGTATACAGGCATATACAAATATACCACATGAGGTGTCCCAAATTGGTTAGGGCCTTATTTTAAGACTGCAACGTTAATCAGGTTTAAGGTTCATTGTCATATAAAGTTCAAAGATCACGATGATTGTGGTCAGGGAGAAAAAACAACATCTTGGTCAGAATTGTATTGTTCTCAGAAGACACAATTAGAATGCTTACGGTTTAATAATTACCGTAAGAACTCAATGGGATAATTACCACAAGCACAAGATTTGAGAATTAAATCGTATACTTAATACAAACTCACCATCCTGGAATATATTGATCAATGTAGGCCTAACCCTACAGGCGTTTAGCTAGAGATATATAAAGAGAGCTGAAAAGCCCTTGTTCGTCTTTTTTTGTTGTTTTGTTTTAGATGCTATTTAACCCTTACAGTCCCGGGCGCGTATATAGCGGAACTAAAGGCAGCATAGATAGAAGTAGGTCGGTACAGGAAGGGTTAATGACAAGGAGCAGGGGTCGGCAACCTTTTGCTAATAGTGTTCCAATATAGGATTTCTAAGTCGTCTTTATCTTTACCTGTAGAAGAGACGTGAATCGCGAAAAGAATGTAGTTTTTTTTTTATCCTTTTATTGACCAGAATTTTTACAATGTTTAGAAGCTTAGTTATAAAGAAGGAGATTTGAGATAAGAATTTGAGTGAAAAAGACCTTATGGAAAAGCTTCTAGGTCTGTGGTTTTTTTTTTAATTCATAGTCTTAACAATGTAAATAAATTCTCATAAGTTGTGGCCCATCTTGTAATTGTTTCATTTCCTTATACTGCCTAATGAGTGATCAATTTAGTCCGAAAGGGTTAATTACTACTACCAGCGTCTGACTTAGTAGCCATCCACAAGTAATAGCCACACCACCATTTATAAGAGTACATGCTTAAAGCAGTGTGTAACCCTAACCCTAACCCTAACCCTAACTTGTGGTATATACTTTTCTTTCCTCATTCGGTGTTTCGGTTTTCAGTATTTCATGAATAACTTAAATGTGTGTGTATGTTACGTGTATGTATGATTGTGGAGTAGAGAATAATAGGGTATCGCGAATAAAAAAAAGGAGTTGTCAGATATAGAATAGTTGTTTTGTACCATATCTACCCCCCCCCCAACCCACACACACACAGATTCGCTCACCCATTCTTACTTCTCTTAAGAAATATATATATAAAGGAAACCCACTGTGTTTTTTTCTATGGCCACCTATTTAGTTGACAAAATCGAGTAAAGGCTGACTGCTGTTTTAATGATTGATGCTCTAGTTATTGAAGTTATGTGTTGTAAATAAAGTCACCGATGATGCTACTTTTGGTGTTGATGTTTATGTTATAAGATAAGATAAGATTATTTTACTTTAATCCAAACAAATGGAAATTTGACTTCATTACATAAATTCCGTCTTTTAGCTTATTTAAACAAAATAAAAATCATCTGTACTCAAGCACAATAGACATTCACGAATGGTATCCGGGCATGGAATGGGTTGCCTGAACAAACCAGTAAGACCAGTAGCTTTACACAGATGAGCGTAGGACGCAATAATCTTCTGTATATCGAAGGAGCGTCAGTAAAATATGATGTAATGTATGCTGCGTTTGCTGCCGTTGCAGATGTTCTTGTTGTTGAAGTTGTATGCTGTACATGAAGTTGCGGATGATGACAGTTTTGCTGTTGGTGTCCATGTTGGGATTGGTGTGTATGTTGAGTGTTCTCTTGCTGTTTATAAAGTCGTTGAAATTGATTTTAATTGTATACTTTCCGTTTTAAGCAATTTTCTACAAAGTTTATCTCTGTTTTGTTTTCGTGAAAAAGAAAACACATCTTGACCAACTGAAGAAGTAATTTTTAAAAGGGATCAGAATTTGAATAGCCTCATACGGAAGTGACGTTGTGTAGAGGAAGATAATAAACAAAGCATGACCGACTAGATTTAAATCTATATTTAACCATTTTGTTCAAAATAAGAACAGTTATATAACTCAAAACACGTGGCCATAGATTCAAAACACGTGACAATATTATTTTTCCCTTGTCGAGTAATGGCTACGAGATTTGGATTGTTGCTAGGGTGAGAGGGAAATTGTTTGGCGGAGGACTAGTCAGAGGACGTCTGCCGGTATGGGCTAATATATTATAGACCTTTTTAGTTTGACCCCGGAAAAGGGGCGTGGCCTTGAGACTCACTGACATATATTTCTTTTGGGGGCACAAAGATTTTTGTTCCTTCTTTCCATATAGTATTTTACTAAAGGTGTTGGGGGTTTTTAATGTTATTATAGTTGTTTTTGAACTTTAAACCATAAAAACACATGGAGATCTTAAACTAAGAACCTAGGAAAAGAATTGTTAAAAAAATTACGTTTAGAGCTTCTTTATTTTTTAAAGAAAATTTTTTTTAGACCTGGACTCTATGCTTTGGACCTTAATATTATGGTCGATTCTATCGTGATCACTGTGTCATTACTTTTTGTTGAGTTTCTTCAATGAGAATCAATGTAAAAAAAAAAATTACGTTTAGAACTAGTTTTGTATCGAAAAAAAAATAATTAGGCCTATAATGCTTTTATTACTGTAAGCTATTCAAGCTATTGCTTAACTTAGCCCTAGACCTAGATCGCTCGTTTTGATTAATAAAAAGGCAAATATAATTCTAGATATATTTCATGTTGAATGTTTGATAGAGACAGACGCATAAGAGCCGATGCATCTTCACGAATATAAAAACCATAGCCATAGCAAATATTATGTTAAACTTTAAAAAAATATATATTGTTCGTAGGAAGAGGCTAATATATATATATAATATATATAGGCCTATGTCGTATAGTCGGGCCTATGACCGTGTGTCGGCGTAGGCCTATGTTTTCCACATTGAATATGATATATATTATAGCCTAGATATAGATATAGATATAGGCCTATAGGCCTATTCATATTGTGACTTAGGCCTATTGTCATTTCATTAGTCCTATGCATGAAATATTATTCATTAACAGGCCTATAACTAAAAATTCATGAAGAAAACACGCACCAGTTTGCAAATATCAAATATATAGCATAGCATTCGCTTAATTATTTCATGCAATCGCAATCGGTTAATCAACACTTTTCTATAGTAAATAGTAAATATTTTCAATTGTTTAATAGTTTAAACTGTTTGAGCTTATAACCTTTAGGCTACTATAATAGGCTAATGTACTAATAGGCTAATAGTAATAGGCCTATAGGCAGGCTAATAATTAGGCCTATTATTATAGTAAACTATATGTGATAGGCCGATTCGATATGCTATATTATATTAAATAATAGTTATTATAATTTATAGGCCTATCCTATAGGCTAAGCCATAAGCCTATATTTATAATTTATATAGGCCTTTAGGCTACTTTAGCTTAGCCTATTAGGGCCTATAATACTATATAGCCTATAGCCCCTATAGGCCTACTATAGCCTATAGGCGGCTATAGGCCTATAGTCCTATCCTATAGCTAGGTCTAGGCCTACTAATATGTTATAATCCCGCTTAACTACTTCTACATACAATATTTTAACGATAAAACCCCAGAACAAGTCAAACAATTAGCATAAGCTTAGGCCTATATGGTACATAGACCTAGGCCTTTTCAGAATCAAACTATGATGAGCTTACTTTGGCTTTTCAAGGTTCTTTTGTGATTGTGACATCGAAATCGAACGATAAAAAAAATTAAAATAATTAAAAGTTACGATTTCTATTGCTACAAATAATAACTTAATACAATATAGCCTACGCGTTGATACTTCAACTTCAACACAAACAAAGCTTTATAAATATATAACTATGTTAAATTTTATTTGTATGCTTAAAGTTAAAGACGATTTACTGATCGCTCGACGCCAATCTGTATTAACATGGTGACATGGTTGATGGTAACCATAGACGCATTAGGCCTAGAATGTATAATAAATGTTTTTTGGGTTAAAAACTGGTTCAAAAGGTAAAAGAAAAGTACAGTTCGCTCCCTAGCTTCTGGGTATAAAGTTTTTATGAATTAGTTTTTTTGTAAAATGAAAAGCTAATATAATTACGCCCAAAAACCACTAGGCCCCCAGTAAAATAACAAAGGCGAAGAAGGTTTTATTGACAGCTTCTGCCCCCTAGCTACTGCGCATGCCTAGACATTGACCTCTTTTTTGGAATAATTAATAAAATGAAAAGGTCTATTAGAAGTATGTAGTGGTTCAAGGTCAAGGACCATTTAATAAGCTTGTTTAGTCCTAGTCACGTGGATTGGAATGCATTCTGATTGGCTTATATGCAGTGCAAAGCGGGTAGACCATGAAAAAAAAAAAGAAAACGGGCCTGGTTGGGACATGTGTGGGAGAGGGGGGGGTTAATCGGTGATAGTTGGAGAGGTCAGTTCGATATATAGCAATATACGTTTCAACTATAGCGATAGAATGCTACGTTGTACCATTTCCAGGTCACGCACCACGGAGAATCAATCAGATCTAGAACAGAAGCAACTTTAAAAACAAAGAGCTATACAACTTTGGTACAGTTTAGTGCCAGGGGGTGTTGGTCTTTAAATAAAGCGTTACTCTACTGTTCCGGGGGGCTCAACCTTTGGCAAACCAATACAAAACAAATAGCGACTAAACAAGCGTTGAATATGTTGGAAGTCGGCTAGTACTGTTCTGGCCACACAGCTTGATCTATGTGAACTAGATTTGTTCTGTCAGATTTACAACCATCAACCCCTTCCCCCCCCCCAATACCACGACCACCATCACATAATATATTTTCAACCTCCCCTTCGATTTTATAATAAATAAATATTCAGCGATTAGTGGGTGAACTCTCTCAGCCGTGACGCCAACATAATATATATATATATATAATATACATGAAGACTACACTGAAAGAACGTGCATAGTCACATCTTGGTCTATTTTTAGTTACGACCCTTTAGCATTTTTCGTCATATGTGTCCTACCCAAAACATGTTGTTTATCGCAGAGAGTGACTAGGCAGATTTTAATAATTGTACCCAGTCCCCCCCCCCCCCTCCGCAAAGAATTGTATCCACTGCGGAACAACTTTTGAATGATTTTTTTTTACCTCCCCCCCCCCTCACTCTGACATCTCCATTCCCCAAAATCAAGGCCTTCCACACAGCATTAAAAAATGCAATGTGCAGAAGACTAAATACAATTATTCAAACCTTGAAAGCAATTTTCGTGGCCCTTTTTAAAGAGGCCTGGGATGCTCAAGGGAGCCAACTGTGGAAACCACTAACTTATAAAAAATATTTTATGCTGCCTTTAGTTTCTTTTTGTTAAATAGTAACCCATACAACATATACACACATAAAATGTTTCGTGGTAAAAGCTAATCGAATTAAATAGAAACCTGCTTTTAATTTTGTTGTATAGTTTGATAGTAAATAGAAATGTTGACAATGTCGACCCTGGTTCTATCCCTACCGTCGTCTAAACCTTACGGCCCTGTAGGAGTTTTGCGTATCTATGCGTAAACCATTTTTTTGCATTTTTGTTATGCATTTCCGAATATTTAAATGAACTTCGATTTTGTGTTTGACAAAATCATCTGAAGGCTAATATTAGTTCGCGGTTAAGATTAAAAAGTTTTACCGAAAATATACAAAATTGCATACAAAATTGCAGATAAAGGATTGATAATAAAGTGTTTTTTTTAACTCGTTTAATTTTAAGTTGAGAGAATGACATTGAAGTGAATGTAGTGAATGCCAAAAAGACATGCAGTGAAAGTAAAAATGGAAAATGCAAAAATGCCATTATGATCTGTCTTGAAAGTAGCGAATGACATTTATGACATGCAGTGAATGCGGTGTATGTACACTACGGTACATCAAATAGTAAATTAAGTTAATGACGTATTGATATCCAATTCTATTATGCAGTCAAAGACGAGGTTTGTTTTATATGTCACGTTTCGTTGACTACATGTCATACTATCTTGCCAGAAACAGCTAACAACGAAATTGAACACTCTGTTTTTTTGTTTTCCTGGTACAGGAGCGTGTGACACACCACAGGATCACGTGAGCTATGGGGTCATTCTGGGGTCACGTGGACGAAGGGCTCTTCTTCATCATCATAGCCTTTTGGTGGATGATCCACGCTTTCAGGGAGTATATTCTGGTGAGTAACATGACCTACTTAATTCCAAGGCCTCACTACCACGCTGGGATTGTCATACTTGAAGGCCATCATCTGTTTTCATTATTTTTTTTTACCTAATGTCTTAAACATATTTTAAACTGTAGGACCTAGACACTTCAAACGATTTAGTTGTATATAAATACATCTTTGCTATAAAAGACTTCTCTAATTTTAATTAGAAATAAAACGTTGATTTTAAAAATGAGAAGGTAAATTTCAAGCCTAGGGCTGTGACGTATTGGGGATAATTTTTCCCCATTTGGCACTTGGGCACTTTGTCTACATTATGTAGATCACTTCTGCAATCGGAAAAGGTATCGGCTTCAAACAAAGAGCGAGTGTAACTATAACCATTGCGAGATTAGGTAAAAAAAAATGGCTTACTTGTCTATCGGATGCATTCTCTTATTTAAACAGTCTTGGAAAGATTTGGAGATGATATTAAGACAATGTTTAAACTAGAGTCTATCTGCCATTTGCAGCTGTTTGTTTTAAACTCTGTATTTGGTTATGCTAATATAAAGGCATGAAAGTAGTTTGTTTGTCGTTATAATACGGAGACATGGGTGGAAGATGTGTTTGTGTGTTTTTCTACATAGAGAGCTTCAAAGACAAAGAGTGATTGCCCTTCGAGGTTAAAGCTTTAAAGAGCCAAAGTTATCTTATCTTACATGTTACAGACACTCCTTCTTTAAAGACGACTATTGCGTCCTACGCTTATCCATGGTTTGAATCTAGTCCTGCATTTTTTTTTTGTATTGTTTTTTAATAATAATTGATGTTAAGTGTTCTGATTTTTCTGGTTAGTTCAGGCAACCTATTCAAAGCGCGTGTGCCACTCGAGAAGAAAGAGTACATAGGTTATACGTATTTGTTCTTGCTTATGGAATAATAAAGGTGTTTTTATCTTTATGTTTTATCTGAGCATTGTAACATATTGAAAGAGTGTTGTGTATAAGTCAGACGTTAATGCTCTATGTATTTTACTACTTACGCTCTGCCCTTCTCCTCTTGGTCGTTCTAGGTTTAGTGATATTGGTGTTACACTTGTTTGTTTTTAATATTCATTAGCTCTTTTCTGAAAACGCTATTGCCTTTTTTAAGATTTTTTTTTGTTTACGTTGATTATATAGTAACAATCTGGTGTGCCAATTTATTGGGGTTGATTCCCAGGACCAATGTTGTCGTCGGTCTCAAAATAAAAAAATAAATATTTTTCAGGTTCAAGATGGCGTTACCATTGAACGCTGACGAAAAAGATAGCGACTGGGCATTGTGCTAGCCAAACTATCTTTTTTTTCATAGTTTGAAAATGGCGAACTCTTGTGTTTTGCACGCTTCGTAGATCTTTAAAATATTGGATGTCAACTTGACTTTTTAATATGATTTTGTGACGGCATTCATTCAGCGTAAAAAAAAACAACACCAGCCAAGCAAAAGTAGTTGGTAGTTCATACAACATTGTTGGGGGAAATGTTGCAGTATCTCCCCTCCCCCCGTAAGCGGCGTATTGGTGAACTACGCTATATTATACGGAATGCGGCTATAATAGAGATATACATATTGTTACGAATCTCGGTCATAAATGAATGACGTAGTAAGGCATTGACCTCTTAACAAGTGCGTATCAGAGTCCAAAGCGACCAAGGTTTGACCTTTATGCCCTGAGGGCAGTTTAAATAAAATAATTCGTTCAAATCCCGTGGAAATTGGGGGATAATTCTGGATCGTAGTAATTATAGAGAAAGAGGTTAAAATGCGTATTAAGACCCTGTAGAATCTTCGATGATCGTTTTCTTTGTAAAGTTCCGACCTCCTTAAAGTTAGTTCAGTTTAAACGTTTGTAGAGTGAAGTCGCTATATTCATTTGTATATTGTATGCCATTGTATTGAAACTTATGTTGCCATCAGTTGATGAAGTTTATTGATCGTTTATATTGAGTCTACAATTTAAATAAAATTGTTTATTCAACAACTGGAGTTGTTTGATCTATCATTGTTGAGAAAGGTGTTGAAGATAATTATCACGAATATAACTACATTGCTGCATAGACCTGTCAGTCAAGGAACCCCTAGCTTGGGCTACAGATTAGCAGAATCTAGAGACTTCTAATAAAGATACAACTATATTCATTGAATCCGATTTAACGAGTCGTAATAATAGTCATCATAAAGAGGTCCATAACAATTTGCGGGCTGCGTCCGATATAGTTGTATAGTGAAGCATATATTCAAGTTGTGTTGTGTTGTGTGTAAAGCCGTGACCTACTGAGCAAGCCTAATAACGCTGAATTCATTCTTCCGATTGGAAAAACGTAAGTTGGAAAAATTTACCACTTTATAAATCTCTTAACTAAAGAATGGAATTTATTGAAAATCCAGAAGAAGAAGTTTTGAAAACTTTATCAATAAAGAAGTTAAAAGAGATCGCTGAGATCTTAAAGATAGAAGTTACTGAAACTACACCATCGAGGACTGTGTTGACACAGCAGATAAGAGATGTGTTGATTGCGAGTGGCAAGTTGAAAGTAGAATCAAGCGCGGAGGGATATCAAGTTGAAGGTCAGATGTCTGAACAGTTCCGATTTCAACTAGAAATGAAACGGCTTGAAATAGAAGAAAGACGTCTAGAAATAGAAAGTCAGGAAAGAGATAAGAAAAGTCAAAGAGAAAGTCAGGAAAGAATAGAGCTAGCAAAGATAGGAGCTACTAAAAAAGAATCTCATAGTGATGTAGAGATGGCCAGATGGAAAAAGCTAGTCCCTACCTACATTGATAAAGAAAGTGAAATAGCTAATTTCTTCCAGACCTTTGAAATTTCTTGCAGAGATTTTAAGTTCCCAGAAGATAAATGGGGAATATTAGTGAGAACAGCTTTTACTCAGGGAAGGGCAAGAGATTGTGTTCTATTATTAAAAGAGGAGAATTTAAATGATTATGAAATCATTAAAGATACTGTACTTAAAGCCTATAACCAAATACCGGAAAGTTATCGGAAAAGGTTCCGTCAGTACACAATGTCCCCTTACCAAACACACTTAGACTTCCTTAGAGCAGAAGAAAAGTTAATGGATCAGTGGATAAAATCCAGAAATATCTCCACATTAAAAGAAATGAAAGATATCATTCTGTTAGAGGATTTTATTAACAAAGTGAGGCCGGATATAAGAATGTATTTATCCGAGCGTGATATCACTGACCCACATAAGGCTGCTGATTTAGCTGAACAGTATGCACTGTGTCATAGGACAGCTGGTGAAAAGAATGTTAATAGGCCACAACGGCAAGCAGAAAACACACAAAAACATCGTGAAAAAGAGCATTTTGTGAAACAAAATGATGTGAATAAGAAACCTGTCAACAAAAACGTCCGATGTACTTTTTGTAAAAGAACAGGACATAGCATCGAAGACTGTTGGAGTATACGAAGCGACAAAAGACCTAACAAAGTGGTCATGTGCACTAGCCATAAACCAAAACAAAAGGTACAAGAAAGCGAAAATACAAACGAACTGAATTCGAAGAAAGATTCTTCTAAACCAGAAAAACTGAGGGTGGATTTGCCTGAGAGCAAAAGTCAGAAGGTAGAGAAATCTACAACTGAAGAAAGTGAGGATGAAGATCCTGCTTTTAAATACAGAACGGCTACGATTGGGTTCCTTGTAAAGGTCCCATATATCCACAGAGACGAAAAAGTAGACCAAAGTATTTTTGACTCGAACAAGAGTCTGAAGTCATCGAAAGATGAAAAACCACCCGAAAGTCATGGTCAAGGGAAGAATGAAACTGACACAGAGACCCTGTGCAGTTTTCAACCGTTCATTAGTGAAGGTTGTGTGGCCTTACAAAAGGAAGGACCACTGAAGTCCGTAAAAATATTACGAGACACAGGGGCATCATTAACCCTGCTGCTTAAAGATGTATTACCATTGAATGATAATACATTGACAGGACAGACTGTCCTAGTGAGAGGTTTTGAATGGAAAGATGAAGTACCTCTACATAGGATATACCTCTCATCTGAATTGGTGACAGGATATGTGACAGTTGGAGTAGTATCAAAACTCCCTGTTGATGACATATCTATAATCCTAGGGAATGATTTGGCGAAAGGAAAGGTGAAACCTGAACCTATTGTGACGGCGAATCCAGACCCTACTGTAGATACAGAGGAAGAAAAAGAACTTTATCCTGTTTGTGCTGTCACCAGAGGTATGACAACACAGAGAAAGGAAGAAAAAAATCTACCAGAAGAAAAGATAGATAAAGAAGAAGTAGAACTTAGTACTACGTTCTTCTCCAGTATTGTCGATGGTCATCAAGAAAATCCACAATCAAATAGATCGTCACGAAATCAGTTGATTGCTGAGCAGAAAGTAGACCCAGAGTTGCTACAGTTGCGTGAAAAAGCTGTGGACGAGAAGGAAACTCCTACTGATGATGTCTATTACTATATAGACCATGACATGCTAATGCGAAGATGGAAACCTGTGGACGCTGGTACAGATGAAGATTGGAGGAGCAAGGATCAAATTGTGGTACCCCCTAAGTACCGAAGTGACATCCTATACGTGGCACATGACACTCCTTTTTCAGGTCATCTAGGGATAAAAAAGACCTACCATAGGATCTTACCCTATTTTTATTGGCCAGGCCTGAAGAGAGACGTAGTCAGTCACTGTAAGAACTGTCATACGTGTCAAATGGTGGGAAAACCAAACCAGGTAATTCCAGTGGCTCCGTTGCAGCCAATACCTGCGTTTGATGAGCCCTTCAGCCACATCATTGTTGATTGTGTTGGACCTTTACCGAAGACAAAGTCAGGGCACCAGTACATTCTTACTATAATGTGCTCGTCTACACGTTATCCAGAGGCCATCCCCTTGAGGAGCATCACTGCGGAGAAGATTGCTGAGAGTCTGACTGAATTCTTCACTAGATATGGGTTGCCTAAATCCGTACAGACAGACCGGGGTACTAACTTTACCTCGAAATTATTCAGTCAAGCTCTTAAGACTCTATGCGTGGAGCATAGAACTTCCACTGCCTACCACCCAGAGAGTCAAGGAGCCTTGGAGAGATTCCATCAGACAATGAAGACGATGCTGAAAACCTATTGTCTTGAGTACCAGAAGGACTGGGACAAAGGGCTGCCTTTGGTACTGTTTGCTGCCAGGGAAGCTGTACAGGAGTCCCTTGGATTTAGCCCATTTGAGCTAATCTTTGGACATACTGTTCGAGGACCACTCAAATTACTTCAAGAAGCGTGGATGACCGAATCGGATCCCCCTGGACTGATAAAATACATAGATAAGTACAAAAATCGTTTATTTAACACCTTTGATTTTGTTAGAAAAAATTTGTCCACTGCCCAAAGGCAGATGAAATTGTGGTATGACAAAAAATCTAAAAAAAGAATTTTTGACCCAGGAGATAAGGTATTAGTGTTTTTGCCTTCTCCAGGTCAGCCTTTAAGTGCCAAATATTTTGGTCCTTATGAGGTAGAAAAAAAAATCAATGATGTAAACTATTTAGTGAAAACCCCTGAGAGGAGAAAGACAAAAAGACTATGTCATGTAAACATGATGAAACCTTACTTTCAGAAACCTGAAGAAAAAAAAATTGAGAATGTTAGAATAATGACCCCAATTGTCCAAATTAAGCCTGAAGTTCAGGATGAGCTACAAGATAAGTTTACTGGTAGTAAACTCCAAAACTCTACTATTCTAAGCAATTTGGATAACAAATTGAGTCACTTACCTAAACCAGAAAAGGCAGTGATCAAAGAGGTCATTAGAGATTATCCCTTATTGTTTCGGGATATTCCTGGTCAGACAAACCTGATAGAACATGATGTGATATTAGAAGATACTAAGCCCATAAGGCAACATACTTATCGAATCAATCCAATTCATCTGGAATTGGTGAGAAAAGAGATATCATATATGTTAGAAAATGGAATGATAGTCCCTAGTAATAGTGACTGGTGTTCCCCTATAGTTTTAGTTCCAAAGTCAGATAACACTGTCAGGTTCTGTACTGACTTTAGGAAGGTAAACGCAGTCACTAAAACTGATTCTTATCCAATCCCAAGGGTGGATGATCTAATTGATAGGATAGGGAATGCCAAATATATGACAAAAATAGATCTTCTCACTGGTTATTGGCAGGTTCCTCTTAGTCCCAGGGCACAGGAAGTATCCACTTTTGATACTCCTGATGGCCTTTATAAGTACAAAGTGATGCCCTTTGGCATGAAAAATGCCCCAGCATGTTTTCAGAAGTTAATAAATCATATCATTAGGGGAATTCCCAACTGTCAGGCCTATCTTGATGACATAGTGGTATATAGTGACACTTTTGAAAACCAAGTTCTACAAATCAGAGCACTTTTTGAGAAGCTTAGGATGGCTAACCTTACCATTAATCTGGCTAAAAGTCATTTTGCCCATGCCACTGTGGAATATTTAGGACATGTAGTAGGACACGGTCAAGTAAAACCTGTTGATGCAAAAATAGAGGCAATAAAAAAGGTATCCGCCCCAACCAACCGGAAACAAATTAGGGCTTTTCTCGGAATGGCCGGGTATTATAGAAAGTTTTGTCCCAATTTTTCAGTGATAGCAAGTCCATTGACAGATCTTTTGAAAAAGAATGTAAATTTTAAATGGACCCCTGAGTGTGATGAAGCAATTGAACAGATCAAATTGATTCTATCACATGCACCAGTATTAACTTCACCTTCATTTGAAGATCCCTTTTTTATGATGGTGGATGCTTCAAATGTTGGGATGGGTTCTGTTCTTTATCAAAAGGACAAGAATGAAATTGACCATCCTATTTGTTATTATTCCCAAAAGTTTAATAAACATCAAGTCAATTATAGTACGATTGAAAAAGAACTTTTAGGAATTATAAAATCCCTTAAACAGTTTGATTTTTACATCAGTGGATCACCACATCCTGTGGTTATCTATTGTGATCACAATCCCTTAGTTTTTTTATCCAAAATCACTGTAAACCAGCGAATATTGAGATGGTCCCTCTTTTTACAGGCATATCGCATTGAGATACGCCATCTGAATGGAAAAAAAAACGTAATTGCTGACTATCTTTCCCGATTGTAAAACTAATCTATATTTTTTCTGTATTAGTTAAAATAGATTGAATGAATTGTATTGACAAGCAAAAGATTGGGTAGACCTGAACACTGTGGAAGTAACAGGAACCTAGAACCTATGAATAAAACCTTTATGGAAAATGGAAAAGAGCAATGTACACCACTGAAAAGATTGGAAATGGAATGTTTTACCACACCAGTCAAAACCAGCAGTTGTTTTGTACATAAATTGTTACATTGATTTCTCTCTGAAAAAAATTAATAGTAGCCTATGCTTAACTCTTTTCTACTTCAATAATATTGTATTTGAAATGTCTTTGATGTAATCTAAAGAAAATAAGTACTTACTATTTAGTACTAAGATTGTATGAAGATAATATAATCTGCTTTGATTGATAGTTAATTAAGTAAATTAACCAAATTTGTTTCAAGTAAATCCATGTCTGCATGAAAGATAGAATGTTTCAATGTGAACTCTTTTAAAAAGGAAATAATGACGTCAAAAGGTCATGGTAAAATGAGAAATGAAATATTTTTAATGATTTTTGCTATAAACTATTTTAATTCGTGAACAGACTATGTTTAATGTTCTCAAAATAATAATAAATGAATTTGATTTTGAGATGATAGATGTTAAAGAATGCTCATTTAATACGATAACTATTTAATCGCGTAGCAATATTTTTTTTGACCTAGGCTGTGATGAGGTAAATTTGCATAGCGATGTCAACATTGTTAAAATCAATTGAGAATGAGAGAGAGAGAGAGAGAGAGAGAGAGAGAGTGCGAAATTGACCTACATTTTGGGTCGCGTCACAGACAGTTGTCTAATGTGTTAGTCAGCCTACCAGCATGTAAAAAAAAAAAAAATACTGTCTACACGAGCAATAATTTTTGTAACGTGTAATTAGGTCAGGTCTAGTAGTATTTTTTCATCAAGAGCGTTTTTTTTTTTTCTCCTTATGGAAAAAAAATAAGTCGTGTCTGAATAGACATTAAGTGATTTTTTCTTTTGTTGTTTGATTACAAATGTAAAAGATATTAGTTTATAATTAAATGGACGAGAGAGTTTTTATTACAGTGGAATGTTCAATGTAATAGAAATTATTAACTTGTATTATATTATATCTATTAAGAATGATTATGTATTTTTTCTTGTATACAAGATTTAGATAAACAATTTAATTGTCCATTGTTTTGAATTAAAAATTGAATGATTGAATGACTGTAGTTAAGCCATTTGATAAGATGAACTTATATTGCATATATTATATGTTATTGTTATCAGTTCGATTGAATTATTGGGATAGCCAATTGAATGGTATTGTTTTCCCCGGAATATTTTCTTTTATAATTATTCCTTAAAATTAACATTTTTTCAAATGTAAAAGAAATAATTATAAAACTTTAGAAGGGGGGGGGGATGTTACGAATCTCGGTCATAAATGAATGACGTAGTAAGGCATTGACCTCTTAACAAGTGCGTATCAGAGTCCAAAGCGACCAAGGTTTGACCTTTATGCCCTGAGGGCAGTTTAAATAAAATAATTCGTTCAAATCCCGTGGAAATTGGGGGATAATTCTGGATCGTAGTAATTATAGAGAAAGAGGTTAAAATGCGTATTAAGACCCTGTAGAATCTTCGATGATCGTTTTCTTTGTAAAGTTCCGACCTCCTTAAAGTTAGTTCAGTTTAAACGTTTGTAGAGTGAAGTCGCTATATTCATTTGTATATTGTATGCCATTGTATTGAAACTTATGTTGCCATCAGTTGATGAAGTTTATTGATCGTTTATATTGAGTCTACAATTTAAATAAAATTGTTTATTCAACAACTGGAGTTGTTTGATCTATCATTGTTGAGAAAGGTGTTGAAGATAATTATCACGAATATAACTACATTGCTGCATAGACCTGTCAGTCAAGGAACCCCTAGCTTGGGCTACAGATTAGCAGAATCTAGAGACTTCTAATAAAGATACAACTATATTCATTGAATCCGATTTAACGAGTCGTAATAATAGTCATCATATAAAGAGGACCATAACAATATATACTGCCTTGTTAACAAAACCAACAATGTTAATTTGAAAAACGAAAAATATTGGCAGTTGAAAATGTTGTTATTAAAACATGCTTACAATATATGGTTTAGTAAGTCACTTTAGTATGTATTTACTTTATGTGATTACATCTCTCTATCTCTCTATTTATCTATCTATCGTTCTATCCATCCATCCATCCATTTATCCATCCATCCACCCATCTATCTATCTATCTATCTATCTATCTATCTATCTATCTATCTATCCATCTATCCATCTTTCCATCTATCTATCCATCTATCCATCTATCTATCTATCTATCTATCTATCCATCTATCTATCTATCTTTCTATCTATCTATCTATCCATCTATCTCTCCAGCTATATAAATCTATCTTATTGTCTATCTAACTACATCTGTTTATCTATGAATCCATCTATATAATATATAAAATATAATATATACATGTTTCAAACGCCCAGTGTACTTTAGCATGTCGCCATGAAGCGGGTGAATTAATGTGTAAACTATCCATCATTGTATTCCACTAGGCTGAAAGCCGAGGCAAGACCATGAAACCAAACATCCACTATGACGTTGTCATTAAAAGACCACTCCCCATTGAAATCATCTTCAAGATATTATTCCCTATAGTAGGTATGTGATTTGATTATGATTTGTGACATGCACATGTAAGGGATTGTTTGATTGAACTTATATTTTCTAAAGGACTAGCTCACAATTCACACAATATTTATAGAATATAATAAATAGAAAAAATGCACGTAAATTAAATAAGAAACCATTTATTTAATTAAATTGTGCATAAAAGGGGGATAATCAACGAAACAAAATTTTCACGAATATGAAAACAAGAAATTCAGGAGTTACCTCTCATGTTTTCAGACACTTAGTAGGGCTACACCTGATATTATTTTTAAATTATTATTATTATAAATAAAAATGCAAGACTAGACTCTGACCACGGATGAGCGTAGGACGCAATAATCTTCTTTATAGAAGCAGCGTCTGTAATTTATCAGATAATTATTTTTTTTTAAATAACATTTGTACAAGGTTAGCAAAGTCGACAGCGAGCTCGACTCCCAAGCGCCGCATCAGGTGTTCGACCCTCGGTGCAGACAGCTATAAATCCACCGCCGACTTGGAGAGGAGATGGGCGCCCCCAAGTCTACCAAGCCCAAGAGTGTCCAGTGTCCATTAGCTCCGCCCAACGACCGTCAAGGTTAAGGGACTAAAAAAAAAAAAAAGACTCGAATTACATTTATAACATAAACACAGTTTCTATTAAAAACCCTAACAATTTAATAAATAAAATAAAGACCTTGATGAAGTAAGTTTGCAGTAAAAAAAAAAGTGGCTTAAGAAATGTATTTCTATAAATATAACTACCGTAATTTCAGACCCTATTATAAACTACAAACTAAATTGACCGGCGTTGACTGGGTGAAAAATGCATGGGCCTATACTAATAGCTACATATATTAATTTTATAAACTACAATGAACAATAGACTTTAATAATAGAAAAATAAATTATTTACTGAAAACATTTTGGCAAGTAATTAAAAATAAATATTGTAATCGGGTTAAAAAATAGGCATGTCTTTTTATTTTAAAAAGTTATGACTGTCCCTAAAAGCTTTAATGACATTCTTTACTATCTTTAAAATAAAGTAATATAAATGGAAATGTATAACACGTAGCCTATATATATATATATATTGCTATTAAAGGAAAAGAAAAAAATATGTTCAGTGGGGAATAGAATCCATGTGCCCGTATCGCAGTTTGGGCTGCTAACCACTCAGCTATGGAGGACATGAGAAGCAAGCAAGATCGCAAAAGTAAAATAAAATGAGGCAATAAGGTCACGTGTCGTACAATTAAATTAACCAATGAGAATCGGAACACACACACACACACACATCTTACTTTATATATATATAGATTTATACAACTGTATTTCTTCTAACTAGAAATTAGTTCTCTTTTAACACTTAACATGCCAAATTCGACTAAAGTCGAATTTACAAAACTCTTTCTGTATGCCAAATTCGACTTTAGTCGAAAATCATAGTGGTCTTAAGAAATGGATCAAAATCATAACCGAATAATGAATGGCATAGAGTTTGGACAGTGTATCATGACTGGCATGACTATCTTAACCTCAATCACCAGTATTTTCGGTTTTATTATTTGTATGCGTCACATATCCAACCGTCGGTTATAGCTGTACTCAATAATAAGTAAACAGTAATGAAGGAATAACTTTGACTCGAACCAAACGTTATTCAAACTATTTACATGAGAGTCTAACATAAACAGTATGATAGATAACGTAAGAGAACGCTATTCTTCAACGGAGTAATTATGTGACGTCACAGGCACCTATGACGCGTTTTGACTTTGACGCTCAAAACCGAACCACGTGGATGTTGCATGTACAATCTTGTTTATGTTTATCTTAGTACTGAAGCCGATTTATGTGTCCTTTTATGTTTATAGCTTGTTCTGGTGTGAATTTCAAACATTTTAGTATTATTAGTATTTACTTTTATTGGAAATATACTTGAAATAGATCTATGGATGATTCTATTGTTTATCGAGCTGATTATGATTCCGGTGAGAAATATAATTATGACAGTTGTGAATTAGATGATAATTTAGATTTAGAAAGAAATTCAGGTGATAACATTGATTAAGCCGGTGAAACCAATGGACCACTAGCACCTGCTCGCATTGATGCTAGATCGGCTTTGAGTTGTGATAGGGAGCAATGCAACGAATCAGTTCATTCTAACTGGGAAATGTTGGAGAGGAATGATTTCGTTGACATAAATAGCTGCCCCCATTCATTAGTAGACAAGGTGTTCTTGTCGATACCAACAATTTTGAGGCTATTGATTATTTGTTTTTCCCTGATACTTTAGTGGAGCACATAATGCATGAGACTAATCGTTATGGTGACAAGGTAAAAAGTGAAAAATGTGTTGGGAATGATGGATCCCACCGTGTGAAAAGCTGGAAGCCATGCGATATGGATGAGCTATCGGCCTTTCTTGGCATTCAGATTGCGATGGGCTTATGTAGCAAATCATCAATAGATGATTATTGGGCAACAGGAGCTTGGCTCACATACACCCCTTTTACTCAAGTAATGGGAAGAAATAGATTTCAAATTCTCAACTCATTTTTTTCATTTCAACAATAACGAAAACAGACTAGAAAGGGGGCAGGATGGATATGATCCACTCTTCAAACTGCGACCGTTATTGGACATTACGGCACCTCTATACCGACAAGTCTATGGACCAGGACAAGCCCTTTCAATAGATGAGTCTATGGTGGCATTCAAAGGACGTTGTTTTTTCAAACAGTACATGCCATCTAAACCAACTAAATGGGGCATAAAGGCATTCATGTTGGCTGATTCAAAGTCTTTCTACTTTTTGAAGTTTATAATATACACAGGAAAAAATACATTTGTGATAGAAGAAGGCAACACTTTGCGTTCACAGATTGTATTTGATCTGGTTGGCGGATTAGAGGGAAAAGGCCATATAATATACACAGACAATAACTATACAAGTATTTATACATATTCTAGTTTGAAAGTGAAAAATCTAGGTGCGTGTGGCACAATTCTGGAAATCTCAAAGGGTTATCCAAAAGAACTGAAGAAAAAAAAATTAAGAATGAAAAGAGGTGATCCTCCCATTTTTGCTAAATCAAAGGACTTGATCGTAACAACGTTTTAAGATAGCAAACGTCTCAGTATTCTATCAACTGTGGGAAACAACACAACTACAGTGAAGCGCATACGAGACAGAAAACAGCCAGAAGGTTATAGAACATTAGGAAAACCTACTATCTGCCAGCATTACAATGACCATATGGGTGGAGTGGATCATTTTGACCAGATGAAGGTTAGCTATAGCTATCCGCACAAATCAGTCAAGTGGTACCACTCAGTATTTCATTATATCAAAGAAGTAGCTTTGATAAATAGACAAATTTGTTACAGGCTAAACAAGGACGCTTCCATGACAGCTAAAAATTTTAGGGAACTAGTGCTTAAATCTCTTATCCAGAACCAAGTGAATAGGAAAAGACAAAAAAGAAATACTATCGCCCCGACCCCAAACATTGATGACAGATTAACTGAACGTCACTTTCCCAATACGTACACAGTCAAATCGTACAAACCAAACTGTCTTGTATGTAAATCCTGCCAAAAAAGAGCCCAAACAAGATATTACTGCCCTGTTTGTAACGTCCCTCTCTGCATTGTGCCATGTTTTGAGCTGTATCATACAGCTGTGAATTATAGCACTGTTCGTCAGCGCCAGCCACAGCAGTAAACTTTTTATAATGTGTGGTTTCAAAAATGTATAGTATAGTTCTGTACATTAATTTTCATTTATATTGGTATTTTTTTTTATTCCATTATTTGGTTGCAAAATAGTCAATTAATCTTTTGTTGATGATGAAATTAAATTGTATAAATGTAAAATTTATTATGTATAGTTCTTTAATTGATTTATGGCTTAACTTATGCATTGAAATTATTAATTAAAAGTCATTGTTTGATATTAACTTTAGAAGACAAGTTCTTTCTATTTTTCTTAAGTTTATTACCATATTGCTAAGAAGCTGCACAAGGAAAATAAAAGCTACTTAAAAAAATATGTTTCCTATAGATATCACAAATATTCAAGGAAAGGTGGCACGATTTGGCACAAAACTCAATTTTTCAATATGGTTTAATGTAGATCTATGTGGTAGAAATGTAATCTGTCAACATTGACCAATTACATATTTGTAAAATTTACAGTTTTAGTAGACTGACAGAAAATTGAATAAAATCGTTTCACATTTCACGGACCAAACAAATGGCAAACGGACATAAAAACTACTTTTTTATTGCTAAATTTGTTTTTTTCAAAATTAGTTTGGTCTTCTAGCTTTGTTCTATGGTGCAACAATAAAATAATAATTAACGACGGCTCTCAAAATAATAAAAATGGACACAAATACATATTTTCCTATAAATGACACAAATTCAAGATGGCCGCCATGGTCACGTGACACTAATTTGCATGAAAACTTTATTTTCAAGTATGGTATTCTGTTTTACATATATGGTAGAGATTTCACAATTCGACATTGAACTGTTACAGATTTGTACATGTTCAAAGATACTAACCAGTTTTGGTAAACTAGCAGAAAATTGAGCAAAATCGTTTCAAAATTCATGGACAAAGCAAGGTGCGAATTGTAATAAAAACTTCTTTTTTTTATTGTTGAAATATTTTTTTTTACTTAGTGTGGTCTACTGGCTATGTTTATATGCTGTAATATTGCACTTATATTTTCCGAAGGTTCTCAAAGAAGAAAAAAAGTGGACACAAGTACATATTTTTCTATAAGTGTCACAAATTCAAGATGGCCGCCATAGTCACGTGACACTAATTTGCATGAAAACTATATTTTCAAGTATGGTATTCTGTTTTACATATATGGTAGAGATTTCACAATTCGATATTGAACTGTTACAGATTTGTACATGTTCAAAGATACTAACCAGTTTTGGTAAACTAGCAGAAAATTGAGCAAAATCGTTTCAAAATTCATGGACAAAGCAAGGTGCGAATTGTAATAAAAACTTCTTTTTTTTATTGTTGAAATATTTTTTTTTACTTAGTGTGGTCTACTGGCTATGTTTATATGCTGTAATAGTGCACTCATATTTTCCGAAGGTTCTCAAAGAAGAAAAAAAGTGGACACAAGTACATATTTTTCTATAAGTGTCACAAATTCAAGATGGCCGCCATGATCACGTGACACTAATTTGCATGAAAACTTTATTTTTAAGTATGGTATTATGTTTTACATATATGGTTAAAATTTCATGCTTCCACAATAGTCCATTAATTTTTTATTAATTTTTTTAACTCCAGACATTAATTTTGTGAAATTACCAAAAAACGAGTTGGCAGTGCAGCACATTTTGCGTAAAAAACCTTTGGCATGTTAAGTGTTAAATGTATCACAAAAAGAAATACATATACAATTATTCAGTATCATACATATAGTGCAAGGGAGCTAATATATTCAGGCAAATTATAAATGAAGAGTTGTTTTCCCTTTATAATTTTAACATCTAAATTCTGGTGTGACATGCAGCTTCCCAACATGATAGATTAGAGATTATTGGTGCTGTTTTCTGATGTCACTGTTGAAAGATTTATCGTTGCGCCTTTTTGCTTTAATTAATTTATTGTATCTTTTGGTGTATCTTTTGGTGTATTTTTTTTTTACGTCTCGAAAGACTATAATAAAATGGACCGCTTGTTCTATTTTTCGAGCATATTATAATCGATTTTTTTTTCGTGCGCAACCAATAAGGATGTCTTGAATGACTTCTACCCTCCTACGTTTGCAATAAATGTTTCCGCTGTATGCAACTTTCGATTTTAATATTAATTTTCCATTGGAAAATCAAAGCGAATTACTAAACCGGAAGTCTAGAGCAGGTATCGGCAACCTTTTGATAATAGTGTGCCAAAGTAGGATTTCTAATTCATTCAGCGTGCCAACAGCCCTAAAAGTCAACCCAATCTTTTTATGTAGAAGAAACTCTAAATTGTCTTTTTTGGTATCTTGCGCATGCCATTGAAAATAGCTCGGTATGCCAAGTCTGGCACGCGTGCCGTAGATTGCCGAACCCTGGTCTAGAGGACTTGGTGCGATCGGAAATTCCGAAACTACGTGTTTCAAGTTATCAATTACCAGAAAATATCAAAGCAAACGGTCCGTCTTATTGTAGTCTTTGACATCTTCTGGTGTTTCTTTTAGTGTATCTTTTAAAAAAAAAATATTTTATGTATCATTTGTTGTATCTTCTGATGTATCTTTTATTTGTTGACGTCAATCTGAAGGTTTTCTTGGAGAGTTTCTGGACGGCGGCGTCAGGTTCCAGGATGAGAAAGGAAACTTTGTCAAGTTGATCTATCAGCAGCACATGACCATATATGGCATCTTCATAATTCACGGTATAACAGATCTGATGGCCTGGTTCAGAGCGCCATTGATTCCACGTGAGTCGTCAGTTCTAACTTGTAGAACTCTTATTACTGTTTACTGTTGGAAGAGAATTCACAACATTGTATTTCCTCTCTCTCTTCCTTTTCCATCATTCTCTCTCGCTCTCTATCTCTCGTGTCACTCTTTTTCCTTTCTTTTTCACTCTCTCTCTTTCTCTTTTTTACCCCTCGTATCTCCAACCATTGTCTTTTTTCTTCCTCCCTATCCCATTCTTGGTTTTCGACTCTCCCTTTTCTCCCTTGGTCTGCTCGCTCTCATCCTCACTATCTTCACTCTCTCTCTTTCTCTCTCTCTCTCTCTCTCTCTCTATCTCTCTCTCTATATCTCTATCTCTAACACACACTTTCTCTCACAATCTCTCTCTCTATCTCAATCTTTGCATTTGCCTATCACTTTATATAACATTTATTTGTATTTCGCATATCTAATTTTCGCATATTGTCACCCAATTCGAAACAGAGAAGATTTAAACAATTGATCAGATAGAAGAAGACATTTGATTATATAAATGAAGTGAATAAATATACAAGCTATTTCAGAATTCATAAATATCTCCACAATTTATTTATTCCTAAATTGATTTTACAATTGCGGACAGAAAGGATCATAGATTAAATCAATTTTCAAAGTTTTCATGTAGATCTACATAGATCCAGTTTATTTTGTTTTGTCATGTGTATGTTTCTGCAGACTTCAATTACATGACGGCGTTTCTGTCCTTCATGTGGTACGGTGTGGCATTCTACTACCACGCCAGCATGCACGGCAAGGAACCCGTGGAGACCATTGTCCACATACTGCCCATCTTCATCATGTTCGTCATCAGTGTGGCAAGTAAGTACTTAGTCACTGTCCACATGTTTGACCATCATTGTGTCGATAAGCAACATGGACTTACTTAGAAAAAACAATAACACTTTCTATAATTCCATATTTAAAAAAAACAACAAAGATATATATATAATTCCTTTTCTTCCCAAGTGGTATCCAATCGGCTGCCTGAAAAATCAGGAAAATCAATAGCTTAACATACTTAAAAACACTAATCAAAATGCAGCATTAGACTCAGACCACGGATAATAGTAGGACCCTGGAGCTCGACCGAAACCAAATTTTTAGTTTGAAAACTAATCCATACCGAAAGCTATAAATTAACTTTTTGCCTACACAATAATTTTCTGTATGGAAGGAGCCTCTGAAAACATACACGATAAAAAAAGATCATTTATAGAGCTCTGTAGTACATGTAAATAGTTGGGCCATATGACAACTTTATATTTGGTGTTGTTTTGTTTAAGCTAGCAATATTTTAAAGTCGTTTGGGACATCATTCCTAGACTCATGTCTTGGTTATCTCGGCCTTCATACTTTCCACTGTTTGTGAGGATATATGTATTTAAATTAATGTTTATACTACTTCCATTATAACTGACTATATGAAACAGATAAAACACAATGTGTCGGAAGCTTAATTATACTGGAAGTAACTGTTCAAGACCATTATACTCACACTTTCCTCTCTTATGGTCAGTTTTACTGGAGATCAAGTGGAGACAAGGGGTCTGGACAATGGTCATCCGCTCCTACGGCGTACTCACGCTGGGCACATGGTTCTCTCACGTGGCCTTCATGCTGTACGTGCACGACAGATTCCCAGGTAAGTGTCTCTTGTATACTATTAGTATAGAGCGACACCAAGCGGAGAAACTGCAACGTGTGAAAGTCACCCTTTTAATGAGGAAAAAAATACAATAATGAGAATTAACAGGAAAAGGAAAAAAAAATACTGTTCTGAAATGAAATAAACATACATGTTTGAATGTTTAATTCTGTACTATAAGGCTTTTGAAGCTAAAATCTTGTGCCGCAAATTTAATTTATTAGTAAAATAATAGTTAAACTGTCTCAAAATGTAAAAATCTCAAATAAAGTAAAAGGACATAGTGCAGGCCACACAATCCCATAGTATGCCGTGGCCAAAGAAACTGGTGAACGCTGCTTCACCGGCCCTATGGATCAATTGGGTCTGACGAGATACTTTACCTTTTACTTTTACTGTAATTATATTCTCATAAGTAACTAAGATAAAACGATTCAGCTCCAGCCTATTAATAATTAGGATTAGGCTACCGATGTGTTGGTAGATTAACAAGTAATTTAGGCTTAATAACAACAACAAAAAAAACACCACAATAAAACAATATCAACTCTTCTCCAGGTGGCGAGGCCTCCAACCTGGACAGGACTGACCCAAACAACGTAGTCTACGTGAAGGCCATGTTCGGGCTCCACCTGTTGGCCAACTTGGTCATCAGCCTTCTGCTGTACGGACTTGTCTACATGGCGCTCAAAATCCGGTTCAAGATTTCCATTAAGGTTTGTAATCAACTTATAGCACCGTCTCCATCACTGTTGTAATAAGCTAGATACTCATACAAAGTTTGACTCTTTGCCAAAACTCCATTTTAATGCCTTAATTTAGATCGAATTGATTGGCATAAGTGCAATGAGATTATCCATGGGAATGCAGTTTAGAAGCGCTGCGAATGATTGTGGAAAAATAAAAAAAGAGATGTCCATGTACAGTGAATGCTTGTTTGAAATCATGTGAATGCACGCCGGGACAGTTTTGAATTACACCTTTATGATTATAGGAACATTTTTGAAACACAGTGTATAATTGTAGAAATAGTTTAAAAATACAGTGAATAAATGCAAGAACTATTTAGCATTGTAGGAAAAATTTAGAAATACAGTGAATAACTGAACTGTGTAGAAATACAGTTATTAAATGCAATAACTATTTAGAAATACAGGGAATAAATGCAAGAGCAGTTTATAAATATAGTGAATAAATGCAATAACAGTTTAGAAAAACAGTAAATAAATGCAAAAACAGTTTAGAAATACAGTGAATAAATGAAATAACTATTTACAAATACAGCGAATAAATGCATGAACAGTTTATAAATATAGTGAATAAATGCAAGAACAGTTTAGAATTACAGTGAATAAATGCAAGAACATTTTAGAAAACTGATAGGAATTAAAGTTTAGAAATACAATGTATGAATATTGGATCAGTTAAGAAACACAGCAAATGATTGTTGGAATACTTTAGAAATGATTGGGACTTTATTTTGTTGTAGTATTTTTTTCTCCATGTACTTAAGCGCTTACATCTGTAATACATGAAAAGAAATTTCAAGAATACGTTTGTGCTTTTTTTTTCAGATGCCGAAATATGGCATGGAGACGGAGAAACACTTTGTCTTCAAGAATACACACTACAGGCAAGTTAAGGGCGACGATTCGGGGCACAAGTGTCACGACACCAGCTCCGAAGGCAGCTCCTTTCTGATGACCAACGATGGACAGGCGATTTAAAATGTCAGGGTCATATCCTCCGGCCTCCGTCGCCAACAAACTCTGCAAAGAAAAAACAAAAACAACACTGTGCCCTCTCCGATTGCTCTGTTATGTGAATTTCATTACACGTAACAGTTATGAGATTAATGAACCATATATTCGCTTTGGTTTGTCATAATATATAACTCGTATATAATAAGAAAACTCTTTAATTCGTGAATCCCTGAGACGTTCCCTATAAATCCCGTTCACCAAGTTCCCTATAAATCCCGTTCCCCAAGTTCCCTATAAATCCCGTTCCCCAAGTTCCCTATAAATCCCGTTCCCCAAGTTCCCTACCAATCCCGTTCCCCAAGTTCCCTATAAATCCCGTTCACCAAGTTCCCTATAAATCCCGTTCCCCAAGTTCCCTATAAATCCCGTTCCCCAAGTTCCCAATAAATCCCGTTCCCCAGGTTCCCTATAAATCCCGTTCCCCAAGTTCCCTATAAATCGTGTTCACCAAGTTCCCTATAAATCTTGTTCACCAAGTTCCCTATAAATCTTGTTTACCAAGTTCCCTATAAATCCCAATCCCCAAGATCCCTATAAATCCCGTTCCTCAAGTTCCCTATAAATCCCGTTACCCAAGTTCCCTATAAAATCCGTTCCCCAAGTTCCCTATCAATCTTGTTCGACAAGTTTCCTATAAATCCCGTTCCCCAAGTTCCCTATAAATCCCGTTCCCCAAGTTCCCTATAAATCCCGTTCACAAAGTTCCCTATAAATCCCGTTCCCCAAGTTCCCTATAAATCCCGTTCACCAAGTTCCCTATAAATCCCGTTCACCAAGTTCCCTATAAATCCCGTTTCCCAAGTTCCCTATAAATCCCGTTCACCAAGTTCCCTATAAATCTTGTTCACCAAGTTCCCTATAAATCTTGTTCACCAAGTTCCCTATAAATCCCGTTCCCCAAGTTCCCTATAAATCCCGTTCCATAAGTTCCCAATAAATCCCGTTCCCCAAGTTCCCTATAAATCCCGTTCCCAAGTTCCCTATAAATCCCGTTCCCCAAGTTCCCTATAAATCCCGTTCCCCAAGTTCCCTTTAAATCCCGTTTCCCCAAGTTCCCTATAAATCCCGTCCCCCAAGTTCCCTATAAATCCCGTTCACCAAGTTCCTTTTCAAAACCCGTTAACCACGTTCCCTTCAAATCCATTCAAACGTTGTCCAACGTACACGAGAAGCTATTCAGACTGCATGCTAGAAGATACAATATGATATGATGTCATTCAAAAAATATGTTGAATCATCTCACACGCTTGTCATGTCATGTGATTCAACATATACGTACGTGAAAACATTGATGCAAGTCGCGTACTAAACTGAAATACTATCAGTCATTCTGTCCAATCGAATCTCTAATTTAAACCTAATCCTTAACCAAACTTTTATTTCTTTTATTGACCAAGTTATTTACTCGCTAACATTTTTGCAGACCTTCTTTCAAAGAGAAAGATAAATATTTCTTTATTGTTGAAAACAATGGAAATATGACTTGTCACAGATGTTCCGTCTTACAGCATCAACAAAAAACTATTATAAACAATATACTTTTGATTGATTCAGCATATGTTGCAAGTGGATTTCTCCTCATATATATAGTGTATGGCGACGTCTAAGCTCAAGGTTTGTAGCTCAAAGTTAAGTTGAAATCTAATAGAATGTCCCATTTGGGGTGAAACAGACTAGACTATATTTAGGTTTATCGCTAGTAAGCTATGTCATGGTAATCGGACATAGATTTTGACATTTTCTTTTTTTTTTTGTCTTCGTCTTCTTACCCGGTAAATTTTCCCGGCCCAGTATAGGGTAGCGACCCTGCATTTAGGAAACTCTGGACTAGATCATATTATTATAACCCCGGGAGCTGATGCCGCACGAAAACATCCTTGCCTAAACGAACAGTATTTTCCCATGTCATCTAACCAACCAGTTTACCTCAGGACAGCAAAACCCAATCAAAATTGTGTTACTAAAAAAATAAAATCTGTTAAGTACAAGACTATCTCATCTTCAATACAGCTGTTCCAAATTGATAAATATGTTTTGATTACTGAAACATACATTTCATAATTATGTTAACATTTATCAATAGTACTTTTTTTTTTAATCCAGGAGACCATCTCTTTTTACTCCCTTTACTTTAACTTGTATTTTCTGTCTGTCTGCTTGCTTGCTTGCTATGATGTTTGTTAGCAAAACTTTGCATCCATTTTTCGACCTCTTCCCGTCGTCCAATCGAGCTGAAACTTGGGCAGCAGACTTGTCCAGACTAACAATACATTCTATCAAATTTTCAGCATCGTAGCCTTTGAAATAGTCACTAATACCTACGACCAATTAGCGAATCGAAGACAAAAAACATGGCTGCCTCTACAGGAAGAGACGGAAGTAAATACAATTTTCGGATATGTTCGTTTTTACGAAAAAAATAGAATGAAAACGACACAATATAGCTGAAACAAAGCGAGTTTTCTTTTTATGGTTTTTGCGGGCCAAAGCTAGAAGTTCACTAGAACAAAAAAAAAAGGATGCGCAAAGTTTTAGTGTGGAAATTCATAAGGTATGATATCACTTATATTTATTTTCATCTATCAAAATATAAATTAAATATAAACTTAGTTAACAAAGATAGGGAGTATAATAAAAACTTCGTTTTTATGGGTTAGTTTATTTGTATTTATTTACATGAACATATGATATTTCTTTTACCTGTAGGAAATATATGACCTGATATTAGAACTGTGTGTCATTTAATATTATCAATATTTGATAGAATGTTTTTGTTTCTTTCATTATATGAAATCTTAATAATATAATCAATATTTATCCCGATTTTCACGCTTTCTTTTTCAATTTGAAAAAAAATATCTGATAAAGAATACTACATGATACGATATACACCATAATGTGTTATATTTGACTGTGTGGAATAAAGCTGGTGAACTTATTTGCACTAAGTCTATAGTACTTTATACTTTATAAATTTTTTAGTTTGAAAAAGTAAAACGTGAAATTATTTCAATATTGTATGTTTATGCATGTTTTTTTTTATTTGCATAGGCCTACTAGATCTATGTTTGATTTTCTCATGACATGAAAAAGCTTTAATTTTTTATTGTATCGACAATAAAGATAACGTAGATAAAAATTTAAATGAATATAGTTTATTCTTGTATGTACCATATCTTACTAAATGATATATATATATACACAAGCAAAATTCCCCGGGGTGATCCGGTGGAAAATTAAATAGGCCTATATAAGCTAAGCTAGATAAACATTTCCTAAACTACAATGAAAAGAAAGATATAATCTAGCCTAGATCTAATAAATTTAGAAATATACGAATTATTTATTGAAAACATTTACGAAAGTAATTTACAACAAATATTACATTCAGGTTGAATATAGACAAGTCTTTTTATTAAACAAAAAACTTAATTTCCCGGTCTCGCTCGGGGGAAAAATACATAGGCTTAGGCCTAAAGTTACAGATATGCCTACAATTTGTATAAACGGCAATGAACAGAAAGCTATAATAACTTCAAAAATCTTGATCTAATTATTATTTATTTACAGAAAACATTTAAGAAGTAATTTAAAGTAAATATTGTAATCGGTTTAAAAAAAAGCATATCTTTGTATTTAATAAAATGTTAGACTATCCCTGTTGATGAGAATCAAACACTCTCGTCTTCCGTGTGTGTCAAAATTATAGACCTAATAAATCTATAAGATTTTATTTACCGAAAACATTTTAGAAAATTTTTAATTCATAAAATCCTTACAATCTTAAAAAAAAAATAGTAATATTAATGGACATTTAAAAAATAGTACAGCAAAAAAAAGGGCCATAGCGGGAATAGAACCCACGTCGCCCGCAATGCAGTCAAACCACTACGCTGTGGAAACATCATGTCTATATGTGATCACAAAAGTAAAATATGAGAAAATAAGGCCACGTTAAATAAACCCGGAGAAAAATTTAACAGGCCTGTGTAAGCTACAGATAAACATTTCATAAACAACAATGTAGGCTAAAAATATACATAATATATTTAATTACACAAAAATCTTTAGGTCAGTGACATAACAATGATTTGACTTGTAGATCACGTGTTTTCAAATTGACCAATTGGGAGCGTTTTACCGACAAACAGCGTCTTTTTATATATATATATAGATATATTTATTATAGATATATTATATACAGAGAGAGAGAGAGAGAGAGAGTTAAATATATAGAAATATATATATATATATATATATATATATATAGCTAGCTAGAAAAAAAGATGTATAGAGATATATCAAAATAGATAGATAGATATATTTGTTTATCTAAAACAAGGAAAATGTAATAGAAAGTGAATTGGTCTTGTAAGTTTACAAAGAGGTACGCACCTCATGGAAACTAATTTAAATTATAAGATATATATATATATATATATATATAGAGAGAGAGAGAGAGAGAGATAGAGAGAGAGAGAGAGAGAGATAGAGAGAGAGAGAGAAACATCGAAAAGCTACTTCGCCAAAATTAAGACAAATGTAAATGGCCTATAACCAACGGGTTGGGCACGGTGTTCTAGCTGCAGCGCGTTCGGCTGGCGTGACAAAGTGTCCTTTAGTCTACCCATCTCTGATGACACTTAGTTGGGGTAAAGTAAAGGCCGCGACCACAGAAACTAGTGAACGCCGCTTCATCGGTCATATGAACAGTTTGGTCCGACAAGTACTTTACTTACTATAACCAATCCCACGTGCGTCTAATATTTGTAGTTCACCCCCCCCCCCCCTCCTAAACAAAAAAAAAGAAAAGACATTTTTTAAACTTAATTCCCCGGAAATTTGTTTCTTACTTTTAACTTTTTATATCATAGCTGTATTTTATTGTTTTACATACAAATACTATATTATATATTATATTGAATTAATGTCACTGGTTTGACTTTGTGAAACAAGGGAGGGTTGAGGGGTGGGTTGTTTTTTTTACTATGGAAAAACCAGGAATAACACAAACCAATTATATTTGAAATAAGAGAAATATAACAGAGCTTCAATAATCCACGTATATCCAATACAAAAGATTGACAGCGGGGGACACACACAAACGAACAGACTCGGAACAATAGTCAACTCGTATAAAGATCTTAAAACCGAACTTGAATTTTATGAAGTAATATATCTTACGAAGCTATTTAAACACTCGGCCTATTCCAATTTTATTGAAAACGCTACGAAGAAAAGAAAAGAGATTATACTCAATGAAGAATGCGGAAGTGTACGTGACGTCTTAAGGGTGAAAACTATAACTCTCCCTATGTATTGACAGTAACAGTTCCACCTTTTATTGTCGGAAGTCGATTTTCTTTTAAACTCAATTGGGAGTTGGTTAGTTAGTCGTGACGAATGTTGTAACAGATTTTATTCATTTCTTCACTGATCGTGAACTAAATTTGAAAAATCACAAACAGTTCCAGTGGCGCCTTAAAAAAAAAAATTGCGAAGAGCACAATGCCGACGAAGACTTATGGCGTTATTTGAGTTAACAGCTTGGTGAATCTTAAAACAAACAAACAAAAAAACAAAAAGCTGAAAATCTCCTGAGCAACAATTCATGTCAATTTAAATAGATAATTATACAATTGCTTTATTTTACATTGAGTTGTACCGACAACAAACTCAAGGATGCAGCTTTATCTTCCCATCGCTTATTGTCTCGTAGATTCACTCCAGTAATATATATTATATATATATTATATAGCTCAGTGCATTATTACAATGACTGTTACAACTTATTTGTTTTTTTAGCCTCTAGGTATGTAACGAACAGTAGTAAAATGGGTTTCAAAAACCTCTTAGGAAAACAAACTTGCAATTCAGAGTGCGGCAGCGCGTTCATCTGGCGTACTGAAGGTCTCGGGTTCGAATCCTGGTGCAGGCTAGAATTTTTGTCCCGGGATCTGGGAGGTGTCCCTAAGTCTACCAAGCTCTGATGTGTACCCGACCTTAGTTGGGTAAAGTAAAGGCGGCTGTGCATGCTGCTGTTCACACAATCACCTAGTAATCACAGAAGCTGGTGAACGCTGCACCAGGATTCGAGCTCAGTACCTTTGGTACGTCAGCCAAACGCGCTGCCGGCACAGCCACCGTTAAATAATTAGACTATACACAAAACAACACAAACGAAGAAAAACAAAAAGAAACATACGCAATTCCCATAAACGTCTCAAAGTGAAATCTGTCACGTTAGAACGTGATAATATAATATCTGCCGTCATCTGGTACACAGTGTTTGATCCATTTCCTAATCGCCTTATAACGAGCGGTTGATCGAGGGCTATAAAAGTTAAGAAACTCCACTCGCCCGCTCCATTTTCCCCGAGTATACTGTTTGGGGAATGCAAAAAGGAGACAAACTTGAACAGAATCATCATGGGTGTGTTAGTACGCATTGTTGTGTTAGTTTTGTGTTTTTACGCCGCATTGGCCACGGCCGAGAGCCCGACCAGCACGACGTCGGGCCCTCCCGAGTGGCCGACAGATAGACCCGTGGAGACATCCTTGGGTCCCACGCCAACGGAGCCGAAATCCACGGTAGCGTCTACAACAACGGTGCGGATCACGACTCCTCGCGGACCAATTGATCGTTGCGCGGTAAGTTGTTTGAATTGAGTGTCTATGTTCAAGGTTTTGTGTAGGGAATATTTTTAGCTCAACCACCAACACACGCTATAATTCTAGGTGTGTCAGATTCAATAGCGCAAGGTGGAGGGGTTGGGGCGAAACTCAATTAAATAAGGTTAAAGGTTAAAGTGAATAAGACTTTAATAGACTCGTGTAAAACTAAACCCTTTTTACAAACAATAATAAGCGTAAAATCAAAATAAACTGAATAACACATTGTAAAGAAAACCTATTTTCTGATTGTTGCGGGAAGGTTATTGGACAGATTTTTTTGTAAATAGATCTTAAAGATGATTTGATTGGCACTTCATATCAAGGGATCGTTACTACCATTTTTTCGTAAGCCAAATAAATCTGTATGCAGCCCGCTAGATATTGCCCGCGGGCCTCGATCCTGAGACTAATACTCTACAACATGACAAAAGCAGCAAATGAAAGGATATGTCAATGTTGCATTGTTCTCATGGGAGCTGACAACTCGACAGCCTCGTTGACAGAATATACATAGAGCTTGCAAATTAGACTATTGTATGGACTTGTAAAATATTATTGATGTTTTACCTCTAACTACTTACAGAGTTGAAACCATTCATGGGACAGGATGATAGAGTGGTAGAACTTAGTAGAATTGTGATATCAATAGTTTCAGCTTTAAATCATGCTAAAATAAAATTCCTATTTACATAAATTGGGAAAAGTAAAGGGCTGGCCACACAATCCTTACGTACACCTGGGCTAAGAAAACTGGGAAACAGCTTTGGAAGCCTTATGGAAGACAACAGTCCGCCAAAAAAACTGGGGCATTGTACTTCTAAACATCTCAAAAACAATTAGCGTAGAAATTGTATAGATATTTCAAATTGTATACACATACATATTTGTGCCTACACAGGGCCGTATTTAGGATTGTGTGGTCCCTGTTCCCAAATTTATGTGGGGGCCCCTCTTGGCCTCGCCCTGCCTTCCACATAATTTCAGAAAAGTGCCGTTTATTCATGTTGCATTCTGTAAAATCATAAAATGTATGTTGCGCTTAGCTTGGTTGGACTGGAGCGCTTAAAATTGTAGGGAAATAAATTATTTTCATTTTACATTTTCAACGAAAGAATGGGTATGTCACTAAAAAAATTATTTTTGTGATGTGTGGGGCCCCTTTTGTGTAGGGGCTCCTGTTACAATGGAACATGTGGAACATGCCTAAATACGCCACTGGGCCTACACACGCATAGAGACAGCATATGAGACAGAGAGACGAAACTGATTAAACTAGGCGTGCACAAAAATACTGTTTTCACATTATGTGGTCATTTTGAAAAAAAAAGTATTTATACACAGGAGATGATTTATTTCATGATTTAATTAAAGAAAGTTATAATATATTCGTTGGCTCAGTTTGTTTACAATCACATAAATTGGTTTCTTATTAACGTCTTCTATGGTGCGTTGGATTTTTTTTCAGTGATATAAAACTTCATTCTTTTATTCATCTAGAGAATTACATGATTCGAAGACATTTTAAGCCAAATGTAAATCATTGACTGATATAAAACTTTATTGATTTGTAGACATGTTAAACCAAATTTCGAGTACAACAAAACTATGTTGATTTATAGCCAATTGAAACCAAATGTAAACCATCGACTAATGTAAAACTGTATTGATTTGTAGACATGCTAAGCCAAATGTCAAGTGCCATAAAACTATATTGATTTGTAGACATGCAAAACCAAATGTCAAGTGCCATAAAACTATGTGTATTTGTAGACATGCTAAACCAAATGTCAAGTGCCATAAAATATAGTGATTTATAGACATGCTAAGCCAAATGTCAAGTGCCATAAAACTATAGTGATCTGTAGACATTCTAAACCAAATGTCAAGTGCCATAAAACTATATTGATTTGTAGACATGCTAAACCAAATGTCAAGTGCCATAAATCTTTATTGATTTGTGGACATGCTAAGCCAAATGTCAAGTGCCATAAAACTATGTGTATTTGTAGACATGCTAAACCAAATGTCAAGTGCCATAAAACTATAGTGATTTATAGACATGTAAAGCCAAATGTCAAGTGCCATAAAACTTTATTGATTTGTAGACATGCTAAACCAAATGTCAAGTGCCATAAAACTATATGAATGTCAACACATTTCCTGTTCACAGCCTGAATTTAAGCCCTATTCAAGATGCATGACGTACTGTGAATGCGTCTATGGACCCAATGGGCGAGAATGGAGGTGCGTCAACGCCTCGTGTGAGGTGCCTTCGTGTGTAGACTCCGTACTTGGGGAATGCTGTCCAGAATGTCCAAACGGTTAGTTGTGTAACATGTTTAGTGCAAAGTGTGTACAAATGGTTAAGAAACAGGGCCGGCTCAGTATACTGGCAACACCAAATTTTCGCAAAGGGCGCCAGTTGCTTAGAGTCGCCATCATGGATCATACTCTTCACACACAATATTTGAAACATAACATACTTTGTTTTTTCAATTAGACTTTCCTTTTCTCCGTATTCAAATATTAAGTGGAGGGATTAGAAAAGGAATACCTGTAACTTTCTATTTAACATTGAAACACCAACATGTTAATTATAGCCCCGATCCTGTTTTTCCTGAAGGTGCTGAGGAGAACAAGATGGCGTTAAGAACTTTGCGAGGCTGCTTGAAATAGTATTAACCCTTACAGTCCCGGCCGCGTAAATAGCGGAACTGAAGGCAGCATAGATAGAAGTAGGTCGGTACGGGAAGGGTTAAGTACAAAATTATTGTCTTAGACAATGTACACATAGTCTTAGTGGTAATATTTAGATCGGTAAGAGAACTGGGAACATAAATGACTTCAATATGATGCGATAGTCTGCAAATTTGTTTAGGTTGTTAACCCTGAACTCATACTATATTTACACTAGTTTCCGAAAACAGAATTGGGAAAAAAAAAGGGAAGGGGAATAATCATTCATTGAAAAAATACGTTCGGTTTCTCACAGTAAAATCTATTGACGAGACAAGATGGGATTGCAGATAGAATCTGTCACAGCTATTAAATCTGAACTCATGAGATTTCGAGCAGTTCCTAATGGGCTTTCAGAAATGCTTGGTTCTAAGTTCTAACCTTGCAGAGCGACATGCAATGGAGACTCCTATAAACCATATAAAAGATTACGGTTTTCTAGTGGTGAACAATGTTTTATTTGATTAAGTCGCAAAATATTGTTTAAAAAAAATCTATGCAGTTTGACTCAGTGGTAGGCTACTATCTACTGCCATTTCACCAATTAATATGATGACTGTTGACTTTGTTGATTATCATGAATATAAAAGAATATAAAAAAAAAACACTAGAGTCAGCAAAAGAATAAGTACTTCCATAATTAGAATTAGATGTAAAACCCTTATTATTTAGAAGTAAACAGAATAATTAAAAGAAAGAGAAAATTAAATTAGAATTTGAGTGTACCGGCGAGGTTCCAAAAGTAAAAAACGTAAGAAAACGTATTTCAACAATTATAAGTTCACCATGTTACTTTACAGAGCTATTCATTCTTTATCAGAGAGATTTGAACATTTACTATGTCAATTTTATGTATCATCATCATCTTCTTTGGCGCTACAGCCCATGGAGGTCTTTGGCCTGCCCCATCACAACCCTCCACTCTAATTTTATGTAAAAGAAAATTAATAGGAAAATTACATTGCAAAGAATACATTAAGTTAGTGTAGAAAATGACGTAAATGAATTTCTTGATTCGAAAGAAATAATTTTATTCATAGTCTACAACTATTTGTGCTGTCTAAATAATAGTCAAGGCAAAACATTACTTTTGATTATTATTTGATTTTTAATTTACAAACAGATAAAAACCAATTTTTTACATTGTTTTCCGTTTTAAAGTTTTATTTTAAAAGGGCGACAAAAATCGGTTTGTACTGTGCGCCGGTAATCATAGAGCCGGCGCTGTTTGTCAGATTCACTCTTAAGTTGATGTATGAAAAAATGATATATATAATATATTAATGATCCACGTTATTAATAGATGGATAACAGGACATACAACAAGCATACACTTGTTGCAGACTATGTTGTTCTTGGTGTTCAGTGTTGGTGCTTGGCCAAGGGCCTCAAAACTGCGAAAGTGTGTAAACCAGGGTTCGACAACGTTTTCATAATTGTGTGCCAAATCAGAAATTCGAATTCATCAACCGTGAATTACAAGTCATCCTGCTCTACCACTGTTAGAATAGACTTGAATTGACCTGACATTGAATATCGATCTGCGCCCCATGTCTGGAACTCGTGTGTCGTTGATTGATCATCACTGGTGTAAACGCTCCATTTAAAAGAGTATCTGTGGGCTAGCTCATCCCACGTTGCGCGTTCGAGGATGACTGCACGGGCGACTGCCCGCCGAAGCTCGGTGGGGAGGAAAGAACAGGTACATCAGTACCCGTCTCGCCAAGCCCGTTGTCTGGATAACGAGGCGTATATTCTAGCTAAGTCCAGTTATACCGCCTCGTTTATGACCCAGTAGAAATACGTAGAGGAAGCGGGGAGAGTAGTGTATGTGCCTACAGGATTTCTAGCAATTAGTTATACCCTGTCGGCATGTCTCGTGGTGGCATGTCATGAACAGGATCATAGTTATAGACCGTCAGATTGTATAATGGAGATAGATCAGATGCCAGACAGATAGATAAAGAGACAGACAGACAGACATATTTAGATAAATTGCTAAGATTTATATTTACCAACATTTTCATTCCAAAAAAATACACAGGTCCAAACTGCAGAATCGACGGTCAGGTGGTACCATTCGGCCAAAGCATATTCTACCCAGACGGTCAAATGTGCTTCTGTTTCAAAAGGGACCAGGGAAGTACTCCAGAAGTACAATGCCTTTACCAACCCACGACAGCTACCACAGAGCCCCCACAGGTGACCTACTTTTCAAAGCAAAACATTAGGTCTTGGGGCGGATAGCTAAATAAAAAAAAGTTTCCGACTTTGACGGTTTTAAAAGCTCTATGTTTTTAGTAGTGGTTTTTAGAAAAACCTGGCGTTACAATAAAAAAAAAACAATTCAAACTTTAACAATTCGATCTGTAGGGCCGCTAAAGCAGTGGTCAGAATTTTCTGTGACCAAAGCGTACGACGATATCGTGCGGCCGAGCGCAATAACTAGTGGTATTTACTTTTCCTTAACTATGTCAGATACCCATCAGCGCTGGGTAGACAGTAGAGATGGAAATCGAACCCTCATTTAGCAGTTCGGGTTCGGTTCGGTTCGGTGAGACCATAAGTTCGGGTTCGGTTCGGTTCGGTAGGACCCTAAGTTCGGGTTCGGTTCGGTTCGGTCGGATAAGTAAAAAACTAAGTTCGGGTTCGGTTCGGTAATAATTTAAGTTCGCGTTCCGTTCGGTTCGACAACAACTGAACTCTTACAATGTTATAGAGTTTTAAAAAACCGTTCTTTATATAAATAAAAAATCGTAAAATAGTAGCCTAAAACTGGATTTTCTACTGATTTAACATAATGTTTATCTTTTGCCACGACATGTTCAAAACTCACAATTAATTATGCATAGGTTGATGCAAAAAAAAAAAAACAATAAGTGTTATTTCTGGGTCTTCTGTTATATGAAATGCAATTTACAGGCCGACCGAAACCAAATATTTGGTTTCGGCCGAAAACGAAACCATACCGAAAGTTATAAATTAACTTTCGTCAGAAACCAAAGCCGAAACCAAAAGTTTAACAATACTTTGGGCCGAAACCGAAAAATAAACCTAAATTTCCTAACAAAAGATTTTAAATATTAACTAGTTTATTGGTAGCCTACTCCATTTAATCAAACCATAGAACTTGTAATAATTTAAACTCTTGTAGGCTATAGGCCTATACATGTAGGCCTATATAGGCCTATATCCTTTTATTCAGAATTAAATATTCTTAAAGATTTAATAACCTAAAAGACAATAGGCTACATACTTTATATAAGATTTTTGTATCTAAATATTATGGCAAAATTTGATAAAACTAGACAAAACAATTTAAAAAAATGACAAATGCAAGATATTCGGCTGATGACCAAAAGTCAATATCACTTTCGGCCAAAACCGAAAACAAACTGAAAGCTAACTTTTTAGCTTCAGCCGAAACCGAAACCACACCGAAAGAGGCCATTGGACTAAATTCGGCATTGAAGCAGAAACCGAAACCGAAGTTCGGTCGGCCTCTAATATAATTAGTATAGGCCTACGTATTTCTTGCGTAAGCGACATATTTTTGGTGTAAGTGACGTATTTCTGGTGTAAGCGATGTATTTCTGGTGTAGGTTAAGCAACGTGATAGAAATTTTAAAAATTTTACCATTACAGAAAAAAAATTATTTTGATTTGAAAATGCTCATTGTTATCAGTGATAACGCTCTAAAATGTCATAAAAGACAAGTTGAGCTCTTAAAAAGTAACATGAAATGCCAAATTATAACAAAATAGTCTCTGTGACCTATTTTTTGCCCGCCCCCCCCCCCCCCCCCGCCCTTTTTTTTTTCTTTCTTTTTTTTAAAAAACAAGGATTTAAAAAAAAACTATATTAGAAATGTAATATTATTATCAATTGTTTACGTTTCAATTTTCATACTTAAAAGAAATATTAGTAAACCTATTTAATATGTTTAGAAAAAGCCTGCTATTTTATTGCTCCCTCGTACCAAAAACGTGCAAGATTTTCCCTTTAAAATGTTATCTCCCTCCTCCTTTATACCATTATATGTGCTATCACTTGCCCTTACCCCCTCTACATTACACAATTTGTTCCTCCCCCACCCCGTAATGTTCTTTGTCTCACACTCTGCTAGTTTATCATCTATACATATAATTTGGAACTTTGTTTTTACTAACAATAAGCGGCCGGAGTGTTTACCATGATGTCTAGTCAATTTATCTTGTGTTTTCCAAAGTGAGGTTAAATATGCACCTCTTCATCCCCCACCCTCCCACCTCTGGTTGCAACGTAACTCATTCACTCAATTTTAGCCACAGCGTCGTTGCTGTAGTAATGCAGTTGACATACTTTTAGGCTTCTTTTCGCAAAATATATTTGGCCAATAATATACATAAAAATATATTAATGTTTTCTTTAAAAATAACAAAAAAAAAAAAAAAAAGGTAAAATGCCTAGTCTAGGTTCTCAAAAATAAAAGCTGATATTCTAAGTTTCGAATGAACAAAAACAAGCTCTTGGGAAAAGAAGTCAAGGCGTGTTATCACTGATTGTTATTAGAATAAACACGCTAATTATTTTTGGTGGGGGAAAGGCGGCTAGGAAGCGGGGTGAAGACAGGAGAGAAGATAAAAGCAGTATGACGTCGCAGAGGCGGGGAGAGCAATCATGCTTTTGTGATACATTTATCTAGGTCACTTACGTTGACGGTCGGTCGATGTTTGTTTAAGCAATGTTTTCTTTTTCTTTTTCGCCGCGCATTTCTACATACATGTTGGGGTATGGATGGTTATAAAAAAATACTATTTTTTTTTATTACTATCAAAACAAATGTTATCATTACTGGCGAATGCTTGCTAGTGACAAGATTAAAATATTTTTGTTTCTGTTACTTTTATATAAGTTCGTTCGGTTCGGTTCGGAGTCAGAACCTTTAAAGTTCGGGTTCGGTTCGGTTCGGTCACCGGCAGAGTTCGGGTTCGGTTCGGTTCGCTGGAAACCACAGTTCGAGTTCGGTGTGTTCGGTTCGTGTTCGGTTCGATTCCCATCTCTAGTAGACAGGGACACCCTTACCATTCAGCAGGAACGAATCCAGGACCGTCAGTAGGCTAGGCGAACGCGCTGCCGCTCGGCCACCGCTTCCCATATTCAAATATATTTCTATACATAAATGAAAAAGCTGAATACAAAAGTTATTTTTTCTTTCCATATTCAAATATATTTCTATTCATAAATGAATAAGCTGAATACAAAAGTTATTTTTTCTTCCCATATTCAATTGGGGGTTTGCGTCACATTTTGGGTAAAATCCAAATCAATATCTAGATGATGTCTGTATCACTCCAACATGTTTTCATATTTATTGATCTTTTGAGCCATCAAGGGATTATTAAACTGCAGCTCAAATAAATAATGTGTTTCAAAAAGCATTTTATGATTTTTAATCTCAACTTGGGATACAGTTTTCTTAGTAGTGAAGTAAAGTATTCACGTTGGAGCAAATTGATCCATAGGACCGGTGAAGCAGCGTTCACCAATTTCTGTGGCCACGACATACTAAGTGATTGTGTGGCCAGCACTAGACACAGCCGTCTTTACTTTACCCCAACTAAGGTCAGGTACCCATCAGAGCTGGGTAGACCCAGGGACACCCTCCATACCCGGTAGAAAATCCTGGCCTACACCAGGATTCGAACTCAAAGCCTTCGATACGCAAGCCGAACGCGCTGCCGCAAAGACCACCAGATTTCTTAATGAGATTCAAAAACCGCTATATAAGAAAAAAGACCAATTATTTATTGGCTAAAACTTTCAAAAATTGACTATATCTAAATCTAGTATCAGAGCGGAGATTTCTACGGAATCTTTAAATTTCCTCGGAACCCCATTTGCGATTGACCAGTCTAAGGTAAAAAAAAAATTGAATTAGTAGCGCCCACCTGTCGCACCAATTTATTCGTGGGGCCGGTAATTATGAGGCGAGGCATATACTTCCTAAAACATCTTTTTTTTTTGTTTAGCTCATATGAGAAACTGAACTAGTTAATAGTGTTGTCTCTAGTTTTCGGCCTTTTTAGAAATAGAACAACAAAAGATGATATAAAGATCACAACAGACCACAATAGATTACAAAAGATCTAACAAAAAAAAAAAGACGATTTAGCAATATAATTCTGTACAGTAAAAAAAAAAGTAATTTCTTGGGATTATAATTATAGTACAGATTTGTATAAACCCCCCAACTGTGCATGTATATGTGTGTGTGTGTGTGTGTGCGATACTTCGATCGTGGTGTCATCTGTCTGGGTTTTCATTCGTTAAAATGTTTTCTATTCACAAAAATAGAATTAAAGCTTTTCTATACTTATGATGTGAAACTTAATTGTCTAACGTGCCGGAAAAATAAGACGGAGATTGATGAAACGTCAAAACGTCAAGAGAAATAATACTCTGTTTACAAGGCCCACTACTATCGATTGATTGATGTCCGCGATTAAAAACGTGATATCACCCTAACCCCCCCCCCCCCCCCATAGACACCCCCCCTTCCGCCACACACACACACCAAGCTTCACGCCGTGCCATAATCCAACCTAAAACACATTTCCTTTAAAGCATGCCTTAATAAATGCGCCGTTGTGGCGCTAAAATGAGGCTTCTGGTATAAAATATATCAGCCCAAAGTTTTTAGAGGGGAAGGGGGCCGTCTGTATATATATATATATATTGTCACGTGCGAAATCAGCTACTGACGTATAATATTATATTTAGGAATGTAATATTTATGCATTCTTTTGATTCACATCCCTCTTGGATCTCACAAGGTTGTATAAGAATTAGTATTGATGTTATTGTAGTAGATTTGATATTTATTTGGCTCGTAGGATGTGTTTTAAGTGTATGAAGTGAATTAGGTAAACTGTACCTTAATATAGAGGAAATCCACAATCCTGTTTGAATGATTAAACACAATTTTATTCCAACAAGTTGAAATTATGAATATAACAGCAACACAGAATACAGGTACCAATAGTATAGGATGAAACGTAAATCAGTTGAGATTCTTCTACATCGTACTAAGCCGAAATAACGTATCTTTAAGAAAGTGGTCAAGAACAGTCCTCACACAACAGCGCCCAAGCTAGAACTGACTAACGATCTCAAAACCCTCTCGCGCCGTATGACGCATTTTTCCTATGACGTAGTGTCTAGACATATGCATGTTTTATTCCTAACACGGAAACATTTCGGGTTTAAGATTAATTCTTTTGAACTTTAATTAATAATAATAGAACCAATATAATTATGGAAATAAAACTACTTTCGTAACAATATATATATATATATATATATATATATATATATATATATATATATATATATATATATATATATATAAATTATATATACATCAATTAAAGTTATGTCTAATTTGAGGTTAATTTGTCCATAGTAAGCTAAGACTAAAGGCAAGACACTAAAGACACAGGTCAGTAATTGTAAAAAAAAAAGTAAAGTATCCCGTCGGACCAAATTGATCCAAAGGGCCGGCGAAGCAGCGTTCACCAGTTTCCGTGGCCACTGCATACTAGGTGATTGTGTGGCCAGCACTATGCACAGCCGCCTTTACTTTACCCCAACTAAGGTCAGGTACCCATCAGAGCTGGGTATACTCAGGAACACCCTAAAATCCTGGGAAAAAAATCCTAGCCTGCACTAGGATTCGAACCCAGGACCATGGGATCGCCAGTTTAACGCGCTGCCTCTCGGCTACCGAGCTCCATCCAGTAATTGTGTGATGTATCTATTGTACAGTTTCCCCAACGTGTTTCTTCCTGACCTTTTTTATGCTTTATTTTCTGATCCAATTAACACGTAAGAGCAGGTTTTCGAGCAAAAAAAAATTGATTTTCATACAATTTTCTAGGGCCGTAACTCAAATCGGACGGGCCCAATTTGTAGCGACATTTACTGTTCAATGCAGCTAGTACTTCACGATAATAAGTTAGTTATTGAATTAGATTGTTTTGTACTTGTATTTGCGACCCCCACAATTAATTTTGGTTTGCCGACTGGGTTGCGACTAGGCGGAAAGAAACCACGGTTTGGTGTAAAATCGCGAGTCTGGCTTTCAGAAGTCTAACTACACGTTTTTGTTCCCTTAGTACGGAGAGAACCATTGATTCTACTCATATATGCAAGGTACCTGACATCAGATGGTGATAGTAATGTCGGCTAGGCATTGACACGTTTTAAATATTATGCATACATAAAGGTTGAATGTATACAACATTTTCGGGTCCCATTCGTTCAATTACCTTCAAAACATGTCTGCGAGCTGCGTTACTGGCTTATTTCATTTCCAAAAGAAAACGATGGATGGTGAATGAAAGACGTGAAGATTCACCTATTTAAAATCTCTAACTTATTGCTTGATGCTAAAGAATTTTAAGTATTCGTTTTTATTAATCCTTGCATTTTTTTAATAACCAAGAAACGCAACTATTGAATAATTTATGTTATAAACAAAGCTAAATTTAACTTTAGTCAATTAACACTTTGAGTATTAATTATCGCACACTCAATTTTGTTGTTAAAAGTGGATTCCTCATAACCAATCTTGTAGCCTTTGTATAATTCTGAAAGGCCAGAAATGGACGTCAATGTTAAAATTAATTGTCCAACACAAGGAAAAGCAATGTTTTTGTTTACGGAAATGGCACTGGAAGTTCATGATTTTCTATATTTAAAAAGGGTTTGCCACACCCACTTTACTTATATTCATTAAGTTTATGGTGAAAAACTGTACTCGAGAAAACTATCCAGACATATATTCAGGATTTGAACTGGCAAGAAATTGTGTGTCAAAGAGTAGACCGCTCTGTCATAAGACCTTGCTGAAAGACACCTCTTCGAAATATGTCAACATTTTCGCCTTATAATATCAACTTTTTTATAATTCTCTCTCGGCTCCTGTGGTACACGTTTGAAACGTCATTAATGTTTTCTTAGCGCAGGGGTCGGCAACCATAGTGTGCCAACAACGTGAAAGTAAAACGGACTCAACCATATTATTTGTATAAGACAATTTATTTAGTGCAGTAGTAAGACCAAGACCAAAAGAAAAGGAGCGTTATAGAGAAAATCATTTAAGCGTTTTATAATTAAAAACAAATAAACGTGTTTGCTATTATCATCTTTTTAAAAAATGTATTCATTGCCAATACACAATTTCATTATTCATCTAACAGTATACATTATTGATTATATTATCAACATTTGAATTTATTTATCAAGACTATTCTAGTTCTAGTACTAGTTATACATACTTAATAGTTTGATCTCAGCTAACGCAAGATTTCCACTATTAATTTTTTGTTCCAAAAATGTTTATTCATGAAAAATTGCATTTACATTACCAAAATTATTATTTTACACAGAGAAAAAGGGATAGGAGACATTTATTGCATTTTTACAATTCCAAAGAGATAGAAGACAGCAGAGAATATTTAAATACCTAGTTTACAAGCACAATCTCATATATTTTTACACGAAGAAAAGGAAATAGAAGAACAGTTCATACACATTTAAGGGGATAGAAGACAAAATGTTTTACGAGACAAAGAGTTTTCTAACTAACCCTAAATTTAAATTCATTCATTCTTTTTTATTTGACATTCTTGCTTAGCATCCATACATATTTAAATTAATTTAAACATATAATAAACGTAACCATCCATTATTAACTGTGAGATATTTAAAACAACATAATATGGAGAAAAATAAACCAAAGTTTGGTAGAAATTATGTACATCTCGCTTCAATTGTTATATCCCTTTTGGAGTATATAGTTAATGTCAACCAACAAGCGCGGTCTTAAATGTATATATATCAAAAAACAAAGAAAGGGTCACAGATGACAAAGAAAAGTGAAACACCCATAGAAGAAGGGTGACGAAAGGTGTCATTCACGGGTAATCCCACAACGGGAACCTTCACAAGTGAGAAAAAAATCTGTGCAGTTCTCTAAAAAGATTAGGAAACTCCCAAGTTGTCTTTAGGTTTCAAATAGCGTTTAGCCGTTCCCATCGGCATGAACTATTGAAAAAGTTGCTCAACAACTATAGTTAAACGGAAGAGATGCGTTGTAATCATACGTATTGGGTAGTTAATGTAACGTTTTAAAATGTACCTATAAATTCTTTAGTCATATAATATTTATATTATTTTCAACTATCCTTTATAGTTTGATATTTTAAACTTATAACTTTTATAAACAGAAAAGGAAACAAAAAAGAGACATAATATTAGAAATATTAGTACAAAGAACACTGATTAATTATCTCCCTTCAATAAATTCTGCAAAGTTGATGCTATTGATGTCAAACGAGATGTTTTAATATAACTAGGGTTACGTATAAATTATTATTTCTTGATACAAATTCAGCATTATGCTCTTTTTTCAACGTGTAATTAGATGTATAAAATTATTTTACTTTATAAAAAAATATTTTCTGCATTTATAAAGTCAATATAAGTAGTTTATTTTCTTTTAAACATTAATAATTACAACAATTACATAATATAACAAGCTACATTGCCCGGCGTTGCCCGGGTGAAGAAAAACAGGACTGTATAAGGTGCAGATAACAAATGTATAAACTACACTTAAAAGAAAGCTATACACCTTATATTTAAATTATTATTTTTTACTGAATACTTTAAGGAAAGTAATTTAAAATAAATATTGTAATCGGTTAAAAAAATGGGCAAGTATTTTTATTTAACAAAAATATAAATTGTCTGTAGATTTACAATGTCTTTAAGTTTTAAAAAGTTCAAAAAAAAAGTATAGTCTACCTGGAGAATTAAACCCAGGTCGCTCGCATAGCAGTCCGCTACGTTTACCACTGAGTTATCGAAGACACATTTCCGATGTGAAAAATTATTAGACGGTATATAGGGCTAGGCCTAGATAGGTCAGTGATATCACGTGATTTCAAATTGACCAATGGGGATTCGTATGGGGACAAACAGTCTCATTTTATATATATAGATGATAGTATATAAGCTTTTTTTTATTTATTACAATAATGAAACAAACAAACATTTATGCTTAATTAAGAGAAATGTGTATAAAAACTCTTTAATGTAATTAGCAGGTATCAATTAATGTACGCCTTTCATTGAATGCTCTTCGCTAATTTTCAGTGTCACTTTTGAGTGGACACGTTTAAATGACCCCTTGATATGCTTTCATGTGCGATAAAATATGTTCACTAGTGTTGATTAAAACCAATAGCTGAAAGTAGAGAGAATGCCTTGCAGTTGACAACAGATGACTTTCCTTTGATTGGTTGATCTTTTGATTGGTTGAGCGTTTGATTGGTTGATCGTTTGATTAGTTGATCGTTTGATTGGTTGATCGTTTGATTGGTTGATCGTTTGATTGGTTGATCGTTTGATTGGTTGATCGTTTGATTGGTTGATCGCTTGATTAGTTGATCGTTTGATTGGTTGATCGTTTGATTGGTTGATCGTTTGATTGGTTGATCGTTTGATTGGTTGATCGTTTGATTGGTTGATCGTTTGATTGGTTGATGGTTTGATTAATTGATTGTTTGATTGGTTGATCATTTGATTGATGATCTTTTGTTTGCTTAATTGGTTGATCATTTGATTGTTTGATTGTTTAATCATTTGATTGGTTGATCATTTGATTGGTTGATCATTTGATTGGTTGATTGTTTGATTGGTTGATCATTTGATTGATTGATCGTTTTTTTTGCTTATTTGGTTGATCATTTGATTGGTTGATTGTTTGATCATTTGATTGGTTGATCATTTGGTTGTTTGATTGACGGAATAATTTCCAGTTTAAAATTGTACATTTTCTATAGGAAACAACTATAATGGACACGACTACAACACCAACACAGCCACCTGGATGTACGGTAAGTTCATTAGGTTAACCTATGACTCATGACCTTTAGATAATAATAATAGTATTTGATCTATAAAAAATAGTTTTCCTTCATCTTCACGTATCCCATAACCCGTGTAATATGAATTGATTTACCATTTAGTCTTACATAGACTAGTGTTTGAAAATAAAAAAAAAAATAATTTAATATAAAAATGACACACCCCAAAATCCCCCACATAGATGTAAGGCCAAACTAAATTGAGAATATAAATAAAAGCATTTAACCATACTTTGGTTTACATAAGTTTACACAAAAATGGAATGAAAACAGTATTGCTTTATTTCAATTTCACCTGAGGCTTACTAAAATATCGCATTCTCTCTCTCTCTCTCTCTGTCTCTCTCTGATAAATAGATAACCCAACGAAATTCACATAGGAGAATGACATTTTATTTTTCATGCAGACAATTTATTATTTTAAAAAAATCACTAGTTGACATTTCATGCATGATAGTAAACATATTTTATTGATCATAATTTTCTTAAAATATTTCCTTTTAATTAACACAATTTTTTTTAGTATTACATTGTTTTTTCAAATCGATAAATAAGTCGTGACAAATTTTAGCAAATGGATCTCATAGACTGATTTGTCGTCTGTTCCTAAAGAATATACTTCTAGGAGATAGTTGACGTCTGGTTACTATATATTGCAACTATAAGGTCAAAGGACTTGGTAACCTGTTGTTTGACCACTTCATTCTTTTTAATTCTTCACCTTCACCTATCCCATAACCCGAGTGAGGATCGTTGGGGCACCATTTTATTTTTACTGTTAGACGATTGTGTATGCTACTTGTCTCGGTCCTGCGCCGCCCTATACGAATCTGGGATTCTAATTACATGTACCAATATTAAATTCCTCTTTTGGTTTTTCTTTATCTTTCCTTGCATCGTGTTGTCCAACGATTTAGTTTCTAATTGATTATATTATACTTCACTTAAAACATTTACTTTTTTGTATAGTATATACCGAAGCCAAACAATGGACCGTGCCATCAGTGCGATTGCGTTACTGTGTCAGGGGTATGGCAGTGGCAGTGCATTCCGTTAGAATGCAGGGTGCCGCCTTGTGCAGATGGCGTTCGGCCCCCAGGAGAGTGCTGTTACAAGTGCCCAAACGGTAAATCTCTTTTTTTATTTCATACATTCTTGCTGCTTTGATGGTGTGAATTGGTTGGTTTTATTCTTTGTTGCTGTAAATCTTATGTTCTCAACGTGGGCGTTATCGCCCCCCGAGGGGCGGTGAGAAGCTTTAGGGGGGCGCTGCCGTTGCAGGGGGCGAATGGGGGGCGGTGAAGGGCAATTTGTCGGTACACACATACCTGATACAATTTGAACACCTCAGCTATTTGAATCGATAAGTTTTGGGATGAAACGTGATGTAAACGCTGGTGCTGCTAAATATGTGATATCTCCCAACAGTAGACCTACATATAATTATACTAATAAGAAATAGGAATCGCAATGGACTTTTCGAATAAGTAGGGGTCAGTATTAGACAAGTATGGTGTGCGGCCGGCTGGTCCTATGGTTAGTTCATTGGATTGTCAAAGGACACAAAGCGGGTTCTATCCCTGCCGCCGACCGATCCCTGTACTCAAATAATCGTAAGCTAAAAGTAAAGCTTGATTGTCTGGTAGCCAGGACTCATCCAGTTATAAAGAAAAGTGTGATATCTTTAGATGCTAATATTAATGATATGATGTTGATCTCAGTTTTACTGAGATGTCCTTTAATGCGTTCTGATGATATAAATGTAGAGGTCGGTATCGTTAAGCGGAATAGATACGTACTAATTATACAAACTGGGTAGTTAATGTAATATTTGAAAATATACATATAAATTCTTTACGCAGATAATATTTATATAATTTTCAAATACTTTTTACAGTTTGAACATTTCAAAGTTACAAATCGTAAGCCATTTATTTTTTATAAAAGAAAAAAACCCATTAGAAATATTATCTCAAATAAAACGGGTTAATTATCTCCCTTTAATAAAAAAAAATGTTTCCACATTTGATTCAATAGTGATGCCAAACAAGTTCTGTTTTGTAATATAGCAAATATTACTGACTAGTTATTTTTTAAAAATATAAATTTAACATTATGTTATTCATTACAAGATTTAATTATTAGAGGATTAAAATAATTTACGTTAAACTGTTGTAAATAAACATTTCCTATATTAATTGTTGGTCCATTTAAGGAGTTTATATTTTAAACATTAATAATTAGAGAAACAACATACTATAGTGCTATTAAATAAGTCTCTTATATATTTGAATTAATAATACAAATAAATTGGTTTTAGAATTAATTATATTTATGTTGAATTAAACAAGATGAGCATAATTAATTGGTCTGAATCAATTAATGAGCGGTCAAGTGTAGGTGACCTCTTTGTATGCTTAAAACAGCTTTGATGTGCGATAAAATCTGTTCACATGACAATGTGTAAGTTGAACCAAAAGCTGAAAGTAAAGGAGCGAATGCCAATCAGTTGAGAATAGCTAAGCAGCTTCCTCCCAGATATTTGTCCGCAAATGGACACATTTGGAATGCCCATTTTTTAAATGTTTAAAATTCAACTTGCTCCGTTTTAAAATCGCCAATATCCCTTCACTTAAAAAAGATATACATCTAAGAAGTTTGCAGTAATATCAAACCAGTTAGGCTTGGTGTGGAATATAAAAAAAATGACTCCATCAAATTGATTCAAGTCCATCCTTTGATTAGAAAACTCCGCTTTGAGTGCTTCGGTGTACTTCTGAAAAAGTCCAACTGTCTATCTTAATATATTCTTTAACATAGGGATGTAGTTGTAGTTAAGTGTTTTGAAATTGTTTTTAGGGCAAGATATGTCCAATTTCAATGCAAATTTATTCCAGTGCATTTGTAAATGCAAGTTCAACTCACTGCAATGTGTCAGAAACATCGGCTTCAACAGTCAGTTTTCCTCATTCAGAAACATCGGCTTCAACAGTCAGTTTTCCTCATTCAGAAACATCGGCTTCAACTGTCAGTTTTCCTCATTCAGAACCGGAAAGTGTTTGGCACGCGTGCCTTTGGTTGCCGACCCCTGATTTATATTACATTATTTATTATTAATATATGTAGTACTTTTATTGTCTCGATATAATTTTTTATTGTTTGCCAATTTTATAATTTTCTTGTTATGTCTTTGACTAGATCTATTTCTTTATTGTACGAATGTACTAAGTTGTAAAATAAATATTGTTCATTGTTCATTGACGAGGATTACAAGCGATGGCTACCTCACACAGAGATACAGAGGTTGGTTAGCAGAAGAGGAGGGTTTAAATATAATGTGTGAGACTTGGATTCGGTGTTTTTGAAAAGCAAATGCGATTCTTTAAGAGAAATTCAATCAGCTTCTCTAGGTCTGTGGGTTTAGGCAACAATTTTGTATTGCATTCTTATCACCCTCTTTTGTGGAAAGTGGATTTTATGCTATTACCATTTGGTTGTCAAAGAGAAGAAAAACAAGCTGCAAATAGTGAAGCGTGGAGACCTTATTCTTTTGCAAGCAAAATTGAAACAAATATAGACAAATTACTAGTCTAGCAACACACCAGGCAAACGATTCACATTAATATTGATTTTGTTAAGCCTCTTGTTTAGGTAATTTTTTATCTATTAATTCTTACAGTATGTTTCCTTTTCAATCTTTTTAAGGATAATAAATAGCTTTAAGCACACAAATCTGGTCGGCCTAAGAAAAATTGCGGAAACTATATTGACCATTTATCTTCATGAGGGTTGGGGGGAATTTACGCTAAAAAAAAGGTGGGGGCGGTGAGCGGAATTTTTTTTTTAAAAGGGGGCGATGAGCCGAAAAAGATTGTGAACCTATGCTGTAAATTAATTCGTTGTATTATTTGTTGCTGTGAATTTGTCTGTTTATTCTTTGTTGCTGTAAATTTGTTTCTTTTATTCTTTGTTGCTGTAAATTAATTTGTTTTATTCTTTGTTGCTGTGAATTTGTCTGTTTATTCTTTGTTGCTGTGAATTTGTCTGTTTATTCTTTGTTGCTGTAAATTTGTTTCTTTTATTCTTTGTTGCTGTAAATTAATTTGTTTTATTCTTTGTTGCTGTGAATTTGTCTGTTTATTCTTTGTTGCTGTGAATTTGTCTGTTTATTCTTTGATGCTGTAAATTTGTTTCTTTTATTCTTTGTTGCTGTAAATTAATTAGTTGTATTCTTTGTTGCTGTGAATTTGTCTGTTTATTCTTTGTTGCTGTAAATTTTTTCTTTTATTCTTTGTTGCTGTAAATTAATTTGTTTTTTTCTTTGTTGCTGTGAATTTGTCTGTTTTATTCTTTGTTGCTGTAAATTAATTTGTTTTATTCTTTGTTGCTGTGAATTTGTTTGTTTTACTGTTTGTTGCTGTGAATTTGTCTGTTTTATTCTTTTTGCTGTAAATTTGTTTGTTTTATTGTTTGTTGCTGTGAATTTGTTAGTTGTATTCTTTGTTGTTGTGACTTTGTAAGTATATTCTTTGTTGCTGTGAATTTGTTAGTTAAATTATTCTTTGTTGCTGTTTTCTTAATTACAAACAATACATTTTTGAGATTTTGATTTGTAGTGATAAAGTTTCATTTCACCAAACTGATACGTTTTTTAAAAATAAAATGAAATGATCTCTTTGGCCGAATTTCATTGTGGTTGCCCCACACTTGACCAATAGAAAACCCAACCCTGACGAAGCGCATTAGCCACAAAATTATGTCCCTTACCTAAGGATGTATGAATGGCACTTTGAATGGCGCCATTCCAAAAGCATGTGACATCAAATATTCTGCGCTCCTCATCACAGTCACTGCTTAGAATTCCCATGGTGGATGGACACACAAAAAATTCTTTCGAGTGCGCTCGTTTGAATCTCTTGCGCCATCTATATGGAACAGCTTGTCTCAGACACTAAGATATTCCGAAACAAAATAGTATTTTCAAAATGTTTAAATGCACATCTATATGGAACAGCTTGTCTCAGACACTAAGATATTCCGAAACAAAATAGTATTTTCAAAATGTTTAAATGCACATCTATATGGAACAGCTTGTCTCAGACACTAAGATATTCCGAAACAAAATAGTATTTTCAAAATGTTTAAATGCACATCTATATGGAACAGCTTGTCTCAGACACTAAGATATTCCGAAACAAAATAGTATTTTCAAAATGTTTAAATGCACATCTATATGGAACAGCTTGTCTCAGACACTAAGATATTCCGAAACAAAATAGTATTTTCAAAATGTTTAAATGCACATCTATATGGAACAGCTTGTCTCAGACACTAAGATATTCCGAAACAAAATAGTATTTTCAAAATGTTTAAATGCACATCTATATGGAATAGCTTGTCTCAGACACTAAGAGATTCTGAAACAAAAGAGTATTTTCAAAATGTTTACAGACATTTCTCTGGTAGCTAGTGGCTGCGTGCCATGTGTACCCATAACATATCTTACACTGCAATTTATATAAAGAGCGCGCCGAGCATGCTAAATAAAATAGCATTGATAGAAGCGCTACATAAAAATCCTTTATTATTATTTGTAGGCCTATTATTATTATATAAATATTATGGGCTTTTGATTTCTTCTACATTCTAGGGCCCAACTGCCAAGTTGACGGTATTATCATTCCACAGGGAGACATTCGGATTACACCAAACGGAGAAAGTTGCTTGTGTCGAAGTGCGGAATACCCTGTACAAATAGATTGTGAGTCTGCGACTAGCGAACCCCCAATCCCACCGGAAAGAGACTGTAGAGTGAGTATATAGACTACAAGTCTTTGAAATTTACATTAAGAAAGAGGTTGTTGTTGGTTTATATAAGCTCTTATTGTAGACTTATTACTCCATTTGTATCAACATATACTACTAAAAACTTAAACTAGAGGCCGACCGACATTCTTTTTCGATTTCGGTTTCGGCGCCGAAAGTAGTCTATTGGCCTCTTTCGGTCTTGTTTCGGTTTCGGCCGAAGCCAAAAAGTAAGATTTCGAAATTTCGGTTCTCTTATGGTTTTGTCCGAAACTTATATTGACTTTGGGTCATAATTGCTTTTGTCATTTTTGGGTTGTTTTGTCTAATTTAATAAAAAAAAAATGTGTCATAATATTTAGATAAAAAAATATTATATAAAGTTTATATTGCTTATTGCCTTTACGTTTATTAAATCTTAAAGAGTATTCAATTCGGAATAAAATGATATATAATACATGCATCCTATTCAACAGTATATTACATGTTCGTTGGTTTATTAAAATAGAGTACCCATAAACTATTAAATATTACAATAAAATGTGCAGTCTTTTTACATGTTTTGTTTGGCAATTTCAGTTTATCTTTCGGTTGTGGGTTCAGTTTGGACCGAAAGTCAATTTATAACTTTCGGTATGGTTTCGTTTTCGGCCGAAACCAAATATTTGATTTCGGTCAGCCTCTAACTTAAACTTCAATGTAGTTGCCTTATTTTGAAAAACAATATCATAGAAAATTGGTAAATCTTCGTGCTGTTAAAATGAAATGTAATTTAATTGGTTTAATTATCAGAACATGGAGGAACCACCGACCGATGGCTGCGGATTCTGCGAGTGTACCGATTGGTCAGGCAAGTGGGAGTGGCGTTGCTTCTACCCAACCTGTCAAGAGCCACCCTGTGCGGATGCCGTCTCTGACAAATGCTGTCCATATTGTCCTAACGGTACGTAGTACGGTTTCAACTTGTATCTAGCCTTGAACTTGATGATATAGTGGCTGGTGCGATGTCAATGAACGCTATATAAGCCTGAATTACTGCATGTAACTTATATCTTATCCTATCTATGCACTTATTACAACGTTCTTGGATCTGCCGAACCTAGGGCGGTACTTTCTTGAAGGATTAATAGAAGTCCACAACATTCTAAATTATTTCTAAGAGTTTTCCTCACATGACTGTCTCGGGAAAAAACTAACTACTCAGTTAACGACGCAACCATTCAAAGGTATTCAAAGATTAAATGAAGTTCAGATTCTCTCTTTCTCTCTATATCTCTCTCTCTCTCTCTCTCTTCTCTCTCTCTCTCTCTCTCTCTCTCTCTCTCTCTCTCTCTCTCTTAGTCTTTATCGCTCCCCGTGGAGCAAAAGATAGCAGCAAAGTTTTGCCATTCCTCCCTACCCTGGGCGAGCCATCTGATCTCATGCCATGTTTTATTGGTGGCCATTGCCTCCTCATCCATCGTTCTCCTCTAAGTTCCCATTGGTCTTCCCCTCCTCCTTATTCCTGATGGTGTCTATTTCAAAGCAAGGCTTGGAAGCATATTTCTATCCATGCGAAGAACGTGACCTAACCCAGCTCAGATTGAGTACCGAAATGAGTTTTCGCAATTTGCTTTCTGCACTATTCTACAGCACGACCTTTTAAAACTTTGCTTTATCTCTCTCTCTCTCTTTCTCTCCCTCTCTCTCTCTCTCTCTCTCTCTCTCTCTCTCTATATATATATATATATATATATATATATATATATATATTATAAAGTCCGTGTTTGTCTTTAATACGATCCCCATTGGTCAATTTGAAAACACATCAAAGGTTAATGTGCCGGAAGGAGGAGTCCAAATTGGCATGATTTAATTAATGGCTTGCCAGATAATAGTATATCAAGCCAAACTGAAATTAATGCATTTAATTTTCACAGTTATTAAAAGAAAACTTAAAAACCAATATTAATTTATTGTCCGATATTATTGACGAATATTATTAGATATTATATAGGCCTAGATAGGTCAGAGACACAAAACTGACGAGTTAACAATCAAGCGGGCGATCTGGTTTTTTTTATTTTTTATTTTACAAATAAATTGCCATTAATGTAACTTTTTTTTCAAATATTGTAAGGATCTTATGACTTAAAAAAAACTTTCCTAAAAGGTTTTCAGTAAATAAAATCTAATTATCAAATCTAATATTTTAAAATTCATACTTCTAGCCTATATCTTTTTGTTCATTGTAGTTTATGAAATATTTATAGCTTATAGAGGTCTATTTACTTTTTCTCCGGGCAACGCCGGGAACTTTAGCTTGCCAAGGATAAAAAGTTGTATACAAAACATATTTGCATTTATTTTCGATAATGTTAGTAGGCCTAAATATTGCACACCTTTTGTAATTTATGTAAACATTTTACATCTTGTGTAATTTCGGGAAGCATTTTACTTTTTTCTGTAGATTTGGCAATCATTTGGATTCTTCTGTTATTACCGTAAACATTTTACTCCATATATAATTTTTTTAAACATTTTACTTTTTATATAATTTTTGTAAACATTTTTACTCCTTATATAATTTTTGTAAACATTGTACTCCGTCTGTAATCTGTTCCAATGTTTGTGTAAATTTCAGGACCCAATTGTGAGGTTGATGGCGTCATCATACCAGTGCTAGAGTCACGTAAGATGGCTAACGGCTCTGTGTGTCACTGTGGGGCGGCAGGAGGCAGAGGCAAGAACGCGGTGGTGTTCAAATGTGAAGGTAATTAATTATAAGGCGATAAGTTTTTGCACGGGAGACGTTTAACTGCTTTGACGTAATCAAAAAAAAGTAAATATTGGCATCCGACGCTGTGCCTCTCAACCCCTCTTCGTCCCAGTTACGCCACAATGACTTGACACTAAACAAGTCGTAAAAGGAGATTGAAATATTTTGGCGTTAATGCGTCCTTGGTTGTATAAATCATGCCCTATTAAAAGAGTAAGTTTGTATTTCCTCCTAACGTTATAATTATTACAAACAAACTCGGTCTGCCAGTAAAGCCTAAGAAGTGATTATAAGCTTAACTGTAATTCAGAGCCGGTTTTGGCTGTAGGTTCAAAGTGGTGGGTATAATACCGTGTTTTCATTGTGTGATTTAGCTGTATCTATAAAAACGTTATTTAAAAAAAAGAGGTAATTTAATTGAAACTTTTCGCATAAAGAAATGAATATAAGTTAAGGGGACATTTCTAAAGAATGGTGCATCTTACTAAAGTATCTTATTTAGTGACCGGTGGAGGAAGTCAAAATAAAAGGTCCTACAATAAAACTCGAGCATACGCTCAACAACTTTCTGATGACGAGGAAGCCTTCAAATGGACAAGCCTATGACATGATGTTTGTGCCTCAGTGGCGTAGCAGGGGGGGGGTCTAAATGCTACGAAGTGGAACCATTTTAAGACTGAAAATGGAGGAGGGGGTCCTTAAGAAAACAGTGGGGTCCTTTCTTGAAAAAAATGGGGCCTTTTCGAGAAAATAACTAAGGGAGGTAAGTAACTGTGATGAGCAAAGTAAAGCCTCTCAAGCTTAGAGGCAGTGACCGCCCTTCGGGGCCAATTGCTGCCTCAAGTTTAACACTCACGGATACTAATGAAATCTGGCCTCTCATACCTAAATCTTTCTGAATGGGCACCTTCAAATAATAATATATGTAATTTTGTCAGGGTTCTGGTCTCTCTGTTTCTTAACTTATATATTACAGACGCTCCTTCTCTAAAGAAGATTATTGCGTCCTACCGGCACACGTGGTCTGAGTCTAGTCATGCATTTTTATTAGTGGTCTGAGTGATCTTAAGTTACTGGTTTTCCTGGTTTGTTCTGGCAACCCATTCCATGCCCAGATGCCATTAGGGAAGATAAAGTACTTATATGCATTTGTTGTCGCATATGGAAAGTGTTTTTGTCCTTATGTTTATGATAATTTCAACAGGTTGTTATTGTGTTCTATTTATAAATAAAAGTTTAATTCTTTAATGATTATTACTACTTTACTCTTGACCCTACTTCACCTAGAGCAGGCGACGGCAACCTTTTGAAAATAGTGTGCCAAACTAGGATTTCTAAATCATTCAGCGTGCAAACAGCCCGAAAGTAGATCCGCTTTTCTATATTTTTTTATAGTTTATAAGACAATTTTTTTATCGCCGATTTAATTACAAAAATTAACATGGTTGTGATTATCATCTATCTTTTTCTTTCATTTATTACTAATAAAAAGACGGAATACTGAACTTTCACATTAATCATTAATTTCAAAAAATCCTTTATCATTGTCAAGTTTTAATTTCTAGCAAATGATAAAAAAATTTTTTTTTTAGATTTAAGACAAGGACTACTGAAGACAGGACGTGCAGACTTGAATTTCTGACTTAGCTAGCTAAGGCCAGTTTCCCTTGTCGCGCTTATACATGAAGTCAACTATTATTAAGTAACTAACATAATTAATGTCAATAATGTTAATGTGCAAGGCCGTTTACTAATTAGGGGTTAGGATTGAGAGGGTTTAAAAGAGCATTTGAATATTATTTAAGATCTATTTAGATGATTAAATGATTAGGGCCGTACACATGATACCCTATATATATATATGCGGTTCGTGTTGACGGTTTCGTGTGGGGGGGTCACCTAAGGAATAAAATAAAATCTAAAAAATCGTTATTTCTTGACCTAAAAAGGGAAAAACGTAACTCACCCATAAAATTTATCTCGCTCATAATTAAGAGACAAATGCACAGCCTTTAAAAAAAGTGATTATGAAGTAAGTCGATTATTTGGGTTGAGAATTTTGCCAAGTGGTACATTATTATAAATACGATAATTTGATTTCTATATCTATGGCAAAATTTATTTGTGTTTTCATGACCAAGGAATATAAAGAATGTAAATTGACTGTGATAGTTAAAAATAAACAAACATTGTGCTCTCCTCTCATATTTTCTGCTTTCAATAATGGTATACATGCACTATTTGGCACTTTAAACAAACGACACTTGTTGTCAGCATTATAATTACCTTTACAATTAACTACACCACAATTATTAGGCATTTTGATAAAAATACACGATCGAAAAATTAAAAACAAACACAGGGAAGTAAAATCCAACAACAACAAGTATCCATGTTGGAACCAAACTGTGCCTTCTATTCATACTCCTTAAAAAATAGTGCGCTCATGCTTGGTAAGTATTAAGACATTTTAATGGCTATTAGATCGTTCTTTGTCATTAAATAAATGAAAATGACATAAACCATTAATACAATGAATCATATTAGTAAAGAGTTTTGTTAGTTACTTAATAATAGTTAACATTATATCACTGCGCCAAGGGAGTGTATCGCTACTGTTAAAAAAACTGGCCTTAGCTAGGAAGTCAGAAATTCAACCCTGCACGTCCTGTCTTCAGTAGTCCTTGATTTAAGACTAAAATTTTATTTTTAAAAATGTAAACGAATTGACCAATTAAGTGGAACATTTACGTAGTTACCAAACGTAGTAAGTAGTTAATGTAATGTTTAGATATGTACATATTAATTCTCCAGTCATATAATATTTATATAACTTTCAACTTTATTTTATAACTTTTTTTTCTATTCTTATAATTTAAAAGCTTTTTATTTGTTTTCATTAAGGAAAAAAAAAGAAAACATTTAGAAATATTAAAGCAAATAAAAACTGGTTAATTATCTCCCCTAATCAAATGAAAGTTTCCAATTTTGATGCCAAACAAGTTATGTTTTGTAATATAGCTAATATTTATATTTCTATACTCACATCTTGCATCATGGTATTTATTTCAATTATCAAGAATTAGAGTTGTTGCACAATTAATGTACGTTAAACAGTTGTAAAAAAAAAGCATTTCATGCATTAATAAAGTCAATTTAAGAACTGAAAAAAAATAAATTACAATGACAATAATTACAAAATATATTGCTAGTATATTAGCCCTTATATTTTTTTAAAATAATAAAACAAATCTTTTAAAATTTATTAGGCTATATTTATGCTTAATTAAAAAAGACGAGCATAAAAACTTTTAAAAAAATGCAATTTGTATTAATTAATGCGCGCCTCTTCTTTGAGTGCCCTTCGCAAACAGTTAAATGGCAGGTACATACTTAAAAGATGACAATAGAGTGAATGCCCTGCAGTTGTGTAACACTCGACGTGCAGAGTTGGCATTTAAAAATCTCCTTCTTGGAGTTATCTCGCGTGCCACTAAAAATCACTCTGCGTGCCAACTCTTGCACGCGTGTCTTTTGGTTGACAACCCTGCTCTAGAGTTTCTAGGTTTAGAGATTTAACTATTGGTGTTACTTTTGTCAGTTGTGAATATTCGCCAGTAATGAACCTTGTAGCTCTTTTCTGAATTTGTTTGAATTTATTAATAATATATGTGCATCCTGGAAATCAGAAGTATCAATCAATTTTGCAAAATTTTCCGCCACTAGTCTAATAGTTGCTCGGAAAAGAATCATAAATAGTGAAATACAAACTGCAATTATACACAGCGAGTGTAGCATAGCCCGAGGTACATGGTATCATTGTAAGACTTGATTGGTACGAATTTTTATTTATTCTGTTTATCTAGAAAAATTGCTAAAAGCGGGGAAATTTTTCTAAAAGTTCGCTTCCCCCAACACCCACACCTGGCTACGCCACCGGTTTGTGTATTTCGTCTTTCAATGAGAAATAGGTTCATAATATGAGCAAAGGCGGAGGGAGGCTAGGGGAAGGGGGTAATATGGACATTTAGAATCATAACATAACGATACTAACACTTCGTCTGAACTCTCCCTGTATTTCTTATCCTAACTAGTAGTAAAAGTAATCATGTCGATCAAATTGAACCATTTGGGTCGGAGAAGCAGTGCTTACCAGTTGTTGTTTTTTGCCCACGGCCTACTGGGTGAGTGTGTGGCCGGCACAATGCCCAGCCGTTTACACTTTATCCAAACTAAAGTCAGGTACCCTGCATACCTGGGAACAAGCCTAGGCCTAAAAATATATATATATATAAGAAATATTTCTTTTGTAAAAAAAAACCCATTAAAACTGTGATGGTAAACGATTGATTTTCAGACCCCGGATGTCGGGTGGATGGTGTGATTATTCCCTTCGGAAATGAACAGAAAACTCCACACGGAGACATTTGCTTTTGTGACGACACGGTTTACCCAGCTGTGCTCCGCTGCCACCCACAGACAACACCATATGATGTAAGTATTAGGATCATTTGAGTAGCCGCCCCTTGTTTAAAACTATACAGTTTTTCAGCTATTTATTTTGGTCTCACCCAAAGTAAATTAATGGCGTGCCTTTCATGCGTATGCCATTGTTTTTATTAATCTCAAGGAACTAATCAAACCCCCTATGTTACGCAAAGATCACTCAGTTCTGCTGACCTTTTCAATTCTGAAGGTGCCCAGTAGGCTCCAGCGGATCTGGTGAAACTCTCGTCCTCAGGGAAATGCAAACAAGTTCCACTAAAACCCATTTCACACACGGCGTAATACGACGACATTGTAGGCAGAACCGGATATGCTAAGATGAAGGAACTACCAATTAGGATTTCATGTGGAAGTCCTCGTGAAAATAGTTGTTAGGAAGGCCTCTTCCACCTGGACCGGAGAACCAAAAGAGGAATCTCTGACTAGATTTTCTAGTCTGGCTGTGTCCCCCATTTCTCCTTGACCACAGTTGGCCTTCTCTGCATCTGGCCCGAAAGTCTGGAATCTGATTTCCACCCAGCTCGGGCAGACAGATTCTATCATTACTTTGGACAAGAAATTTAAAACACACTTTTTTTAAAATTTACTGTCCTTAAATATTTTTTTAGGCCCACCACTGTAAAACTTTTATATCAAGTTGGTAAATACGACATTGATTTTATCTATCTTATGTTTTATAAAAAAAAGTTTTTATATTATTAATTAGGTCTATATAATAGGAAGGATGAAATCAAAACAACATTTTATATACTTATTTAGCCTATATAATTATATCCTTGTTCTTGCATAAAAAAAATGTCTTTATGCATGTTTTTGTTGCTTACAAATACGCACTGAGCTTAAATTTTTTTGGCAGCGCAATATAAATAAACGTATTATTATTAATATTAGACTATTATTACTCCGTTTTTACGTCAGGTCATATTTTCGAGTGTTAGTTACCTAGTTGATTGTTTGATTGATTACAATGATTGATTGATTGACTATTCAAAATGCAAGTCGTAGGAGGCAATAATCTTCTGTACAGAAGCAGCGTCTATATCATTAAGATTGACCCAATAGGCCTATATTTCTGTACATCTTCCACAGTCCACAACTACAGAGGAGACGACTACACTACAACCTGGATGTGCGGTAAGTCTCTTCATTACATCAAGCCATATCCAGATCAAACTGTGGTCCTTTGAATACTTTATAGTCTAAATCAGGGAAACCTATGCAACGCGTGCCACACATGGCACGCAGAGCGATTTTCAATGGCACGGGGAAGACCACCAAAATAAATACAATTCAAGTCTCTTTTACCTGAAAAGCGCAGGGTGACTTATAGGTTGCTGGCACACTGAATGATTTAAAAGTGCTACCTTGGCTAGGTTGCTGGCACACTGAATGATCTAAAAGTGCTACCTTGGCTAGGTTGCTGGCACACTGAATGATTTAAAAGTGCTACCTTGGCACACTCCTATCAAAAGGTTCCCGACCACTGGGCTAATTAATTCAAGAAGATTGCTTAACTTCCTCATACATTTAGGTCGGAAATAATATTTATTACAAATACATTTTGAACTTCCTATTTCCTGCTCGCGAAATCTGGATGTATGGTTAAGATCAATTATCAAAAAATGATTAACAATGTAATTTTTTAAAACTTCTAATTTTATTCAAGAAAGGGCTCGATTCACATATAAAAAACGGTTTTGCCACAAGCATTTGATTTTAGATTTCATTAACTTGCACTTGTCTGTTATTTTTGTTGTCTTCGAAAGTATTCTAGCCTAAGGTGCTATTATAGACAAAACAAATAGAGCAATCTCTACTGACTCTAATACTATTTGACTATTTATATCATCAACTTTAGCTTAACCGCCATAAAGTGCCAAGTACTCTAAAATATTTGATGTAAAACATGACATAGTATCAAAATATTCTAAATTGCGAAGTAGAAAGTCGATTTCCGTAAAATACGTTTCTGTTGCAACCTTTTTAAAGTGAACTAATTATTTTTTTATTTATATAATATTTTGAGTTTATTAGGCTAATGCATGCACTAATTTTGATTATAAAAAATTTATTTCTATTCCATAATAGATGCTACAATTACATACAAATCCCATTGTGTGCTGCTATATTTTTATTTCATTTCTACGCTCTATACTAGATTTAAAATATTATTATTTTTACTACATTAATTTTAAATTGAACGTCCAATTCAATACCTTTGTAAAGGAATCGTTGACAGAAGCTAAGATATACGGATGAAGCTCAGTGGGTTTTTGTATAAAATCCATCAATTGAAGAAAAGAAGAAATTCAGAAAATAGCTCATTAAAAAACTTTGCAAAAAATACAAGACTAAATGTAAATAGCGGATAGGCGTATAACGCACTAATCTCCTGTAAAGATACGGATAAATTGTAATCAGCTTTGAAAAAAGTGTTATAGCCTGATCAAGGTGTAATAGAAAAAAGGGAAGCCGCGGTGAAGCCAGGGCTTTGTGTCATCTGAAATGACAGACGGATTTGACCCAGTACTAAATATTTGGCAGTCCAAGGGGAGTTCTCTAGATGTAAAGATAGTAAAGGGGAGATCATTGGGAAATTTTATCGGACTTGAACATTTCATCGCTGTTTTTCTCCCCTACATTTTGTGTAATAATGTCACATGATATGTATCTAGGAAACAGAAGTTTCTTTCCATTATGAAAGCTAAACGAGGTATGAATGAAAGAATGAATAGGCCTATAAAACTAAAATTCTATCTCAAATTAGTTAGACCAATAATAGAATAGGCTTATGCATCATTATGCATAATGGGACCCATCAACGAAAATAAACTTTAAAAAATTAGAACAATTTCAGAAAAGAGCTTCGAGGTTGATTACTAGCGAATATTTACAACTGACAAGAGTAGGCCTAACACCAATAGTTAAATCACTAAACCTAGTAACACTAGAGTTGAAAATGGCAAAGAGTAAAGTAGTAATAATACGTAAGGCATTAAACTCTAAATTTTCTTATCCCATACGCAATAACAAATACATATAAGCACTCCCATCTTCCCGAGTGGCATTCGTGCATAGAATGGGTTTACTGAACAATAAAAATAAACATTAACTTAACATCATTTAAAACACTAGTCGAAATGCAAGATAAGACTCAAGCCATGGCTGTCTCAGTAACTATGTAGTTGTTTATAAATACGTCTCTTTCATGCTCTCGTTGTCACAGCATTTACCGAGGCCATACGACGATCCTTGCAATGAGTGTGAGTGCGCCGAGTCGCTTGGAGTCTGGCAGTGGCAATGCAGACCATTGCTCTGCATGATGCCCTACTGTGCCAATAGCTTCAGGCCTCCTGGAGAGTGCTGTTATCAGTGCCCCAAAGGTAAAGGTCAAATCTCGTTTCAAACATTGTATTTCGTGTGTTAAAAATATTTTTTCTTAGAATTTGATCGTACGTTTTTAATAATTCCGAACGGAATGTCTTGGGTTAGAGTCCAGGTTTGGGGCAGCATTTATTTCTTAGTCTGGTGGGTTTCGATGGGTCTTGCCAGCACTGATGGGTACTTGCAATAAGTTGGGAGAAAGTTAAGGCTACTGGGCATTGTGCTGGCCACTTAATCCCCATGTACACCGTAGCCAAGGAGACGTATGAACGCTGCTTCAGCAATGGTCTAAAAGAGATACTTTACTTTTTTGTAGTATGTTTCCGTGTCAAGTAAGAATCCATACTTAAAAAATACATTTTCCTTCTCATTGGTATGCGACAGTTTTTTTCTGATGCGATATCGAACGGAACCGTTTCGGGCATCTACAGCAATTATGGGTATACCCAAATCATGTGCACACAACTTGTTCTTGATAATTACGATGTCAGTTCTTCCCTTTTATCGAGTTGTTTTAAGTTGACCAAAGTAGATTTAATTCTTCATAGATAACTTAACTATTTATTTCAATCTTTTCTTAAAAAGAATTCTTTGAGTCTTCGTTAAGTAAAGGCTTTACATATATTACTTCACATAGATCTATTGCAATTGTTCTATATCTTAAAAAAATCTTAAAGTAGCTAAAAATATGTTTTAAAGTTTACATAAAAATTAAGTAAAAATGAGCTATTTTTAATTTTAAGTACTTCTATAAGATTAGAGTTTGTAATGAAGAAGGTATATATTTACGTACTACTCAATTTGTATAAGAGATAAACACAATTTTTAAACAAGTATAACACTGATAAAAAGAAAGACTAATCACCTCCCTTGAATTTAATTTTTAAGCTAAGCAAGGTATATTAAGGTAGGTAAAGACCAGTCTTAATCAGGCCTGACCTTTTCTATAGGTCAAGGGTTATCGTGTTCATGAACTTCCGGCAACATTATTTAAATGATGTTTTAGCCTTTTGCTGGTGTTTGACAATTTATTTTAACCTTGTAGTCCAGTTCTGGTCTTTTAGAAATATACAAAGGTTACAAGCTTACTTATGAGTTATGTGGAACCCGTTTTTAACATCAAAAGTTAATAAATAGTCAACGTGTTAATAAAGTTAATTTTAGCTTGGCTTTATAAAATAAAGTAGTTAAGAGTAGCGGTTCTTGTTTATACAAAAATCTATAGATGTGCACAAAACAAAAATTATTTTGCATCAAGCAATAAGTTTGGGAATAAAAGTCTGTTCACAATCCATCGTTTTCTTTCGGCAACATCTTTTGGAAATGAAATAAAATTTCATCCTCTACACTCTACATCTTTTCTTACTCAGGCATGTTTTGTTAGTAAATGAACGAATATGACCGGAAATGTTGGTACACTATAAACGTTTAGGTTCACCATGCATGCATAATCATTCAGACTTGTCAATGGGGTTTAGAAGCAGGATCTTTACTTAGTTCTGAATGCTTTCACACTTTTAAAGTCCACTTTATTGTCCAATTTTATAGTCCAATTTTGTTCCTCGTCGGACCACATTGATCCACAGTGTTCACCAGTTTTTGTTGCCAAAGTATGCTAGAGAAATGTGTGGCCAGTTCAATTCCCAGGCTTTACTTTGCCACGACTAATGTCAGGTACCCATCAGAATTGAGTTCAATCGTGTTAAAATCCTAGCCGTCAACAGGTTACGAAACCAGTACCTTCAATTTACCAGGTTTGCGCTACCGCTCGGCCACCATTTTCATCCGGAACTATTATTAAATAATCTTTTGTCCAACTCTCAATGATTGAAACTAAAATATTACATCAATTACATGTTTCTAAAGGTTAGCGTCTCAACTCATAAAGAAAACCATGTATCCTTTATGATTAGTAGATACTATTTTATTTGAGAAAAAAAGTTTTTTAAAAGACCTAACGCTGTGGTTAGTACACCGGGATGTCAACACGACTTCCCGGGTTCCAGCTCTACCGCCGCCCAAATCCTACAGTGATAAAACGTATGATTTTTCAGATTCCGGGTGTCTCGAGGATGGCGTTACGATTCCTAGTGGAGAAATGCACGAACTTGCCAACGGAAAAGTGTGTTATTGTGATAATTCCGTTTCTCCACCGCAGAGTTACTGCTTTACACCACCAACTCCTGCTGGATGTGATGTAAGTATTACGCTTTTAAAAAAATTCTCTCCCCCTTCAACCTCCTGCCAAATACTTTTGTAAACTGTTTAAATCTTCGAGAAATAATGCCCGAAACCGTGTGCCAACAAAAGAGCTGTACTTCTTACTTCTTCTCTGTCTGAAGTTAACAGTGGGGATGTGAACAAAAAAGAAGAAAAAGAAGTGCGCTCTTTTAAATCTATGATGCCTAGGTTTTCTGTAACAGTTCTCTTCAAACATAGCGTGGTGCTCAAGAAGAAAACAGCGTGTTAGAAATGTATAAAGTATGAAACAGAAGAGACCGCCTAGAAATGTATAAAGTCTGAAGCAGAAAAGACCGTGTTAGAAATGTATAAAGTCTGAAACAGAAGAGACCGCCTAGAAATGTATAAAGTCTGAAGCAGAAAAGACCGTCTAGAAATGTATAAAGTCTGAAGCAGAAAAGACCGCCTAGAAATGTATAAAGTCTGATGCAGAAAAGACCGTCTAGAAATGTATAAAGTCTGATGCAGAAAAGACCGTCTAGAAATGTATAAAGTCTGAAACAGATAAGACCGTCTAGCCCTTAGAGGCCCACCGGGACACCGGTGACCCACCATGTTTAATGGGGCCCCCCTTGTTCAAAAACGTACAAATATTAATTAAATACGTGTTTTGATTTTTTTTTTACCCTAAAAGCCCAGTGTTCCATCTGTGGAACACAGGGGAATTAATTGTGATTTCTAGTTTTTAAAATTAACTAAGTTACTGTCCTTATTGTATAGGGCCCCCAACCAGAGCCAGAAAATAATGTAGGCCTCTGAAGGCTAGAAATGTATAAAGTCTGAAACAGAAAAGACCGTCTACAAATGTATAAGGTCTGAAACAGAAAAGACCATCTAGAAATGTATATAGTCTGAAACAGAAAAGACCATCTAGAAATGTATATAGTCTGAAACAGAAAAGACCATCTAGAAATGTATAAAGTCTGAAACAGAAAAGACCATCTAGAAATGTATAAAGTCTGAAACAGAAAAGACCGTCTAGATATGTATAACGTCTGAAACAGAAAAGACCGTCTAGAAATGTATAAAGTCTGAAACAGAAAAGACCATCTAGAAATGTATAAAGTCTGAAACAGAAAAGATTGTCTAGAAATGTATAAAGTCTGAAACAGAAAAGACCGTCTAGATATGTATAACGTCTGAAACAGAAAAGACCGTCTAGAAATGTATAAAGTCTGAAACAGAAAAGATTGTCTAGATTACATAGCAAGGAGAGAGGCTCTGTATAAATGGCCAGCATTAATCTCTTCATGAATGTATATTTTGGTCTGAGCCAAAGTAACTTAATTGAGTTCATCTTATTTTAAGTTTCCTTTTGAAAATCGGCGTCAGTGGTGTGGAAGGAGAAAGTTTAAAGAATCATTACCCTAAACTCTAAATTAAAGGGGAAATCTTGGGCTGATTTTTGTATCAGTAGTGGCGTAGTAACAAAAGGGAGAGAGTGGCGGTCCGCACCGGGCGGCACATCCCAAGTGGGTGAAGATCTACACTGATTTGGAGAGAACTTTGGAAAGGCTTAGACTCGCAGATTGAGGAAGGCATTCAGATTGTCGATTGCTGTGGCCAGGCATTTAAAAATGCCGCCGTATTGATCGGGTTCGTAGAAGCGCATCTTTGAAATCAAACAAAAGCTCTTTTTTTTTGCCATGCACAAATCAATCATGTCTCCGGCTTGTGAGCATGCCATTTTTATGGCGGTTCACGTTATACAGGCTTTTATGGCATCCTCGACGGGCAGGCTTTTATGGCATCCTCGACGGGCAGGCTTTTATGGCATCCTCGACGGGTTATTATATTTTCATTGTACGTCTTCATATTCCTGGGACGTCTCCATTCAGATGATCGGTGCAAGTATTTAGCGGGGCTGTGGAAAAGAATAACGTTGTTGAACAGACGCTATAAATATTGTAGTGAAGAGATTATCAAAAGTCGTCACTGTTTGCAGAAGCTCGCAGAAAATGTAGCCTGTTTATCAGATGCATCCTTTATTCTCAGCTTGATCAATACCCTTTCCGTTCCTTTCTTTTCTGAGCCTTTGGAAATCTGTTTTCCCAAAAGTCAATAATGCCCATAAGTATCTGTAAAACAAAGTACTGCGTAAAAGACATATTCCTTAAATGGACAAACAATGAATGCAGAAAATGTTTATTTACAACTGTTTAAAGTATATTATTTTAATCGTGCAATAATTAAATAATTAAATACTATAATGTTGGATTTTTATAAAGAAATAATAGTCAGCAATATTTGTTATATTACAAAACATAACTTGTTTGGTATCACTATACTTTCTGTATCTTTATATGGCTGCAAGGCCGTATTTCGGATTGTGGGGGCCCTGTTGCCAAGGGCCAAATTTATGTTTGCCCCCTCGTGGACTCGACCCCGCCAGTGTCAAACAACCAAATGTATTTGTTCATTGTGCGCTTCTACAACAGCTCTATTCTAATTACCAAAAGAAAAGCCCCCCCCCCCAAAAAAAAAATGTGTGCATTTGTGGGGGCCTTCTTTGTGTGGGGGCCCCTGTTCCATAGGGACACGTGGAACATGCTTACATACGCCCCATGGATGACTGATAATCACAAACACACATATAAAACGCTTTAACGATTTTCTCTATAAATGTCATTTGCTTTAAGACCTTAATCTTCGTACGGAGTTAAATTAATTATCATATAAAAAAAATATAAAAGTATAATAGATCAGGTTAATTTTAGACTGTTGGCACGCCGAATGATTTAGCAATCCTAGTTTGGCACACTGTTAGCAAAAGTTTGCCGACCCCTGGTCTATTGTTTTATTTATATTGAGGTGATGGTTACTTTCTTTTCAGTTTTAAATCCCGCAAATTTTTTATACACATAATTTTTGTATGGCCAGAATATGCCCACAGGTCAAATAGTGTCAAACAAATGTTTTAATAATTTTAAAAAAATTTACGTTTATTGTTTTCTTTTTTTTAATACGTACAATTAGGAACAGAGTCGGCCCATCGATGTATGCGGCTCCTGCGAATGCTCTAATTATTCAGGAAAATGGGAGTGGCAATGCTACCACCCAACTTGCCCAGAGCCTAACTGTGCCGACGCGGTCTATGGAAAATGCTGTCCCTATTGTCCGAATGGTCAGTATTATTTAACACTTTCTTTAACACCCACATTACCTGTGCTATTTGTACTGGGACAAATATTAAACTAGAGGAAAGAGTTACACCACTTTGCGTTTTGACGTCATACTGGTAGAATCACTTGGAAACATCCTTAACTGCACGTCCAAAAATAATAATCTCCATCACAAAAATGCAATGACGTCGTTCCCATTTTTTCGAAATGTTATTTTCAATGCAAACTAATTTATAAAAAGTCTAGGTTCCCATTTTATCACAACCAAAAAACAATACACTGAATCATGCGATAAACAATTATTATACAATCATCTTGCAGATAATATTTCAAAACTTGTAGTAAAATGGCAATCTATTGGAATATAATATTCTTATTCCTCGGACAAATCATATATTAAACATATTAATAGTGTGTGAAATAATATATATATCTTTTTGCTAAATTTATCTTCATGTTGTGGTAGGGCATTAAGATTGTATAGGTAATTGACACCACTATACTTAAAACATATCATCTTATCTTATACATTACAGGCGTTCCTTCTATAAAGAATATTATTTTCTAATGCTAGTTTGTATTGAACGAGAGAATGGGTTGTAGGTCAGTTATTGTGTCCTTTCAGTGCTGGTCAGGATATTTTAAAATATGTAAAATCCAACAAAAACTTTCTGATATTTATTAATTTCTTGGCTGCACTTCCTGTTTATAAAACAGCACTAGTGTGCTCATCATTCAGTTATTATGTTCAGCTCATTTCTCTAGCATATTATATTTAGTCCAAAAATGGTTCCCTTGCGTGTGTGTCTTACATCATCATCATTTCCGGTCACACTCGCTGGGGTATGGGCCGCCAACCACAGATCTCCCAGCTGGGGTATGGGCCGCCAACCACAGATCTCCCAGCTGGGGTATGAGCCGCCAACCACAGATCTCCCAGCTGGGGTATGAGCCGCCAACCACAGATCTCCCAGCTGGGGTATGGGCCGCCAACCACAGATCTCCCAGCTGGGGTATGAGCCGCCAACCACAGATCTCCCAGCTGGGGTATGAGCCGCCAACCACAGATCTCCCAGCTGGGGTATGGGCCGCCAACCACAGATCTCCCAGCTGGGGTATGGGCCGCCAACCACAGATCTCCCAGCTGGGGTATGAGCCGCCAACCACAGATCTCCCAGCTGGGGTATGAGCCGCCAACCACAGATCTCCCAGCTGGGGTATGGGCCGCCAACCACAGATCTCCCAGCTGGGGTATGGGCCGCCAACCACAGATCTCCCAGCTGGGGTATGAGCCGCCAACCACAGATCTCCCAGCTGGGGTATGAGCCGCCAACCACAGATCTCCCAGCTGGGGTATGGGCCGCCAACCACAGATCTCCCAGCTGGGGTATGAGCCGCCAACCACAGATCTCCCAGCTGGGGTATGGGCCGCCAACCACAGATCTCCCAGCTGGGGTATGAGCCGCCAACCACAGATCTCCCAGCTGGGGTATGAGCCGCCAACCACAGATCTCCCAGCTGGGGTATGGGCCGCCAACCACAGATCTCCCAGCTGGGGTATGGGCCGCCAACCACAGATCTCCCAGCTGGGGTATGAGCCGCCAACCACAGATCTCCCAGCTGGGGTATGAGCCGCCAACCACAGATTCCCAGAGTCCTCTGTCCTGAGCCATTCTCTCTATTTGTGTCCAGCTGTACCCAATCTTTTCGGTGTCTGCCTCAAGGTCGCGTAGCCAGGTATTCTTTGGGCGGCCTCTTTTCCGCTTGCCTTTGGGGTTCCACTACAGTGCTTGTCTGTAGACGTTGATTGCCGGCTTGCGCAGGGTGTGCCCTATCCAACCCCATCTTCTCCTTCTGAAATCTTCTTCTAAAGGACGTTGGCAGGTTCTTTGCCAGAGATCGATGTTGTTTATGGTGTAAGGCCAGCGTATCTGGAGTATCCTTCTTAGGCAGCTGTTGACGAAGGTCTGGACTTTGCCGGTGGTGGCTTTTTCATTCTCCAAGTTTCTGCTCCATACAACAGGACTGACTTTACATTAGAGTTGAACGTGTTTCGTACAATCCCATATTAATTATATCTACATGTCTTTTTCTCAGGACCTAACTGTCAGGTGGACGGAGTTATCATACCACTCGGTGAGATGCGTGAAACTCCCAATGGTCAGCAGTGTAACTGTGTAGAGTCAAGTTCCGGTAGATATCAAGCCGTAGAGCCTAAATGCGGCCCCATCACCACAACACCTGGTACTATTACATTGTGTCTGTGCGTGTGTTTATTTAATATCATTGTGAGAGACGGTACATTATTGTGTCACAATATTATTGTATTATTGTGTGTATGTGTTTTTTATTCAAATTTCGTCTGTGACTTCTCCAACTAAAGTCAGGTAGACCATCAGAACTAGTAACATTGTGCTGGCCACACATCCCCTAGTATACCAGGCCACAGAAACTGGTGAACGATGCTTCACCGGCCCTTCTATGTCAATATGGTCCGAAGTGAACTTATCTTTACTTATTATACCATATTATGGTATAAGAAAGTTGACGTAAACTTATCTGTGATATGGAATGCCATACCTATGCAAAATGTTCCCCACAATTCAACTCTAGCTGATACGCAAGGTGTAAAAATTGAGAGCCACTGCTGAAGTTTTGTTAACATGTGGGTATGTTGGATTCTGATGATCACGTGTTTACTTTTTCCAGAGCCCGGTTGCTTCGTTGACGGCATGATGATTCCGTACGGAGATGTCCGCGAAATGCCCAACGGGGAGATCTGCTACTGTGATAACTCGGTCTATCCAGCACAGGCCACGTGCCATCCTGCTTCTACCCTCCCGCCCACACCATCTGGCTGTAGGGTAAGTCTGGCTTGTTTGTTTCACTGACTTTTGCTACCAAAAAGGTTTATGGTTTTAGTCTTCTGCCGTGGTTTGTGCGAATTTTAAATCCGCTTTCAGTAGAGTTTCATCTTATCTATTACTTCTTCGTTTCTCAATGTTTTAAATAGTTGAAAACAATCTAACACAAACTGGGCTGTGGTCAGTATGAACTCCAGGCCATCATAGAACTTGGTGTTCATATTATGACCTTAGGTCAGAATTTGTCTCTTGTCAATTAAATTTTGGTAACATTCTTGGGACACGTATTCCAAAGTATTAGGGATACCTCCGCATGGGCACATGTTCGTACCGTCTCCCATTTAGTATTTTAGGAACAAGTAATTTTGGAGTTTATTAGGCCATGTTACGAACGCCTCAAGTTTCGAACGATTTACGAACATCAACTAAAAATTCTTATCCTCGGGTTAAGATCGAGAAAGGGCGATAGAGAGAGAGAGCAATTTTAATGTTGGAGACAAACAATCGCGTACAGTTACAAACGAAGGCCAAGCAGAACTATCATTGCTAAGCGCTTGTTTTTTTTTTATATTATTTTTATTTGTATGTTTTTGACCAAAAAATGAAACGATGTTTGATTCTCACAAAACATTTCCTTAAGTTTAAATGTCTTGCAAACACTAAATAGTAAAAGGCGACTCATAGACCTACTGTTGTTTCTTCAAATCCCCAATATTGGTTGCAATACAAGGACATCTTCAAGCGCAAATGTTAAGCTAAAATTAACGCGAGTCTGTGGCACATCTTTTGAAGTACGAGAAGCAAAAACTGGGGTTTCCTCACAGACACATAACGTACTGAATAAGCAGACCGATAGACTTTCTGTACGCCTTTTGTGATGCCAATGGGCAATATTCCTACTGAGAGTTAACACCCTTGCCGCTAGATGGCAGCATGTTTAATAGTGTAAAAAGAATAATTTAGTAAAAGATTTCATTATTAACAATGCCCAGTTTATGAAATGAGCAAACATAGGCTACATCTGCGCACTTCATGAACTTGACAACAAGTTCATATGGCCTACTGGGTAATTACACTATATGTGCGAAACATCTACGGTGTAATAAAAGTGCTACTAAAATGCGACTTACTGCAACTTTAGTGTTAAAATATAGGCAAGTGCACGTCGGCATTGCTAATTTAAAATAATTGTTTTAAAAATTATTAAAAGCCTACAATTTTCTAGCAAAACTTGCATTCGAATGCGATCCAAATATTTTTGCACAATTATTATAATATTTTTCTTACATTCTCGTCGTGGTGGAATTAAATGCATATATAGATCCTAAAGCTGTTCATAATTCCATTGTTTTTATCTTTCTATAACTGACTTGACCTTGGCGCCATCTACCGGAGTTTTTTCCAGACATAGGGCCCATTAACAAAGCTCGCTAAATTGCCAAGGCGCAGATTTTTATTCGCTTGGTCGGTCACATTGCTAAAAGAAAACATTTCCTTTATCTTCCACCTATACATACATAATAACAAAGAAACACACTAAAAATGACATGTGATCAACCAGAAAATCGTTTTAAAATCAGATTTCTAGAACCGAGAATAAACCGAAAATAAATATGTTTTAAAGAGGACCGATATAACATCGCTAGTATTAAGCTGTTTTAAAAAATTGCTATTTCACTATTTCAATCAAATCTTATTATCAGTTTCATCTTAATATCACCTCTCTCTCTCACTACACAGATTGAGGACAAGCCCACTGATAACTGCGCTTACTGTGAGTGCTCACCCTGGTCTGGCGAGTGGCAGTGCATGTACTCAACCTGCATGCCGCCACAATGTGCCGACGCTAGAACATTACCTGGACAGTGCTGCCCCATCTGTCCTAATGGTAGGTTTCTGGCACACCTTCATACATTCTTGTCCTAATGGTAGGTTTCTGGCACACCTTCATACATTCTTGTCCTAATGGTAGGATTCTGGCACACCTTCATACATTCTTGTCCTAATGGTAGGTTTCTGGCACACCTTCATACATTCTTGTCCTAATGGTAGGTTTCTTGCACACCTTCATACATTCTTGTCCTAATGGTAGGTTTCTGGCACACCTTCATACATTCTTGTCCTAATGGTAGGTTTCTGGCACACCTTCATACATTCTTGTCCTAATGGTAGGTTTCTGGCACACCTTCATACATTCTTGTCCTAATGGTAAGTTTTTGGCACACCTTCATACATTCTTGTCCTAATGGTAGGTTTCTTGCACACCTTCATACATTCGTGTCCTAATGGTAGGTTTCTGGCCCACCTTCATACATTCTTGTCCTAATGGTAGGTTTCTGGCACACCTTCATACATTCTTGTCCTAATGGTAGGTTTCTGGCACACCTTCATACATTATTGTCCTAATGGTAGGTTTCTGGCACACCTTCATACATTCTTGTCCTAATGGTAGGTTTCTGGCACACCTTCATACATTCTTGTCCTAATGGTAGGTTTCTGGCACACCTTCATACATTCTTGTCCTAATGGTAGGTTTCTGCAACACCTTCATACTTTCGTGCAAACGAAAATCTATTATCGAAGTCTCAAACCATTGAATGAAAACCTTATTGCTATAATCTACTTTTCCAATATCTGATTTGCAGAATATTTTTTTTTTAACACAACTGATTTTCAGCTTAAATCTCTTATTCTCTAATTTACACATTAGTTACTTAACTTATACCCTAATTCTTTAATGTAAACTCCTAATACAAACTATAACTCTAACGATTTACTATATAATTTGCTAATTTATACTCTGACTTTCTAAAATAATATGATTTTAACTTTAAAATTAAAACAATTACACTGTTTTCCTTTTCTGTGTAACCTACTCTAATATTGTATAATGATAACAAATTATCTAATGTACAATGAGTAAAAAAAATATATCCTATTATGCATGTGGTCTGACTTTTCTGATTTTTCCACATGAAATTCTTTTAACTACACTTTGAAATTTCCTCATTTCTGAATATTTGAATTTTTCTTCTTTACCTACCATGACTTGAATTTTCTCAACTTCACTATAATAAGTCTAAAATGCATCGCAAAGGAAGCCATTCACTCCGGATAGTAAAATGTCTGTACATTTTTCGTGTAAAAATTTTTTTCAAACTCTCATTCAGGACCGAACTGTATGAAGGATGGTATTATAATACCCTATGGAGAAACTCGGGAACTGGCCAGCGGTGAGGTGTGCTACTGCGACAAAACCACGACATGGTACGGTAGAGAGAGAGTGGATGTCAGATGTGAATTTCGCACAACGACGCCTGCAGGTTGCCAGGTAACTGAGCAGACTACAGTTTTTCGATGCCAAAATTTGATGCCAAACAGTTACGTTTTAAGAGTTGACCTCTTTTGGTTCGTTCTAGAAGGCCAACTGAAGAGGTTTTACCAAGGAGGTTTTTTCAAATAGGTTTTTCTCAAAGATGTTTTTTAAATAGGTTTTTATCAAAAAGGTTTTTTCAAATAGGTTTTTCTCAAAGATGTTTTTTAAATAGGTTTTTATCAAAAAGGTTTTTTCAAATAGGTTTTTCTCAAAGAGGTTTTTTCAAATAGGTTTTTCTCAAAGATGTTTTTTCAAATAGGTTTTTCTCAAAGAGGTTTTTTCAAATAGGTTTTTCTCAAAGAGGTTTTTTCAAATAGGTTATTCCCAAAGAGGTTTTTTCAAATAGGTTATTCCCAAAGAGGTTTTTTCAATAGGTTTTTCTCAAAGAGGTTTTTTCAAATAGGTTTTTCTCAAATAGGTTTTTCCCAAAGAGGTTTTTTCAAATAGGTTTTTCTCAAAGAGGTTTTTTCAAATAGGTTTTTCTCAAAGAGGTTTTTTCAAATAGGTTTTTCTCAAAGATGTTTTTTTAAATAGGTTTTTCTCAAAGAGGTTTTTTCAAATAGGTTTTTCTCAAAGAGGTTTTTTCAAATAGGTTTTTCCCTAAATGGTTTTTTCAAATAGGTTTTTCCCAAAGAGGTTTTTTCAAATAGGTTATTCCCAAAGAAAGAGGTTTTTTCAAATAGGTTTTTCTCAAATAGGTTTTTCCCAAAGAGGTTTTTTCAAATAGGTTTTTCTCAAAGAGGTTTTTTCAAATAGGTTTTTCTCAAAGAGGTTTTTTCAAATAGGTTTTTCTCAAAGAGGTTTTTTCAAATAGGTTTTTCTCAAATAGGTTTTTCTCAAAGATTTTTTTTAAAATATTTTTGTCTCGAAGAGGTTTTTTCAAATAGGTTTTTCTCAAAGAGGTTTTTTTCAAAGTGGTTTTATTTTAAGAGGTTTCGCTCAAAGAGGTTTTTTTGAAGAGGTTTCACTCAAAGAAGTTTTTCTCAAAGAGGTTTATTCAAAGAGGGTTTTTTCAAAGAGGTTTTTTCTCAAAGTGACAAAATTTGGAATAGCCTCATACTGGATGGAAATTTAGCATGGGAACAAAATAAACAAAGCATGGAACATTAAACATACATTTAACCCTTTTGTTAAAAGTAAGAACCACGTACATATTCAAAGCACATAGCAATTGACATTTTACCTCCACGAGTTGCCAATGGTCCGTATTGCTGCTGAGAGTTAACACCCTTGCCCCTTATACAAGTCAATCTCTTATGACAAGTCAGTCATAAAAGATTGACTTGTATAAGGGGCAAGGGTGTTAACTCTCAGCAGCAATACGGCCCATTAATGACGTTATATCCAATAGTTGCCGGAAATTACACATCTCAAATGACTACGAGAATATTTTTCACCCCCAAAAAACACACACACAAAAGCTAATAATATTGAACTAATTACTTGAAAGTGGTTTTGTTTATATTTAGAATAAATAATTTTATTAACACTCGGGTACTGAATACACTATTTACTATCAAAATCAACTGTTAACTCAAGTTTGATACAAATCTCTTCACTTGGTCTTTAATCTGAGACATCATTTATGGATTGCCGATTTCTCTCTATAAAAGCCCTATGTGTTTGGTAAATTGATGCTTTTGAAAATCTTGATCTGAATTCCTAGCAGAGTTACAATTTCTTGGAAGTCATGATTTCATTGAAAAAAAAATAATTACATTCCACATTGAAGGTTTGAACGGTGAGTAAAGTATCCCTTAGGACCAAATTGATCCGTAGGGTCGGTGAAGCAGCGTTCACCAGTTTCTAAGGCCACTGTATGCTAGGGGATGTATGGCCGGCAAATTTCCAGCAGCCTTTACTTTTTCCCAACTAATGTCACGTGCTCATCAGAGCTGGGTAGACCCAGAGACAACCTCCAGACCCGGGAATAAATCCTGGCCTTCAGCAGGATTCAAGCCCAGAACCATCGGAACGCAAGTCGAACGAGCTGCCATTCGGCCAGTAGCGTGCCCCATAAAAATACTCTTAAGGACAAGAAAAGTAAATTAGGTCGAGCGCCTGGAGACACCTGGAAGTCAAGTGATGAGACGGAACTGGATACGTAGCTAGAAAAGCATATGGGATGACTGAGCTAAGCATATGGGATGACTGAGCTAAGCATATGGGATGACTGAGCTAAGCATATGGGATGACTGAGCTAAGATTTCGGGAGACCTCTTAACTGTGACGATGTTCTAGTCATTGTTCGAGTCAATGTTCTAGTTAATGTTCTAGTCAATGCTCTAGTCATTTGTTCTAGTCAATTGTTCTAGTCAATGTTCTAGTCAATTGATCTAGTCAATTGTTCTAGTCAATTGCTCTAGTCAATTGTTCTAGTCAATTGTTCTAGTCAATTGTTCTAGTCAATTGTTCTAGTCAATTGTTCTAGTCAATTGTTCTAGTCAATTTTTCTAGTCAATTGCTCTAGTCAATTGTTCTAGTCAATTGTTCTAGTCAATTGTTCTAGTCAATTGTTCTAGACAATTGTTCTAGTCAATTGTTCTAGTCAATTGCTCTAGTCGATTGGTCTAGTCAATTGCTCTAGTCAATTGTTCTAGTCAATTGTTTTAGTCAATTGTTCTAGTCAATGTTCTAGTCAATGTTCTAGTCAATTGTTCTAGTCAATGTTCTAGTCAATGTTATGTCAATGTTCTAATCAATGTTATAGTGAATGTTCTAGTCAATTGTTCTAGTCAATTGCTCTAGTCAATTGTTCAAGTCAATTGCTCTAGTCAATTGTTCTAGGCAATGTCCTAGTCAATTGTTCTAGTCAATTGTTCTATTCAATGTTCTATTCAATGTTCTAATCAATTGTTCTAATCAATTGTTCTAGTCAATGTTCTAGTCAATGTTCTAGTCAATTGTTCTAGTCAATTGTTCTAGTCAATTGTTCTAGTCAATTGTTCTCGTCAATTGTTCTCGTCCATTTTTCTAGTCAATGTTCTAGTAAATGTTCTAGTCAATTGCTCTAGTCAATGTTCTAGATAATGTTCAAGTCAATTGATCTAGTCATTTGATTTAGTCAATGTTCTATTCAATGTTCTCGTCAATGTTCTAATCAATGTTCTAGTAAATGTTCTACTCAATGTTCTAGTCAATTGTTCTAGTCATTGTTCTAGTCAATGTTTAGTCAATGTTCTAGTCAATTGTTCTAGTCAATTGTTCTAGTCAATTGTTCTATTAAGTTGTTCTAGTCGATTGTTCCAATCAATTGTTCTAGTCAAGTGTTCTTGTCAATTGTTCTAGTCAATTGTTCTAGTCAATTGTTCTAGTCAATTGTTCTAGTCAATTGTTCTAGTCAATTGTTCTAGTCAATTGTTATAGTCATGTTTTAGTCAATTGTTCTAGTCAATTGTTCTAGTCAATTGTTCTAGTCAATCTTCTAGTCAATGTTCTATACAATGTTCTAGTCAATTGTTCTAGTCAATTGTTCTAGTCCAGGGGTCGGCAACCTGCGGCTCGCGAGCCGCATGCGGCTCTTTCGATGTCAAGATGCGGCTCTCCAGTTCCATGCTCAAATATTAATAATTATATTATTGTATTTTCAAATCTAAAACAAATTTCATACTGCAAAAAATATATATATATACTGCAAACAGGATAAAAACACTCAACAGAGAAAAGTGAAAATAGGTGGAGTAGAGAGTAGACTTACACCTGACAGCCGCTAGTTACTGTAGTGTTTAGTCTTCAATCAGTCTTCCTAGGACCAGGAGCAGGGTTGCGTGTGTGTTAATTTAATCGCTTGCGTGAAACAACAATTTCTCGTTGTTTCAATATTAGACGGAGTCGTTTGCGTTCATATGTAACACAAATTTCCGACTTCCGATTTGCCAAGAAAAACTTGCACACAATAAGAAGTCAAATTGGAAAGACACTTCACTACAAAACATACCTTATTCGCTGCTAAATATCCAACCGGTTACGCACGGGAAAAAGCTGTTAAAGAACTTCAAAAACAAAAACAACAGTCGAGTTCTAATGCTAAGTAATTAGGCGCAATCTTCAAATACTGTAAATCTGGCAAGCTTTGCAATATCACTAGAGATTGCAAAAAGAGGGAAAACATTCACAGATGGTGAGTATGTAAAAAAATAGTTTCATATGTAGATCTGAAGAACTGTTTTGGTGATTTCAAAAACAAAACGTAAATCGTTGAGAAAATCAAAGATTTGCCATTATCTGCTAAAACAGTACAAGATAGAACTACTAAACAGTCTTCAAATGTAACACATGTGCAAGCGGAAGACATTCAACGTGCTATGGATGAGTCTTGCGACATAAAAGAAACAATACAAGTTACCCTTTTTGTCAGGTATATGTCGTCCCAAGGTCCAAATAGAAGAGCTGCTAGGATTGCTGCCTCTCTCAGGACAAACTCGTGGAGAAGATATAGCAAATGCTGCGCAAAAATGTCTGGAAGACTATGAAATCGAGATAATTAAAATCTTTCCATAGCAACTGATGGAGCCAGAAGTATGACAGGAATACATAAAGGGGTAACAACGATTCTTCGCCAAAATATAATCCACGAAATTTTAAAGTTTTACTGTATAATTTATCAAGAGGCGCTTTGTGCCCAAACATTTTCGGCCGAAATAGTTGAGGTCATGAACATGATAATGAGGATCATTAACAGCAATTTGGCAAAAGCACTCTACCAGCGTGAGTTTAAGGACTTTCTTGAAGTTAAAGAAAGCCAGTATTCTGACCTGATTATGCACAATAAAGTGCAATGGCTTTCCAGGGAAGTAACGTAATGAAACGTTTTGTTTCTTGCTTGAGTGAAATAAAAACATTCTTCATTGAAAAAGGCATTGTCCATCCCGAATTGAAAGAAGACAAATGGCTGCAAAAATTCAACTTCTTGGTGGATATCACAAAGAAACTAAATGAGCTAAATGTAAAACTGCTAGGAAAGGGAAACCCAGCCTATGCTTTGCTTGAAGAAGTGACTTGTTTTGTAATTAAATGACTTAAATTTTTTGTCGAAGACATGGAGAGAGGTAAAATATTTCATTTCGGAAATCTGAAGCAATATCGCGATGAAGCCAATGCAACTATTGACACGAACTACTTTAGCATGGCTATAAACAAATTGAAGGATGGATTCGCTGAGAGATTTGAGCAATTCAAAAACAAACGCAAGTACTCTAGCGTTCAAAGTAAATCCTCTCAACACAAATACAAATGAGATTGACATTGAGCCATTTGGAATTGATGCTGGTTCGCTTCAAATGCAATAGCTGGATTTGAAAACCAAACACTTGTGGAGTGGCAAGTTCACAGAACTGAAGAGCAAGTTAGAAGAGTTGGAGGTCCAGAAAAGTATACACGTCATGTTGTACAACTGGACAGCTCTAAAAGAAATATCGCGAGTTGAGGCACTCATATGTGACGCATGGAATAGTCTTCCAGCATGCTACAGTGAAGTGAATAAGTTGGAATTTGGAATGCTGACGTTCTTCGGGTCAAAATTTTCGTGCGAGCAAGCATTATCTTGCATGGATATAATAAAAAGTAACGTAAGAAGCCAATAACAAATAAAAATCTAGAGGCATGCTTGAAACAGACAACAACAAGTTATGAGCCAGATTTAACCAAACTTTTAAATGGCATGAAAGGCCAATGCGCCCATTGATGTAACTATTGTAAATATCTATTATTCAATCATTATAGTTACATTACTTGATCACTAACTTTTTTTTTTTTTGCGGAGCTAGCTTAAATACTTTAATATGTTTTGTGCGAAACATTTGTATGTTTTTATATGAATAAATATTATTTCATTTTTAAAGCTATTTATTTTAAATCAAAAATCAAATTTATAAACCTAATCCTAATCAAATACCATACTATTGAAACAAAAATGTTAGGGGCTCTTTAAAAACTGGGAAATTGTGTAAATTGTAACTTTTGGCTCTTCCGTCTGAAACGGTTGCCGACCCCTGTTCTAGTCCATTGTTCTAGTTAATTGTTATAGACAATTGTTTTAGTCAATGTTTTAGTCAATGTTCTAGTCAAAGTTCAAGTCAATGTTCTAGTCATTGTTCTAGTCAATTGCTCTTGTCAATTTTATAGTCAATGATCTAGTCAATGTTCTAGTCAATAATAACGATGATTCACGCTGTCTCCTTTAAATACATTTTTTTTTACTCGGTCTTATCTTAATATGACTTAATAATATTGTATAAATGCACGTTTTGCAAGTCACATTTTTTTGTGTTTACTTGAAAAAATCAACAACACTAATAATGTGTCTCCCCACCAATTTAGAACCAGCCAAAGCCTTATGACAACCCTTGTTCTCACTGCGAGTGCGTCGAATGGACTGGGGAGTGGCAGTGCTATTGGGCAACATGCGAAATCCCCCCATGTGTGGACGCCTATGCACCCCCAGGACAATGCTGCTCAATTTGTCCTAATGGTAAGAAATATGTCCTCCATTGGCGCTATAAAACTAGTGACTACTGGTGTACATCGGTAGGCTCAATTCCTGTAAATTATATCAAAACGTTTCCCGCTCAGGTCCAAACTGTGCCGTTGATGGCGGCGTGATCATTGCCTACGGGGATGTGCACGAGATGGCCAACGGTGACATTTGCTACTGCAGCGATTCAATGGTCGTCTGTGAGCCGCCGCCCACCACCACGCCAGAAATGACGACAGTCAGAGGTTGTGATGTGAGTAAACGTAAACAAATTGAACAGAATGTAGGTCATACAGAATGTAGGTCATACATTATTAAGGTCATACATACTTTAGATCATACATAATATAGGTTATACAGAATTTAGGCCGTACAGAATTTAGGTCATACATAATTTAGGTCATAACTAATTTAGGACATGCCTAATTTAGGTTATATCTAATTTAGGTCATATATAATTTAGGTCATATATAATTTAGGTCACACATAATTTAGGTCATACTTAATTAATTTAGGTCATACCGAATGTAGTTCATACCGAATGTAGGTCAAACAGAAAATTAAGGTAATCTAGAATGTAGGTCTTCAAGAAATGTAGGTCCTACAGAATTTATCTCATACGTAATGTTGGTCATACAGAATATATGGCATACATAATGCTGGTAATATTGAATATATCTCATTTACAATGTAGTTCACACAGAATATAGGTCATACAAAATGTAGGTCTAATGGAATATAAATAATAAATAATTTATTTCATACACAACGTATACGCCATGCAGACTATAGGTCTAACAGAATGTAGATCATATATAATATATGTCATATGGAATATAGGCCACGCACAACGTAGAATGTAGAACAATGGTTCCCAACCTATTTGTTCGCCCCTACCACCTGAATACAGTTTTTAAGCGTGCCCCCTATTTTCCAATACCACACCACTAATTACTACATATTATATCTTAAAATAAATACGTATTTCTTTCCTTCGCGACATAATCTCTGTATTGCTTGCTTAACCCCCCCCCCCTCAACGCCATTTACAACATCAAGGAAATTTCCAATTATTCTTTAGAGAAAACAATAATTGCGCATTATGTTTTAATGGACCCTTGAAGGTCTATATTAATGTTTTTAAAACACATGTCTAGCTGTAAAAGGATCAGATAACTGTAGGCTACCAGATTATTGATTCTCAAATAAATATTTATTGAGGATAAACGTAAAATTTGGTTTAGTTTGAAAACTTAATGCTTCAAAGTTCCGTCCTAATCCCACACAATATGCTTCGAAATGAATACACCTCTAAATCATCATGATAAATGTTGATGGTCTTATATAACCTCCCTCTTCTATGTTTTGCAGCCACAAAAGAGACCCCCAGAGAACCCCTGTACATTCTGCGAGTGCGGCACACAGGGCGACTGGGTTTGTATGTCGACCACCTGTGCTGTACCTCAGTGTGCGGACAGCGTAACCATGCAAGGAGAGTGCTGTCCAACTTGTCCGAACGGTCAGTTAAACTATTTTTTCCCCATTTTTTTTTTTTCAAAAGTCATGTTTTAGCTGCCGTTATTTTCCGAAATTACCAATAGCCTAACATAAACATATTTTGTCTTCCAATATCAGAAATAATACAGTTTGTTGATTCCTTTCACTCTTGATAAAAAAAAATGTAATGAACTAAAACATTATTATTTTTCTCAATATTAAGTCTTCTGCTTGATAAACTTAAAGTGTGTAGTGTGTAAGAAATTTGTTAGCTCAACTATTTTACTGAAAACCAAACGCCAAAACAAGACTAGATCTATCTGAATTCGTGATATCAAATGTTTTGATATCTGTGGTTCTTTTATCAACGGTTTCAGAACCTGCTAACAGATAGAGAACAAATTGTTATATTTAATGGTCGAATTCAGCACTGAAAACAGATGAATAGATAGAATGGTAGAAATATAGATATGCTGATTATATAAATACACTTTAAACATCAATACTTGTTTACGAGCACTATAGTACTGAGTGTCTTTGATTTATTTTAGGTCCAAACTGCCAAGCCCAAGGTATTATAATTCCACTGAATGGAGCAAGCAGTCTTCCCGGTGGAGTTGAGTGCCAATGCAGCCAGATAGATAGCTGGGCGCCACCGGTGGCCGTTTGCAGGACCGTCACCACAACGACAACCACAACCACTCCGAAATCTACAACTTTAAAACCAACAACGCCCAAACCTACAACCCCAAAACCTACAACTCTAAAACCAACAACGCCTAAACCTACAACCCTAAAACCAACAACACCTAAACCAACAACGCCAAAACCAACAACGCCAAAACCAACAACGCCTAAACCTACAACCCCAAAACCAACAACGCCTAAACCAACAACGCCAAAACCAACAACGCCTAAACCTACAACGCCTAAACCTACAACCCCAAAACCAACAACGCCCAAACCTACAACCCCAAAACCAACAACTCCAAAACCAACAACCCCAAAACCTTAAATTTCACCTTATCCACGTAAGCCCACGAATATGAACACAGCCTTTCAGAACTATTTAGCATTTGGTGTTTGTAGAAAATAGTTGCAGCTTCGAAGGAATAAACTTTTCGGAATTTAAAAACGTTTTAGATTATTGATTGAATTAATGTTTCTCTTTTAGTACAGCAACTTTAATTACCATTAAACAATAGTTATATGATTTATATATGATTTATAAGTAAGGCCAGTCTCTTAGCACAATAATATAAATAAACATAAGACTTGCCAAGAGGTTCTTTTCTCATGCTTATTAAAGTGTTTTGATAAAGTTATTTTTGACTTTATATCTATATTATTATAGAGCGCGCACACTGACATACACACAAGCTAGAAAACACATACAAATGAAATGATAATAAAAAATACAACAGAGCACAAGACTTACTTAATTAGTAAAGTACCCTTCGGGACAGTTTCTGTGGTCACGGCATACTAGGGGATGGATCGCCAGCACAATGCCCATCCGCCCTTATTTTTACTGCAACTAATGTCAGGTACCCATCAGAGCTGGGTAGACTCAAGGACACCCTAGAAAAAAACTAGCCTCAACCAGGATTCGAACCAAGGACCTTCGGATCGCCAGGCAACTTAATTACGATCTTGTAAAACCAAGTTTTGATATTTATAATTAATTGCCAATAGACAATTGGTACTGTGACAGCCAACTCAGAATATACATAAGCAGCCACAATTTTCTCAAATGTCAACTATAGACAAAATTAGGATATAGGCTAATCTAAAATCTTTGGTTGACGCTTTAGTACGCCACTATAAATAAACCGAAAGATTTTAAAATGATCGCTCTACATTTTATGTCTGCAATAAACCTCTATACATTGAGCATGGGACTTTACGGACCACGCTTTTCGCTTTTGACGTTTCTGGTGCTAAGTAATACCACACAATCAGCTGTTACCATCTGTTGTTGTTTTTTTAAATCTCCAATAAATATGTTGTTGTTGTTGTTTTTTTGTATCTAATTCTTCAACTTTATATTAAGACCCTACTAAACCCATGAAATCAAATTTATCTTGCAAAAATTATTCTGCTTTCTGAGATATCGGTCCAGATTAATGTCACTGATTTTTTTAGGGAGAAACCCACTGTGACTTTCGTTTAGTAAGAAGGAAAAGAAATCTAATTTAAAAAAAAAACGGATTAGACAATGTAAAACAAAACTAAAATATTTCATTTGCATGCAAAAAAAATATCGTGTTTTTTTTATAGTTTTTAAACAATTTTACAATAGGGGGAAAGGTGTATAGGCCTATATAAGTAGATTATATAAATTATGAAAATATGTTTATGTGAGGGCACGTTAGCCGAGCGGCAGCGCGTTCGACTTGCGAGCCGTAGGTCCCGCGTTCGAATCCTAGAGCAGGCTAGTTTTTTTTCCCGGGTCTGGAGGGTGTCCCTGAGTCTACCCAGCTCTGATACCTGACCTTAGTTGGGGTAAAGTAAAGGCGGCTGTGCATAGTGCTGAGCACACAATCACCTAGTATGCCGTGGCCACAGAAACTGGTGAACGCCGCTTCATCGGACCTATGGATCGATGGGTACTTTACTTACTACTTACTGATTGACAAGTCTTAAATGTTATGCTTGCATTAAGGTTGAAAGTGTACAAAACAACGCATATTTTATAAAAATACATGTCTGTGTGCTGCTGTACTGGATGTACTGCGAATAATAAAAGATGAAGCGGATTAAATTTGATTTCATTTCCAAAGATGTTACCGAAAGAAAACGATGGATTTGTTGGCTACATGTCAGATGTAAAGAATCACCTATTTATAATCTCAAACTTATTGCTTGAAGCAACAGAATATTCCTCATTTGTTTTGATGTATCTACGGATTGTGTTTTTTTAATAACCAAGAACGTAACTTTGATTAATTTATTTTATAAACAAAGCTAAATTAAACCCAACGCGATTAACACTTTGAGTATTAATTATCGCCTACTCACTTTTGATGTTAAAAAAGGATTTCTCATAACTAATCTTGTAGCCTATTTTTTTATTTCTAAAAGACCAGAACTAGCCGTCGAGGTTGAAATCAATTAACAAACACCAACATAAGCAAGTTTTTTGTTTACGGAAATAGCACCGGAAGTTCATGATCTCTTCTGTTTGAAAAGGTCGGGCCTAATTAAGACCTGTTATTTGATCCTTGAATTAGCTTTACAAGCCAAAAGTAAAAAATCAAATATTGAAATTCATTAAGTAAAACACCACAAAGGTGCTTAAAGCTCCATGGATATAGCATAACCACTTCCCACTCTAAGAGAAATTTCTGCAAAGCATGTGTCATTGAAGCAGCTGCGCTCTTCGTCACAGTCTCACTCCAGAGTTACAAGAGTGGAAGCACACAAAATTAACCCATTTCCTGATAATATCCCACTTATGGGACACTTCTTAAACAAAATCCCATTAAATACTTGTATGCCTTATAAAAACAAAAGTAAGTTTTTAGCATGGCACGATAGTTAGACTTTAACTATAATCTTGCTTTGCAAAAATATAAAAAAGTTTTAATAAGATTTACATGACCTTGACCTTTTAACTTCTAAAAATTGATGAAAAGAAATAAACATGATCAAAAGTAAGTTCACACTTATGAAAAATTATTGAATTTTTATATAAAACCATATGAAATGTGTAATTTTATCATTTATGTATCAATTATAGCAATGTTTTATCATGTGTCAAATAAGCGTCCCACAAGTGGGACAGTAGCTACTTTTGCCCCCGTGTAAAATGTCCTTCTTATGGGACTGTAGCAAGAAGCATGCTTAGTTACCAATTTAAAATAAAGTTTATTTTTTTTTAAATAAAATGTATTTATTTTTTTTAGCTTTGATATTTAGAGTGTTAAATACTGAAGCTATGCTAAAATTTAAGAACTAGAACATAGTTTTTATTTAAGATTTAAAAATAAAAATGAGTTTTTACAAATAATTTGTTTCGCTTTATAGATATCTTTTTTTAAATTTCCATGTTGTTCTTTCTGGATTCAAATGGTCAAAACACCATCACCCATCTCTTAACCCGTGGGTTGGTCACTGAGAGGTCCATTGCTGACAGTTGTGTCACCACTCGCCACTTGTCACGATCTTGTGCTGCTGTTTGGGCGCCAATGAAGGACAGCCTGGTCCATTCTTTTATTTTCTATTCCCACCTTTTCTTTTTTCGGCCGCTTCTTCTTTCTACCCATTAAGATTACACACACGGGCGAACGCATGGAGGACAGCTCCCTCTGTGGCTCCGAGACCCATTGCACTGCCAAGAGGCCACGGGGTCTCTCTGTGGGGGGGGGGGGGAAGCAATGGACGCAGCAACCCCGTGTCAAGAACCACCCGGTGCCTGGATGACTGTACCTATAGTATAGCATTTCTACTACCGGGTGACATTGCAGTTATACGGGTGAGCCACCACGATAACGATCCTAGAGGAACAGCAGTGAACAATCGCTGAGCTGCGGAAACCTTCCCTGTTACCCAAAATGCCACGCCTTTGGCGTGTCGTGTGGTGGCTAGAGCCCGGACAGAGCTATGGAGTGCCCCCCCCCCTTGAGCACAACCCTAAACGTTACGCCCTGGACTCAAAAGCCCTTGGAGCTCGTCCGGTTTGAGACCTTATAACTCTTTCTACCTGTCTTGTGCCAAGCGGGATGGACTGTGCAAACCCTTCCAATGGTTCCTATCCATTCTACCACAGTTACTTCACTGGGAGGTTCTTCGTGGATTCTCGCATGTGTTGATATTTGATAAATTGTTTGCGGACATCTTGGTTTTCGATAATGGTTTATAGATAGTATTTTTAGTATAGCCTAACTTTTAATTAGTTAAGTTACAAATTAAGTTATTGTATACAATCAGTATTTATTGTTGCACTTAATATCTTTAAAAAAAAAAGCATGAAAAACAATGTTCATACATAAACGTATTGTTTACGTTTTTTTTTCCATAATTGTAAACCAAGATCAATATGGTTCATATATGTTTCTCAATAAATTTCTTTATTATGTTTCATTGTATAAAAATATGATGAATATATGAGCTGGCTTTTTATTTGCTGGATGGTGGGTGAAAGGTTAAGGGGAGGACCTAATATTTTTTCTTCATAGAAATCTATAAAATGTAAAATATTGTATTTTCTCAAACTTTCGGCCTGGGCTAGTACCATAAAGTGTCAATTGATTGATTTTTAGAGCTTAAATGATAGATGAATCACTATAACATGTATAAATGTGATTCCGTTCAAAGCCTTTAACGGGAAAACATGAAAAACGATATGCAATTACAATGGGCCACTTGTTGCTATTGTCCCACTTATGGGACGTCAATATCTAAAAAATGTTTTCAATTTAAAGAAAAATCAAAAGCCGATCCATTTGGGCCCAAAAACTAAATAATAACCAAAAATGAAAAAAATTCACGACCTCAGCAGAATATGGGTTAAGTATAGTTTTGGGCTGTGCTCTTTCGAATTGTTGGCGTCTAAAATATGGTGACAGTTCGCCCTAGAAATTGAGGGATTCTTAAGTTTAAAGACCCTTCTCTTCAAATATTGTTTTTGTGCCTTACCCGCCCCCCTCCCAAACACCGGAAGTGAGTTGTTAAATGCGTCATATGCTAATCTATGACTACGAAGAACAATTGCTTAGCGTATATTTCCATGCTGTAACTTTTAGCAAGCAGAGTTCGCCGTAGTTTATTATCCAAACATTCAATGGTAATATAGTAATATTCATAAACCAACATGCAAGAATCGTTAAACGAGGCGATACCTTTCTACCGAAAGAATTGTGCAGAATATTAAAATTATGTGATAGTATTGAAAGGCGCGCGATCTACCAATGACCATTATCAACAAACAGTTTGTTTATGAAATATTTCTTTTGGTAATTATTTTTTTCGACATTTAGCTCGCTCTATATAAATATATAGATCTATGTACATTTACTCTGTCGTATCTGCAAAAAAAAACAATATAGCTGGAAGATTAATTTCTGTTTTTGTCATCAGATGTCTTGTAACTTTAGACTTGGCAGTGAACGTTCCCAGTAATTCGTGCTAAAGAGCCCTACAATTGTTATTAGGTGTGACTCCCGACAACACACCAAATGGTAACATTATTATTCCATAAACCATTAGTTTTCTTGTTGTTTTTCTTTTATTGTATGTTCCTATTGTAATTTACCTCCTTTTTAAATGTTGGACTTTTGTGTTATTTTTCATTGCTTTCTCTGTTCATGTTGTTGTGGTTATTTTTTTTTATCCAGTGGCTGCACACACAAAATTTGGCAACAACGAAAAAAGAATTATACACTAACCAATAACCGGTTATAGTTGCTGAGTCTAGATTTGTTTACTAACTGCAAGCTGTTGGGCTTAGAATGTGAATAACTACTAACGGGGGGGATAGAAATAAGTAGGTTTAAAAAAAATAGGCATGACCGTTTTTCTGCTGTTGTGAAAGCGATAGAGGCCTATTTTTGTAACATTGACAAACGAAGACAGCAACCGGTTTTAGAACTGTAAAACTGTATGTGCAATACATTCTCAAAGTGTTGCAAGATTTCTATTTTTTTTTAAAAGCCACAATTCAATGGAATTGATCGTTCAGAATCAAATCTTCCTCTCATCTGACGACGCAAAGTTATTGTTCAAAATTCATGGTGCAAGATAATAGTGGTTTTAAATGGCGAATCAATTGTCACATCAGCACAACACATAGAGCACGTGTTATATCGTTTCACACAGCCAACTTTCGTATTGAGATGTATTAGCTAATCCAGTTGGGAGAAAAAATGGGTTTGGGTATTAGCCTACTATTCTTTAACTCACGCATGAGTTACTTTCAGATTTTGCAATTGTCCAGGACAATAGACACGGGAGTAACTGTTTGCAGAATAAAAGACATTGTCGCGTGTTTACCTGCTATTGATGTTCAATACTAGAGTATTTTTAGAAAGTAGAACAGACGGGGATGGGGAGGGAGGGATCACATATTTATTATAGAAAACATTGCAGAAAAAGTCAATTAAATATTTTCTTTTAAGTAAATGGCTCTAAAAAAATACTTTAAAAATTCTTTAAAATGATATTTTTAAAAAGTAAATTAATTGCAACTTTATTGTAATAGAAGTTATGAAAAGGATTAAAATTTATCAACATGTGTGTATCATAATCAGGTTTAACTGTTTTTAGAGATAGATATTTGATTTAAAGTTTACTTAAATATGTTTATAAAATAGATTTTTATTTTTCAGACAAATGAAAACTTAAAAAAGCTGTAATGAAAAGATGTATGCAATTGACCCAAATGTATTAATCATGATAGTTAAACCATGCATTTAAAAATACCTGATTGGTAACAGAAATATAAATTAATCTTAACATGTTCAAGTCATTAAAGTAATCAAGTATAAAGAATGGACAAATTTTTTCGATGGCCAATTGATAAATAAAAATGGCCGAAACAGAACTCAGATATAAACAATTCCCCAAGTACAATGATTCAGTAGTGCAGTTATATTTGTTTTTAAGCTATATATTATTAGTATGAACTAGACAGGGGTCGGTATTATATTGATAACACAGTGCTAAAGTAGTATATCTAATTCATTTCAGCGGGCCAACAGCCTAAAGGTCATCCTGCTCCAGCACTCAATTTCTTGTAGAGGAGACTTGAGCTGCCTTTTATAGAGGGAGTATTAGGAGTGCCATTAAAAATTGCTTCGCGTGCCAGTTTCGTAGATTTGTCGACCCCTGAACTAGAGTCTAACCGACTCGACGATTTCCGCCAAATTCGACTATTCGGACAGTCCATTTGCCGATTCCGGGTACGAACCAAGTAGATGCGGAAACTTGCGAGTTTCGCCATCAGTATGCCAAACTTTTTCTCTTGATAATTTACAACGATAGTATTAATGACTGACAGTTGTTCGGAATGTGTGTGTTTAATAACGATAGTAGTAATGACTGACAGTAGTACGGAATGTGTGTGTTTAATAACGATAGTAGTAATGACTGACAGTAGTTCGGAATGTGTGTGTTTAATAACGATAGTAGTAATGACTGACAGTAGTACGGAATGTGTGTGTTTAATAACGATAGTAGTAATGACTGACAGTAGTTCGGAATGTGTGTGTTTAATAACGATAGTAGTAATGACTGACAGTAGTTCGGAATGTGTGTGTTTAATAACGATAGTAGTAATGACTGACAGTAGTTCGGAATGTGTGTGTTTAATAACGATAGTAGTAATGACTGACAGTAGTTCGGAATGTGTGTGTTTAATAACGATAGTAGTAATGACTGACAGTAGTTCGGAATGTGTGTGTTTAATAACGATAGTAGTAATGACTGACAGTAGTTCGGAATGTGTGTGTTTAATAACGACAGTAGTACTGACTGGCAGTAGTTCGGAATGTGTGTGGGTGTGTTTAATAACGATAGTAATAATAACTGACAGTAGTTCGGAATGTGTGTGGGTGTGCTCAATAATGTAATACAATGTTTTACATTTATTGAAACATTCTTTTTTTTTTCTCTGTAACCATTTGTGTTTCGTTGTTTATTGTTGTGTCTATAAAATTATTTCCCCTATCGTGATATGAGACTACGTTTTTAGAAAATCTGTTTTTTTTTCTCCAGCCATGCTATCTGAGGACATAGGCGAAAACACAATATCTGTTAAGGTTTACTTCAAGTCTTTGCTGGTCAAGTGTAGCCAGGATAAAGTTAATTTCGGGTTTCGTAGCCATAAAAGACTTACAGAAGGTGCAAAATCAACAGAAACTGATTTTTACAAAGATCGACAATTTACGTCGCATTGTAGCATCTGTTCACATATGGCGTCATATTTTCTATCAAATATAAAATAGTACTTAAAGCTTTTTGAAGTTTGAGAGAAAGATCAGTATATATAAAAAAAACATATTCTTGAAGACAAATAACTTAATGTATCGGTTTGAATGTGGCTTGAGAGGATCAGAAATTACTATTGTAGTAGTAGCTAGCTATGCCCGTCAAAATGACGGAACGAATGATTAAAATGTGTTTTCTTAATTTAATTAAGAGAGAGAAAGAAAAAATAACAAACAATATTACAATAAAAACTTTTGTGAGAATATTTGTCTTGGTATTTAGTTGTTTTTTTTACTTGTTTACGGTCGCCCGTAAAGGGACATCATTCTGAAATAGCGCTCAGTTTTTAACCTAACCTAATTAGTAATATGCCAACGGTTATTTATAAAATAAATTAACGAATTAAGCAACATTGCTTAAATAATAAAAATTTCTTTTGGAGGACGTTTTCAAATTATACATTTAACTTGTGTGCCAATCGGTCAAACGGTCTAGGAGCCTATGTCGAACGAACATATACATATATAGATAGGCCTATATAAACAAACATAAATTTAAAAAAAAACAATCGGTAATTATGTATATTATTGATTGATGATATTGAGAGGAATTTCGTTTTCCTGTAGTATTGAAACAATATATTAACCCTTACAGTCCCGGGCGCGTATATTGCGGAACTGAAGGCAGCATAGATAGAAGTAGGTCGGTACGGGAAGGGTTAAGTTGATCGCATTATCTTTTGGAATTAAAATGCTTAGCCTAAGCTTAAATGATAAACATGTGGACATGGTGGTATTGTTTTTTCATTATTTTAACCTTTCAATCAATAAATTTCATGGTTCCAAGATTTCGTTTGTTATGCTTAGTTACAGATCTTGGGCAGATGTTTCATGATGCTATTGTGTATGCAAAAACATACTATATAACGTAAACAAGGCCAGGGGTAAACACAACCGCACCTAAAACTATAACGAACTACATATTATTTACAATATAGAACAACATTCTAACAATATTTATTTCTTACAACAAAAGACAACATTCAACATATCTCAACATTTATTTGATCCCGTACAGTCAAACTAATCTCTGAATTAGGTGGCCTCATAAAAATCCACAGATGTCACTCGCTAATCCGATAATCCCAAAGCTAAGAATTGTATCTGTATATAGTCTATACTCAGGAAAGGGAAATAACGTTAAAAGTTGTTCAATCTTGAATTTTTCAGATTTTTTAAGCACTTGGTCGTTTACGTAAGTCACCTCATTACAGAAGATTGTGTTGCCAGACCAGAGACTACAACTGACAGTAAGATCCCACACCAGCAGTCAGGCTAGAGACAGGGCCACCCTATCTATATATATTTAAAGTAGACTGTGGGTGTGTTCAACCAATCATATTAGTTAATTTAACACGTGACCTTATTGTCTCATATTATACCTTTCCGATTTCACTTCACTAAGTGGTTTACGTATCAGACTGCCATACGGACGACCCGAGTTCGATTCTCCAGTTAGTCTAATACATTTTTTTTCAAAGTTGTTTTTTTCAATTAGTTAAATATTACTTTTAATCTACGCGCAACACCGGGCAATTTTGATTTTTGTTAAATAAAAAAAAAATTCATATTTTTTACCCGATTACAATATTTACTTTAAATTACTTTCCTAAAAGTCTTCAGCAAAATTATTTTTTAAATTATTAGATGTGTGGGTTAGATGTATGATGTGGGCACGAAAACCTGTGAACGATGATAAAGAGACCCTGTAGATCAACTTTGGCCTGTAAGTGTTATTTACTGGCATATTTCATGGTTCTCTATCCCAAAAATGACTATAAAGAAAATACTTAGTCGCTAAAAGTGTCACTACTGTATAGAAGGATCTTAAAGCAACTAGTTCTAGTTGTTAGTATGGTTAAACTCAGGGGTGAAGCCGGAGCATTTTTTTTTAGGATAGGCTAAACTTTCGAGTGACAAACATTTCTCAAGTTTTTTGAATATTTGGTACATATTTTTAAAAAATCTTAAAATTATACTTGGAAAAAATTTAGTATTTTATGTGTAGTAGCTATACTGTATATTTTTTTAAAAATAAAAAGTGGAATGTAGAACAAACATTTTTATAGAGGGAGTGTCTACGTATTCGCACGCGCAGAACAACCGCGCGTGATGTTTCTCGCGTCTCCTTAACTATGTGTATCCATGCAAAACATCTGTTGCCAACCAATCGATGCCCGAGAAGAAATGTTTTTCAATTCTAATGAAATTTTAAGAGAAAACAACAAAAACACTGACGATTTTCAGTAAAATAAAAAACAGGAAATAACTTGTCTATTGCGCAGATCTTTTTCAAGCTCGAGTTTGGATGAAGACATACTCGGATTAAGGCCAACGCGAGAGGCGTGGTTATTTTTATTTCTACACTGTATGTTCATACTTACTAATATTAAACCGCCTGCATTTTATACCTGAATAATCATTCGATGACGCGTTAAAAAAATTACAACTTTTTTTGTATGGATCTGTTCGGGTGTAAAATCTGGCCTGACAGTGTTGATTTAGTAACAGCTTATATATATATATATATATATATATGTCTTTTTGGAAAGGAGGTGGGATGCAGCTCGTTAAATTGTTATACCATGTTTAGATTTGATATTCGTAGCAATAAACGATAAATAATAAATAAACGATAAATAGCCTAATAAATAAACGATAATTAATAAATAAACGATAAATAATAAATAAACGATAATTAATAAATAAACGATAATTAATAAATAAACGATAATTAATAAATAAACGATAATTAATAAATAAACGATAAATAATAAATAAACGATAAATAATAAATAAACGATAATTAATAAATAAACGATAAATAATAAATAAACGATAAATAATAAATAAACGATAAATAATAAATAAACGATAATTAATAAATAAACTATAAATAATTAATAAACGATAAATAATAAATAAACGATAAATACTAAATAAACGATAAATAATAAATAAACGATAATTAATAAATAAACGATAAATAATAAATAAACGATTATTAAGAAATAAACGATAAATAATAAATAAACGATAATTAATAAATAAACTATAAATAATAAATAAACAATAAATAATAAATAAACGATAATTAATAAATAAACGATAATTAATAAATAAACGATAAATAATAAATAAACGATAAATAATAAATAAACGATAAATAATAAATAAACGATAAATAATAAATAAATGATAATTAATAAATAAACGATAAATAATAAATAAACGATAATTAATAAATAAACGATAAATAATAAATAAACGACAATAAATAAATAAACGATAAATAATAAATAAACGATCCGAAGTTTCTGGGTTTGAATCCTGGTGAAGGCCAGGATTTGTTACCGGGACTGGAGGTGTCTTCGAGTCTACCCAGCTCTGATGGGTACTTGACATTAGTAGGGGTAAAGTAAAGGCGGCTGGGCATTCTGCTGGCCACACATCGCCTAGTATGCCGTGGCCAAATAAACTGGTGGACGCTGCTTCCCCGGGACTTTGATCAGTTTGATACGAAGACTTTATTGCTTAATATCTTTCAAACCCCAAATAACTGTTATCAGTTATGTTTATATTGAATTGGCGACGCATTAAAAAAAACATGTTAATATAAGTCATGTATATGACGACAAATAATGTTCATTGGGCTTCAAACCTTTCAGGTAAAGCGTATGGAAAAGAAAACTGAACTTGATACCTTGTTTCTATGGCCAAAGGCACGTGAAAGAAGGTGTGGCCTGTAAGTGTCAATATTTGATTCTAACAAAAATGCCAAAACATATCGTTAATAATGGACCACTGAAACTATTCACCTTATTTTTTTTTTAAATCTATATCGGTATTTTTAAACAGATGACGTTATCTTAAAGTAGTGCTGGGCTGGCATACCAAAATTCCTGGGTTCAAATCCTGGTGAAGGCTAGGAATAGCTGCATGGTTTTAATTTAGCCATCTCTGATGTGTACCTAATAGCCAGTAAAAGTAAGTTCGCTAGGCATTATGCTAGCTACACAATCGGCCGTCTGCAGCAGCCACAGAAACTTGTCAGCGCTGCTTCGTGTGACTTACGGGTCATCCCTTTTTGTAAAAGGTTTACAAAAAAAAAACTTTAATTTCAACCAATAGCTAGTGACTTTTTTTTTTAAAGTATGTACGCGTTATCCAATCACATCGCGAGTTAACTACTGAATTGATCCCAGGATTAAAAACATTACTATAAGAAAGAGTCGCCGTGTAGTGTCTGCTACACTTAGAGGAAAATTATTATTTTTTACCATGGTTGAGTTTGGTAAAATGTCCGTTTTACTGGTGTTGTTGGTGTCTTCTCTATTTGGGGTGTCATACCAGGAAATGCTATATCCCGACGAGGTAGATCAATAGTTTTATTAAATTTATTTAGTTTACTATGTACAAACGTGCAATGTAAGGTAATTGGATTTTTTGTTCTATCGACTACCTCGCAAAACAATGTCATTACATTTAACTGTGTGAGAGTAAAATGTTGACTTCAGACGTTGTGGGTATATAAGATAAGTGAAGCAGCCTTCATAAGTTTTCATTGGCACTTATCTTATTACGTACAGCAGGGTTTCGGCAACCTAAGGAACGCGTGACAGACTTGGCAGATACAGGAAGCGATTCTGTCTATTTCTGGGCTGAGTGCCACACAGGGAATGAACCTCTGTGGTTATGGAATAGAACTAAATTAAAAATAAAATAGTCAGAGGTATAATCAAAAACTATAATAAGATGGACCGCTTGCTTTAATATTTCTGCTATTTGATAACTTGAAACATTTAGTTTCGGAATTTCCGAAGCACACTAAGTCCTCTAGACTTCCGGTTTAGTAATTCGCTATGATTTTCTCAGTCGAAAATTCAGATTGAAATCGAAAATTGTATACAGAGGAAACCTTTAATGTAATCGTAAGAGCGTAGGAGCCATTCAAAACAGCCTTATTGGTTGCGAACGTGAAAAAAAACAACATTTCAGTTATAAAAATAGAGCAAGCGGTCCATCTTATTATAGTCTTGGTATAAGGTACACTGAGAACATAGTGGAAAGCTCTAGAAAAAGCTTATAATTAGTAGTACGCGATATAACAATAGTTTTTTTGTTTGTTAAATGGCCGAATGTAATATAATTACTTGGCTCTCAGCGATAACAGTGCTTGATATCTTGTGTATATCAAACAAATATTTCAGTCTTACGTTGAAAAAAGCAAGATTTTTTTTTCTCATAATTGATAATAACTGATAGATATTTGGTTCGATTAACCCTATGACTTCTTACTTCCAGATAATTGTTGAAGAAGTAGTTCAGCCAACGACAGAGATTATCCCAACTACGCCACCAGGATGTCAGGTTTGAACAAAATTTGATTATGTAGATATATATGCTATATATATATATAGTGAAGAAAGCATTTGTTTATTTTAGTATTATTACGACAGCCCTTTTCTTCATAAGAAATCCTCAAATTGAGTTATCAATTCTTATTACAAAGGCGATATATCAGTGGTCATCTATGCACTGTCATATATGCCGCAATAGATAAGTTTATTATCTCACTGATCAAGTCGCTTGATATGCTTTTCAAGTATTAATTCAATAACAATGTTAAATGACAAGCCAGCTTTTATTACCTTTTGTAGATAATTATTAAGTAGTAGATGACTGTAGAATAATGAGCACCGAATTGTAGACTGTATTATTTATTTGGCTAGAGCCCCCATTCAGTTGATGAAATATTTATTAGTTACGTTGTCCTGTAGTTATTATAATTACTGCTTCCATTGGTATTATCATTATTAGTTCATTTTGATATTAGTTTAGTGTAGTCTAGGTTGGTTCTTATTCAAAATATCCCCTGGTAATCTTTATAAAATTGATTAGATTTTTTTTTATTTCTTCAGGTGTATATTTATGTTGGCTCAAATACACAGCAAGCATCGTGTTGTTATTGTGTAGTGTTGGCAATGGTTATTACAGTATAAATAAAACACACACAATACTGGAACGTGAAGAACAGATATAAACCGAGTTTTTGTAAATAAACGAATAATTGGTTTAATCACAGAATTATAAATTAGCAATCCGAATGATATATACACAAGTAGTTAAGAAAAGCACATGTCCATAGAATGAATAAGAAATATATTCAATTGATTATGAATAGCATTGAAACTACTGGTAAAACAATATTGAATCCTTTATAGTAAAAATCGGTAGGAATTTTATCTCAGAGCACAAGTTAACATGTTTACTCGACGAGAGCTGCCAAAGAACTGACGAAACTTTCTGCTGATTCGCATGGGTCTATGATCTGGGTCGATACGATACTATAACCGAATACAAGGGAGTACATTACATTATACAATAAAATACTAGCGTGCGATGGAATATCCGAATACGACCATAGCAACACCGGCCATGTTGTCCGGTACAGTAGCTGGGGAAAACCAACGACCTTGGCTTACAAAATAATACGTCAATATTGTCCGGTTATTTAACCCGGAAAAACCAACGACCTGATTAGCTGGGAAAAACCAACGACCTTGGCTTATGAAATAATTTCTATCATTACTACTGCGATTCTTATGAACGATTAGTATCAATTTAATTATTGTACAATGTATAAATTTACGTTTCGTAAAAGTATATATTGAAATATTACAAAAGTAAATTCCAGCGTTGGTCCCTAGGGCTAGTGAAACAGAATTTATTGATTTATTTTGTCTGGCGATGTTATACTAGGGGATTGTTTAGCCAGCATCATGAACAACTGCTTTTACAATAAACAACTTACAGTCAGGTACCCATCAGAGCCTGCTAGTTACACGAAACAAAATAGTGGATTCTAACGTTGGACGCTCTGCCACTAAATCCCTTTTAGTAATTCAAGATTTGAACGAAATTCAACAGTTAAATCAGGGACAGTGGCGTAGCTAGGGGAGGGGGGGGGTCCAAATTCGAAAGTCCCCCCTCCCGGGCCCTTAATTGAGGGGGGCCCCAAAGGAGTGTCCGAATTATTTTTTTCTCAAGACATAATGTCAAATGTCAAAATGCAGGGGTCCCTAAAGAGGCCAAGCCCACCGGGTCCCCAAATCCCTAACAACGGCACTGGTCAGGGAAAATAATTATCATAATTAATACACATTTTTATTCAGGTATGTGAGGTTAGTTTCTGAACGGACATCGGTGCTGCAAAAAAAAAAAACACCAACAATCAAATGCCAAATGTAAATAATACAATTTAAATTTAGTAGATAGTTAATTTTAAAATAAATTGTAAAAAATTTACTAGTTTCGACTCACTTTTAAACAATTGTCATTTGAAAAATGAACAACATTTCTTAGCAAAATAAACATACACACGACTAGCCATTGACCTTAAAAAATTTTTTAATACATTTTGTAACCCCCGAATGAAATAAAGGATTTCATTTTAAGTTATTAGTTTGTGGATCTTTGTTTATGGACACATTTTCAAAAAGAGTTATTAGTAATATAGATTCAAGATAATCCCAATAATTGGTATAGATCTATATATACACACACGTGTCTTAATCCTTTTTAGTAGATTTAAATTCAAGATAATCCAAAATAATTGGTATAGATCTATATATACACACACGTCTTATTCCTTTTTAGTAGATTTAAATTCAAGATAATCCAAAATAATTGGTGTACATATATACGCCAATGTCTTATACCAATGCTCGGGTGGTCCTACAAGTTTTAATTTCCTTAATATTTCTTATACTCAGTATAAGAAGGATGCTTATTATTCCCCAATAATCTGTTAGCAATTTTAAAAGCCCATGTCGTCTAAGATTTTCAGTTCACATCTGCAATTGGTTTTTAAAAACAACCCAACTTACTATAGAGCGTTCTCAGTGGGCGTGGCTTAGGTTTTTAGTGACGTATTTGTGTAAATAGAAGCCACTATTGGTGTACAAAAATGGCGAAGTACTTCTTTATCATGCAAAATTCACATCTGAATATTGGCTATCCTACTCAAAAAAAAGGAGGTAAATAGTGGTACTGTAGATTAATTGATTAATGTGATTAGGCTAGGGCCGGCTAGACCTATTTACACTTTCAATTTCACTTTATAGGCCTACACTTTTAATGTTTCGTAGGCTAGGCTAATGCAAGTAGGGATGCCAAGTGATAGTGTTGGTGAATAGGCTATCTAGTCAAGTCACTAATATGCTCACATCGTCTATGATCTATGTCTATGATAATAATAAAATAGCCTATTTTATTTATCAGACATAATACAGCTTAAATCTTAACATGACTTAAAACACAAAACATCATTTTAAAAAAGCTCGAGCCTATATGAAACTTTATTAATACAGCGGCCATTGTTACTTGTACACCATTACTAAAAGTAAACAAAAATCACGTGCTTTTTGTCACGTGATTGCAAACGCCCTATTGGTTTCTAGCCTCCGTACTCTATTAGCCCTACCACTGAACTATATATACATGGAGTGTTCAATCACTTAAATAGTCGGTGAAAATGCGGACTGTTATATGTAGATAAGGGAACTCCAGTAAGACTTCCAATTTGACTCGGAAATACTTACAATTAAATTTGTATTTTTGTTTCTTGTTTTAAATACTTTCAATTTTAATAAATACTGTAATAAACAAATTATTATTTTTAAGTAAATGTCACTGAGCTATCCAAATTTTATAAGCTTACACATTTAAAAATGTCAGTAAAAGCTATACGATAGTGTATTCATATAATGAATGAGCGTAGGACGCAATAATCTTCTTTACAGAAGGAGCGTCTGTAATGTATAAGAATGTATGTTCGGTGTAAAGGAGTTCATTTACATCAAATTTCACTGAGCCTTTCCGGAAAGTGTTTGAATTTTATGTATTTCAGGGTCAAATCGGCAATCTTACTGGGGTACACTTATCTATATATAATCTGCATTTTCTCCACATTTTAATGCATTATTTTAAGTTATTTTGCACTCCGTGTATATATCGCTTAGTGAGCCTTACAACCGCCTTTTTTTGCGCTATTTGTTATGCGTGTATCTTCTTAGTTCTTTAAAATTGTAGAACTACGACTCTTTAGACCTACACACACAAAACAACAACAAATAAAATATTCGAATTTACGTGTCAAGTTTCTTTATTTATTGCTTTGTTATGTGATTTGATTTAATGTAGAGATTCGAAGTTTTGCTGCATTCATTCTGCTTATCGTTCGCCTTTTCAATGAAAAAAAAACACAGTTGATCTAAATTTTTAATACAAGTGATTTCATTGGTTGCCCTTGTCCAGATAAGGGTGTTGATTGTGTGATTTATTGATAGAAGGGTACTGAATGGGTACTTTGTTTGTTTGTTGGTGCTTATTGGTGGCCTAAATGATAAAGGTTGCTGATTGGTTGCTTTGTTGATTTAATGGTGCTGATTGACTGCCTTGTTGATTTAATGGTGCTGATTGGCTGCCTTGTTGATCAAAGTGTGCTGATTGGCTGCCTTGTTGATCAAAGTGTGCTGATTGGCTGCCTTGTTGATCAAAGAGTGCTGATTGGCTGCCTTGTCGATTTAATGGTGCTGATTGGCTGCCTTGTTGAATTAAGGTTGCTGATTGGCTGCCTTGTTGATAGCAGTGTGTTGATTTGAACTAATTTGAAAATAATATCATATCTAATACCAACAAACTACTCTAACAGAATGAAGCGAGACCCTTCGAGGAAGGCCCTTGTTCCCACTGTGAATGCGCCAACTGGTCAGGGCGGTGGGAGTGGATGTGTTACATGGCCAGCTGTGCAAGACCACCTTGCAATGATTACGTGACTCAACCAGGACAGTGTTGTCCTATCTGTCCTAACGGTAGGTCATTATGTTGTCCTATCTGTCCTAACGGTAGGTCATTATGTTGTCCTATCTGTCCTAACGGTAGGTCCTTATGTTTTCTTAACAGTACTACCAGAACTGAAAGACATGCAACTTAAAGCTTTAATGCTGCCGTTCGGCCAGCATACTCTTTGTAAATTATTGCATGATCTTAAAGATGTTTGTTCTTTTAACAGGACCCAATTGCAATTACAATGGCATTAACATACCTATGGGTCAGACTTATGTCATGGAGGATGGGTTTACCTGCGAATGCCAAGAAACAAACTACTACTGGGAACAGGCACAGGTTATGTGTTACCCACCAAAGACCACGCCACCCCCAACGCCCGCAGGTTGTCAGGTAAAGACATTTTTAATAGAGTTTTAGCGTTTAAAAATACCACAATTTTTTTTCTCTTTTATTTTTAGAAGATATACAAATTGCAGTGTCCATCAGAGGCCCAAATTATTTTCTGGCTCTGGGTGGGGACCCTATGCAATAAGGGCAGTAACTAAGTTAATTTTAATAAATAAAAATCACAGTTAATTCCCCTGATGGAACACTGGGCTTTAAAGGGGAAAAAATAATTTAACAATACATATTTATTTAACAATTGTAAGTTTTAGAACTGGGGGTGGGGGCACATTAAACATGGTGGGTCACCGGTGACCCCATGGGCCTCTGATGGTTAAAAAGAATGAACCGATTGCCTTACGTATTGCTTCAGTTTTCAAGTGTCCTCATTGATTGAGTCAGTCGTTATTTGAACGATGTGTTATGGCAGTTTATGAATGACTCCCACAGAGGCAGTAATCACGTCGTTCTTCCGCCATCCTTCATTTGTTTGGTTACCATTGACAAGTCTTAATGAGGCGTGACCTTTTTAAAGAGAAGAGATCACGAACTTCCGGTTCTATTTCTAAATTAGTAAACAAAAAAAGCATGCTTTCGCTGGTGTTTGACAATTGATTTCAACCTCGACGACCAGTTCTAGTCTTTTAGAAATATACAAAGGAAACAAGATTAGTTTTGAGGAATCCGTTTTTAACATTAAAAATTAGTAGGCGATAACTAATACTCAAAGTGTTAAACGCCTTAGGTTAAATTTAGCTTTGTTTATAAAATAAATTAGTCAATAGTTGCGTTTCTTGGTTATTAAAAAAAGACAATGCGTAGATTCATATAAACAAATAAAAAAAATTCTATTGCAATAATTGCATTTAGCAATAAGGTTGATATTAAAAAAAGGTGATTCTTCAAATCTGACTTTCACTATACATTGTTTTCTTTTGGGAAGCCGGCTGGTCCAGCGGTTAGTTCACCGGCCTATCAGCCAAAAACCAACTGACAGGTCGCGGGTTCTATCTCTGCCACCGACGGATCCCTGTCGCCCTGCAGGAGTTTTGGGCCTAGTGGACGTAATAATCTTCTATCTAGACGGAACGTCTGTAAACTTATAAGATAAGATCTTTTGGAAATGAAATAAGTTTAATCCCTTACAAATTTTCGTACATCCAGTAACACAGCACACAAACATGTTTCGATTCAAATGGTCGAATAATACCGAAAATATTTTTCTCTGTGACCTTTTATGCATGCATAATCGTTAAGACTTGTCAATTCACAAGTCTTAATGAGGCGTGACCTTCACAAAAGCTGTAAATTTTACTCGTCGAAACTGAAACTAATAAACATTTATATTTTATTATTGATGTTTTACCTTTTGTTGTTTTATTTATCAAGGATTCAAATAAGCCCGGTGATGGCCCATGTGTCCACTGTGAATGTGTTGAGTTTGATGGCCGTAGCGAGTGGGCCTGTTACATGGTGGACTGCTTTTTAGCCCCCTGTGTGGACGCCCTTACAGTGCCTGGCCAATGCTGTCAACAGTGTCCTAATGGTAAAATATTGATCACTCAAATCTCGGAAGTTCAATTCTAAGTCTCATGTTTTACGTAACATCACTTTTCATTGTGCATTCAAAGTTTTTAGTTTCATTTTAGCTGCAATTCAGCTGCAATTTAGTTGCAATTTAGTTGCAATGAAACTAAAGCCAATATCCTAAACACACAATTTGCATCATCTTTTTCAAATCCAGGTGACAAAGAAATCTCCATAAACTTAAACAAACTAGAAGAGATAGGAAATATAAATGTAGATGAAAAAAGGTATTAAACAACTCCTAACCAACTTAAAAGTAAACAAAGCTTTTGGTCCAGATGAAATACCAGCAAGACTTTTTAAAGAACTAACTAATGAAATATCTCCAATCTTTAAAATACTTTTTCAGGCCTCTCTATACCAGGCAAAGTTCCCAAGCCAATATAACTCCTCTTTTTAAAAAAAAGAGATAAATCTTACCCTGGGAATTACAGACCTGTTTCCCTAACAAACATAACTTTGAAATTACTTGAGCATATAATTTATAGTATTATATTAAATCATCTAGACAAACTTAATGCACTGTGCCCACATCAACAGGGGTTCAGGATAAACAGATCATGTGAAACTCAATTGATAGGCTTAATAGATGACTTGTCTAAGGGATTAGATAATAACAACCAAATTGATACTATATTACTAGATTTTTTTAAAGCATTTGATAAAGTTCATCATTCCTAAAAAAAACTTTAAAACTTTGGTATCTCTGGTCCCTTACATCAGTGGATTCAGGACTTTCTAATAGGCAGAGAACAAACTGTGGTAATAAATGGCTCTAAGTCATCACCAATAACTGTAAACTCAGGAGTTCCACAAGGAACTGTTCTAGGGCCCCTACTATCTCTAATTTATATTAATGATCTACCAAATTGCATCAACACATGAACAAAAGTAATATTATTTGCTGATGATTGCATAATTTATAGAATAATAAAGACAGGAAAAGATAGTGAACTTTTACAAAAAGACCTAGATGAACTACAAAAATGGGAATCAAACTGGAGTATGTCTATTCACCCAGAAAAATACCAACTAATAAAGGTATCCAAGAAAAAGAAACAAATAATAACAAACTACTATATTCATGGTAAAGAACTAACTCAAACTAACAATGCTAAGTATCTGGGAGTAATAATAACTGATAAGTTATTTTGGAACCCTCATATTGATGAAGTAATTAAAAAATCAAACAAAACATTAGGATTCATAAAAAGGAACTTTTACAAACGTAATCAGAATATAAAACTAAAATGCTATCTCACATTAGTTAGGCCTTTACTAGAATATGCAGGATCTGTATGGGACCCATCAACTAAAGGAAAACATTAAAAAATTAGAACAAATTCAAAAAAAGAGCTGCAAGGTTCATAACTAGTGAATATTCCCAATTGACAAGAGTAACACCATTAGTAAAATCACTAAACCTAGAAACACTAGAGGACAGAAGGGCAAAGAGTAAAGAAGTAATAATACATAAGGCATTTAACTCTAATTTAGAAATACAACCCAATAACAACCTGTTGCAAAGCTCAGATAAACATAAAGACAAAAACACTTTCCTTATCCCCTATGCGAGAACAAATGCATATAAGTACTCTTTCTGCCCGAGTGGCATTCGGGCATGGAATGGGTTGCCTGAACAAACCAGGAAAACCAGTAACTTAACATCATTTAAAATGCAAGACTAGACTGGGACCACGGATAAACGTAGGACGCAAAAATCTTCTCTATAGATGGAGCGTCTGTAATGTATAAGATAAGATAAGTTGCAATTTAGTTCCAATTTAGTTGCAATTTAGTTGCAATTTAGTTGCAATTTAGTTGCAATTTAGTTGCAATTTTTAGTTGCAATTTAGATAAACATAATGTAAGCTCAGAGCGCATTTAATATTGAGCAACAAACATCAAAGAACATGGATATAACCTCTTGGCTAAAAAATATGTAGCTAATTAATTATCTTAGAATCTTACAAACATTGGACAAAGTAATTTAATCTTGCATTAGCGACCTGATATAAAAAGTAAACAGTAGGGAACTAACAAAGGTAAATATTAAAATAATTTGTTTTCAAGTTCTTTTTAAAAGTCACGATATAACTTCTTCGCCTGAGTTGTTTGGGAAGCAGATTCCATACATTTCGGGACAAATATTGAGAAGATGTAGTTTATGTACGACCTGTTTGTACTTTAGTTGAGTTATTTTTTAGAACAAAGAAGTAGAAGAAATGTTGCAACTTAGTTACTGTTGGTGGCTAAACATTGACATAATTCTTTGTAAGATAAAGACTGTTTGGTTGAAAGTTAAATATGCATGGAGCTCACCACACTATCCCCTTGCATTCTTTGGCCATGTGGAACATTTTGGACTAAATAAATAAGTTTACTTTCTTACTGCTAGAAATATTATTACCAACATACCGTAAGTTAAAATGGAGTTCCCTTTTCCTGGTATCTCAGCAAGTCTTTTATCGGTAACTTTTATTCGTGCTTAGTCATTCTTAATCTTAGTCTTCAATCTAGAAACACATTTTTTGTCAGACCTCTAGACTCAGACGGTCTGAGTTTATGCTGTACAATATCTGAGAAGTCGATTCTCCACAAAATCCTCACGTATCATTCAGTTGGCCAGATCAAATATTTGATCAGTTTCTCAACAGATCAGAATAAGCACACTCAGCAGCTAACTAGTTAAGTGTTAAATAAATTGGCACAAATGTTTATATAAAAGTTTTGCAGGCGGTGTACACATTCAATGACTTTAATAGATTAGAAAAAAAAATTGAGCATTTAATACATTAATTGCTGAGACAAACATATTTTTTTGAGATATACGAACACAGTTATATACCTATGAAAGAGAGATTGTAGGGGGAATATCGATTCGATTACTTGATGAAATGTAAAAGAAAATGAGAATTAAAACATCAATTGTGTGAGACACAAAACTATACCAATGTAGTAGTCTCTTTATGATTCTAGGAATAATCGATTGACTAAATGTTGATGTACAAAATAAAAACTGTACTCATCTCACCTAAAACTACCAGTGATGACAGCGTAGCCTGTAATAAAATAAAAGTCACTTTTCACATGCATCTGCATAACATCCTAAAATATTCGCAAACAGATGCGTGAAAAGGCGTCTTCTAAAAGTATTAAGTAGTTATCTTGATGTGCTCATAGCAAGAATGTAGATTTCCGAATGTGGGTACTTTCCTATTATGTGTAAATAGACACTCTATGGCCCTATGGATCAAATTGGTCCCACGGGATACTTGTTAGACGCTCCTTCGCTTTATGGTGATTTGTTGTTATTTCTTTTTTTTTCATACAAGGTCCCAACTGCGAATATGACGGAGTTATTATAGCATTGGATGAAACCAGAGAGGTTTCTAAAGGAGTCGTGTGCCACTGCAGCTACGAGACAATCTGGGACCGTCCTCTTGCAGTGTGCGAGATCATCACCACAACTCCACCACCAACAACCACAACTACAACAACCACAACTACAACAACAACGCCTAAGCCAACCACGCCTAAGCCTACCACACCTAAACCAACCACGCCTAAGCCTACCACACCTAAGCCAACCCCACCCAAGCCGACCACACCTAAGCCAACCACACCCAAGCCGACCACACCTAAGCCAACCACACCCAAGCCAACCACGCCCAAGCCAACCACAACCAAGCCAACCACACCAAAACCAACAACAAAGAAACCGTAAAAGGGCTGTACACAAAAATTACTATTTCAAAGCTGATTTATAAACGTTTAAACTGTCAGCTCAACTAAATGTTAAACTGACAGTTTACCTTAACGTTTAACTTACTGTTACACAAAGCTTTTGTTTTCGTGTCTGTGTTTAAAAAAAAAATTATGTTATGCAATAAAAAAAAAATTATTAACAATTGCAAAGAGTCTTGACTTAATTTTAAAACACCTTAGCATCACTATTAGTCAAATTACTTAATTTAACATTTTTTCAAACTCTGGAAAGAAGATTATAAATTAGATTGGAAATCACACACCAAGCCTTCTTTAAACTTCGAAGCAATATTGACAAGTCTTAACGATTATGCATGCATAAAAGGTCGAAGAGAAAAACATTTCCGGGCCTTTTGATCATTTGATTCGAAAAGTGTCTGCGTGCTACGTTACTGGTTGAACGAAAAGTTGTAAGGGATTAAATTATATTTCATTTCCGAAATATGTCGCCAACAGAAAACGAATGATTGTTAATGTCAGATTTGAAGAATCACCTATTTATAATCCCAAACTAATTGCTTGATGCAAAAGAATTTTCGTTTTTATCAATCTACGCATTGTGTTTTTTAATAACCAAGGATGCAACTCTTTTTGGAATTTATTTTATAAACAAACTAAATTTAACCTAACTCGACTAACACTTTGAGTATTAATTATCAAAAAAATCAATTGTCAAACACCACCGATATCATGTTTTTTTGTTTACGAAAATAGCGGGAAATGTCACCTGAAGTTCATTATCTCTTCCATTTGAAAAGGTCACACCTCATTAAGACTTGTCAATACAATGTTTTCATAAAATAGTCACGAAAAAAAAGAGAGATAAAAACAAGTGGGTTTTTTTTCTATTCTATACGCGAAGAGCAAAAGTTGTAACAATACATACATCATTAAACTCTAACTTAGAAATACAATACAATAACAATCTTTTACAATGCTCAGATAAACATGGGGACAAAAACACAAGAAAAAACACGCGTAGAGCATCAGTAGCCTACTCTTTCTTCTCGAGTGGAATGGGTTGCCTGAAAAAAGTAGGTAAACCAACAACCGTAACAGCACTCAAAACCCCAAATCAAAATGCAACACCCAAAATCTAACCACGGATAACCATACGGACGCAATGCTATATAGAAGCAGTATTGGTTACTTTATAAGTCTAAAGTCTAAAGTCAAATGAGTGTTGTTACAGGTTATACAACAAGGAAATGAAGACATAAAAGTTATGTTTTGTTTTATCTTTCCTAACTCCGAAATCCCTAACATGTCGTAGAGATTTTCAATAGCCTCTGTTTCAATCTAGGTCACTTACCAACTCCATCAGGATTTCGAAGCAAATATTCTTAGCTCTCGGAAAGGTCTATGAAATCTAATAATATTAAACGAGAAAAAATTGGGGGTATATTTGTGACTTTGTGACTTTGTGACTTTGTGTCAGCGTTCTCGAAAACGGGCCCTAAGATTTTCGCGAAAACTGTCCTATTGATGTATTCTGGTGAGAAAATGCGTTTTAGATCAATCTCATTTCTTTTGAAGCTCTGCTTGACCCTCAATTTTTGGAAAAACCACTGACCATTTCTAAAAATAACTTTTAAATTGAGCTAAAAGAAAAAAAAAGCATGTCATTGGATTCCCCATCTAGCGCGATCGCGTTCAATACAACTCTTATGACGTCACAGTCAAGACTACTTTTCTTTACTCTCAGCGCTTCGGTAATTCCCGTTTTAAAGCATTTAAATCGTTACTATTTTCGATGTGCAATTAAATATAATCAACAAAGAATTGTGTCATCAATTTAAAAAAAGGAAATATATAGTTTGATAGTTTATATTTTTGAAAGAGTCCAAGTTAATTTAGCTCTTACCAATACATTTAACAATTAGGGTACTATTAAAGGTGTGGAATAACCTGCATTAAAATATTATTTATCGTTAATTGCATAGTTGTGATGGTAAGTAGTTTATACAGTCTATAAAGTTATAACATTTACAACTTCCGGAAAATACATGGCGGACGAAAAAAGAATAATCCTATTTTAAACTAGAGAAAGAGAAAGGCACGGACTGATGATAGTACAGAAGCAGACATTATTTTTAAAAGTATTTCTTGCATGACTTCAGATATAAATGAGGCAGTGGATACAACTATAAAGCCAGACAGAGAAGTAAAACTAGATAAGTAAACAGCAGATGTAACTGAAAAGACGATTAAACGATCTGAGACGTCGCAAGGCAAAGCAATTAAAAAATTAGACACTAACTAGATAATTAGATAAACGAAAAAAAACATTGGAACTCTAGCGGCTTGGAAAAGCAACGTCGCCGTAATGTAAGGCAACAATTATTTATGAAACAAAATATATTGCCAACCTACACGTGCGCAACCAATTCCGACGTTACCTACACAAGTTCGGGACCTTTCAATATAGCATGTATTTACTGTCATGCTGTTCATTTTCCCGAAGAACGGGTGTCGAACAGAATCAACCGCGACGCCTTTAGTGACTTTTGTTTACATGGTCAAGTAAACATAAAGCCATCAGTATTTATAAATGATTGTTTCTTTTGTAAAACGTCATTTGCTCGCATAAGAATTCCACAAGATAATCAGGAGCTTAAATTCGTGTTTCGCACTGGCTTCGTTTAAACGTAGATGACGATCGGACAATCAATAGTCACTTAATCTACAGTTTCATAGCAGTAGGACAAGTCTACCAAAAGATTAATATGGCAGTACATCGAACACAAAATGTTAAGGGTGAATTTGAAAGTCCACAATACGTACAGTTGTACTTCTTATATTCAGATGACGCCGTCACCGAGCTACTTAAATATCCATATGTGGCAAGACAATGGATGCGCCCTATGGGTTTTGGGATACTTAAATATTTAAAACTTAAATATCCACTCAACCATGACATCATGATTATTAAAGCTATTTTGAAGAGTACATGCTACTATTATAACATATTTAATTTATGATATTGACGTACATTCTTCTTCTTCTTCTTCTTTTAGCCGGTCTGCAGAGCTGTTTGCTCTCTTGCAGTCTGTAACATCCCCATGTGTTGTACGTTACATTATTTCCACTCGTCAAGACAGCTCGCACAACAAACATGGGATGCACTTCATATATTTCACCTCGTACACAGAATACAACTCCAATGCTTAGACATATATATTTTATTCACGAAACATACAAAATAGTTCTTGAGACATCAAGTAACACTTCTCAACATTAATTCCATAGTTCCAAAAATCAATTCTATACAGTGTCATTATAACTGTACATCCAAAAACATAGTCTCACAAACATCATCAAAATATGTCTTTTCTCTACGATTACTTCTACATGTTACACACTCGCTCTTGTTTTTCTCTCCACTCCTCTCTCTCCCCTTCTCATAACCCGTGTTTGTACAAAACTGGCCAAACGACTGTGCCCAACACAGTCCTGGTCGTAATGACCGGTCACGGTCTACTGACCAACACTAACAGTCGTTACACGCCCCTTCTCCTCATCAAAAAAATTGAACACCAAATTTTTTTTAGTAAAACATAAAATAAACAGTCTACCAAAAACTAAAAAAAAAATATTCATTATTAAATATATAGTATTTCACAATTTCTGGCTTATATGTTTTAAGTCATTGTCAGTCTCATAGCTCTGATCATATTCAATCTGTCTTGATAAGAAATCTGCCACAATGTTATCTTTGCCTTTAAATGCTTTTATTTCAAACTGATAGTCTAGCAAAATCAGGAACCATCTATTTATTTTGCTATTTGCAATTCTCTTCTTATTCAAAGCCATTAGCGGTTTATGGTCAGTGAGTAACGTAAATTTCTTTCCTAGCAAGTACTTTTGCAATTTGGTCAAAGCCCAAACCACTGCTAAACATTCTTTTTCAATTGTTGAGTAATTAACCTCACACTTGGTTAAAGATCTACTGAGATATAGAATTGGTTTCAGTACATTCACTACTTCCTGCATCAAACAAGCACCCAAAGCTATGTTTGAGGCATCTGTAACAAGTATGAACTCTTTGCTTAGATTTGGTGTAATCAGAATTGGCTCACTCTGAAATACTCCTTGTATCTTATCCAATGCGTTCTGACATTCTGACGTCCATTCTATATGTTTCTTTTTATCTTTGGTTATTAGTATTCTCAGTGGTGCAGTGATGTCAGCAAAATTGGCTGTAAAAGTACTGTAAAAGTTGCATAAACCAAGTATGCCTTTGACTTCTTTCTGAGATTTTGGTATCTTAATGTTTAGTATCTTGTCTCTGTTTATATCAGTTGGTTGTATCTTACTGTTTCCTACTCTAAAGCCTAGGAAATCAATGCTACTCTGTGCAAACTTTAGTTTCTCTGGTGCAATAGTGACACCATATTGTCTCAGCCTTGTTAATACTTCTTTAACTGTAGCAATATGAGATTTCCAGTCCTTTGTATGAATACAGATATCATCAACAAAATGTACCACATTTGGAACGCCTGCTAACATTTCTCTCATAAATCGTGAGAACGTAGCTGTAGAGTTTACCAATCCGAATGGCATTACTGTCCATTCAAAAAGTCCTTCGTCTGTTGCGAAAGCTGTGTAAGAAATTGAACTTTCTTCCATGGCTATCTGCCAAAAACCACGATTGAGATCAAAATGTGTATATATTTCAGAAGAACCTATTTCCTTTAAAAGTTCTCTGGTATCTCTAATCGGCTCTGCATCAACCTTTGTGACTTTATTCAGTTCTCTGAAATCACAACATAATCTGATTTGTCCCGACTTTTTCCTAACTACCACTACCGGTGATGCAAATGAAGCATTTGATCGTCTTGATCAATTGATCCAGTTCTTTCTTGACACTTTCTCTGTATGCATATGGTATTGGATATTGCTTTTGTTTCAAATTGGTATCTCTGATGATTTCAATTCTATGTTGTATCCTATCAGTGTGACCAATTTCATTTGTTATGACATCTCTGAATTCCTTCATCAAGTTTCTCAATTGCCCTTCATATTTAACAGGTACTTTATTTCTATTATTGATGTCATTGTCTAGTTGTACCACTGTAGCTACTGTTCTTACTTCTTGTAGTAGTTGTACTTGTCCATTCATTCCTTCATTTGTGGTATCTTTGTCCACAGTTGTTTTCATTTCTTCTGTTACTTTTGTTAAACTCTCGGGTTTGTCATCATATTTTCTCAATAAATCAATGTGTAACACTTTTGGATTTCCCTTCATGTTAACTATGTAGTCAACTTTATTGACCTTTTTTATGACAATGTATGGTCCTTCCCATACTGTCTCACATCTATTCTTTGGAAGACCCACATACGCCTGGTCACCTTCCCTCAAAGTCCGTAAGCATCTGTTAGCGTTTTTTATATTCATCTGCCTCTTAGCTTCTCTGTCTGCATTCTCCTGTGCGTTTTGTATTCCATACAGTATTCTCTCCCTCACCTCTGTCACAACTTCAAACGAGTCATCCTCTGCCACTCTCTGTCCTAACATTCTTCCTTTGAATATGGATAGTGGTCCTCTAGAATTTGCACCATACATCAATTCAAAAGGGGAAAATCCTGTAGAATCTTGTCTCACTTCCCTATATGCGAACAATACCATGGGAATGAATTTGTTCCAGTTGCTCGGATGCTCATTACTCGCCTTAGCTAACATGATCTTCAATGTCTTGTTCCATCTCTCGTTCATCCCATTTGCTTGCGGTCTATATATGGTTGAGTATACTTGCGTTATACCCAATAGTCTTGTTATGGCATTGGTGATATGAGATGTGAACTGTGTACCATTGTCAGATAATATTATATCTGGGAATCCGTATCTACTAAATATATCTAGTAGAGCTGTGCAAACTTTCTCCGATGTCACATTGCGCAGAGGTATAGCCTCTGGCCATCTGGTAGCAGTATCAATAACAGTAAGGATATATTTATGTCCTTCACTTGAGGTATGGCACATTGGTCCGACGATATCCATCGCTATTTTTCTCGAATGGTCTCCCAACTTTATCTGTAGGTTGAATAGGTGCTCTGTGTTTCCCGTGCATAGGGTTTTTAGTAATACACAATTTGCATCGGCTTATATGACTTTTGATGTCCTTTCTTATATTGGGCCAAAAGAAATTTTGTGCTACCCTTTGATACGTTTTCCGTACACTCATAGGCCCTGCCAATGGACTGTCATGAGCCGCACGCAAAACAATGTCTCTCAATTCTGTAGGAACCACAATTTGGTTATAAGTGCCCTTTGTGAAGCCGGCTGGCCTAGCGGTTAGATCACCGGACTGTCAACCAAAAACCATCTGACAGGTCGCGGGTTCTAGCCCGGCCGCCGACGGATCCCTGTCGCCCTGCAGGAGTTTTGGGCCTGTAAACATATTTGCGCCAGCAGGCAGCAGTGTGTTTACAGAGCGCACTGAGCATGCTGAAATAGCATGGATAGAAGCGCTATATAAGTAACCAATTTAATTTAATTCTCGTTTTGAAAATTTCTCGTTAGTACTTCATTTACATAATAGAATGTATGTCTCCCATAATTGGCTTGCTTCTGATCAATTCTCTGTCTAATCTTATCCAAACTGGTATCCTTTGTTTGCATATCAATTAACTTCTCTCTAGTGATATCCTCTTTGATCTCTAATATTTCTTCTGTGCTTGATACTTGTGTTTCTTTTTCACTCTCCTGAGTTCTTGCTCTAGTCATTGCAACATATACTGCGTTGCACTCTTTTTCCTCCTGCTTTTGTAACCATTGCTCAAATAAATGCTCTGAGTCATCTGGCAAGCTCGGGATATGGCCTATAATCAGAGGACATATTGCGTTTGTCATAACTGTTGCAATCACCTCTCCTGTAACCCATGGCGAATCTATAATAATTTTTGCAGTTCTGCAGCTAATTTCTTTCTGATTTGCCATTCTTATGTTTGTGAGCTTGTCTGTGTAGTGTGTATCATCTACTAGCTTCTCATCAATCACAATAGTAGTACATCCTGAATCTCTCAAACATAGAGTTTTCTTCCCATTAACATATGCTGGGTAGAACTTCAACTTGCCCTGTGTATCCAGGATAGTTGATACATAATGTCGTTCACCATTATCACTAGCCTGCTCTTTCTTTTTTGTTTGCTGATCATCTTGTATGTCTTGTCTCTGAGTTCGTCTTCCTCTTTCTTCATTCCTTGGTCTTTGTGGACTTTGATTTGGCGATGTTCTTTCCACTGGCTTTTGTGTAACTTTACTTCTGCAATTTCTCCGTATATGCCCCATTCTGTTGCAATTCCAACAAATGATATTTCTTTTCTTATTGTAATTGGGCAAACTAAGAAATCTCTTGCTATCATTACGATGATGTCTGTTATTAAAATAGCCACTATTGCATCTGCCATTGTTATTGAAGCGAGTACTTGCCATCGCTGCAATAGTATTACTTCTATTGTCCATATCCTCATGCGGATGTGCATCCTTAAAATCGGACAACGCAACTATCAGCTTTTCCTCACTATTTATCTTTCTTTCTTTCAAAAAATTAAATAGACTATGTGATGCATTGGTTAGAACTTTGTTGACCACATACATTTCTAAGATTTGCTGCGGATTGAGTACATCAATCTTTGTTATTTCTAGCCAATTGATTAGTAATGCATGGATTTCATGCACTAATGCCTTGGGATCTTTGTTTCTCTCTAACATGATATCTTGGAACTTCTTCCTGTATGTTTCTTCTGTTTGGCCAAAATGAGTTAACAGATTACTTTTCACAATGTCGTAATTGTTCCTCTCATGTTCTTTTATTTATGAAATTACATTTATTGCCTCACCTGTCACTTTGGACAATAAAAGCGTTGCCCACTTTTCTTTCGCAATCTTATTTTGTGTAGCCAGACATTCAAACATCATTAGGTAACTCTCAATTTTCTCCTCTTTTGGATTGAAATATTTCATTTTGATAGTATCCTCTTTGCTTCTACATGATTTCATTTCTGTAATAGTCCCTTGATTGAGTTTTAACTGTTCCAGTTTAAGTTCTTCCATCTTTTATTCATGCTTCCTAATTTCTTTAAGTCTTTCATTTTCTCTTTCTTCCTCTTCTGTTTTTCTTTTAGCCTCTTCTGCTTTTCGTTTAGTCTCTTTTTCAAACTCCTCTGCTTTTCTTTTAGTCTCTTCTGCTTCTCTTTTTGTTTCTCTTTCAAAAAGTCTCTGTTCCCTTTCATCATCCTCTGTTATCTTTTTGTCTATCCAACTTTCCAATTCTTCACCCTTATATCCCAATCTACCTCAAAGTTACATAAATTTTTCAAATTTGTCCATTGTCAAAAATTACTTGTAGTACAATTATGTTATCAAACAAGTTGTTCAAATAATATGACACACATGAATAAAAGTATCAAATCAAAAAAATGAGTTTGTGAATATGTAACATTATTTTCTCTTAGTAATTGTATGCATCATTATAAAATTCAATAAAAATAAGAATAAATGAACAATAGTGAAATATTACTGATCAATAATTCAACAAAGTACAAATATAAATACAAATAGATAGACAAATATGTATACAAACAGAACAATGAATAAACGACCAATATATATGTCTATTTAGAACAACAGATAGAAGAATATGTAAACAGAAGAATACAACAAAAAAAACAATAACAAAGTATATCACAAGTTTAACACATAAATATTAACAACAAAATATTAACAAACACTTTATGAAAAAATAACAAATAATGCAAATATATAATTACATGTATAAACAATTTACATACAAAATACTATACAACTAAACAATTAATTATATATTTTAACAAAACGAAGGCTGCAACACTATCATCACCAGTGTAAACGTTCCTTCAAGTTGAGAAAATACAAGGTATACTAATAGAGTTTGTAAAGCTAAACAGTTCTTAATCCGATTGTGAAATCTGAAATTTCCACGTGATTCCTCCTCTTTTCAATTCACGATAAATGTCCATATGATTACTTATCTCCCATCTTGAATTATGTAAGATAACAATATAACAAAGTTTATAGTCTTTCCACATCGAACAGCTCCAATTAAATTCTTGTTATATTCATGGGTACTAATAGTTCTCTTTTAAATCCACGTTGCGTGCATATAAACATAAATGTTTAGTCCGTAACAACTATTATTGAGTTCATAAACACAACTTCAGTTCACTTTCTGTTGTCATATGGTACAACTCCCATTGCAATATTACTATTTTTACTCTTAAGTCGTTCACCAATGTCACTGACTTTAACAAAATTATTCCGTGCTCAATGCACTGTTCATGTTTTGGATACTCTTTTTCATATTTACTTGATAAATCATTTAGTCCAGTCCGTCATGAAAAATCATAATGTTTATAAATATTCTTCAGCTCACCTTGCTATATCCATTAGTAGGACTGCAATTCCAGTTGAGAACTCCAACGTGTCGCATCATGTAACATGTCGCTTTAACTTCTGACACCATTATGTAACATCCCCATGTGTTGTACGTTACATTATTTCCACTCGTCAAGACAGCTCTCACAACAAACATGGGATGCACTTCATATATTTCACCTCATACACAGAATACAACTCCAATGCTTAGACATATATATTTTATTCACGATACATACAAAATAGTTCTTGAGACATCAAGTAACACTTCTCAACATTAATTCCATAGTTCCAAAAATCAATTCTATACAGTGTCATTATAACTGTACATCCAAAAACATAGTCTCACAAACATCATCAAAATATGTCTTTTCTCTACGATTACTTCTACATGTTACACACTCGCTCTTGTTTTTCTCTCCACTCCTCTCTCTCCCCTTCTCATAACCCGTGTTTGTACAAAACTGGCCAAACGACTGTGCCCAACACAGTCCTGGTCGTAATGACCGGTCACGGTCTACTGACCAACACTAACAGTCGTTACACAGTCAATGCCAGACAGACATATTTACATGTCTTTTTCAGTTGTTCAATGCTGCTATCTAAAGTGTTGGTAAAGGTAGGTTGAGGAGGGAGCAAGGTGCGTCTGAGGTCGGTTAGCCCAGGGCATCAAGTAGGAAGTGGTCTACAGTTTCTTGTGGGCAGGGGCAAAGCCTGCAGTTAGGTGGGTGAGTTGGGTTTATTCTATTTAGGTGTGAGTTGAGTGCTATATGTCCTGTTCTCAACTGGAATATAGTGCATTGTTCTTTGCGGGGGAGGAACTTTATGTTGTCTTGTTTGTTGGGCTGATTCATTTCTCTGTACATTTTTCTTCCAGTTGTTCCCTGAGCCCATTGATTTAGCCATTCCTCCTTAAAGTTGCTTTTTTAGTATGTTGCACACTCTGTTATAGCTGACAGGTCTTTCGTGTGGGTATCGGAGTCCTGGAAATGACCAGCTGAAAGAATAACCCCACTGCTAGCCCCACTTGCATGTCGTAAAAGGCGACTAATAGTGGGTTGTGCCTTGGGTATAACCCAGGCACGTAAAACTTGTACCCTCATTGTGGTGCTGTCTGACAGAGGTCCAGTTTGCACTACCCTAGATAGAGGTTTTGCGCAACTCCTGCTGGGGAGCTCTGGTGTTGGTAGCATGGGGATGACTGGGTGTAAAGTCGTGAAGGGGCCTGGATCCAGGATGTGACAATCCCACTGAGTATTCCCAGAATCTAAAAAACTAAATGGCACAACTGAGTGTCATAACCACTTGGAGAGCCCAGTGGATGGCGGAGATTGGACCATAGGCCAGCCCCACCTCGGTACAACTCAGCCCTGACTGAATGCAGTCTGATCCTGGAGTACAACTCACAGGTGCTGGGCACAGAACCGAAAACTCTCTTGAACTGCGGGGTTTGAAAAAAGCCGCAAAGGAAACCCCAGAATAACAATATTGACGTACATCAAACTATATATTATGTATATGATTTAATTTTTATTCAATTTGCATACAAATTTCCCATATTGTTGAAGCCTGTCTGAAATTATAAATCTGAATTGATATCTAAATATGCAGTTTCTTATTTGTGCCTGCTTCATTTGTCAATTTGCATACAAATTTCCCATATTGTTGAAGCCTGTCTGGAACAATAAATTTGAATTGATATCTAAATATGCAGCTTCTTATTTGTGGCTGCTTCATTTGTCAATTTGCATACAAATTTCCCATATTGTTGAAGCCTGTCTGAAACAATAAATCTGAATTGATATCGAAATATGCAGTTTCTTATTTGTGGCTTAATTTAAATTTACTTACTTTTTTATTTTTTTTTATTTTTTTATTATTTGTCGACACTTCACATTTCAATGCATGTTTATTCGTGAACAATCCCCTCGATACACTAATTTACACTATATGATATAGTCGTTCAATTTAAAGGTTACATTGATGACCGTTATAAAGTCATTGATAAGTATGACATGCAATCTTGATTAGTCATAAAGAGTATCATTGGATATAAATTTGTTCAATTAAAAACAGCTTATCAACTGGCATTTATTCAATGATATCACTAAGTAATTGTTATTTTAAAAGCCCTTAATCCCTTAAAACAGATTACAATATAATGAAGAAATAGATATTGTAATGAAAAAGAAGAGATGACTACAAAATACATTTTTAGGCTTACACCTGATTAAATATGCCCTGTAAATAGTATCTTATTGTTTACAATCTCTCTATTATTTTAAAGATATGTGATATTAAAGTAATGAATAATATATTCTAACAATATTAGAGTCTGATAATCCTTGACATTCTATCTTTAATTTCAGTTTATAAAGACCGATCTCAGATCGGTCACCCCGATATTGTTTATAATATGTGAGTTACAAAGAACATTTACGTTCTGTTTTTTGTTTTAGTGCAATTTCTATTTTAAGACCCGGATTTTCGTCTTAACATTGTTACATTTTTGGATTTTTTGCCGGCCAATTTTTCTGAATCATTGACTTGTTGCAATTATATTAATTTTAATTAAATGCAAATTATTTTTTTATTACTATTTATAGTAAAGTCTAATATATTAACAACATATCAACGTTTTCTTACAATTTTATAGAAGGTTTTACATTAAAATCAACAGCAACAAAAAAGGGTTAAATTATTTTTTTTTAATTTTGCGTAATCAATACAACATTGGAGAAAAGGGAAGTAATTGAAATATCAGACAAATAGTTCTTGTTGATTTTGTCTTTATTATGTCCCTTTTTAAAAAATTGAATACAACAGAAAGAGTCTATAATGTAAATAAAAGAAAATTTAAACATAATTTCAAACAGCCAATATATTCAGAGAATAATTGAGACTGATCAGGAAATTAATTAGATTTGGAAAAAAAAAGCTGTAAACTAAGCGTGCGTATTGTTGTACAAGTACCTTGATGCGTTTTTGTTAGAACATTTTCCAATTTAATACAATATTTTGCCACACACAATCAAAGTTAATATTAAGGATTTAAAAATACGCTGCAAAAACTGTAATGAAAGAAACAATACAATCGATTTTTTTGGTGGAGTTGTGGTGGTGGTGCGGAGATGGAGCCACTGCACATTTAAATTGTAATTTCTCAGTCATATTTTGAATTCGTTGCAATGTGTTACTGGTAGCAAAAAAAAACAACAATGTCTATTTGTTAACATAATGTATGTTTATGTTGACTGCATGTTATTTGTTAACATAATGTATGTTTATGTTGACTGCATGTTATCTGTTAACATAATGTATGTTTATGTTGACTGCATGTTATCTGTTAACATAATGTATGTTTATGTTGACTGCATGTTATCTGTTAACATAATGTATGTTTATGTTGACTGCATGTTATCTGTTAACATAATGTATGTTTATGTTAACTTTATGTTATCTGTTAACATAATGTATGTTTATGTTGACTGCATGTTATATGTTAATATTATGCATGTTTATGTTGACTGCATGTTATCTGTTAACATACTGTATGTTTATGTTGACTGCATGTTATCTGTTAACCTAATGTATGTTTATGTTGACTGTATGTTATCTGTTAAAATAATGTATGTTTATGTTGACTGTATATTATCTGTTAACATAATGTATGTTTATGTTGACTGTATGTTATCTGTTAACATAATGTATGTTTATGTTGACTGTATGTTATCTGTTAAAATAATGTATGTTTATGTTGACTGTATGTTATCTGTTAACATAATGTATGTTTATGTTGACTGTATGTTATCTGTTAACATAATGTATGTTTATGTTGACTGTATGTTATCTGTTAAAATAATGTATGTTTATGTTGACTGTATGTTATCTGTTAACATAATGTATGTTTATGTTGACTGTATGTTATCTGTTAACATAATGTATGTTTATGATGACTGAAAACCCCCATCTCTCCTCATCGACAGTAAGTGATACATAAAACCTGTGCATAATGATCATAATAATATTATCTCTCTATATATATAAAGCTCTGTGTGTGTTTAACCAATCAATTTGGTTTATTTAAATACACGTGACCTAATTGCCTTTTATTTTACCTTTGCAATTTGGCTTGGCACACGTGTTCTTCTTATTCCAGTGGATTACTCGTCGACCTGGGTTGGATTCTCCAGTTAGTCTATACCTTTCTTTTTTTTTTCAAGTTTTTTTATATATTTCAATTAATATTAGTTTTTTTTTTTTTTTTAAAGATTGTCAATCCAAGGACAACACCGAGCAATTTAGCTTTTTGTTGAATAAAAAGACTTACCTATTTTTAACCCGATTACAATATTTATTTTAAATTACATTCCTAAATGTATTGAGTAAAAAAAATCATTAAAGATCTATAGCTTTCTGTTCATTGTGGCTTATACATTTTTTATCTTTAGCTACAGGCATGTTTTACTTTCCCCCTGGGCAACGCTGGGAAATTTAGCATGGTTACCAGCCTTTCAGCTAATGCATTTAAGAAACTAATTTCCCCTTTTTATTAGACCCGATCAGGAATCGTATAGTTATTATGAGTCATAAAAATTAATACTCAATCCCTTTTGAATTAGATCACCGGTTCCCAACATGCGGTTTGCGACCCCTATTTCGGGGTCGAACGACATTTCATTGGGGGGCACTAAGACCATCGGAAAACACCCAATTTCGCTGGTCCTAGTAGCCAGCCACACAATGTCATGTGTAGAGTGTAGATACTTTGTTGAAAGTAGAAGTATTGGCGATGGCAGGGTTGGTGCCATGATGTAGGTCTACTTATGCGGACCAGCCACACAATTTCATGTGTAGAGTGCAGATACTTTGTTGAAAGTAGCAGTATTGGCGATGGCAGGGTTGGTGCCATGATGTAGGTCTACTTATGCGGACCAGCCACACAATGCCATGTGTAGAGTGCAGATACTTTGTTGAAAGCAGCAGTATTGGTGGTAAAGCGACACTTCATGAATATATTGGAACTTAGAGTGGAGGCTGTTTGATCTAATATTTTTAGCTGTAGTTGATGTGACTACTGCCCCCTCCCCTTGTGATACTAATAGATATTAGAAAAAAACAACGACAACGGGAATGGTCAATCCTTAGTTAGACATTAATATTTCACAACATATATAATTAAATAATGCTTTTGTGATTAATAACTATGCTTTTGTTTGTAAGCATGAAGATACATCTTGTATATCACATATTTACACTACAATTACATTACAAGATGCAAGATGCAATATGCACTACAATTCATAACAGTAGCAAACCAGTTATAAGGTAGCGACGAAAATAACTTTATAGTTGGTGGGGTCTCCACAACATCAGGAGATGTGGTAAGTGGTTGCGGCATGGAAAGGTTGGAAACCACTGAATTAGATCTATATGATAAACAGTTTAATACCAAGAAAAATAGTGATTTTTTATTTGTATTTTTTAAAGGGTACATTACAACAATTGAAAGTATCTTAAAACTGCTGACGGTAATTTAAAAAAATAGCGATAGAGAACGAATTAATATCATTTCAATCATTTAGCTTTTTAATTTCAAAAAAGTAGCCTATATATTCAAACTGTTTTATTACCATTTACATTTTAGATGGTAATCGATTGTTAAATCAAGAAACATATCAATTATTTTTTTTTTTACATTTATTTTCTACCTGTGTACTTTACGTCTGATGAGGATATCTTTAAATAGTTATGGTAATTTTAAACAATAGTTTGTAAGCGAACAATGGAAAGAGTGCACTTTTCCCCCCAGCCAATCAAATGTCGAGTTGCCACGCACGACTACGCAAACAATAAATTAACATTTTGTTTTTAATCGAGGCCTTGATCAAAACAACGTAAAACAAAAAAAAAAAAAAACATCAAGAAAATAAAAGCACTATATGAAAGGGTTGGCGGTGAACTGCGTGCTTGACTTAGATAGTAATTTTCCACACATAGAGAAGACTTTGAGAAAATGTCATTTTTACTGGTGCTGTTGGTGTCTTCTATTTTTGTGGTGACACACACCCAAAAGGTAAGTTTAATAAAGTAATTTTTTTTTTGGTTGTTTTTCAAGTAGATAATGATATACAAATGACGTGTGCGTATAGTGTTTGGTAATTGCTGTGTTATTGTTATTTTTTAGTAGGCCTATACCGTGTAAAAAAGAATCTAAAATTAACAAACCCTTCGTCGACACAGGAGAATAACTTTGCGTCCTACGCTTGGCTTGTCCGTGATTTAAATTTAGTCCTGCTTATCAATAATATGGATTCTCAAATGAGTAACACGAGATCAACTCAGTGTGAAAGCCAGGATTGCAAGTTTAGTTCCTCCAATGGGAACTTGGAGGAGAACGATGGATGATGGAGCAAATGCCACCAATAAAACATGGCATGAGATCAGGTGGCTCGCCCAGGAAAGAGAGGCATGTTGAAACTTTGTTGCTGCCTTATGCTCCATGGGGAGCGATAAAGAATGCTAGTTCTGACCCATGACACTTCGTTCACTACTAGTAGAGTAAGAAATAATGATGTTCACAAATGTGTGCAAAAAGGCGATCTATATATTCTACATGAGAGGTCTGCAACTTACGACCTGCGTTCCATACGCCTCGGCACGCAGAGCGATTTTCACAGGCACGCGTAAAACACACAATTTGGCAATTCAAGTATTCTTCTACAATATATTGGTTGTTGGTGCGGGTTTTTTTTTTTTAGACTGTCCAAAATCTACTTTGGCATTTCAGTATTAAAAGGTTGCCAACCCTTATTCTACACCATTGAATCTAATAGTTTGTTTAATGGCACGTTTTCATATTGTCGGTTTTATGCTAATTTAAATTGCACTTTCTTGTTTGTACTCGTTTAAAGAAATAAATATGTCAAACCATCACCTGTTAGAGGTCTGTGTTTAGCACACATTTCTAGCGTAAAAGAAAAATATTCGCTATTTTTCTTCTTCTTCTTCTTCTTCTGCTTGTACTTCTCATGTAAGGCTTCATATTATTGTAGAGACCCCGCTAGGACCGAGGAAAGAGTCCACAATTTAAATACACCTAAAATTTAAAAACATCACAAACAAGAATTACAAACAGATGACATAGTTTTACTTTAGGTATTTAGTCCAGCCCTTCAGTGAAGATTTGAAAGCCGGCACAGAAGGGGCAGTGATAGAGGCCTGGTCCAGTGTGTTCCACAGTCTAATGGCTGACGGAAATAAAAAGAATATTAAAATTTGTAGACGTCGGTGCGTGCGTGTTAGACATGCAGTTTGAGCTGAATGACCTCGGGTAGAGCGGGACACCTGTTGAATGCGACCTGGGTGTGTGGACATGTCGGTTCATGATCGTGTACATAGTGGTGACCTTTGTTTACCGCTCAGCGATGTTGTAGGGGCTCAAGTTGAAGTTCGGCTACCGAAACAGAGGCGCTTGTTTTAAGGCCGTAGTCCTGTAGGATAAGACGTGCCGCTCGACGTTGGCTAATCTCCAACTTAGATATTAGATGTTGATGATGGGCGATCCCACACCGTTGATGCTGCGTACTCCAGGATAGGACGAGCTAAACTTTTACAATAATTGGCCTGGATCCTGGTGGAGCATCCATTGAGGTTCCTATGGACGAAAGCACAGGCTCTGTTTGCTTTGGCAGCAATAGATCGGGCATGTGTGCCCCTGTGGAAGTTTTCTGTGATATTCACTCCAAGGTATTTTCCAGGCATACTTGGTGTCATTCCGGCAAGTAAACGGCTGGTGGAAAGAGGAGGGGGGAGTAAGCCCACTTGAAGTAAACACACTGGGATATATATAAGAGCAACGGGGGAGGAGGGGGGAGGGTCTGAGATTAGAACAAACCTAAACCACCACATAAGAAGAAACCAATGTTAAGCATTGCGCGTTATAGAAGTCTTTTTCTTCTTTCGTTGTGTTGTTATTTTTTTCAATCTTTTAAGCCTTCAAGACCAAGTGAAGAGGTTTTTCTCAAAGGAACGAGATTTGGAATAGCTTCATACGGCAGTGACGTTTGAGAAGGAAAATAAATAAATAAAACTCGACGCTATAAATCTATATTTAACCATTTTGTTAAAAATAAGAACCGGGAAAAGATTAAAAACTTGTGGCAACAGATTCAAAACACGTGACAATATTAATTTTGCCTAGTCGAAATCCCTTCTCTTACGTCACTTTCCTATATTGCCGGAAATAAAAACATCTCAAATGGCTACGAGATTTGGATTTTTCCTCAGAAAAACACACACATTTAAGTGCAAATATTGAACTAATTACTTAAAATTTATCTTTGATATTTTGTATAAATGATTTTTATTAACATTCAGATGCTGAATACACTATTTAATATCAAAATCTAATATTAACTAAATTTTGATAAAAAGCACTTCACTTGGTCTTTAAGTGTATTATGCCATGTAGGCTAATTTATTTATTTCGCATACATCGGTAAAAGGCAATTTGTGTAGCTATATTTTTAAGCTTTTTGGCCTTATATAATTAGTATGCTATAATATAATACGCTGTAAAAAATTTTTATTTTTTTGGTTATAGTTTGCAGTCTAAACCTATTTTGCCTTATGTGATTATAATGCTTGATATTAATTATAATTTTAATAATAATTTTTGGCCAAACCAATATTTCAGTCTTAAGTTTTAAAAAATAAGTATATTGTCTTTCATGCTCGAAATCTTTTGTATTTCTCGTGTTCTCTCTTTCTTTCTTTCAGGATTTAGGAAAAACTCTAGCTAAACTATCATTTGAACTAAGGGATATCACCATTGAACTGGTAAATGTAAGGGAATCATTTACTTTTATTTAGCTCAGTTATTTCCCCCTTTTTCTGGACTAAAATTATAAAATCAAAATTAAATGAGGAAAAAAATATAATTATGGCATTTATAGCTCATAATTTAAACATTCTCTCTTTAGAAAAAATTTGGAATATCCAATAAAACACAAAGTCTTTAATGTTTATACGAGTATTTTCAAATTGCATCAATAAAATGTTCATTACCATCTATAATGAACCAATGAATTAGCTTATAGTGAAAAATTCATAGTTTTAAAATGATTTTCTTTGTTTTGAAGCTGTGAAATAATTTTTTTTATAAGTTTTGGAACCATTGATAAAAAAAAATATGAAATATTTCTTTTTGTTCCTTGATACAGTCACAAATTATTGTACAAGACTTGGTTAGAAGCAACCGACAATTGATGAATGAAAATGCAGCCTTGAGGAGTCGTGTGGCAGAGCTGACAAAAACAGCATAACTGCTCAAGTATAAACCGTTAGCTCAGTCAGATATTAACTGACAGTTTAATTCGACGTCTTAAACTATAGGCCTATCTTATCTAATAGCTGTTGCAAAAAGATACTTACATAAAGAAGATGACTGCGTCTTATACTTAATCCATAGTTTCTAATCTAGTATAGCATTTGACTAGGATTTAATAAATAGATGTTTAATTGTTGGTTTTCCAGGTTTTGTTCAGGCAACCCATTATATGCTCAAATGCCACTCTGGAATAATTTAATGCTTGCACGGTGAATAAGAAAAATGTTATTCTCCCCATGTCTATGTGAACATTGTAATAGATTGTTATATTGTTTAATTTAATGATTTATGCATTATTACAAATTTTTCTCTTAATCTAAAATGTTTTTCTTCATTTCTGTGATTAAAAGATATCTTAAGTTGATAATTAAAAGAATAAATGATAAAACATACAAGTAGAACTGTTAAAACTCTGTTCATCGTAAAGTGATATTATGGGACTATGTATTTTTAAAAAGTCAAACAAGACAGATCTTAAAATAGAATTTGCATCTTACCGAGAAAACATGCAGAGTCCAATACGACATAAGATTAAATCTAAATGAAATGTAACGATATCAATAAGTAGAACTAAACACTAGACCCAAACAATGAACCACTTCTAGAAAAAGTCCGGATTTGAAACCCCCAAAAGCACTTAAAAGATTAAGAATTAATGTACAAACTACGTAAACAAAATACTTTGTAGTAGCATGCATCAATTAACACATTGACACACATATAACAGGCAGATCCATGTCAACATTCCCATTCCTATCTTTTATGTAATGTATACATTTTTCTTTTTAGTCTTCAACTGCACCATTTGTACTATTGAAACATGAGCGACAGAAGAATCGTGCACAATTCTGTGGTGTCCCTCTGCCCCTTGATGCCCTTAAACATGTCCTTAATTAGCTTGATGTCAAATTCGGTTCTTCTCCCTTCCTCTCCCATCCTCCCCCTTTGAGGAGTTATAGAGAAGTAAAGTACCCTTCGGACCAAACTGATCATAGGGCTGGTGAGGCAGCGTTCATCAGTTTCTGTGGCTACGGCATACTAGAAGATGTGTGGCCAGCACAATGCCCGCCCAGCAAACTTTACTTTACCCCAGGTACCTATCAGAGCTGGGTAAACTCAGGGACACCGTCAAGTCCAGGGGAAAAAAACTAGTCTTCACTAGGATTGTGCTTGGCAAGATATTGTGTGAATTCGCCCATGACAAAACAGACGTTGCTAATACATTTGTCTAGATCTAATAAAGAAAACAATTAGTGTGCCTGCTGTAGTTGCTGGTAACCAATTGCAAGCTTCGAGAATAAAAATACAACTTTTCTTTTGTTTACATATTTACATTATAGAGCGATTGCAATCACGTGACAAAAAGCGCGTGCTGTTTGTTTACTTTGTCTAGTGGTGATAAATGGCAGCCGTATTACTATAGCCGTAAGAAGGTTTTATTTTTAAATGTGATCATTTCAACAATATAACGTAAAACATATTTAAAACAATGTCAAGCGATGTAAATTAACATTCAAAGCTAAATTTAAACCATCAAAATTCAATGGAAAAGGTTCCGTAAGTGCCGAATATTTAATTGAAAAGAGCTATTGAAAAACTATAAAAGCCTAAAATCTTGTTTATTTTGTGGATGGACTACTAAGGACTAGTATCACCGTTAAATATCAAGATTTATGGAAACTTTTTCCTCATGTAGGTCGGTGACTTAAATTAAAAGTGTGATTAATTGCTTTGTGCTGTACGAGTGGTCCGTTTGAATGTGTTTAAGTTTCTGTGCTCTGTGGGTGCTATGATTTGTGAGAATGTAAGTAATGGACTTTTAGTGTAAATATATTTTATTATTTGTAATATAGATATAGACTTGGGGGACTGTTTGGTATAAAAATGATGTATGTAAATATTGTTTTGTATTTTGTGAAAGCCCTGAAACGAGGTTAAGCGGCGAGGTCTTGCGTCATTTTTCGGAATTCTTTTTCTGATTGTCTTAAATTGGGTTTTTGTTAGTGTAGTTTAATTAAAGTAATAGGTAGAATTTTTATTGTAGTTTAATTTAATATAGGGTTGTACATAAGGTAGATTTGTAGATATTTAGCAATTAGAGATTTAGAATTAGGATTAGCACTTCAGTCGACAGGAAATAGTCATTTTTGAAATTAGTTAGAACGAGATTTAGAAGTTGTCATCAATTACGTTCGGTCAGCGTCTATAAATAGAACAATTAATCAATCACTTCCGTCTGAAATGGCCCATTTTGTGGAAGACCAGTGGTCAGATTATGGCGTAGTTGTGTGTGGCTTGTTCGGATATGACGTGAGTTGAGATTTAATTACTTTTTAGAATTTGTATGTTATTTTATGCTATGTTTTATTTGGTTATTTTATGCATATTGTCCACTTGTCTATGACAAGTGCATTGATGGGAATGGATTAAGTTGGAGGTTTGGGAAGGAACATTAGCCGCCATGTTGGCTTCTTCTTTTTAAATGTATACTTCTTTTTAGTTCATGTATATTATTATTTTAATGTAATGTTGCCTTTAATGGCCGGCATGGGAATAAGTTATGGTAGATGTTTTTATTTCATGCTTGGTTTTAACTGGTATGTATTAACCAGTGAGTGGCCTAACTCTGTGGTACAGAGTATAGAGCGGTGTTGTCTTGTTCTAGTCTTCATTGACTAGAGCTGAGTTGATTCTTATGTCATAATTCATATTATGTTATAAGATGTACAAGGAGTTATAGGTTCATGTTTGAACTGGTTATAGTTGGGACTATGCTATGTAGTTTTTATTTACTGTATATAGTATGTATATATATTATGCTTATGTATATAGATGACCATGTTCTAATGTTTATTTTTGTTTCTCTATTTCTATTCTATTATATTGTAGGTCGTAATGTCGGCCTATGTTGGTTTTTAGTGGGGAGTTGAAGTTTGGTTTTTAGTGGGGAGTTGAAGTTTGGTTTTTAGTGGGGAGTTGAAGTTTGGTTTTTAGTGGGGAGTTGAAGTTTGGTTTTTAGTGGGGAGTTGAAGTTTGGTTTTTAGTGGGGAGTTGAAGTTTGGTTTTTAGTGGGGAGTTGAAGTTAGTTTTTTAGTGGGGAGTTGAAGTTAGTTTTTTAGTGGGGAGTTGAAGTTAGTTTTTAGTGGGGAGTTTAAGTTGGTTATTTTGTTTGGGTTCACAGTATGTTTAGAGTTTAGATAGTATAGGTTTATTGTTGGGGTTCAATTTGTTTTTAATGATTTTTTTATTTTCCCTTAAATGGGATGAGTATTTTCCATGAATAAACAGTAATTTGTAATTTGAATATGATTTTAGTGTTTTATGTTTAGTGTTCAGTGTTGTTGGTCTGTTTAGATTGTAATAATCCTTCTGTTCCAACGGAAGTGTCACGGAAGCCCAAAGTCCCCTCGTGCCCTAGTTTAGATGTATTTAGTAAATGATTGCTGTCCTTTACCCACAACCCTCTTAAATTAGTAGTAACTATGAATAATGTAAATATCACCGCCCTCCCCTCGCCCCACCCTGTTACACTCATATTTTGGGTTTAAAATACACATGGTAAATAACAATGTTTTTTCCCCATTAATGCCATTATCGCCAAGATGGCCGCTATTTACACAAGTACGTCACTAAAAAACCTAAGCCACGCCTATTGCAATCACTCTATTAGCAGCAATGCAGTGAACACATTTTCTTGTTAATTTTTTTTAATGCTTTTGCACTTTTATGAAAAAAAAATGATTGAGTTGACGCAAAACATTGTTTTTTCATAAATTCTTTAATCACTAATCATTTGTTGCTAGTATAATATAATAATAAATCGACAACACAAAAAAATAATGATAAAGTTAAAGTTTTTAGCCAAATAGTTTACTGCTATCAAAATTTATTAATTTTTTTTCACTCAATAATTGATTTTATGCTTTTTATCATGAGGTATTTCATTAAAAGATTCTACTTAACTATTTCATTTTTTTTTATAAATAAGTTTAAACCTTCATGTCACAAACAAAAAACATAATTAAAATTAAAAAAAAACTTTATAAAAAGCTAATATTACAAACAAAGTTTAAAAAAAATTAGAATTCCATTTTATTTAACAATTACTTATAGATCTATTCCTAATTTACTTTTCTCTAACATCATTTACTTTACACATTTTTCCCTTTCACTAATTTACTAGTTTTCGGGAATTATTCATTTATGTTATCTTATGTTATCTGCATGGCACAGTGAAGGGTGGAAGAAAGAGGCAGGCAGAAGAGTCAATGGGAGGATGACATCAAGGAGTGGACCGGCTTGTATCTTGTGGATTTCCAGAGGGCAGCGCAGGACCGAGACAAATGGCACACGATCGCCCAACTGTCAAAAATGGTGTCCTAACGACTTTCACTCTGGTTATGAGATAGGTGAAAGTGAAGGAAGGTTATCGTTAAATCACTTACTTGAAGAAACATTTTAAATGTTTAAAATCATTTACTTCAATTTCTTTGTACAACTGATTTTTTATATTAATATCTGAAAGTAGATCAGCTGATGAAAGAGATCCAGATTAAAGAGAGCCAATTGTTAATATTTACACTGTAAAAACTAGTGACGTCAAACAATGACATGGGCTTCACGTATATGTGTCGGATTATATCAAACTCCCACCAATTTTTTGGGACGGAAGTATGTATGTTGGCACAGATAATTATGTGCTTCTATTAATACATACTGAACAAGCAATAAAATTGCTCCGACGGGTATCTGAAACTATCTGTAGAATGTTAAGTCGTATGAGAGCTGTGCTGACCCCACACAATCTCTTCATATGACGGAAGCTTTAAATTTTACTTTACAACGTCGCGTCATCTCCCTTCGTACATAACTGGTCTGAAATATAATATGTACTTTATTTACAATACTTTATGTGACATGGCATTAGCCTAAAGAACTGGCATGTCTGTGCCAACATAATGTCAACGTGGCGATAATTCAACTGCCCGTTTCATTATCAATGTTATGGTTGCATGGTTACCAGTGATATGCTACATTACAGTGCTGTGCAGCTAGGCCGCGATGACTTTTTTTTTCATTTTGTTCAACAGTGCTTTCCAAACTTGTTCTTCTCTTGGCGCCCTTTCAGAAGTATCGTTATCTCATGGCACCATACCTTAAGTCAAAGCCCTAGGTGTCACCTGCAGACCTGCTGTAAATGTCAATATTAAAATGTTTTGTTATATTGTTTTTAAATTAGGTCAATATTTAGTAATAGATGAAAGGCAATTAGGATCACCAAGCATCTTTCTTGTTGCTATTGTTTTTTTTTTTTATATTGGCCCTTTACAAAAAGTTGATTGTACAATGATACCGCTTAGAACGAAAGCAATCAGTTCCCGCAGTCAGTTCGTTCTGTGATGTGAACGAAAATGCTACGAAAAAGGATTTCCGTATAGTCTTCTAAGAGGAATCGTTTAACTCGTTCCGAGCCTTAATGGTCTGGCCATCAGTGAATTAGCTGAAACTCAAAGGGCTTCTTGCTTGTCCAAAGTGGAATTCTTCAATCTATAAGTCAGGTTTCTAGAGTAACAGATGGTCTTGTTCACTTCCGTTTTATTTGGGTGCCATTCCAAAGCAAACTCTTGAACGTCCTCACATTTCTTTAGGAATTGTTTAAACGCCCTGTTAGACACTAGTCACCTTTAGTTTCTTTCCCTCTTTTTCTAAAAAGACTTCACTTTGTGAACCTTCATTCTTCTCGTTTACAAGCCAGTGAAGTTCTTCCACTGTCCATTCGTCGTGGTGTTCATCACACATCCTCCACATGAACCTCATCCACATCAATCTGTTTCTGTGTCTCTGCATTCATTTTACACTTTTATTGTTCTCCGTTTCCCCCACAATGTTCAGATAAAAATAAGGACCAAAACTTTTTTCTTAACCAATATTCCTAAAAAAATATATATCAGTACTCTTTCTTCCCGAGTGGCATCCGGGCATGGAATGGGTTGCTTAAACAGACAAGGAAAACTAGCAACTTAAAACTCTAATAAAAATGCAGAGAAAAAACTCAAACCACGGATAATGGTAGGACGCAATAACCTTCTGCATAGAAGGAGCGTCTGTAGCAGATAAGACAACACAATTTCCCAGTGGTGTCGGCAATGGTTCGGACACTTTCTATGACGCTTTTGTTCTACGATGTACCATTGTAGATTGGAATAAATAATGGAAAATTTATACCAATGAAAACATGTACGCTACAGCCAACCACATCGCGGCTATGCTTCGCACGGCTGCGCCAACAAATATGTTTTTGTTAAATGTTTTGTTACGTAATGCCATTGATCAATGGATTAAAAGCGAGACGCTATAAAGTTTCTGCGTACTATGTGCTACACTTACAAACAAATTATTATCACCATGACTCAATTGTGTAATATGTCTGTTGTTCTGACGTTGTTGTTGTTGCTGGCATCTGCTCTTTTTGGGGTGTCAATCACACAAGAGGTGATTAATTTGGTAAATGTTTTTCTTTCTTTTCAAGCAGTTTATAATGTACAAGTTACGCGTGAGCCGGGAGGATGGGATTATGTTTTTCTAAGAAAAATAATAACTTTGTTGAAAAACTAAAAGCTACTAGAAGATCAGACAAAGCGACATTTGTTCAGTCTTTGAGTGTGGATGACCTTCTATTGTCGGATCACTTTCTGATATGGTTCACCTGTAATTAGGCTAGTTCTAATGAAACAAAAGAAAACTATTCTGGCGAGGAATTTAAGGTCTATGGACATGGACTCCTTTCGTGATAGTCTTGCTAATTCCGGTTTGGTAAACTCACCGCTCAAAAATGTCGGGACTAATCCTCCTGTACAACCAGACTCTCTCTTCTCTGCTGGAAAAGTACGCCCTAGTGACACAAATGTTTGTTAGTGACAGACCTGAAACCTCCTGGTTCAACTCTATCGGTTTGGAAAGCTAAGATGGCCTGACGTATAGGTGAAAAGCGCTGGAGAAGAAGTGGCCGTGAAGCGAACAGGTAATAGTCTCGCAAACTGCAACGGTTGGTTCCCAGACTGTCTCGTATCTGCAGTGTCACAGAACCCCCATCAGAAATCTAGATGGCCTCATTCAATGGTATAATAATTCCATAAGCTTGGCAGTTTGGACCTTGTATTAAAAGAAAGAAAGAACAAAAATTACCTTTAAGTAATAGAGTGCCTATGTACACTCAATATGAACGTTCTTATAGCTTGCATCCCTCCCCTCCCCACCTTTACCCAAAATGCACATTGACATAGTACTGATGTGTTCCTAGTTCCTGGACATGGCTTCTCGTGCAGCTGTTCTGCGCAAAATATGTTAGCCTGATTTGCAGTAGCAAGGGGAATGACTTTTTTTTACTTCCTTTATTTTAAGTTGCAATTTCTGTCTGTCTTTCTGTCTGTCTGCAATCATGCGTCGTGGGAGCAAAACTTTGAAATTTGGACAGCAGATTTGGGGCGCCTAACAATACATCCTATCAAATTTTCAGTTAAAACGAGTTAATAATACTACACTTATGACAATATTCATTTCTTAAAAGGAAAGTATAAGAAATATTTTGATTTCGCGTTAAAAATGCCTGTGCAACTTATTAGGCTAAACTTTTTCGGCGCAAAGCTAGAAAAAAAATTAATGCGCTAAGATTATTTTTAGAACAATTCATACTGAGTAAGGATAAATTTTTGAGATTTGCGACACAGATATTTTTCTGTACGTTTCATTTCCAGTAGTCAATCAATTATTTAATAACATGATGGTAAACTTAGTTTGCAAATAAAGGAAGTATAATGAAAACTTCGTTTTTATGGTTTTCTTGTTTTACATGTTACCTCTCCTTCAATGGTATTTAAAAGTACTATTAAACATAGTTGTACTTGTGCATAATCATTTGTTAAAAAGATTATCTATTTATTTTAAGCCACAAAACGTCTGTATTGGTAATCTATTGAACTAAATTTGATCATCTCTAATTATATTTAGAAAAATATATATTTATATGTATCTAATTTTATATTTTTCTTGTCCATGTCTATACAGATGACAACCAAGCCACTCACCACGCTTATACAGATGTCAACCAAGCCACCCACCACGCTTATACAGATGTCAACCAAGCCACTCACCACGCTTATACAGATGTCAACCAAGCCACTCACCACGCTTATACAGATGTCAACCAAGCCACTCACCACGCTTATACAGATGTCAACCAAGCCACCCACCAAGCTTATACAGATGTCAACCAAGCCACCCACCACGCTTATACAGATGTCAACCAAGCCACTCACCACGCTTATACAGATGTCAACCAAGCCACCCACCACGCTTATACAGATGTCAACCAAGCCACCCACCACGCTTATACAGATGTCAACCAAGCTACTCACCACGCTTATACAGATGTCAACCAAGCCACCCACCACGCCTTTACAGACGACAACCAAGGCATCCACCACGCCTGTACAGACGACAACCAAGGCATCCACCGCGCCTATACAGACGACAACCAAGCCAACCACCACACCTAAATTAACGATAAATTAGACATGGACAACTTACTTTATATTAAAGTGCATAACTAGTTAAGAAACGTTTTCACTATCAGCTAAACTAAATTTATTCGGACAATTTATGTAAAATTATAACGAACGGTTAAACTAAGTTAAACTGTTTCTTTTTTTTTTTTTTAAGTTTAAGTTTGTATGCAAGAAAAAAAAATGAACAATCATATAAACCATAGGTTCTCAACGGGGGCGATCTCGCGATTAGGGGCGGTGAAGGGCAAGTGGGCGGTTCAAACGTACCTGATATAATTTAAACACCTCAGCTATTTGAATCGATTAGTTTTGGTTGAAATGTGATGTAAACACAAGTGCTTCTAAATATAATAATAATAATAATAATATTTGTTTAGCGCTGCCAACAAACATAATGTAAGCTCAGAGCGCGTTTAACATACAACTAAGAATACGGATATTACCCTAGGCCAGGTGACAGAGCTAAATTGATGATTAAAAAAGACAAAACAAATAAATGTAGCATTAACCATTATCAATATCTGATATTATACCCCAACAGTATGCCTACACATTATTATATTAATATAGTAATAAGAAATAGGAATCGCAGTGACTTTTCGATGAAGTAGGGGTCAGTATTTGGCAAATATGGTAAGCAGCCGGCTGGTCCTTGGTTGGTTCACCGGACTGTCGCCCAAACATCTGCTAATGTTAATGATATTTTGATTTCAGTTTTACCGCTATGTCCTAAATATGCAAATGTAATAATCAGATTGACTGTGATCACTATACTTAGCGATATAGATAAGTTGTAATTATACAAACTGGGTAGTTCTTGTAATGCTCAAAAATATACATATAAATTCTTTAGTCATATAATATTTATATAATTTTCAAATACTTTTTACAGTTTGATCATTTTAAAGTTATAAATTGTAAGCAATTTATTTTTTATAAAAAAAAAAAATAAAACAGAAAGAAAAGAAAAAGAAAACGGGCTAATTATCTCCCTTTAATTAAAAAAATGTTTCCACGATTGATTCAATAGTGATGCCTAACAAGTTCTGTTTTGTAATACAACAAATATTACTGATTATTAGATCTAAGGCTTTTGCAACTAAAATTGCAACAAAAATAGACAAATTGCTAGCAACACATTAGGCAAACGATTCACATTAATATTGATTTATTTAGACCTTTTGTTTAGGCAATTTTGTGATCTATTAATTCTTACAATGTGTTTCCGTTCCAGTTTAAATAAAGATAATTAATCAAACAAAATGTCTAGTCCGCCTCAAAAAATTGCAGAAACCTTAGTCCTGACGGGCGGAAAGGGTGTGGGGGATTGGGGGATTAAAGAAAGTGGGGGGAGCGGTGAGCGGAAAAAAAATTTAAAAGGTTGCGATGAGCCGAAAAAGGTTGAGAACCTATGATAAAAACCATTAAAAATTGGGTTAAACATATTGTGATATGTTTGCGACTGACTATTTTGATTTTGAAAAAATGCTAATTAATATAGGCCTACATCCTAGAACATACGCTTAACACTGTGACACACAAATATTGTACATGATTAACATATAAATCGAAATATAAGCCAATGATGTATTTTGTCTATATCCCATGACACTCTGAGGACCAGGAGGAAATTCTCACTAAAAGTGAACAATTACACTAAATTAATCTCGGCGGATCAAATTGATCCATCGGACCTGTGAAACAACGTTCACCAGTGCATGCTAGGGAAGTGTCTTCTCAGCATAATGCCGAGCCGCATTTAGTTTTGCCAGGGTCAACCTTCAAACCAAGAAACACTTCTAGTCTTCGCCGATCGGTTCCCAACTTACAATGAAGCATCAAAAGAACACAAGTTGGGCCTAAAAATAAAAACGTGAAGCAACACTGCAAGAAAGACGGTTGAAAGCAAAGTAATAATAATGTATGCCAATTGATCATCATATCGCAACCTAGAAATAAAACACAAACGAACACAGGAATCTAATAATGTATTCAGATAAACAAAAATATGAAAACACTTGTATCTACTTCATATTTCATATTTTCATATACAATGCTTACCTTTCTTGTTAGTTTGGCATGTATACCGACTGAAAAATCTGGCACGGTACATTTTTTGGGGGGAAAAAGTACAATACAATTGAGAAATACCAAAAAGGTGAAATCTGAAAAGGAAAATTTACCGTAAAAATACCACCAAAATATATACCTGGTATATATAGTCAATTGGAAATCTGTTAAGTTAAAACTATATATTCAAATTTATTTGTGGACTTTCGAATCTCTACTCTATTTTAAACATTTATTTATAATTAACATAGACAAAAAGACAACTGTAAGATACTGTTAAAATAACAAATACCCTGGGACTTTTTGTTGTTTTACATTTGTTAAATAAAGTTTTAGGTTAAAAAAATTACAGGATTCAAAGAAAAGTCTGAGCAAACTAAATCATTAATTGAAATGTTTTTAATTTTAGACTATTGATTTACCTTCTTAATCATTATAAAACACTGAAATAAGATAGATAACTCTTGCAATTTCTTTTAAACTTTTGAAGCTGAACAGTCATGTAACATGATGATAAAATCTAAGACAAAATTATCAGGTACGACAACTCAAGCTGCACCAAACACAATTACCAAGATTCTCCTCTTGTTTCCAAGCTTATTGTCAAAGGAGGGCTAGATAAATGGGGGAAACATTATTTATGAGAAACCGTCTACTGGCGTCTACTGAATGATAAAATTACTAAAATCTTATTTATGGAAATATGTCTATTTCTTAAACTTATTTTAACTAAGCACTTATATAATACCTAATAATAGAGCATAGATTATTTTTAATGGTTAAAACATTAATTTTCCATTAAACAAAATCATAATGTTTTATTTGTTTACATTATAACATTAATAGTCTTGATATGCAACAGATCTCTCAAATATGTGTCTATAAATTAGGCAAAATACAGTCACACAATATTTAATGTCAGCAGTGATTGGGGGGGAGGCAATAATAGTGTATAAGAACCCCCAAGCTCTGCCATCCTTCTGAGTGTTTTTTTTTTATGTTTAACTTATTTAAACTCCTTGTCGTTTTGTTGAGAAATTAAAATAATTTTAAAAACAATCTATTTTGAATTAATGAGATTGTCATTTTGTAAGCATATATACATGATTTTATGCCCTAGAATAAGTCTATCCAATTTTCCAATTTTTTTATTTTACCCTGTTTTAAAAAGAATTTAATTTCTCTAGAAATAGTTTTCAACATGTCCCATCATGATTTTCAGTAGTGATCTACCCTGTTTTGTTTTTTTTAGAATGATAGCGGTATATATTTTCATTTCATTAATTTTTTTCACAAAACTATAATTTCATTTTAGGAATATTTATCTTTTACACTCCAGCTATTAATAAAATGTGCATCCTGAACCCCCCCCCTTTCCCAGCAAGCGCTATTCTCCTTACCCTTTCAGTAATTGACCCCTATAGCCATCTTGCACTTTTAGCCCTGTCTACCTTGTAATCATGGACACACCACTGGTAATCACAGTCAATTCTTCTTATAGAACTGCTATCACATAGTTATAATGTGTGTGATTTACATTTATGTGCTTGAGATTGAACTATTTTTAAAAGCATACATTTTATTTATTTAGTTTGTGACTGGACAATAGTATCCAATAACTATTGCTTAGTTTGAGCACATTCATTGATACAATAAAATCCATCCATTTTGATGAATGGATTTATTTAGTGGGTGTAAATCTGAAGTGTATTTTATGTTATATAAAATACAATAACTACAACAAACAATTTAGAAAATTTACAATTTTGTTAACAAATTTCTTGACAATGTTTTCAATTTAGTATTGTATTAATATTATTCCTAATTAATTATAATTAATATTAAATTTATAAAAGTCATGATAGTTTTCAAAATTAAATTGTAGTAAATATTAAAATGATCCTTTTAAATTTCTCAGCAGAAAGTTACTTAAAATAAAATAAGATGGACAATATCTTCTTATAATAGTTTTTTTCTAATTTAATGATATGTAGGCCTAAGCATACAGAACTTTTGAACAAATTAATACAAAAAAATTTACTATAGTATTAACAAGAATAGTAACTTTTATCATAATGAATGTTTGAGTAAAAATATCAACATGAATTTTTTATTTTCAACAAAATCCTATTCAGCCAAGTAGTGATTGCTGTAGCAAAACATATTGATATCTAAATTAAGTATTTAAAAAACAAGGTTCCATTAAAATGCAATAGATTTCAATGGACAGTTCTGTGTAAGCCATACAATGCCCTGGTGGCCTATGTATTAAATGTCAGGTAAGCATTTAGAGATGGGTTGTCTAATGCATGCACAAAAGTAGACTTTTTAGGAGGAATTGGGTATGATATCACTGAAACTATACATTTAAATATAGGTTCAAAATAAATGAATAAATTTTGGACTTTATTCAACATAAAAAAATTAAATAAGAAGAAAAAGAGTATAAAAGTATGAAAGCCTGTTAACTAGCAATGAAACAATGAATAGAATGATTAAACAAACATGACGGAATGTTCAATACTAAATAAAACAAATATTGCATAGATTTACCGGTAATAACATCTTTTGACAATTTGACCTCAGAACTGGAAAAATTTTTACATTCCTAAGTTGCGAACTAAAAAATTGTTTATTTTGGTAAAGAAAATGCTATCTTTCCATTTTAGGTTGAGAAAAATGGTAAATTTAACATTAACATTTATAGATACAAGTTTACATATTTAAAATATCACCTACAAAGAAATTTTGTTTGTTATATACAGGAAAGTTATTTTTAGCAATAATACAATAATTTACTAAATTATTTACATAGCCTAATTATTTTAGTTTGTTCAGTGGTATATTATTCTTCATATATTCTTCATACAAGCAACATATAGTACACAAATCTCAGAAACACTAATCTTTATTCATTAAGTTCCCTTTTGTAAATTGACATATTATAACTTTCAAATGTTTCATTTCTTTAACCTTGATCCTGCTACAACTTTTTTGCTTCATTGCTTCACTATTTATAAAAGAGTAAAAACAAATTTAATTGAAATAAATACAAATATTAATGTTTTTCTATAATATTGAGATATACATTTATTTCATCCATGTGTTTGACAGAAACAGTGAACCATAAATAGATTAAATTTATAAATACACAAATTCAAAAATAATAGTGAAATCTTATAGGCTTTTATTCATTGCAAAAGGCATTTAAAAATTACAATACTCAATGGCAAAGTACCTTCGTTTCAACCTACTCCATGAAATTCAATTTGGTCTGAAGGGAGGCAATCCACTCATCAATCTTTCTGAAAATGTAACATAATGTTAAATTTGAATTCATTTCTTAAAATGCTAATTACTAATAAAACTACTCCAAATCCATGACAATTAAGGTTAAAAGGCTCTATTATAAAAAAAATTAAGTGTTACAGAATTGTAAAAATATCCATTGTTGAAATCCTTGAATCAAAACACTTGACCCTAACAAGCATAACATGTAAATTACTTGAACATAGAATATATAGAAGTATAGTAAATCATCTAGATAAAATTAATGCACTGTGCCCACACCAACATGGCTTCAGGAAAAATAGATCATGTGAGACTCAATTAATAGGCTTAATAGATGACTTGTCTAAGGGATTAGATAATAACAACCAAATTGATGCTATATTGCTTGATTTTTCAAAAGCATTCGATAAAGTTCATCATTCTAGTCTACTAAAAAAACTTAATTATTTTGGCATCTCTGGTGGTCCCTTACATAAGTGGATTCGGGACTTTATTATAGGCAGAGAACAAACAGTGATAATAAATGGCTCTAAGACATCACCAATAACTTTAAACTCATGAGTTCCACAAGGAACTGTTCTAGGACCCCTACTATTTCTAATTTATATTAATGATCTGCCAAATTGCATCACCACAGGAACAAAAGTAAGATTATTTGCAGATGAATGCATAATTTATAGAATAATAAAGACAGGGAAAGATATTGAACTTCTACAAAAAGGCCTAGATGAACTGCAAAAATGGGAATCAAACTGGAGTATGTCTTTTCACCCAGAAAAATGCCAACTAATAAAGTTATCAAAGAAAAAGGAACAAATATTAGCAAACTACTTCATTCATGGTAAAGAACTAACTCAAACTAACAATGCTAAGTCTTAGTATCTAGGAGTAATAATAAATGGCAAGTTATCTTGGAACACTCATATTGATGAAGTAATTAAAAAATCAAACAAAACATTAGGATTCATAAAAAGGAACTTTTACAAATGTAATATGAATATAAAACTAAAATGCTATCTCACATTAGTTAGACCTATCCTACTAGAATATGCAGCACCTGTATGGGACCCATCAACTAAAGAAAACATTTTTAAAAAAATTAGAACAAATTCAAAAAAGAGCTGCAAGGTTCATAACCTGTGATTATTCCCAATTAACAAGAGTAACACCATTAGTCAAATCACTAAACCTAGAATCTCTAGAGGACAGAAGGGCAAAGAGTAAAGTAGTAATAATACACAAGGCATTAAACACTAATTTAGAAATACAACCCAATAACAACCTGTTGCAAAGCTCAGATAAACATAAAGACATAAACACTTTCCTTGTCCCTTAAGCGAGAACAAATGCATATAAGTACTCTTTCTTCCCGAGTGGCATTCTGGCATGGAATGGGTTGCCTGAACAAATTAGGAAAACCAGTAACTTAACATCATTTAAAACATTAATAAAAATGCAATACTAGACTCGGACCACGGATGAGCGTAGGACGCAATAATCTTCTTTATAGAAGAAGCGTCTGTAATGTATAAGATAAGATAAGACCCCACGCACTTCTTTCAATCTGCACCATGAAATTCACTTTTGGTCTGAAGTTTTGTTTCCAGGTGGGACAATCCATCATAATTCTATCTGAAAAAGTAAATGTTTAAAAACGTGTACATTCAAATTTATTTTTAATTTCTAACAGAACTACTACAAAGCCTTGAAAGTTAAAAAAAAAAAGCTACATTATCTAAAAATACCAGTATAACACAATAGTAAATATTACATTTTGTTGACATCCACGAATCAACGTCTCTTATCCCATGCTCTGCTTTTGGTATCCTCATACACAAAGAAAGGTCAATAATATATGTATCCGTCAGTCCTCAAGAAAAGATGGTGTAGTTTCTTGGGTCTCTGCTTTTTGCCTTTCTCCTGCCTCTCCTCTTCTGCACTGTTTGCTATTTTTGTGCCATGTGGCACAACTGTGCATCAGATGTTCTAGTTCCTTCCATGTTGCGGTCATCTGTGAGTTATTTCCATAAGTTATGCTCAATGCATGCATGGATCCAGGGCCCTCGAGAGAAAAAAAAGATGCCGGTACAAGATCTTTTGTGGGCCCCCCTCTCTCCCCCTGCCACCCTACTCTCCCCCTCCCCACCAAACACCTTTTTTTTCTAACCCTAGTCATATATATATCTTGATGATTTTATTGGTATTACATACGTTTGAAAAATCAGGAATCTTTTTAAAAGGTCTGTGGATCATTTTGTGAAACTGCCATAAGTGTTACCATTTACCATTAGAGTGTAATAATTTCAATCATAGCCTAACAGGTCTATTACAAAAATACATTAATCAAGTTCACAGTTCTTAGTTTAAATTGTTGTTTATCTAATTGGTCCTCCGCTTCAGAATTGATCAGAATTGATCTAATTATTTACAAATATACACAAATCATTCATCTTTTGAATGCTTCCCTGTTTGGTGAAAAGTGATAGTCAACAGAAAATACATCAAAATGCCTACATGAATGATAAAAAAAGACAGAGAAGAAAAAGACTAGTTTTATTAAAACAGTGCTGCAATAAATTGCGTGCCTTTTTCTTGGCAAAACTACGAATTACCATGTCAAAGTTTATTTGTCTTGCAATGCCAGACTCAATACTGAGCCTAGCCACGTTGTTCAGGCGATCCTGACTCATAGTGGACCTAAGGCAATTTTTGATGAGCTTAAGTTTACTGAAGCTCTTCTCTGCTAATGCTACTGGGCTGGTGATGTAAGGGACATACTCGAACTGACACTTGTGTTATGAAACATATTTTCTAATTTGGAATTTGCCAAAACATTTAACAGTTCCAATGCACCCAACTGTTCTTTACTAAACATTTGCATTGTGAACCATTGTTAGGTGAATTATTTCCTGAAGAAAGTCTTCACAACTTATGTTATTATAATACTTTTCTGCTAACTTAGCAGCTTTATACTTCAAGGCTTCTTCTGACGTCTTTTGGTAGTTCCAAAGAAAGCTGAATGTGTCAGAAATTTTTTGACTGAATTGAACCGAACTGTTAACTGTAAGCCCTCCAATAACACTTTGTCACTTTCCAATACAACATAAAATAATGTGTTTTCGAAAGTGGGCATTCTTCTGTTTCTTTCATCTTATTCACATTTTCTTGTTCTTTTTACTGGCAGTTATACTGTTGTATTGCTGTGTTTAAACTATTGTACTTCTATCTGCAGGTGGTCTTCAACAAGCTTAGCTTCATTCCACATTGCTTTCCAACTGTTTCGCAAAGCCCCTAGTTGTGCATATTATAAGCTTTCTATGTTTGCAACTTCCATATCTTAGTCGCATCACAAGCTTGAATGAATTTGTTGCAGAAGTCATTAGGGGCTAGTATACTGTGCCACATGACTGACATTATAATGCAAGTGAAAGAACCGACATAACATATAAATTTCATAAATTTCGTTTCTAGTTTTTGGAGTAAGATTCAGCTTTAACAGGTTTTCCAAAGCCAACTCAATCCCTGGTAGATGAGCTACAAAGTGTTTTACACTAATTGTCTTTCTATTCGATCCGACCATATGGTACTATAAATGCCATGAAGCTTTGACAATATTTTCCATCTCTTGAGGCTGCAACTGAATAATGTGTATTTACATTTGCTTAAAATTATGATTTTTTCAACCTTCCCTCGTGGATACCGCACAGGAGATCATTAAAGTGTAAAAGGATCGACTAACTATCTTTGACTGCCGTACTAGTATGTAGCAATATAGAGAATGTAGGCCTAGACTACTAAGCTAACAGGGAGAACTGTAAGCCTTTAAGGCTCATAGGTCTATATCTGTAATCGTCCTAGAGATAAATAATAAAAAAAGAGATAAGAAGATATATAAGAAATGGCATTACTTATAGCGCTTCTATCCATGTTATTAAATTAGCATGGTTAGTGCGCTCTGGGTTTGATTTGCAGTGGCAGATGTATTAGCCAAAGTGAAAGGGCTTTAAGTTCTTTTTAAAAGATTCTCTTTGTCCCAGATTCTCTCAGTGTCTGAGGTAAATTGTTCTATAAAGAAGACACAATTGATTCAAATGAGCGCACTTCCAGGTACTTCTTTTTGTGTCCATCCAAACTGGTTTTGAGGAGTGACTGTGATGAAGAGTGCAATTCCCTAGATGGCTCATGCCTTGAAATAAGCTCTCGAAGATAGGAAGGAGCATCCGTACGTAGGCCTAATGGACATAATTTTGTGCTTTTTGCTTTATCTCCGGAAGCCAGTGGAGATCCCTTAGTGTTGGAGAGATATGATCTTGCCTCCTCACCCCCGAAACAATGCGCGCCGCGGTGTCCTCACTCTCTGTAATCTCTGCTGTTGGTTCTGGGGCAAACCCCACATGCAACTATTGCAGTAATCCAACCTTGACTGGATAAGAGAGACTGCTACTGTATTGGCCGTCCTTCTATTGAGTTGAGGTCGCAGCTGACCCAGGGCGCGTAGATGAGACGAACAAGCCACAGCACTGATATGTGGAACCATTGATATTTTATTATCAATAAAAAGGCCAAGGTCTCTAATCGTGTTGGACAACGTTATCTTGGAAGCCCCAACCTTGATCGTAGCAATAGCTTTTTTCCGAAGACTGACGTCAGAACCACAGATAATTGCCTCTGTCTTGTCATCATTTAATTTAAGTCGGTTTGCAGCCGTCCATGCCGTAACTATTTGACAGCACTCCTCCACATTACCAACAGCAGCAGCGCAGGCAGACGAATCAGGACGAAAACTAAGATCCTAAATGCTATCAAAAATAATTAGGCCCCATATTACAACTAAAGGCTTCATTGGATATTTAACAAAATGTTCAAGTACACATTCAAATAATATCAAAAATAAGGGCCCCCAGCGCCACGTGAGATTGTAGAAGGTTTTGGGACATCTCCTCTTAGTTTAATTGCAATAATTAAAAAATACTTGCGTAATTGCCAATTTAATTAAAATTTTAATATTCATGGGCTTCATGGGCCCCCTAAACTCTCATGGGCCCCGGTACGGCGTACCGGCTGTACCCCCCTCTCGTGGGGCCTGCATGGATCATTTTATCTTTGCCTTCTTTCTGAGCAGCTAGACTGGGGATGTGCACAGAGTCATTCTTAGGAAAGTCATAAAGTAAACATACAATTGTAAACAATTTTAAATTCACAACATTAGAGATAAAAATTGTCACATCTATATTTATAGATTCAACTAAAATCCTTAGTTTTTCTAATGTTACCTGTTGTATTAATGCATTTGAAAAACTTTCAGAAGTAATTCCAAGCTTCTCTCTTTAAAAAAAGTAAGTACCCGTCGGACTGAGTTGATCCATAGGTCCGATGAAGCAGCGTTCACCAGTTTCTGTGGCCACGGCATACTAGGTGATTGTGTGGCCAGCACTATGCACAGCCGCCTTTACTTTACCCCAACTAAGGTCAGGTACCCATCAGAGCTGGGTAGACTCAGGGACACCCTCCAGACCCGGGAAAAAATCCTAGCCTGCACCAGGAATCGAACCCGCGACCTACGGCTCGCCAGTCGAACGCGCTGCCGCTCGGCTACCGTGCCCCATAGCTTCTCTCTTGCAATCTAAAAAAAAAACATCTAGACCTAAGTGAAACTTCTATGATACAACCTGAAATCTAAATTATTGTGACAAAAAATTGTCATATCTTTATAGAACATCCATATGTTTATTTTTTTTTACAAGAAATAAAGATAATAAATAATGCAATACAATGTTGAATGGTGGTAAAAAGATAAAAGTAAATAGTAAAAAAGGTAAATGAAAAACATTAAAAGGTAAAAATCTAGAAGTAAATATAAAAATGTAAATGGAAAAAAGGTAAATGGAAAAATTTTTAATGAAAAAAGGCAAAAGGTAAATGTAAAATGCAATGCTTGAATGTTTTTTTTGTTTTTAAGTAACTGTGGCTATTGGAAAGTGTCAAATAGCAAACATAGTATTAAACAAATATTTTTTTGAAGTGCAAAGTATTCAAGCCAAGCATTTAGCCGTAAAGCAAAAAGTATATTATTGGCAAATAAGAAAATAGCTGTGAACAATATAACATCAAAAATATAATGGCTAATTATTTTTAATAACACTGTATTTTAAAACTATGAAAATGTGCCAAAACAACACACCATACAGCACGTTTTATTTACAAAAGGGTAAAGTGTTGCAAATGTTTAAAACACATTTTGACCTTATCAACACGTGCTTCTATTAAGGTCAGACAAATAGACACGGGATATGTCAAAATCATTTGCGGTTAGCTTCATTGGTTTCAAGTGGGAATTTCATTAAATAAAAAAAAATATACACAAAAAAAAAATTACACGAAGGGAAGCAACTTAAGAAGCTAATACAGTAAAGACAATACCCAGCGATGCCTAAGGTAATCGCCCCTTGCCCGCTCCATCACCACAAGTGAGGTGAACCCAGATTAAATTGAGTGTATATTGTAGCAATTTTGCAGGGCTGGCCAAATCACAGGAGCGCAAATCTAATCGTCTTTCGAGACTATGGAGCCAATGATGATGATGATATTGTAACAACTAAAAACAACCACAAAAAAACACGTTAAGTGTGTGAGACAGAGAGAGTATACAAAAGAGGTGGCTGGGTAGAAAGAACGAGCGAGAGTGAGAGGGATACATTTTGACTAAAAGAAATAAAGGGGAGGGTTGTGTTTGTGTGTACAAAACAAAAAAGTGTGGGGGGGGGGGGATTAGAACTAAAAGAAAAAGAAGAAAGAAGCCGTAAGGGGACATAACCAACCTCGGCGTTGTCTTTCCTTTTCCATAGCTCAAAAATGAATTCACCGTAATGTACGTCTGCTGCAACAAGGGGCAGACAACTTCAGAGTCACGATCAGAAAAATTCACTGGAATCGGTGCATCCTTTTTGTAAAAGAATGGTAGCAAATTTGATATAGTCTCTATCTGATAATAATTGTCATTGTTATTTAATTTGCTATGAATTATAATAATTGTTAGATCTAAACCAGTGCAACAAGGTGTAACGTCTGCTGGCTGTCTTGGTCCAGTGTTAATGTCACGGTCCGCTGCACACGAAAGAAACGTGGCAGCGGTCAATCTCCCTCTTGCTGCCGTTGCAGGTGGCTTTTAAATAAACCTTTTCTCTCTCACTCCATCTCTTTCTTTTTTCCCCATCAAACCCTAACATTAACTCAAGGGACATGTGGCCCAACAGAAGGTCGCTCGACTGCCGCACCGAAAGTCCCGGGCTTGAATCCCTTTAAAAGCTAGGACTTATCCCCATGTCTGGAGAGGGGAGAGAGTGCCATGAAGTCCACCCAGTTCTGATGGGTACCTAACATTTAAGTGGGTAAAGTAAAAGCGGCTGGGCATTGCGCGGGCCACATATTTCCCTAGTCTGCTGGGGTCACGGAAACTGATGGATCAAAGCGGTCTGAAAAGGGGAAACATTTCAACATTAACCCATCTCTTGTTCGTGATTATTCACATCTTCATTGTAATATATTTGTATTCTTTCATTCTTGTCATTATAGTCTTTGTTTTTTTTCGTATAGCATTTCATTGTTTCTTCGCAATGATTTATTTTCCAGCTTTATTGTTAGCATTTATTTAAGATTACGCTGGGTTTTATTTTTATTTTTATTTTTTTTCAAATTTAAATGCATTCGGTATACAAAGGGGCACGGGGCCGAGAGGGTTCGAATCCTGGTGAAGGCTAGGATTTGTTCCCGGGTCTGGAGGGCGTCACTGTGTCTACCCAGCTCTGATGGTTACTTGACTTTAGTTGGGGTTAAGAAAAGGCGGCTGCGCTTTGTGGTTGCCACACAATCTCCTGGATTGGCCACACAATCCACTGGTATACCGTGGCTACAGAAACTGGTGAACGCTGCTTCATTGGCCCCATGGATCAATTTGGTCTGACTTTTTTACATTCAGTAAAGTTCAGTATTGTGGTTGCAATTTTGCTTAACAATCAAAACAAGACTGATGAACGCCACATTAAACAATTATGAAAACTGTCATGCAAAAATAAAAGTGAACACAAATGAATAATAATAATAATAATTTCATTTATTTATTGCGTTATCATTGTTGTAAATACTTCTTGAAACATTGCACTGAACAATAGCCCAAGAATACTTAATATTAACATTGTATTTTATTTTTATAAATATACAGACAGACAAATACACAATCATGTATCATACACAGAATTATAACAGTCAATACACAATATTAAATTTAAAATTAGATCTATATTGGTCCTACAAGTTTATACGAAGATAAAGCTTAAACTTAAAGGTCTAATTTTTATTGCACTTTACACACAGAGGATATTCCGTCTGCAAACGAAATTCCTATTTTCATCCACAGAAAGATGTCTACATTCTTAAATGTGTTTTGTAATATAACGATGTTTTAAAAATCATATACGCCCTACAATAATAGGATCAGAGCTCTTGTCGAACTGTATAGATCTAGACTTACATTTTTTTTTCCGGCAATTGGCCACTTCACTGCCCTGATGCAATTAAAAATAAAGCAAAACAACATTAATTATAATTAACCGATAATTTCACAACATATTTATTAAAATTGTATGTTATCATACACACTGTGTGTCCATTTACTCCGATTTCGGTTTTCCTGCAACAAGTCGCCATGAATCGAACAAAATCACAAAGGACATGACAAGGAAAGGGGCGTAAGCCGAGCACAGTTTGATTCTCTCGCCCATGTCCCTGGGCGACAACGCCTCCGAATGACTGAAATCTGATCCGATGGCCATGAACCACACAGATAAAACGGCAGTGATGGTATGGATGGAGTACATGATTGATGGTACTAAGATACAGGGCTTCTTCAGCGGACCTGGATAGAGATAAAACATTAATTAAAAGATAATAATCGTCTGAAAGCACATTGTTCTTTGAAAACCAATTTTTTATAGCCAGTTATATGCCTACTTAGTCAACCCATATGGCGAACTAGCTGTGTTTGCCGCCTGGGGCGATCGTATGGTTTAACACCCCCACTCCCACCACCAGTGGCTATTTAGGCATGTTCCACATGTTCCATATGATCCATTGGAACAGGGGCCCCCACATTAAAGGGGCGCCCTCACATCCCAAAAATAATTTTTTTGGTGACATCCCCATTCTTTCGTTGAAAATGTAAAATAAAATTCATTTTTTCACTTACAGTTTTAAGCGCTCTAGTCCAACGCGCAACATAAAATGTATGATCTTACAGAATGTAACATGAATTCTCAGCACCTTTCTGAGTTATGTTGAAGGCAGGAGCGAGGCCACGAGGGGCCCCCACATACATTTGGGAACAGGGCCCCCACAATCCTAAATACGGCCCTGCCCATAACGTGTTGCTTGTCGATTATCTGTTAACCTTCAATCGATGGTTTTCTTTATTAACTGCTCTACCGAAATCCTCAAGGAAGAAGGGGTGGGGCACTTTCATTTAGAAGCAAAGAAGCTTGGTACGGCACTTATGCTACAGCTATGAACGCCCTTTTTAAAAACATTGTCATTTTGGTGTCATATTGAATTTATTTTTTTAGCTTTTTATGTTTGTTTTAGTTGTTTTTTTTCTTTAGTTTTTTCACGTGCCTTTTAAAATGCCGGTCCTTAAGAACATGTCGCCCGAGACAGACCGCTTCCCCGTCCCCTAGGCCTCCTTGCTAAGCCACTGAGTAAACATTTTGTTTGTATTTATTTTAACTTTAATGTCAAATGTCAAGCCTCCAGAAGCTTTATAGTATGTAAAAGCAAAGACTATAATAAAATGGTCCGTTTGCTTTAATATTTCTGCTTTTTGATGACTTAAATTACTTATTTTCGGAATTCCCGATTTCATTTTGTACGACACACGTCCGTTTTTTTTAATCGCTATGATTTTCTCAATGGAAAATTAGAATAAAAATCTAAAGTTGTATCCAACGTAAACCTTTAGGCAGTCGTGGGAGTTTTTTAAGACAGCGTTATTGGCTGCGCACGAAAACAAGGATCAGATAAGCTCTAAAAATAAACTAACCCATAAAAACACAGTTTTTATTATACTCCCTTTCTTTGTAAACTAAGTTTATATTTAATTTATATTTTGATAGATTAAAATAAATATAAGTGATATCATACCTTATAAATTTCCACACTAAAATTTTGCGCATCCTTTTTTTTTTCTAGCTTTGGCCCGCAAAAACCATAAAATAAACAGATAACTCGCTTTGTTTCGGCTATATTGTGTAAACTAACACATTCGTTTATCTTAAAACGAGAAATGGCCCCAATGTGTGCTTTCTGCAATGCCAACTTAACAGTGTCTCACATTTTGTTGGAATGTAAAACATTTGATGACATTCGACGTAAATTCTATTACTGTAGAACTCTTCATGAACTTTTCAGCAAAATTAAACCAGAACATATAATAAACTATATTAAAGACATACAACTGTACAACAGAATCTAAAGATATAAGAACAATAAAATGGATACAAGAGAAAAAATGACAACAACGTTATCAAAAAGGCCCTATATAACCTTCGATGTTGATGGGCCGGAAATTCAACAATTCAATTCAATTCGGCTATATTGTGTAGTTTTCATTCTATTTATTTCGTTAAAACGAACATATCCGAAAAGTTTATTTACTTTCGTCTCTTCCGGTAGAGGAAGCCATGGAATGTTTCCATTTTCTTCGATTCGCAAATTGGTCGAAGGTATTAGTGACTATTCCAAAGGCTATGATGCTGAAAATTTGATAGAATGTATTGTTAGTCTGGACAAGTCTGCTGCCCACGTTTCAGCTCGATTGGACGACGGGAAGTGGTCGAAAAATCGATGCAAAGTTTTCCAAGCAAGCAACCAAGCAAGCAGACAAGCAGACAGTGCGAGTTAATAGAAAGGGAGTAATAAAGCAAGCGGTCCATCTTATTACAATCTTTGGTGAAAGATTTGTATAAAACACACAAACAAGACATGGGTTGCTATTTAAGGCTAATCTATCCAAAAAATAATTATCTAAGCACACATTTTTTTAGTAGCCTATGTTTGTAGTTCACTTGTATGCATTTATCATTGAATTCGGGTGGGAACAACGCATATATACATATATATATATATATATATATATATATATATATATATATATATATATATATACATATATATATATATATATATAAGTTTTCAAAGCGATGCCAACGATTTATGAATGTTCCTAAATATGACATTATGGAGAAAAAAAAACTGAAATGCCACTTGGAAAAGTTTGTATCGATCAGTACAAGAACCAGATAATATGCCAATCTCTAGTGGGCACGATGTATTGTGTATAACTGAAAAAAACAGGACAACCATTTACAAATTCGGCAATAAAGCATTACTGTTGATATTTGACAAAGGCCTACAGAAATATCAACTTCTGAATTACCATATGAGTAATTCTGAATTCGGCAACATTAGACAGTGTTGATATTTGTATAATAATTGTTTATTATTTTCCTTTGACGCATTTTTTATATAGTCTATTTTTTTTATAAAGTGTGTTTTTAAAATGTCAATCTATTACAGATCAACACGCTCGTGCCCTTCATTTAAGCTTAGCACCTACTCATCAACTTATCCGTAATTCGTTTTACTTCTCGGAAACGAGGCCCTTATAACAGAGCTAACTTTGTATGTTATTTTTTATGCTTTTGACAGACATTCACATATATGCAGTGAGAAATCAGTAAAAGAAAATTAGCAGTACCACCAGACTAGCAGCCACTTTACAATTTTTGCAGATATAAGGTATCTGTTAAACTCAAACGTATTCTGTTTGTCGAAGCTCTTCTATTTATGTATAAGTCTTAGGTCTTCTTTGGTCCTCTCGCTTCTATTAGATTTAGACTATGTGTAACTTTAACACTAACAATTATTACACTCACCATAGCAATAATAGATCCATGCCGCCCAGAGAAAGAAGGGCATCTCAATGATGTGCTCTACAAGGCATATAGATAAATACCATGGATGTTTCCAGGCATCTGCCAAGAATGGATCTCTGTATGTCTCCAGATAATGACTTCTTAATGCTTTGAACTGAAAAATATAGTTGTGAATTAAAACCAATAAGTAAAAAGTTTAAAGTATCCCTTTTAAAACCTTTGTATTTGAAAGAAGGAAAGTATCATGTCGGCATACTCGGAGATTGTGTGGCCAGTACAATGCCCAGCCCCCTTTACTTTACCCGAACTAATGCCAGGTACCCTTCATAATAGGGTACAATGAGAGGCACCCTCCAGACCCGGGAAAAAATCCTAGCCTTCACCAGGATTCCAACCCAGGACTTTCGGTACGCCAGCCGAATGCGTTGCCATTCGTCCACTGTGCTCCATTATATTAACTCAACAAAACGTTCCATCGGATATTTTGAAGGCTAATTCTATTGAGCTGAAACTTAGCACATAGACGTTAAGCCCATACGAACTCATTATTTCAAATATTGAGCCCCCCACCCCCACAACAATAACTTTTTAATTGTTATTTTTTTTATTGTATAACACTCTGCAGTGCGCATTTTAAAATCCTTATTGAACGCATTTTATAATTCGTTTAAAATGCTGATGAGTGATATACAAGTGTATTTCCCCTTACTGGGCTATACTTAGATATATTCATGTTGTTACAAAAGTAGTTTTTTTTCCATAATTATATTGGTTCTATTATTATTAACTAAAGTTAAAAAGAAATAATCTTAAACCCGAAATGTTTCCGTGTTAGGAATAAAACATGTATATGTCTAGACACTACGTCATAGCATTAAAATACGTCATATGCACGAGGGTTGAAGTTCGTTAGTTTAGTTCTAGCTTGGGCGCTAATGTGTGAGGACTGTTTTTGACCACTTTCTTAAAGATAGGATTACGGCTTAATACGATATAGAAGAATCTCAACTGATTAAGTTTCATCATATAATATTGGTACATGTATTATGTGTTACTGTTATATTTATCATCTCAACTTGGAATAAAATTGTGTTTAATCATTCAAACAGGATTGTGGATTTCCTATATATTAAAGGTACAGTTTATCTAAATCACTTCATACACAAAAGATTCACATCATACGAGTCAAATAAACATCAAATCTACTTCAATAACATTAATACTAATTCTTATACAACCTTGTGAGATCCAAGATGGATGTGAATCAAAAGAATATATAAAATAATACATTACTAAAAATATCATCATACGTCAGTAGCTGATTTCGCACGTGACAATGTATATATATATATATATATATATATATATATATATATATATATATATATATTATCCTTTTAAAATTAAATATGGTACAAATGGCTTACCATACTTGGATATAGGCTCTCGGAATAAACTCCTTGTGTGTCAAAGATCAATGTTGAGGGAATTTGCAACAGATAGTAAGCAAATATAACATAATCAATTTTACGATGTCCTTGGTCCATCTTAGTCAGTTGTATCTGTGAAAGTTATACGTAATAAGCTTTTATAAAACACTCACATGGTTATACAAATGTATAGCACATTTACGCCTATCAAGTTGTCTGAACAAACAATAAAACAAGCAACTTATCATTTAAACCCCTCCCTCCCTCTCTCTTTCACTATCTCTCTCTCTCTCTCTCAAACTCTCTCTTTTTTTCTCTCTCTCACTCTCTCTCGTCCTATATATATGAAACCCAATTTTCTAAAACGTCAGTAAAATATGAAATTTGTTTCATGGCACGATACATTAAGCAGACCCTGGCCCCACAAATGAACCACCTATTTCACCCTGTTTTTGAACAACACTTTGATGAAAGAAATTTCATTTTGCTGAAAGATGCCCTCTCCTAGACGCTTTACTCAAAGATACCATCTCCGGGATACTTTGCTGGCAGATGCTTTCAGCGGGACATTTTGCTGAAAGATGCCCTCTCCTAGACGTTTTACTCAAAGATACCATCTCCGGGATACTTTGCTGACAGATGCTTTCAGCGGGACATTTTGCTGAAAGATGCCCTCTCCTAGACGTTTTACTCAAAGATACCATCTCCGGGATACTTTGCTGACAGATGCTTTCAGCGGGACATTTTGCTGAAAGATGCCCTCTCCTAGACGTTTTACTCAAAGATACCATCTCCGGGATACTTTGCTGACAGATGCTTTCAGCGGGACATTTTGCTGAAAGATGCCCCTTTCCGGTACACTTTGCTGCTCAGACAATTCTTTAGTATACCTTGGCCAGAAACTTGTGACGACTTGCGCTTTAAATGGGAAACCTATCGTCTGCTTTAAATGTGAAACCTATCGTCTGCTTTAAATGTGAAACATATCGTCTGCTTTAAATTTGAAACCTATCGTCTGCTTTAAATGAGAAACTTATCGTCTGCTTTAAATGTGAAACCTATCGTCTGCTTTAGATGTGAAAGCTATCGTTTGCTTTAAATTAGAAACCTTTCGTCTGCTTTAAATGAGAAACCTATCGTTTGCTTTAAATTAGAAACCTTTCGTCTGCTTTATATGTGAAACCTATCGTCTGCTTTAAATGTGAAACCTATCGTCTGCTTTAAATGTGAAACCTATCGCCTGCTTTAAATGAGAAACCTTTCGCCTGCTTTAAATGAGAAACCTTTCGTCTGCTTTAAATGTGAAACCTATCGCCTGCTTTAAATGGGAAACCTATCGTCTGCTTTAAATGAGAAACCTATCGTCTGCTTTAAATGAGAAACCTATCGTCTGCTTTAAATGTGAAACCTATCGTCTGCTTTAAATGTGAAACCTATCGCCTGCTTTAAATGAGAAACCTATCGTCTGCTTTAAATGAGAAAGCTATCGTCTGCTTTAAATGAGAAAGCTATCGTCTGCTTTAAATGAGAAAGCTATCGTCTGCTTTAAATGAGAAAGCTATCGTCTGCTTTAAATGAGAAAGCTATCGTCTGCTTTAAATGAGAAAGCTATCGTCTGCTTTAAATGAGAAAGCTATCGTCTGCTTTAAATGAGAAAGCTATCGTCTGCTTTAAATGAGAAAGCTAACGTCTGCTTTAAATGTGAAAGCTATCGTCTGCTTTAAATGAGAAAGCTATCGTCTGCTTTAAATGTTGCAGGTTCCAGTATGACGACGTAATTGTCCTCTGTATAAGAAAAAAGTTCCTTACATACTATGACCGCTTAAAATGTTGCAGATTCGAGAATGACGACGTAATAGTCCTCTATGTACAAGAAACGTCTGTAACATACTATAAGATAAGATGATAGTCTGTGGCGCAAAGAGCAATGTCACAAGATAACCGCACCGAAGAGCACGGGCTCGAATCCTGGTGAAGGCTAAGGATATTTCCCGGGTCTGTGTGGTGTCTTTGATTCAACTATAATGGGTACCTGACATTAAGTTGGGTAAAGTAAATTCGACTGGGAATTGTGCTGGCCACATAATCCCCCGCATGCCGTGGCCATGCTTGTCGCTGCTTGACTAGTCCCGGGGATCACGTGATTTGAAAGATATACTTTACTATTACATAATATAATTACCGTGAGTTTGTTTGTTTATTTAGATGTTTGTTCTCTATAGGCTCCTAAACCGTTTGACCAATCGGGTCAAAAGTTTAATATATAAATTGGAAACGTCCTCCAAAAGCGAATTTTATTTTATCAACAATATATCTTAATTCGTTAATTTAATTTTTTTTCAAAAATAAACTTAGACCTATTACTAATCACCGTAAGTTAAGGTACTAAACTGACCGCCATTTCAGAATGATCTCCCCTGCAACGGTCATTTACTATTTCCCAATAATTCCCCTTGCATAAAGTTGTTTATTTATCCTGTAAGATCACGGGATTCATGGGTTTGACCTTTAGAGGGAAAAAGGTGGGAGGGTGGGGGTAAACATCGCCGTTGTGAGAGATGGCCAGGCCAATAATTTTTTTATCGATGAAAAAAACAAACGACAGTTCTTTGTTCTGAATGAGGAAAACTGACTGTTGAAGCCGATGTTTCTGAATGAGGAAAATTGACTGTTGAAGCCGATATTTTCTGAATGAGGAAAACTGACTGTTCAAGCCCATGATTCTGAATGAGGAAAACTGACTGTTGAAGCCCATGTTTCTGAATGACATAGAGACACATTTCAGTGCGTTGAACTTACATTTACAAGAGCCACTAGAAAGTATTTGCATTGAAACTGGAAATATATTTTGCCGTGTGTAGCGTGCTGGTCTAAGTTGCAGCGTCACAGAGCCTTAATTAGCATAGACTATCGGTGCAGACTTAGTGGATAATTTAACACGGCATACAGGGTGATGGGGAGTGGTGATTTTGGCAGGTTATCTAGAGGTATGCTGGTCCCGAAGGCTGATGATCTCTATGTGGTGCAAGGCAAATTTATATCCAGGTTTCGTTTGGCTCGTTAATACGTATGTTGAGTTAAACTGTTGACTAATTGACAATTTTACTGGACGTCACACACAAGTATTCTATCAATGAGTAAGGCGTATTGTAAAACACTGAAGATTTTATTCACATGAAAATATGTATTCAATGATGAATGTCATGGGCAAATGAATCATTAGCTGAACAGATATAATCCAATACAGTAGGCATAAACTATACATAATACATAGTCCTAAGGAGGACTCAGGGCTGCGTGTCTGGCGCACCCTTAAGTCAGTCTCTTTCGTCTTTACTACCGGAGCTCAGGGAGTCCCAGCCCTCGCGGCTCCTTCAGTCAGACTGCCCAGAAACTAACTTAAGTTACATGTTAAAAGACTACAAGTTAGGTTGCAACTCCTCACGTAATTGTAATGGGGTGGGCAATGGTAAGATTGTCATGTAGAAAACCTATCCGATTGGTCAACATGTCTCTGCAATTCAGTATTTGATTGACATGTGAAGTTAAGTACCAAAAAGCGGGGTAGTGGGGAGGGGTGCGGGTACCTGGCGGCCTCTTCAAAGATTCCTTTCTTGCTGGTCACTGTCAATTTGGGATTACGAGTCAAAAGAGAACAAAAGGGAAGTTCCAGGGGAACTCTCGTCTCGTCCCAGAGTCTTATTTTCATGTACATGTTAAATCCTTTGTGGGTGAGCGAGGGGTGGTCAAGTGAGGGGGGGTGGAACAGTGAGGGCCGAAGGTAGGATCACAGATCCAGCCGGATAGCATCACGATCGACCTACACTTGCTCGCCACGTGTTCGAGGCAAGGGGAGCAAGATGATAATTGATATACACCAGTGTAATGCAAGCATAAAATAATAATAATAATAATAATAATGATGACATTTGTATAGCGCTGCCAACAAACATACTGTAAGCTCAGAGCGCATTTAACATAACAATTACAATCTATAGGCCAAGAGATAAAAAAAACGAATTGATGATTCAAAATATTACAAACATAGAACAAATCAAACAACTAAAACAAAATAACCGATCTAACATATAAGTAAGACAGTAAGGCTCTAAAGCATGTTAACTGAGATAAATATTGAAATATTGAGTTTTTCAATTCTTCTTGAAGGAATCAATGGAGCTTGTTTGCCTGAGTTGAATGGGAAGAAGATTCCACACATTCGGACCGTATACTGAGAAGGCTCTAAGGGGCTCTTCCAGAAGCGATGAGTTGGCAGAACGAAGTGTTCTTTGAGGGACATAATATGGTGTTATTAGTTCCTTGAGATAGGACGGAAACTCGTTATTAAAAATGCACTGATGGCAAAATAGCGCCACTTGATACTCGATTCTGGCTTTCACGGGGAGCCATTGGAGCTAACGCAGGAGAACTGTCACAGAATCTCGCCTTGACTTACGCATGACTAGGCGAGCGGCACTGTTTTGTATTCGCTGTAATTTGGCGACCTTATCGTCATGTATCCCGATAAGCAGAGCATTGCAGTAGTCGAGGCGCTAGAGTATAAAGGCAGCGGCAAGTTTCTTTGCTGACTCAAGTGACAAATAGTGCCGTATCTGACCAAGTCCACGCAGCTGCATAGATTTCCAATGTGGGCATCGAAAGACAACTCTGAATCGAGGGTGACACCCAGGTTTCTTACGTTGTCTGCAAAGGGGATATGGCAGTTTAAGACCACCAATGATTCCAAGCCCTCGACTTTGGCGATTTTACTCAGAGTTCCAATTAGAATTGCCTCCGTCTTATCTTCGTTCATCTTAAGTCTTCCATCATCCAGGAGCAGGCACTAGCGATAGCAAGACTGAGGTTGGTGGCTATACGGGAAACTTCAGCGGGAACAGCAAATGATAACAATAAATGATAGCAGTGGTAACGATAATAGCAATATCATATGAGAACATTGATATAAGCATAAAATGAATACTGACAACGTATACGCAATGTAAATGTACATAAAATATGTTTCATGTGCAAGAGCTAAATGATTAAGTGATTAAGTAATAGGTAGATATGTGCATTCAATCATTCACTCAGTAGTAGCTATAATTGTAAGCAAATTTGTACAGGCGATGGCTAAGCGAAGACTAATCTTTATCAGAGTAGATTATATGCGAAATCTTTCATAATTTCGTGTGGCGTTAATCTTGTTCGAGATCCTAAAACGCTACACCGTGAAATCAATTTCAAAACATTTTACTGCATGTACATCCTTATATTAAGTCATATATTTCGATAGATAGTTAAGGCTTTTTCATGAATACATCGAAGAATTCAAAGCAGAGTTTTATAATCAAAGGCAAGACTTTTAAAAACTGTTACCGAAATGTACATCAAAATGTGCCTATTTGCAGAAAAAATCTGAAAGGAAGCTTCTTAGCTTAGGAAAGTCATCTGCTATTCTCAACTGATAGGCATTCGCTCTTCTACTTTCAGCTTTTGGTTCAACTTACACTTATAAATAAATAAAATAAGTCAGTAATATTATTTAGATAACAAAACATAACTTGTTGGGCATCGCTATTGAATCAAATGTAGAAACGATTTTTTAATTAAAGGGAGATAATTAAAGCATTTTATTTGCGTTAATAGTTTTAGTGTGTTTCTTATTTAAAAAAAAATAACGGCTTACAAGTTATACATTTGAAATGAACAAACTTTAAAATATATTTGAAAATTGTATACAGATTTTATTACTAAAGAATTTCTATGTATATTTTTAAACATTACATTAACTACCTAGTTTGTTTGATCACTTAGTATCTCTTCCTCTAAATGTTACTAAAATTCGCGACCACTAAGCGTAAACGTATAAATAATTAAGGACATCTCAGTATGAGATCACAATATATTTAATATTTAATTTAAATATGTATGGATGCTAAGCATGAATGTAAAAAAAGAATGAATGAATTTAAATTTAAAGTTAGAAAACTTTTTGTCTCGTAAATTATTTTGTCTTCTATCCCCTTAACTATGTATGTACTGTTCTTCTATCCTCTTTTCTTCATCGTAAAATATATGAGATTGTACATGTAAAATCTTGAATAAACATATTTGAAAATAAAAAAAGAGATCACAATATAATTAAAATTAGTGTTTTATATCTTCATCTTCAGTACCAAAATAATGTTAAGATTTCGGACAATAATTAGGTCTACCATAAATGTATAAGTTAAGTAGACTAATAAAATATTGTAGGTCTATTTGATATAAATACAAATAAAAAAGGATGATAATCACAAACTTTTTGTTTGTAATATTTGTATTAAATGAAAAACGCTTTGGCTATTTTCTCTATTGATCTAGATATAAATAAGCTCCTTTGCTTTTGGTCTTGGTCTTGCTACGGAGTTAAATCAATTGTCCTATAAAAATATTTTTTTTTAAGTAGGCCTATAATAGTGCAGGTTGACTTTTAGGCTGTTGGCACGCAGAATGATTTAGAAATCCTAGTTTAGCACACTGTTAGCAAAAGGTTGCCGACCCCTCGCCTAGGCTACTTTGGTTTGTTTATATTTGCATTACTTCCGGTTTCTAAATTTTCGTATGGTGGTGTGTTTTACTACTTTTTATTTACACATTATTTTTAAATTCACGTGGCTATGAAGGTATTATATATTTAGCCTTTTATTTTTTAAGCGTGGCTATGAAGGTATTATATAATTAGTCTTTTATTTTTTAAGCGTGGCTATGAAGGTATTATATAATTAGTCTTTTATTTTTTAAGCGTGGCTATGAAGGTACTATACGAAGACCACAAGGGAAAAAGGGCACATGTCACATTTTCCAATTATTTGAGTTATGTCCCCTACTATGTAAACATAAGCCTGAAGGTTAGCAAAATAGTAAAATCCAACACAAAAGAGGCCTATGTAATGCTACAGAAACACCCAAAGAAAAAGCAAGTAAGAACAAACATATAGCAACTTTCAAAGACAAAATTTAATTTATCTCAAAAGTGGAAATGTGTGACATGTGCCTTTTTTACCCTGTAGTCTTCTAATTCTTTAAGTATAACGCATAAGAGGTATCATTAAATGGTATTTGTTTTCTTTTCTTTTTTTCTTTTTGATAGTTGTATTTTTAGTTTAATATTATTAATAAGAAGTCAGAAGCTTGACCAGGGCCAAGCGTCCGTAAACAATAAAAATAAGAAAAATCTAAATACCGAAAGATACATTTGCACTACAGTTTTTGTTATGATTTTATTTGTTCTTTTTTTTTCTTTCTCTTTCAACCAAACGTATTCGTTTATCCGTCATCTTGACGGGAATAACCACTAGTCGAGTAAAAAAATACCTATCTCTCTTACCCCTTCCCCCGCCCCCCTTTCTACTACAACCCACTTTCCCGCGGAATTTCAAGGTTATCCTATGTATTATAGCTACAAACTTTTTCGCGTTTTTTTTTTGCCAGCATCGTGCAGGCATTTGAAGTATGCGATATTTAATATCTTTGACCTGCGGCTCGTGAGCTGCCGGAATGTCTACACACTCTCCCGGTAATTACTGGCGATAAGCCTCATACTGACTCCGAACGGCCTTGTTTGTTTTTTTTGGTTAGGCGAGCATTCAACATTGTTTATAAATTTTTAACTTCATTGTAGTAGTAGTAAGTAAAGTACCCGTCGGACCGAATGATCCATAGGTCCGATGAAACAGCGTTCACCAGTTTCTGTGGCCACGGCATACTAGATGATTGTGTGGCCAGCACTATGCACAGCCGCCTTTACTTTACCCCAACTAAGGTCAGGTACCCATCAGAGCTGGGTAGACTCAGGGACACCCTCCAGACCCGGGAAAAAATCCTAGCCTGCACCAGGATTCAAACCCGGGACCTTCGGCTCGCCAGTCGAACGCGCTGCCGCTCGGCTACCGTGCCCCATTTTAACTTCATGGGCGTACCTAAAGTAAATAAATGTCAAGTTGTTAGGCCCTACTTATTGTTATTTTGATCTAGTATTATCGCCAGTGCCGATGATGAAATTATTTAGGAGTACCGGTAAGCCATAAACATCAAAATGTTGGTTGTGACAAAGTTTCTTGTTAATTTTCTTGTTACCATCTAGCAATACTAAAATACTTTGATATAGATGTATAGATGAAAACCTACCTTTATCTAGGGAAGTACAAAAATGAGTCTTGCCTCGTCGATCCCATTAACACAAAGCTAGTTTTTCGTCTTTAAAAGTTAAAATTTCTGACTTGATCGTATGCACATAAGGCCTAAGAAGAGATACTCCCCCCCCTCCTATCTATAAAAGAACAGACATTAACAGGTCGTGGTCAGAAGAGTGAGTGCTGGTGTGAATTGTGCGGGACTGTTAACCTTAATGCAAACACCAGTAACTACTGAGTGAGACGTAAGCCTGTTAAGCGAAAGGCTCAACATATGCTCACTTTAAGGCGCCTGAGATTTAATTATAAGCTAAGCGTTTGCAGTTGTTGTTGTGTTTTTTGGCTATCGTATAAAAGTATAGACTCTAGATCATGAGGTCGGCAACCTACGGCGCGCGTGCGAGACTTAGCACGCAGAACAATTTTTAATGGCACGCGGAAGACCCCCTAAGAAGACATTTCAAGTCTTTTCTACAAGTATAGAGCAGGGTGACTTTTAGTCTGATGGATAAATTAAAAATCCTACTTTGGCAAACTAATACTAAAAGGTTGCTGACCCCTGCTCTAGACTATCCCAGTGTGATTTAATAATATTTTTTTTATTAAACTAAAACTGCAGATCCATAATCGATCAAGACATCTGATTTTGAAATGTTCAAATGAGTAAAAGAAAGGACATAGATGTTGACATGGACAAAGGCTTATGGTCCTAGCAGTGACCAATGACTATTCTAGGTTTGAAGACAAAGAGAAAGACAATTGAGTCTATTTATTTAGCCCATAACTAGGACTATTCTTAGTAAACGGGACATGTTTTCTCCGTGCAAACTTTTCCAAATCTCTTATTGCGAGTAGGCTTCAAGTCACATATCATTGTTTAGTTCATAATTGTTCTTATTATGTTTATTTTGGAATAAAACTTGACTATAATAATCTTTTTAGTAAAACTTCTTTCTGTTTTCCTTGCTTTAAATGTTGTTTTTTTGTTTATTTTTATTTGTTTGTTTGTTTTTTGTGAATTTTTCTTAAAGTGTTTGTTGTAAATTTTACAGGACGGCAGTGTGTGTCTTTACATTGGGGCAACGTTAAGTGTAGTCTTGTATTTATTTATGATGTGAGATGTGAGAAAAAGCTGTTGAATATGGCGTGACACGTGGTATATTACTGTGGTTGAAGGTTACAATACACTTTTATTTTGTTTAACCTTTCTCTACCGGCTGTTAGTCTAGTCGTTTTGCAGACGAGTATGTAGCTGTAAGTGATCATTTCACCCAACAAGTCACTCGCATAGTCGCAATTGGTGTTATTTAATTAATTGAAAACTAATAAGTAATTAATGACTTTTAACGACAAACTTACAAACACATCTTTCTCTCTCACTTTCCCGCACTCTCTCTCTCTCTCTCCCACTCTCTATCTATCTATCTATCTATATATATATGCCTATATATATATATATATATATATATATATATATATATATATATACAAGCTAAATTCCCCGTTCAAGGCCTGTATAAGCTACAGATAAAAAAATGTATAACCTACAATGAACAGAAACCTATAGTAATTTTAAAAGAAATTATTATTTACTGAAAATATTAAGGAAAGTAATTTAAAACACATATAGTAGTCGGGTTAAAAATAGACACGTCTTTTTATTTAACACAAGCTACATTGCCCGTCGTTGCCCGGGTGGGAAAAAAAAGGACTGTATAACGTGCAGAAAAAGTTTTTATAAACTACAATTAAAAGAAAGCTACAAATTAAATATTTAAATTATAATTTTTTTTTAACTGAATACTTTTAGGAAAGTAATTTAAAATAAATATTGTAATCGGGTAAAAAAAAAATAAACAAGTATTTTAATTTAACAAAAATCTAAATTGCCCGTAGATTTACAACGCCTTTTGGTTTTAAAAGTTTAAAAACAAATTGTAGAAAAAAAAGGTATAGTCCTACTGGAGAATCGAACCCGGGTCGCCCGCATAGCAGTTCGCTACGTTAACCACTGAGCTAGCGAAGACACTTGTACGATGTGAAAAATTATTAGACAGTATATAGGCATAGGCCTAAATAGGTCAGTGACACAATTCACTTGTTCAAATTGACCAATCGGGATCCGTTGGGACACAAACACGATCTTTTTTATATATAGGGATAAAGCTAAATTGTCCGGTGTTGCCCGTGGACTTACAATCCTTTTAAAAACAATAAATAAATAAATGTTTAGACAAAAAAGGTATGGACTAACTGGATAATTGAACCCAGGTTCACCTCATGGCAGTCCGATACGTCATCCAATCAGCTACCAATGACACAAGTGCTAAGTGATATTGCAAAGGTAAAATATGAGCCAATAACAAATCATAGCCTTCTTCAGGATTCGAACCCAGGACTATGCGTGTGTCAGCCAAACGTGCACAACATATGTGCATAGACTGAGAGGGATTATGATGATGAGAGTAAAAAGAGAGAAGTAAAGAGAGAGACAAATATCTAAAAGGGGGGAGAAAGAGATTGAGAGAAATCGAAAGAATGTAGATTGAGAAGAAAGAGAGACATAACTAACTATTTAGTGTATGTGTAATTGTTTAGTTTTATGATTCGCCTATTTCTTAGACAATATTCAGTTGAATGACGTGAAAGCATTAGCTGCTGTAGTCATGCAGATTTTGAGAATGCTTCAGAATTCCACGTAAACTTTTATTTGGAGCTGCATGTGCTTCTTTACATTGTTTATGTAGACCTGTGTTACAGTTTTTTTGTATAACTTTTAGCCACTTTAGTGGAGCACTTCATAACATATGTATGCCAAGTCGACGCCTTGGAACGGAAGAAGAAAATGAAAACGAAAGGGAGATGGAATTGATAAATAAATAAGATTTAAAAGAAAACAAATGTTTATACTACGGTCATGTAAATGTTTCGTTGTTGCCTTTTTAAATCTAAGTTGTTATTGTTTAAGTTGGCAGCATTTACAGGTTTAATTTGTAATTAAAATCTAGGGAGATCTAGACTCCTAGACTCTTTCAGTTTTCATGCGCCAGTGTTGGGGGTAAATAAAAGTTGGTTTCTTTTTTAGAGGTAGTCTTTTGCTCACTTTCTACGAGGTCGTTAGCTGTGTGCTTACTGACGTTTGAACTGTGTGTTTAGATTGTAGATTGTGTTGGTGGTCGTGGTCAGTTGCTTAGTGCAGAAGTTTGAGAGCTTACAGTGCCTGCACCATCGTTCATACGAACTACGAACATTAAGGGATGCTTCACAAGGATCCAAACTCATTGAGTTTATTTAGCTCGACCCATCCTGGAGTACGCATCGACGGTCTGGGATCCCCACCAACAACACCTGATATCTACGCTTGAGTTGACCCAACGACGTACGACACGTCGTATCCTACAGGTCTACAGTCTCAAAATAAGCGCCTCCGCTTACCTAGGTGGCCAAATACCATCTTCAGCCCTTACAACATCGCAGAGCGGTAGGCAAAGTCACCATATTGTACAGGATCATGAATCGCCATGTGGACATGTCAACACAGCCCGGTTGCATCCAACAAATGTCCCGCTCTACCCGAGGTCATCAACTCAAACAGCGTGTGCCACAAGCACGCACCAACGTTAACAAATATTTATTTTTTCCGTCAGCCATTAGACTGTAGAACACACTGGACCAAGCTTCCATTCATGCCCCCGTCTGTGCAGGCTTTCAAATCACCACTGAAGGGTTGGACTAAATACCTCAAATGAAACGCCGTCGTCTATTTATAACACTTGTTTGTATGTTATAAAATATTGTAGTAGTTAATGAACATTTTTGAGCATTCAAAATCACCCTTATATTATGGTCTTTTTCTCCGAATATATTATCAAATATATTACAGAATCGTCTCCATCTATAAAGAATATTATTGCGTCCTACGCTCATCCGTGGTCCGAGTCTAGTCTTGCATCTTTATTAATGTTTTAAATGATCTTAAGTTACTGTTGTCCTGGTTTGTTCAGGCAACCCATTCCATGCTAACGAAGAAGCCATCTGTTGTTGTTTCTTTAAAGTTGACTTTTCATGCCTTTAGGCCTATTATGTATGTAGGCCTACCTACACACTCTCAGATTATGTTAATTTTATTTAGTGTAAATTTGATTCTTATTATTAAATAGTTTGTTTTGCGTTTATTTTTATTATTATTATTTTTGTTATACGTGGGGCACTTAATTGTTTACCACGTGGTAGCGCGTGTTAGATTATTGTGTGTGTGTGTGGGGGGGGGGGGGGGGGGATTGGGACATGCCCAAGCACATTTCATTAACTATTGTTGTACAGCATTCACTTGTGTGTTATTAATAGTTCACCACTTAAGGATAATGTCTTAGTACTGTTTTAATGAATAAATTTATGTGCATTATGTGTTTGGCATGGCATCATGTTCTAATGATGCAAGCTACGGCTTGTGTATGATATTATATTGTACTTTGATTGTATTATGTGTATTTATAACTTTTTTTTCGCACTTTTTATTTATTTTTATGGTTGATATGCCTTTAGTGGCCATGATGAATTTATGGTTTGCTTTTAATTGGCAACGATGGATTTACATAAATTCTAAATGTTTATTTTGTTTTATCCATTGGTATTAGGTTGTTGTTATTTTTATGTGTTTGTACGGCTAACTTTAGATTCTCTGATATATATTTTTTTTGTTCTTATCTTATCTTATCTTATACATTACATTTTTGTAGGTCTTAAGTCTTAAATTTGGATTCCTTTGATATAATTTGTGTAGGAGTTACATTAAGCTTATTAGTTTATGGTTGTCATTGTTTATGATTTGATTTGGGCCTGTCTTATGTAGTAAGTTTGTTTATATTGTGGGCCTATTGTGTTATTGTTTATAAAGTCCAGTGTTGTAGTAGGCTATTAAGCTTATGATTTGAAATTTAAGTAGGCCTACGTTTTTGTTTACATAATTTGAGATATTGCGCTAGTGACTTTCAGAGCTAAGGTTTTATATTTATTGGTTATCCTTTTAATGTAAAATAAAAAGTTATAGTGTTTATAGTGTTTGGCATTTGCTGGTCTCTCTATCTTTGTTTTAATTAAGCGTTGTGGCTCTTGCGTTGTGTCGCGCTGTTTAGTTAGCTAGTTGTAGGTGTAAGTGAGTGTAGTAGCTAAATACTTAAACTGTTGACAGCGACCTTAGGAAGTTCTACTTGCCGAGGTTGCACAGACCTAAATTCCCCCTGATCCTTCCCTTTCCCTACATGTAATGGTAGCACCCCTTACACTACTAGCAATGAAAGTAAAAAAAAAGAAGGAAAAAAAGTGTAGTCTTATTATATAATATATATAATATTCTTTATAGAAGGAGCGTCTGTAATGTATAAGATAAGGTAATAGATAAATTGTAAGTAAACTAAAAACCCGCTGGACAAGAAGGATGCAAACTGGTTCATACAGTTTCAACCTTGTTGTATAATGTATGAACAAGTGAAGCATATTAACATGGTACACATTACACAAGTCAGAACATTGTGAAATAGAAAGGAAGGGGATAAAATGGAAGCAGGCCTATATGAATTAAATATACGAAGAAAAAATTAAAACAATGAAGTTTTGATAGTTAGAAAGTACGAATGAAAGAAAGAAAGAAATATACAAAGAACGAAATATACAAAGAAAGAAATATACAAAGAAAGAAAGAACGAGTGATTGAGAACCTGGTATAAGAAACAGAAAAGCAACGTAATGCTAGATTAAAACATAGATGGGAGAACTAGTCTCGGGGGACTTTGTGCTAGACGCTGCTAGAGGCTTTAGCATTGAAAGACATGTACCATCTGCCCCCTTGCTCAGCAGCCCCACCAGTAATGGGAGTTAGTTAAACGGTCAGCGTGAATCAAACCAATACATAACGGCAGCGGGAGAATCACGTGCTTGTGTTGCTGTTGTTTTTTTCAATGTGCGTTTTTTCCCTGATACTCAACTAGCGCGTGCTCTATGTTCTCCACGTTGTACGCTGTAGGACGTTTTAATTACGTGTTTATTTCCGGAGTTACTTATGCATAGAGTAGAAACTATGTACCCCCACCCGCCCTCTCACTCATTCCCGTGACTGTCGTGCTGTGGGGTTTGACCCAAAGACTATAATAAGATGGACCGCTTGCTTTATTACTATTTCTGCTATTTGATGAATCGAATGACTTCTTTTCGGAATCACCGATTTCCTTGTTTGTACTGTGCACTTCTGTTCTATTTAATCGCTATGATTTTCTCCATGAAAAATTAAAATTAAAATTGAAAAATGTATATATCTACAGGCAAACGTAGCAGCGTAGTGTCATTTAAGACAGCGTTATTTGATGCGCAAGGAAAAAGGAACATATAAATAGTGCATGCTGTCCATCTTATATAGTCTTTGGTTTAACCCACAAAGCCCATAGTTAAGATTGTTATCAATTCCTTGTGAAATGCTTAGAGTAGTATCCAAGCCTGAGAGCATTTCCCCCCATGGCTCGTTCTCCTTGCACGATGTCTCTGTCTTTCTGTCTCTCTGACCGTTTCTCTCTCTCTCTCTCTCTCTCTCTAAACTCTATTTGTTTACCCTCGTGTCAAGTTCAGGCTCTGGTTATGTTTCCGTGTATAGCCTACCTCTTCAAGTATCAACTAAAGTTTATATCTTTCTCTCTCTCTCTGTCTCTCTCTCTATTCTGTACCTCCCTCTTTCTCCATTTATTTATGTATTTCTCTCTCTCTCTTTCTACCCCTACTATCTTTATGTTACTCTTTCTATGTGTCTCTCTATCTCTCTTTCTCTCTCTTTCCTTTTCACAGTTTCTATCTCTCTATGTGACTCGTTCAGTCATTCTGTCTTTTTTTTCTTTTCTTCTCTTTCTCTCCCAGTGTGACTCTGTCTCTGTGTTTCTGTTTCTCTTCCTCCCACTCTCTCTTTTTCTCTCTCTTTCTCTCTCACTTTCTCTCTATCGATCTATCTATATTTATATGTATGTATTTATATACAGTCCGATATTTTCTTTTTCTTCACCTTTTCTCTCTCTCTTTGTGACTGTGTCTCCATGCTTCGCCCTCTGATCCTACTATCCACAGCATCTAGTCTACTCAAACCTTTCAACCGACAGCAACCGACGGGAGGGGGAGGAGTAAAATGTCTCTATACACTTCTGATCACCTAATCTAATCGTAGGACCTATATCCTTTTTGTTTCAATCAACATAACATACTACCCTAACCAATGTAGCCTATATATCTATATATAAATAATTTATATATACATTTACACAACAATATATATATATACATTTAAAAGCAAAATATCTTTCAGATTGAAAATTAAGTACAAACAATAAATTATGAAACAATCCAAGGTTTAATATATAGCAATATACTTACCGGCACCAGTATTTTCTTGAAATGTGCTTCTCTTGTAGTTCACTGATTTCTTTTTTTTTTTGGTCTGTCTAGCCCCAAACCTTTCACTGAGTCCTACTTTCCACGAAATGAACAAGGGGAATGAATCCGATTGGTTCCAGAGCTCACAAAGCCATACTTTATTTACATGTACATATAATATATTTATTTCCTATTCAGTGTTTTTATCACTTTCTCTTCCTAGCGGTTCCAATGCTCTCACACACTCTCTCTCTCTTTCTCTCTCTCTCTCTTTTTTATTTCTTCCTCACTCTCTCTCCATTTTATGAAGTGGCTGCCAGGAGAGCGAAGGTCAAAGGCCAGCATTTATGGCAGCGCGAGCAGCGGCAGACAATTTGTTTACAACGAGGCAGCTCGAGATAAAACAATGGTGAGCACGTTTGGTCTTCTTTCACCCCCCCCACCCCCCCCCCCCCCCCCACTACGTCCCCTCCACTCACTAACATCAGTATTGGGTTATATCACAATATATTGCTTCCTACACCTTTTTATTGTCACTGCATGAATTAATTGGAAAAGTTCCTCATTAAACCTGTAAGATTTGCATAGACGAAGATGTTGGCTAACGTTGAAATGAGACAAAGTAACCAGTGTCGCTAAATTGTATAGTACTAGTGGTTATGCCCGTCAAAGGACACAAATGATTACCATGTGTTTTGTTAAAAGAGAAAGAAAAAAACGAATAATATTACAACAAAAACTGTAGTAGGAATGTATCTCTCGGTATTTAATAAACATATATATATATAGTATATATATATATATATATATATATATATATATATATATATATATATATATATATGTATGTATCTATCTATCTATCTATATATATATCTGTATCTGTCTGTCCGTCTGCCTGTCTGTTTATCTACAGTGGCGTAGCCTAGCGGATTAGTCTAGCTCGTTAGTATATATATATATATATATATATAATAAACAAACTCACGGTAATGTATATTAATAATAGTAAAACTCACTGTACTGGTCAATTTAAAATTAGCCAACTACTTAACAGCGATACACCAGCTCATGCAATAGACTAAGGTAGTTTTGATAACTTAAACCAAATGCTTGATATTTATAGAGACCAATCTGAAGTAAACATATAATAAGCCTACGTGAATCTACTAAAGAGACACATAAATAGAAATCCTAGTTTCTAGTATTTTGAAATATCTCGTCGCCCTGAATCCGTTCACATCCTTGAACAATGGACTTGCTCCATGCGTTGGGTTAACTTTATTCATGTATTGTAAGTACGTGTATTGTAGGTGTCGGCAACGTACGGCACGCGTGCCAGATTTGGCCCGCATGGCGATTTTCAATGGCACGCGTAAGATGGCCAAAAAAGATACATCAAGTCTCTTCTACAAGTAAATTGCAGGATGACTTTAAGGCTGTTGGCACGCTGAATGGATTAGAAATCCTACTTTGGCACACTGTTGCCGAGGTTGCCGACCCATGGTGTATTGTAATGTACATGGGCGTGTCGTCGAATTTTTTTTTTTTTTTCAAAGTTAGGAAAGTAAGTAGGTAAGGGCCGTCGATCCACGACTATGTAATTGTGGTAGGGAGTTGGTGTACCATGTGTCTCTGAGTCTCTGGTGCAATATATTTTTGTTTTATGGAACGGTGGGTGAGGGCATGTAAAGCATAACAGTATAGTAACTAGATGGGGCGGGGAAATTTGGGGCGGGCGCTCTGGGTGCCGATGTATGAAAAAGCGACAAAATGACAATTCAAGAAATATAACGAAACGATCAGTTACAAAAATGAGCTTGTTTGTTATCGACTCAACTTTAAGATGAACAGTAGAACACGTTCAGCACACTACCCTGTCTTACAGTCTATGTACGCTAGACGCTAGCTTACTAAACAAATAATACTTAACATTGTAAGTAAACGCCAAGGTTTAGATATCAAAGGAAAGTGAGTTCCCGCTAATGTGTCCCCGTCTAAGACACGTGCTTCACAGTCTCAATATTGGCAGAGTTTTAATGGAAGCATCCAGCAGACCTGGTGGAAAAACCGAGGACGTTATTACCAGAATTCGAACCATACACCCTAAGATTGGCAATCCAGCGCGCTGTTGCTGAGCCACCGTTTATCCTCTCAAGGAAAACTCGCTACGCCACTGTAGATAGATAGATAGATAGATAGATAGATAGATAGATAGATAGATAGATAGATAGATAGATAGATAGATAGATAGATAGATAGATAGATAGATAGACAGACATACAGACATATAGATAGATAGATAGACAGACAGATAGATAGATAGATAGATAGATAGATAGATAGATAGATAGATAGATAGATAGATAGATAGATAGATAGATAGATAGATAGATAGATAGATAGATAGATAGATAGATAGACAGACATACAGACATATAGATAGATAGATAGACAGATAGATAGATAGATACATAGATAGATAGATAGATAAATAGACAGACAGACAGATAGATAGATAGATAGATAGATAGATAAGATAGATAGATAGATAGATAGATAGATAGATAGATAGATAGATAGATAGATAGATAGATAGATAGATAGATAGATAGATAGATAGATAGATAGATAGATAGATAGATAGATAGATAGATAGATAGATAGACAGAAAGAAAGATAGATAGGGACTTCGCCTGGGACTTTTTGAAGACTCCTTAAATTTGAATGAAAAATGTTAATTGGTTGCAATGCTATGACATAATATACCGCGTGATTAGTCTAGCTACAAACCGGTCAGCTCCACCCCCCTTCTATTTATAGCCTACACCACTGCCTGGCTATTATCTCACACGCCCCCTCCCCTTCTCTTTCAACCGACTTGGCTATAGAGGCTACACTACTCACGTGACCCGCGTAAAAATAGTAGAACTGTCAATGACTTTGTAAAAAAAAAAATAATAATAACAATACAATAAACGGTGAGCTAAAAAGGTCAAAGTGGTACATCCGTATTTCAACAGTAACGTTGTATCGCCCTCTTGGTGGGAACTAGGGCGGCGCTTGCTCGTAGTGTGACGTAAAAGCACGTGGCACGTGTGACTTTGTGTGACGATCGCCCCTGACAGCAGCCACCCCTTCTCACCACACACAAACGCACATGCAATAAGATACAGAATTAAGTACAGTAGTTTTATATATACTAATAGTTATGTCCGTCGAACTGATGGAGAAACGAATGATTACAATGTGTTTTGTTAAAAAAAGAAAGATACAAATTGTAGTGAGAACGTTTCTTTCGGTATTTATTTTTTTAGTGTTTACGGTCGCCTAGTGGCGGACATGCATATGAATTGTTGCTGTCAAGCTTCGGACTTCTTATTAACAATATTAAACAAACAAAAACACTATCAAAAGGAAAAAAAAACACAAATACCAATAAGTATATGATCAAAAAAAAGTAGACAGTAGGTCTAATATTTCCCAGCTGTCTTCTATTGTCTGGTTCACTTGGGACTAATACACTCACGCGACTTGATGAAGTTTTAAAAAATTGAATAATTAATTGAACTGTTATGTAGGCCTACACTTTGAGAACGAATTCCAATACAGGTGTTTTTGTTGTTTTTTTACAATGAAGTAATGGATAAAGAATATAGGCCTACAGTAAGCCTGTACCGGGGTCATTTAGAATTGTATTGTTTAAACTGAACATCTCCAACCAAAATGCGTATATTATAATGTAAAAAAAAATTAAATAATTAAAAGTAAAAAAAAGAAGTTATTTCATGTTCATATATTGCAATGATTGTGATGATTATTTTTTTATGTTGAAAAAATATATTTTATTTTTTATAAACAAATCAACTTTATGTGTATAAAAAAAGTTCTGATAACGCTAGGTTAATAACACTATTTTGTCGCCCATTGATTCAATACATTTCCTATTAACGCCCAGATCCACATGCATTGAAGTAGGCCTAATAATTTGTATAAATGTAAAGTTACTGCTTCATCATTTTTTTACATTAGATAAAAGGCGGGAGGGAATATCTTATATATGTATATTATAGTATTATATATATATAGGCCTATACAAAGGTGGTTGTCTGTCACTTCCATCCTCCGCGCCCCACCCATCGCCAAAAAGGCCACATTTAAGCCATTGGGAATGTATTGCATTAAAACACTATAAATAACTAATTTGAGTTTATAAAACAATTCAGGAAAGCAAGCTAGAAAGCAACGTTGTTATAATACATAAATCACTAAATTGTAATTAAAACACAAACTGAAATCCTAATGTGTAGCAAAACATCATTAAGAAGGCCAACATGGCCGACAATACCTTCTCTATATAGGCCGACATTTCTTTAAAAAAATAAACAAAGAAATAATACATAAATTATTAATTTCTAATCTACAAAAAAAACGCTCCAAGATCAAATCTAATTAGGCCTAAACACTCAGAGACACTTTTCTTTTTCCTTCTACAAGAAGAAATCTATGCAGGGGCAAAGCCAGGCATTTTTTCCCGGGTGGGCTAAACTTTAAGGCGACAAACATTTATCAATTTTTTAATATTTATTTTGCGAATTAAGTACATATTTAAAAAAGAACTGTTGAACAAAATATATTCCACAAATTTTCAAGGGTGGAGCTTTCCTAAACCCCCCACCCCCCTTGCGGCTTCGCCCCTGAACCTATTCACTATCTGTGGTTGTTGCATTCGTGCCTGGAAAGTGTTGCATTAAACAAGTCGGGAAAAGCCATCCACTAAAACATTATTATTTAAAGCCCTTATATCTGTGCCGGTGAAAGTGATAGACTAGAGCGCAAAATAATCTTTCGTATGGAGCGTTTGTAGCGTGAAAGATAAGTGGAAAAACAGCCTTGGTGCATGGCATTTTAGCGCTTCCTAAGACGAGATAAGATGTATGACGCCCACCCTCCCCTTTCCTCTCGTCACACTCATGCCATCCCAAATTCGCCCTATCTTAAAAGAAAACAATTGACAAGGAGCAAAAAAAATTATCATAAAGATTTAAAAAAAAAAAAAAAAAAAAAGGCTAAACGAAAAACATGTTTGTTTATTTCACTTCAAAATTGTATGTTGCCAACTTTAATCCTTCAAGACTAGACTTTATATAAATCAGGGATATATAGAGAGATCATCTTTTTTTTCGTCTTAGTAATAGTTGCTGTTGGAAGAAATATTATTAGGCCCTACTATAATATACTATCTAATGTAAATGTTGAATGTCAATTACTGTAATAGTTGCTGTTGGAAGAAATATTATTAGGCCCTACTATAATATACTATCTAATGTAAATGTTGAATGTCAATTACTGTAATAGTTGCTGTTGGAAGAAATATTATTAGGCCCTACTATAATATACTATCTAATGTAAATGTTGAATGTCAATTACTGTAATAGTTGCTGTTGGAAGAAATATTATTAGGCCCTACTATAATATACTATCTAATGTAAATGTTGAATGTCAATTACTGTAATAGTTGCTGTTGGAAGAAATATTATTAGGCCCTACTATAATATACTATCTAATGTAAATGTTGAATGTCAATTACTATATTATTATGATAGTTGTGACAATTACGTCAGTATGAAATTTGAGAACAACTGTTCTTTTTTCACCATCCAAGTCTACAGTCAACACTACTTCCTAGACACTAGCTATTCTTCTTGACTTCACATTATGAAAACTAAGAACCTGATCATCACGTGCAACACTACACGTGGACTATGTTATTGACCAACCGTTTTAAAAGTAAAGTACCATTCGGACCAAATTGATCATAGGGCCGGTGAAGCAGTGTGTTCATTAGTTTCTGTGGCCACGGCGTACTAGGGGATTGTGGGGCCAGCACAATGCCCAGCCGACTCTACTTTTACCCAAATAAATGACAGGTACCCATTAGAGCTGGGTAGACTCAGAGACACCCTCCAGTTCCCAGGAACAAATCCGAGACTTCACCAGGATTCGAACCCAGAACCCTCGGGACGCCAGTAGAAACGCGCTATCGCTCGACCACCGTGCCCCCCCCCTGCCAGTTGTTGTACTACTGGTCAAGTCATAGCTCCAGTCAAGTCATAGCTCCAGTCAAGTCATAGCTCCAGTCAAGTCATAGCTCCAGTCAAGTCATAGCTCCAGTCAAGTCATAGCTCCAGTCAAGTCATAGCTCCAGTCAAGTCATAGCTCCAGTCAAGTCATAGCTCCAGTCAAGTCATAGCCCCAGTCAAGTCATAGCTCCAGTCAAGTCATAGCTCCAGTCAAGTCATAGCTCCAGTCAAGTCATAGCTCCAGTCAAGTCATAGCTCCAGTCAAGTCATAGCTCCAGTCAAGTCATAGCTCCAGTCAAGTCATAGCTCCAGTCAAGTCATAGCTCCAGTCAAGTCATAGCTCCAGTCAAGTCATAGCTCCAGTCAAGTCATAGCTGCAGTCAAGTCATAGCTCCAGTCAAGTCATAGCTCCAGTCAAGTCATAGCTCCAGTCAAGTCATAGCTCCAGTCAAGTCATAGCTCCAGTCAAGTCATAGCTCCAGTCAAGTCATAGCTCCAGTCAAGTCATAGCTCCAGTCAAGTCATAGCTCCAGTCAAGTCATAGCTCCAGTCAAGTCATAGCTGCAGTCAAGTCATAGCTCCAGTCAAGTCATAGCTCCAGTCAAGTCATAGCTGCAGTCAAGTCATAGCTCCAGTCTAGTCATAGCTCCAGTCTAGTCATAGCTCCAGTCAAGTCATAGCTCCAGTCAAGTCATAGCTCCAGTCAAGTCATAGCTCCAGTCAAGTCATAGCTCCAGTCAAGTCATAGCTGCAGTCAAGTCATAGCTCCAGTCTAGTCATAGCTCCAGTCTAGTCATAGCTCCAGTCAGGTCATAGCTCCAGTCAAGTCATAGCTTCAGTCAAGTCATAGCTCCAGTCAAGTCATAGCTCCAGTCAAGTCATAGCTCCAGTCAGGTCATAGCTCCAGTCAAGTCATAGCTTCAGTCAAGTCATAGCTCCAGTCAAGTCATAGCCCCAGTCAAGTCATAGCTCCAGTCAAGTCATAGCTCCAGTCAACCCTGTATGTGTCCTATCTTTATCTATCTCAATCAGAGCATCAGAGAGTCTTTGTCAAGGCCGTTTGTATCTCGTTGGTTTTAAGGGCATCAATTTTCCACTTTCCTCATCTTAGTGGTTTCATAATCAGATCACAGTACTTCCCAACGCCCGTAATGATACTGAGAACGAAATGGATAACATTTTGTTGCGATAAAGCAAAGAAATTAACAGCCCCGATGCAACATTTTGCTGCATCGTGGCTAGCATCAGGAAGTGGCGGCATTGTAAGGTCTAATCTTATGTTATGATTATGTTAAAGACGCTCCTCAAATACAGAAGATTATTGCGTCCTACGCCTATCCGTGGATTGCGTCTAGTTTTGCATTTTTTATTGGTGTGTTAATTGATGTCAATTTTCTTTTTTTTCTGGATTTTTCAGGCAACCCATTCCGTGCCCGGATGCATAGAAGATACATTAAAGACAAGTGTATTTATGTCCAGTATCCTCCTATGCTCGACGGCAGCGCGACCGGAACATCTTGAATTGGAATCCTGTCCTGTTTAAATCCTTTTGTTTTTTTAATTGATATTGCTTCGCTCGATATGTGTCAATCTGTGATATTCATTCAGTAAAGTCTGAACCGTTTAAAAGTTTTAATATGCAAAGTGGTTTGATGTTAGATTTTAACACCTCACCAAGTGATAGTAGCTATTCTAAGTTTCTAAGCTTAGTTGATGTTTTTCTGGTGCACCTCTTAGCCCAGCGCCACAGACGATCACCTTCCCAGTGGGACACCACGTCGTATAAACGGGGGGGGGGGGCGTGGAAACCACGAAAACACGTGGAAAGCAAGTTTTTCTCCGTCGATACGAAGTGGTGTGCCCCTTGGGAAGGTGATCGCCTAACGGAAGAGTCGACACTGTCGGAGAATGGAATATCACCCTATGATGTTCGCTCACTATGCTTCAGCTGAAAGACGGAACATCTGTAATCAAGTCAAATTTCCATTTGTTTGGACTAATAAAGCAAATCTTTTTTTTTATCTGTGTTGAGTTCATTGCTGCTAGAGTTGATATTGGGGGTCTGAACTTAATGAAGCAAACTAAAGGCGGCTGATAGTTGCGCTGGCCAAGCAATCCCATGGTATATATGATTTGTGCAAAGAAACTTGTGAATGCTGTTTCAAAGATATTTTTTTTCAAATTTAAATAGAATGCAAAGATAAATTTTATATTCAGTATAATGGCTGAAATTTTGGAAAGTCAAGAAAACAAAGCTCATGTAAGCCACATTAAACAATTACCAATTATGAAACCAGTAATGTAAATATAAAGGTGAACAAATAATACTTTTAATGCTCACAAAACACAAATGAATATTTATAGAACAATGATCATTTCATCTATTTATTGTTTTATCAGTTTGTTTAATTTTAAATAAATAAGCTTACTTGAAACATTGCACAATGATTCTTGAACCATAGTAAAATTATATTTAATAGCCTAAAAGCACATTTGCATTTTAATGTGTATATATTCATGTGTGTGTACAAATACAGACAAATACACACAAACATACTTCTTTTAAAAAAAGATTTTAACAATAAATACACAATATTCATGCAAAGATTATTAGATGTTTATATTTATTTGAATTTCAAAGCTAGGAGAGGCATAAATTATATTGCACTGAACACACAGAGAATCCGTCATCTACAATCGAAATTACTATTTTGGACCACATAAAGTTAGGTAAGTTTGTTAATTTATTTGTTAAAATAACGATATTTTAAGCATCATTTTAGGCCTTATATTTAAAGGCTCTCAGCTGTCTCCAAACTGTAGACGTTTCTCAATCGGTCACTTCACTTCCTTTGTCCTAATTCAAACATTGAAAAATAAAAGTATATGATATAATGTAATTATAATTATACAATAATTGCACACCATTTTCTTTAAAGTAGGTCTATATAATGTCATATATATGTGTAGCCGCTTACTCTGATATTGGTTTTAGTTTTTCTGCAACAAGCCACCATGAGTGGAACAAAATCACGAAGGACATGACTAGGAAAGGGGCGTAAGCCGAGCACAGTTTGATTCTCTCGCCCATGTTCCTGGGAGACAACGCCTCCGAATTACTGAAATCTGCTCCGATGGCCATGAACCACACAGACAAAACGGCAGTGATGGTATGGACGGAGTACATGATTGATGGTATCAAGACACTGGGCTTCTTCTGCGGACCTGGACAGAGAGAAAAACAATGTTTGAAAGATATCGTCTGAAAGTCACATTGTTATCTGAAAGATAAGATTAAAAATAAAAACAAATTCTTAGGCCTATACAGTGAACTTTCGCTACTTCGCGGTTCGACATTCGTGGATTCACGATTTCGCGGATTTGTTTCATTATATTATTTTATGAGGAAACATATTGCGGATTTTCCGGAAATTTCCAACTGTAATCGTTCACGTAATGTTTTATTCATAACATTTGTGCCTGTGTACTGTATGTACATACTGTACATATCTGTACATTACTGTAAAGGGTGGTTTGTTAACAGTACGTAAAGGGAGGGTTTTTAAAAGTCCGAATAAGCTTACACGTTAACCCTTACAGTCCCGGGCGCGTATATAGCGGAATTGAAGGCAGCATGGATAGAAGTAGGTCGGTACGGGAAGGGTTAAATAAATAATGTAAACATGGAGTCCCTACTTCGTGGATTATCAGCTTTTGAAAGAGGGTCATGTACTCAGTAAACCTAATGACATAGTAGGCTAACATTGCTTCCATACTGCGCGGTGTTATGATTTATCGCCCTAAACTCCTTAATGTCAAAGTTTTCACTAACACTATAATGTGTAAAAAAAAAAGACAATTTATTAATATAAAACTCACAAACAAGACACGGGCTGCTACATAATGCTAAATTTATTTTTAAAAAGAGTACATATTGTCAAAATTTCAGATTTTTAAAAAATGTGGTTGGGGATAGCAAGCAAAATACACAGCTTTTATCATTATAGCACATATTATATTGTTTTCTTTTCAAATTGTTTTATGTTTATGTGTGTCCTCATTCATGAATTTGAAATGGCGCGATGCCAATTTAAAAGAGAAAAAAAATAGTTTGCAATTATTTACCAGTAGCCAGAATTTGACTTACTGATAGGCGTAAAAATTTAGATGGATATCTGCACACAAAAAAAATTATTGAAAACTAAACAACAAGCGACAAGTTATCTGTGTGCAGGGCCCTTATTTGGAGAATCATAACGAAAGATGTAGCAATCCTTACTTAGTAGTAGACGCTTAGAATTATGGCTCACTGGAGACAAAGAACGACAAAAGACAATCTCAATTATTTCAGCATGAGGCCGTTCTATAAACTTATACCCAAGCAGAATGGAGAGCAGTAATTTTATTTTTAGTAATATCACCGAGTTAACAGCCCTGAATGTACTTTCCACTTTCCAGACACAATAAGGTTACTGGTTGACTCAAACGTTTCTCATGTGTCTGACCTCTTTCGTGTGTCTGGAGTCTTTCGAGTGTCTGACGTCTTTCGTTTGTCTGACGTCTTTCGCGTGTCTGATGTCTTTCGTTTGTCTGAAGTCTGTCGAGTGTCTGACGTCTTTTGTTTGTCTGACGTCTTTCGAGTGTCTGACGTCTTTTGTTTGTCTGACGTCTTTCGAGTGTCTGACGCCTTTCGTTTGTCTGACTCTCTCCTTGTTTATGTTTGTGATTTACTTTAATCCTCTCGCTGTTTTCAAATTACTGTGTATCTTTAAAAAAAAAAAAAGGTGTTATGCTTACCATGAAATAAATAGATCCATGACGCCCAGAAAAAGAATGGGATCTCAATGAAGTGTTCTACAAGGCAAACAGACAAATACCATTGATGTTTCCAGGCATTTGCCAGGAAAGGATCTCTGTATGTCTCCAGATAATGGCTTCTTAGTGCTTTGAACTGAAAATATAAAAATTGAATTAAAACCAATCTATCAAAAGTAAAATTTAAAAAAATATCGTTTTTTACACCATTAAGTTTATAGTTAACCCGTGGTTTACGGGCTTCAAGAAGACTGTGTGGTCAGATCAATACCAAGCAGACTTTACGTAGATCAAATAATTTCAAGGCCTACACATCAGAACTGGGCAGTCTCGAGGGAGATAGGTACGGCAAACTAAAGGATTGTGTGGCCAGCACGATTCCTAGCTGCCTATTTACTTTGCCCCAACTATTGTCATGTACCCATCAAAGCTGGGTAGATTCTTTGTCACCTTCCAGATCCGGGAATAATTCCTGGCCTTCACCAAGATTCTAACTCGGCACCTTTGATACGTTAACCGAGCGCTTAACCGCCATTAGTCATTATATTATTTCTTTTGTTATAAAATATAAAAAAATTAATAACAGTTCTATATTTTCTTTCCATTTATTATATTTCTTATCTGCGTAGGCCTAATTCACATTGAACTCAAGACTCGTGCAGGATGTGCAACTACATTAATAAAGTTATCTTTAAATTTGAACACTAAAATACTACGATACTAGTGTGTGGCTTTTTTACTATACGAGAGACAGAAATGCTACTATCATCGACCTCATGCGTTTAAGCCTACTGAGCTTACAATGCTATTAAGATATTTATATTATGTTGTTTTCTTTAAAAGAAAATATGGTACGAATGGCTTACCATACTTGGATATAATCTCTCGGGGTAAACTCCCTGTGTGTCAAAGATCAATGTTGATGGAATTTGAAACAGATAGTAAGCAAAAATGATGTAATCGAATATACGATGTTTTAGGGCCATTCTATTCAGTTTTATCTGTAAAAGTTAAACGAAATGAGAAAAGTGTTTTTGTCCTTATGTTTATCTGAGCATTGTAACAGATTATTATTGTGTTGTATTTCTAAGTTGGGGTGTATGGGGTGCTCTGGGAGGGGTAGCACATCTGATGAGGAGGACGTGTCGTGTTCCTCTGGGATCAGTTCGCCTACCTTTGGTCCCCACCTGCCACACAGCTCTCATATGTGGCTCCAAGTAGCTATAGCATGCTCAGCGGCCACACCCCGGCTAAACCAGAGGAAGGTAACCAAAAGGGCCTTAAAACCCTGATGAATCAGGCTTGTATCCCATGCATGTGAAGACTGGAAGTCGACGGACAGCGCGGAGGAATCACTAGCTGATCAACGGGCTGAAAGACGATAGCCAGCAATGCAACAAACGCAAAGACACGTAGAATGTCCTGGTCAACCTTTGGTAGGCTGGAGGTGTTGTTTACCTCACGGGATTGGACTGCAAGGCCAATTCCAGACTCATGGCGCTAGTCTGCACTGCGCCCACTCTAAAAGAATGTATAGCCGTCTTCAACTTGAGTAGTCTCTCTTCGTCAGCAAGGCCAGTTATTATAACGGGCCACCTTCCTGCCAATCAGCAGCCTCCGAAGAGAAAAGACTGATGGTCGCAACGGAAAAGCGACGCATCAGAAGATCCAACGACGTCAGCTCCGCTCCCACTTGCCAACAAGGTAGGCCTATGCATCCGTGCTCCCAATACGGCCAACAGTTTAGTGCCTTATCAGCCATCTCCGGACCCACAAACAACTATGACTTGTCAGAGGATGGTATTCATCGAAACCGAAACCGATGCACAAGCATCATTACTCATTTAGAATTTAATGCATTATCCTATGTGGGCCTATTATTATTACTACATTGGTGGACTGGTTCAAATTATTCACCTATGTGTTAAGTGGTAACTACAGCAAGTAAAATATTATGTCAGTAGGCCTACTATTTTAACATTTTAAGAAATGTCTTTACGATATTGTTTTCATCTTATTATTTAATTTCTCAGACCTTCAAAGGTAAAGCTTAATATTTGTTGATAATCAAGGGGAATAATTCCTTTAATTAACCGAATGAAATATCTGTATTAATTCTTATAACAGCTTGGAGAAGCTGTGAAGTTCTAGCCGTATCACACTTACCCATATAAATGGCTTATAACACTTCCTCCAATTATTTTTAGTTCATCTTGGGATGGAAATCCACAGCAGCGTTTTGGATAATTAAGTCATCTATTTTTAATTATATGGTTTCCCCCCTTTTGTGCGCAAAGTTCAGAGTTGGCTGGCACCCTGTTTCTTTTACAATGCTCAGATAAACATAAGGACAAAAACATTTTTCTTATCCCTTTGCGAGAACAAATGCATATAAGTAAGCTTACTTATTCTTCCCGAGTGTCTTCCGGGCATGAAATGAGTTCCTGAACAAACCAGGAAAACCAGTAACCTAAAACCATTTAAAACATTGATCAAAATGCATAACTAGACTCAGACCACGGATGAGTGTAGGACGCAATATTATTCTTTATATAAGGAGCGTCTATAATATATATGAGATAAGATGGTATCCCCACCAACAACATCTGATATCCACGTTGGAGATGACCCAACGATGTGCATCACGTCGTATACTACAGGACTACGGCCTCAAAACAAGCGCCTCGGCTAACTCCATCTTGAGCCGCAGAGCGGTAGACAAAGTCACCATGATGTACAAGATTTTGAATGGCCACCAGGAAATGTCCATATCAGACATATCTCATCCAACAAGTGTCCCGCTCTAGGCTACTGGGCTCTACCAGAAGTCATCAGCTCAATTTGCGTGATCCACACGCACGCACCGATTTTTACATTTTTTTCCCGTCAGCCTTTAGAAGTAGCGTTACGAGACGGGGCAGCTGTTCCAGGTGCCAAAGTTTTGACTAGCAGCCAAACTGACACTTCCATAATCTCTAAGTAGGCTACGATAGCTTACTAATTAATGAAAACTAACATTATAAATAGGCTTACCTGACCCTAGTTACACCACTGCCTATCCCCACCACCTTGTCCCAATATCTGCCTGTGATTCTTCCAGTTACCGAATTAAAAGTTAGGCACTTCATCACTGCCGTTAAACTTCAAACCTACATTTTCTAGTGTTGATCCCATCCCAACAAAGAATGTTTTGAGTTGACTGTATGTTTTACTTCCTGTATTGTGAATAGTAGCCTCCAGACTGCCATAGTATCACGCCTCTTCAATAAGACTTCATAAACTGAGCTTATGTAGCGCCCCAGTGCAAAAGTTTCAGCGCCACCCCTTGCATACTGTAACTTTGATGTTTAGTGCTATATTGTCTATATTTAGACTACATTTGCCGCCCCCCTGGAAGTGTCACCTCTGGGCATAGGCCTATACCCCCCTCTGCCCCCTGCCTCTGTGTGAGGACACTGGACATTAAGCTTCTGTTAAAGAAAAATGGCCTGGTCCCTAACGACTGCAAGAATTTTCGCCCTGTGTCCATCATCCCTTATATACTATATCAAAACTTCTTGAGAGAATTGTGTCAGAGCAATGTGACCTCCATCTTTAACACTGATAGCCTATTTGATAAGTTTCAGTCAGCACATCGATATGGGCACTACTCCGTGTCATGAACGATGTTCTTTGTAGTGCGTACCACATAATCAATATATATTTCTATTCTGCTGTGCTGACCGTGATGATCTGACACTCATAGTCCTACTTGATCTTATCGCTTCCATTGATGTTATTGACCACGATCTACTTCTATCAAGGCTTCAGTACGAGGTTGGCATCACCGGGAATACTCTTCGATGATTCAGTTCCTACCTGGCCGACAGGACTGGCAGCGAGCTATTGTCAATCTGACCTCTTCACTCCTTTTATCTGTGGCGTACGGCAGAGTTCAGTTTTAGGGTCCGTCCCTTTTCTCGGTGTACAAAAGCCAGCTTGGCAAAATTATGGAGAGAGCCATTGTGTATTTCGCAAATAGTGTGCAGGTGACACGGCTTTACGGAAGCATTCGCCCTGATTCGTATGCCTGTGCCGCTGCAAACCCGATGTGTAGGAATGCTGTCTTACAGTGAAGGCATGGATGGCTGCAAACAGACTTAAATTTAAATTAAATGATGACAAAGAGTCTTTTATAAAGAGTTTACCAGACTTTTATCTTTAACTAGTGGCTGTGCCCCTTGCGTAACCATACATCTGCCACTGCAATTTAGGCCTATATAAAAGAGCGCACTGAGCGTGCTAAATGTAGGGGTCTAAAAGCACGGATAGGCTACAAGCTCTAAGCTTTTATAAATAATCATTATTATTTTTTAAAAAAACATTAATTAATTAGGCACAGGTTGTTATTATTTTTAGAAAAAAAAACAATCAATTTGGAGAAAGTAATTTTATTTTAAAAATTAAAAAGTAAAAATTAATTAGACAAAGATAATTAAATTGTAAAAAAGCGAAAAATATAGAAAATATTTTAAAGGGATATAACTCTAATACGTTTAGCTGAGGCAGGCATTACAAAATTGGTAAACATCGGCAAAAGATTTTCTCTTTGATAAGATTGTAGTAATTGGTCTTATCTTCAATTAGGTAGTAATTAAAAAATAAATCTCCCTTTTATTTTGTTTTCTCGTGTCTTCATCATCACTGGCATAATCTCGTTCACTTCGTCATTTTTTATTAGATTTTTAAGTTTTAATTTACACTAACTTACAGTTACTAACGTAACTGATGATCAGTTAGAATCTAGAAAGAGTTTGAGTTAGAGTGAACCAAAAACTCACGTGCTAAGGCCCGGCCTAAGGCTAAGTGACTTAGGCTAAGGCAGGTAAAAGATTTTGACGCCCTTGTCTTAAGGTAAGGTCGGTAAGGATAATTCTTTAGTAATCTAGTGTAACTGGTTCTCAATTTAAAGCAGGCTAAGGTTCTAAAAAATTCCAACTGAAAATTTTTCATGTGGGGCTTTGATTAGTGTTTTGGTAAGTGCGGCAGACCATTTTCAATTAAACAAAATTAGGCCTATAATTTTTGAGTATGTACATTTGGGACATGACGTCACTCCTCCTCCCCCCCCCCCCACACGATGTCACTCCCACACCAAAAGTTTCAGTCGGAATTATATAAAAAAAAATATAAAGAGGAAACAAACACAAAATATATTGTTATAAAGTCACATTCATACCATATTTCATAAGAAATAGCTAAGAAAACACAGAATCCAACTGTTTTGTAATCAGTCGAAAAAGAACTAGACTAGTTCTCCCAATGTATAGCTGTCTTTAAGTGAAGATACTCCCCATAAAATGTTTCAGTTTTACCGGTTGATTGACTATCAAGTGTTTGCATTTTAATTATAGTATCTATATTGATTGTTACGCCTAACCAAAAAATCACCTTACATAAATAGGCCTAGCCAGTTTTGCAATACTATAATAATAATAATATGGCGCATATCCCGTTGGTAACAGTTCTATGCGCTGAAACGACAACAACAGACGAAAATGAAAATATGTATACGCAAATATTGCTAACGAAATAGGTGAGTCTTCAGTCGGCTTCTGAAGGTGTCGAAGCTTCAGCATATAAACAAATCATTACATATATGAGGAAATAAATTACTTTCTTAACTGATTCACTACCGAATTAAAATTAGTAAAAAATCAAGCTGTGGCTGAATTAAATTTCTGTCCCGTTTTTTTGTATGCAGGTGTGTGCACATATGTGTGTGTTGTTCTCTTATCCATTAATAGATTTTAAAATGAATTATACCATTTTGTAGGGGAATAAATTGTGTATAAGATAAAAATAAACAAAATCTAGTTAATTTATTAGTTTAGACAATAATTTATGTTGAAATGTGATTTGTAACAAAAAATTTGACGGAAAAATAAAAAAATTTTTTACCTAATATTTCTTTTTTTTCTAAAGAAATTTGTAGCTTTCACTCATAATTATTATAAAGTATTTCCAAAATCGAACTTGATAAATCCAAGATGAAGTTAATCGAGTGGTATTTACTCAAACAAGATAAGGTTATCAATCAAAACATTTTCCCAAAACGGGAAGAAAGTTATTTTTTTCTGCTTATTTTTTACAGAAATTTAGCACAAAAATTAAGAATGTTTACGCTTTAAAATAAAAAATAGGTTCGTAAATATACTTCCCGTCGGTAACTACAAATTTTGGAACAAAATTTAAAGAAATAGTGCAAACATTTAGCTTTAAACTTGGCGAAATAATCTTGACGCTGTCAGCGGCTTGTGGTAAAAAGTTAATGAATCGCATGAGCCGCTCACAGCGGCTCATGGTGGTTAATCAGTTAAGTAAATATTAAACTTTTTAATACATAATCCAGACTTGATCAGTTTTGCCCAAGTCCTAACTAAGTCTGCTATTGTTGTGAGTAAGCTAAAAACAGTTTCGGGTGTGGATGTAAAGAGGATTTTATTGCGAAAAATTAGCTTTGCATATTATTATATATATGATAGCGAAACTCCTGAGTTGCCACTACTACTCAGTTGGTTCCTGGATTTTACAAATAGTATGTCTTAATACAAGAATGCAGTAGGCCTACTATGTGGAAGTTGTCTACTTGGTTAGGCACTAACTGATCAATATATAGCATATATATTTACACTTTATCTATCAGAGCTATACAATTCCTTTCTCCTGCATATATAGACTTACAAAACCATTTCATTCCTTAATATAGAACAAGCATATACATAACATAAACCTTTTAGTAGAAATTATAATTTTTATCTCATTTTTTATTTTGCAGCTTTACATTTCAGCTACACTCTTTTTTTTTCTCCAGAGAAATGCTTTCCACACAAAAAGAGGATGATGATGATAATCAGTATCTCTTTGTGGCTAAACTTGACAATGCACGTAATGTGTCTACAATTCTGAAGGCCATTCACTTCAAAGATGTAAGCATCTTTCTTGCTCATGGCAAAAAAGTGTTTTCTAATCTTTATTAAGTTTTACTTATATGCATCATTTAAGTAATGTTTAGTTCGCTAATTTGTTTTCACATTTATTGATATTGGTTATTGCTAACAAAGGTGAATTAGTGCTAAAGGGAACGCTTGAAAAGTTAAGTATCTATCAAAATATTATAAAGCTGAAAGATGTTTACTCTAAATTAGGGAAATGAAATAAAATTATATGTTGTTTCTTTTTTCAAGACATTACTACACTGGTTAAAAAACATATGTTAGGGACAGTCAATATATAAATGACTTCAGGCACTTAGGGGAGGCAGGGTTGTGAAATATTTGTAACGATATTTGAAGATGAGGAGGGCAGTGTTTAAATATTGTCACCCTTACATCAAAAAATGTGCATATGAAATTTTCCTTAAAACAAGTTTCATTTAATCATCAGCAGTAATAATTGTTTGTTGTCATACTTATAATACTTATAACACAGTGGTCCACAAAAATAAATTGAAACGTTAATTTTGTAATTGGAAATATGTTGGGTTGTTTTTTTTTAGGGGAGGGGAATGCAGAGCTCAGTGTCCTCATTCTGTAACGGGGTTTTGTTGCAGAGTTCGTACGGAGTCTAATATTTAAACAAATGAATTCCGGACTTATTAATGTCTGGAAAATTGATATTTTTTTTACCAAAACTTTTGTTGTATTTTGTACATACCGGAAAATAGCTCTTTTCGCACAGAGTTTACAAAAAACTGTTGGTATAATAAAGGTTTTCATTACCAGGTGAAACTTAATAACTCTTTTTTGTCAGCGATCGAGAGATGATAGACCTGAAAAATAGGCACCTGACATCAAACATGGGAATGTGCTATTTTTCCAATGATTGGCTCGAAAAAGTTGAATATAAGATTTGGCTTTTGTGTGATTCTAATAGCAGACAAAATGCAAAATGTTGTGTTTGCAAACCAAAAGTTTGACAAAGATGGGCAAACACGCTCTCAAAAGTCACACAAGGAGCGGCATACAAAAAGATAATAGAGCGGATTCAACAGTCCCTAGCCAGGATTACAACTGTAATTGGTGATTTTTTTTTCGCTAAATCCATGTTAAAAAAAATGCTTATTTTTACTTTTCTTATTTATTTATTTTTTAAATGTACAAATGTATCCTTTTAAAATATTTGTAATAATTCTGATAGTTGATACTGATAGGCCTAATGCCAATGCACAAATCCTACCCCCCTCTTCCTGGCTCAAACTGGCTAAGTCTTAGGGGTCTAGACCCATCCCAAATCCTATATTATATAATTTAATGCTATATTTCTGATATATGCCTAGGCTTCTTTAGCCACATGAGGGCCTGCAAGGGAAATGGATCGTCTCACAAGACGTAAAATGTCGACGACAATGCCTAGGCTGGATTATTAGATCTGTAAAGTGACCAAGCTTTAGTGACTAAAACCTGATAAAATATGATATAGACACAATGCCTGGGCTATGCCTTTTTTTTTAATTTTAAGCTATTCATAATTATAAGTCTTAATAATTACTAGTAGTTAATATTTATTTGTTTAATTATGTAGAAAATCAACAGCCCTTTCTACTCAGCCAGGGCCATGTGTCCCAGAAACATCTGCAAAGAAGCCTCCTGCAACTGGGGATAATGTATTAACTGAAGAGATTCTGCACTGCTTCAATATCATTGAGAAACACCACTCTTTAAACAGCAATAAAAACAGCGGGGAATTCTAGAAAAATATGTTTCTGGATTCTAATATAGTGGCATCATTTTCTTGTTCAGAGAGAAAAGCAGCCTATATGACAAGGTTTGACATTGCGCATTATTTAGCCGCGTTTCAACGCTAGGCAATATTGGCTGAGAAAAACTAACTACATATGACGGACGTCTAGATGGACTACTAAAAAGTAAACAGCTTGATGTTCATGTTAGATACTGATGTAGTAACAACATTGTCACCAGCTATCTAGATTCTTTCTTTCTGGGACATTCAAAGGCTGTTGATCTCCTTGAAAAACTTAGGGAATCAAGAAACCCTTTTAATAAACATGGACTACTCCAGGTATCAATGGAATGGACCCAATGTAAATTGTAAGGTGTTCGATCTGTTCCAGAAGGAATTGACTAAAGAAACTTTAATGAAGTTATTAAATGTTTGATCTTGTGGCCTACACATAGTCCACAATGCATTTAGGACAGGCCATTCCTCTATGTCATGGAATTTGAACTCTTAGATGTCCTCTCTCTATTGGCTATTTAAAGATAGCCCAGCTAGACGTGAGGACTTTATGGAAATAACAAAAACAAAAGTTATTTCCTTTAGGGTTTTGTGGTCACAGGTGGCTGGAGAATGAGACTGCAATGGAGGTTTGACCTGCTGTAAAAGTTTTTATTTAAAAAAAGTTAAAGGTGACAAAACAAAAGAACCTTCCAATAGATCCTTTAAAAGTCTTGAAGAATTTGCAAAAGATCCCTTATTGAATGTCAAATCTCATTTTGTTTTTTTTTAATCAATTCCTCAGAATTTTACTCCTTTCCTAAAAATGTATCAGACTGATGCTCCTATGCTTACTTCTTCTAAAAATGATCAGGTCCCTACTTCAAAGGGTCATGCTACCAGAAGAGCTGGCAAAAAAGTTAAAACAGCCAAAAGATTTCGTTTGCCTAGAAATGAAAGATGAGGAAAACATTTTAACGTAATTGACATTGGGATAGCCACAGCTCAAGTCATAAAGCAGGTAAATGCTACTGATTTATAGATCTTAGCTTATAGAACTGATGTGAAAAAATGTCATCATTGGCTTGGTCTCAAAGCTACTTGAAAAAGAACCAGTAATGTTTCCCTTGGCACAACATCTTTCCTGTTAAATCCAGCATTGATGGGAGCTGAGCCCCAATTTGCAACAAATAAATCTAAAGATTTGTTGTGTGTTTTGTCAGATTCTGGAAGAATAGATTTGAAAGACTGCGATGGTATATTCAAACGTTACCAGAACTGCATGGATTCGCTTAAAGTAAAAACATTTGAAAGAAAATTTTCAACTTTTTAATCACTGCATCGAAAAGATTGGCTGATTTTTTTTTTCAAACTTTCGGCCATTGGATTAAAATCTATGGGATGTTGTTAAACCCCTTCTGTTGATGACACATGGCCTGACCACAGTAGAAGAAGGATTTTCTTACAACAAAGAAATAGTGTGTGAGAATTAGTGGCCCAGAGAAGAAATTTTATTTTCTCTAAATGACTGGAGGTGTCTGTAATATAACAACTACAAAGGCATTTTTGACAGCTGCTGTTGCTGGAAGGCAGAATTACCTTCACTACCTAGATAATACAAGAGGTAAACGCCTGGAGGAGGAACAAAAATAGAAAAAAGGAAAATTGAAACAGTTGAGTTGGCAGAGCTGAAAGCAAATAAAGCCAGGCTTATTCATGGAGAGAAAGGCCTCATCACATCGACTGACAAGTTTGCTGAGCAGGCAGAAAGCCAGCAGAATGAGAGACTATTAACTCAGTCGAATGACATCCGCAACCAGGCTTAGGCTATATCTGCCGAAGCTATTGTGGTGGAGAGGCAGACTCAGGTTAGCTGCCTGAATTCATCATTGAAGTGCTTAGTCGTGTAAATAGTGTGAGAGAATTCTTGAATTATGAATTCATCATTCAAGACCTGAAGGTGTGAATAGTGTGAGTGAATTCTTGCATTTTTCACACAAAAAATATATTTGTAATTAATTATCATTGAAGTTGTTAAGCTATAATTTTTTTTTAAATATCTGGAATGTAATTTTCTAAAAAGATTCTGTACCGCTTGTTGTGATTGTTATACTTATTCATTGTGTTGTTTCCCTTGATGAAATTGTTAGAGTGCTGGCCCCAAAATTCTCCCGTGTAACTGTTGTGGTCTCGTCAGAGTCATCTATTACATTTGTGTGTCTCGTGCTACACAGAAATAAACAGCTTGTGGTAATACTAATGGTGTATAGACATTCATTATTTACTTACTAATATACTACTGACATTATGTGACAGTGTGGATGGGGGGGGGGGGGGGGGAAACAAATCTGCAGAAATGGCTAAAAGTCTGTTTAAGTGCTATAGGTTTACTTGCTTACAAATGGGATATCAGTATTGTAAATATTTGCAAGTGTTATATTTTTCATTACAATTTTTTTTATATTAATTAATGTTATTAACCATAACAAGATCCTTATTTAAAAATAGATTAGATCTAATTAGATTGTACAATTTTACACAATTCAAAAACAATTTTGAATGCAATGTTCATAATGTACAATACAAGTTTATAGCAATTGAAAAAGAAGCTCATGCAAATGGATACATTCCAAAGTACCCACACTTTACTATAACAAGATTGCAGGACTGTCAGAGTAGTGAGTAGTTTGATAATGAATGAAAATAAAATGGCATATTATATTGTAAAGTATCCTTCGGACCAAGTTGATCAATAGGGCTGGCGAAGCAGCGTCCACCATTTTCTGTGGCCACAGCATATTAGGGGATCGTGTGGCCAGCACAATGCCCAACCACCTTTACTTTACCCCAAATAAAGTCAGATTCTGGTACCCATCAGAGCTGGATAGACTCAGGGACAGCCTCCAGACCTGAGAACAAATCCTAGCTTTCACCAGGATTTGAACCCAGGACTAGGTACGACAGTCCAATGCACTGCCGCACAGCCACTGGGCCCCCTATATTAAATTGAACCATCAATAATTTTCCTATAGTCCAATAGTAACTTGTGAGGTACCAAGCACTTGAAACTCTTTTAACATCAATATTTAATGTAACTTTACTTGAATTCAAGATAGCTACTGTCATAGCCAGTCCGATGGGATTGAAAGTGACAGTTGAAGACGCCAAGTGTGTCCAGGCCAACGCTTTCATCCAAGAGAGCATCTTCCAACATTACAGCATTAAAGACGACCAACTGGCTTTTAAAATCAACTTAACAGTCCTGCTGGTAACTGTCCCATATAATATTTGTATTTGCTATACTAGTATATTGTACATTAGTTTTGAGAGTATATATAAATATAGCTACCTAATGTCATTCAATGTTAAACATCAAATTAAATATAAGAATAAGATTTCTGTATCAATATATAGAACTTGCATTCAAATAAGGTATGGTGCTAAGTTTTATGTGTGGCCATAGTCATCGGTCCTACTGATATTAAGTAAAAAAAAAATAAAGTACCCTTCGGACCAAACTGATCATAGGGCTGGTGAAGCAGCGTTCACCAGTTTCTGTGGCCACGGCATACTAGGGGATGTGTGGCCAGCACAATGCCCAGCCGCCTTTACTTTACCCCAACTAGTGTCAGGTACCCATCAGAGCTGGGTAGACTCAGGGACACCATCAATTCCTGGGGAAAAATCCTAGCCTCCCCCATGATTCGAACCCAGGACCTTCCGATCGCCAGTCGAACGTGCTGCCGCTCGGCTACCATGCCCCATCCTACTGACATTAGTGAATTCAAATTCTTTATTAGCCTAAACCTAGTTACAATTCTTTTTTTTGTTAAGGTGTCATCGATTAGATAATTTTAATTCTTTTGTTTAAATTTTAACAGTCGCAGGCATGTATGGGAATTTAAAGGACTGCACTTACAGCTCTTGCTTTATACTCGTCTTTGTTTCAGGAGTGCCTAACCATATTTGGAGGAAGCAGCAACTTGCCAAGTGGAAGCACAAGTTTAAAAATGTGTTATGCAGGCTATGGATGCCCCCTTATACTCATGTAAAACTTTTTTCTCTTTGTTTTTTTTGTTTGCTTGTTGTTTGTTTTTGTCATTTGAGATTGAAAGAGTTAAGTGGCAACAATATTTCTTAGTTGGGTTTGAAATACCTGAAATGTGTTATGTCCCTCTTCTTATTCTGATGTCTCTGTGTGTGTTGGGAGGGGGGGGGGCTGATTTCACTTTAATTCTCTGTGTTTCAGTCTCAGAAAGCAAGGCTTTCATGTGTTTGGGGGGGGGGGGGGGGGGGGCTGATTTCACTTTAATTCTCTCTGTGTTTCAGTCTCAGACAGAAAGCAAGGCTTTCATGTGTTTGGGGGAGGGGCTGGTTTCACTTTAATTCTCTCTGTGTTTCAGTCTCAGACAGAAACAGCAGTGCTTTCACATGTCAAGACCTTCCCTGTGTCCTATTTTGATCACCAGATATAACTTACTTATGACTTAAGATGAGAATCATGTGATTTATAAAAATCCATAAAATTGAAACTTCTTGTTATGTTTCAGGCTAGAAGAAGATGGAGTGTTGACAGACTGCAGCCTAAAAACTTTAGAACCTGATGAAATTTTAGATTTTGATTTCTCCAGTATAAATGTAGTCAACAAAATCATAATGAAGGTATTATAATCATTTATATTTCACTTCTTTACAATTAAACTAATATAACCATTAGCCTTTAGAAACGGGTTAGGTCAAAGAAAACATTACAATACAGGAGTAGTATTGCATTTTAAAAAATATTACCCCTCAAATTAACAACTTGTGCATATACATTTTGTAAGTTAAAGTTTACATTTTAGTACAAAATTGAAGATTTCCTGCGTTTATTGTACAAATATTTGTGTGTTTTAGCAATATCCGTAATACCTTAGCTCAGGGATCGACAACCATGCGCTTCAATGGCCCGCAAAAGGCAACCTATAAAGGCAATTCAAGGCTCCTTATTCAATAAATTGAGTACTGGAACATGACTTTTTTAAGCTGTTGGCACGATGAATATATTTAAAAGCCTTCTTTGGCACACCATTATCAAAAGGTTGCCGACCCCTGCCTTAGCTAATTGTAACTAATTGCAGACGTAGTTATCTTCCCTTTTAAGTTATTGGATTCCTCAGTTAGAGTCTAGAGAAATGGATTCTTATCCACTCAATTCTCTGTTCTGTCTGTCACAAATATTTGCATTGTTCAGCATAAAAAGCAACAACCCAGCACGCTCAAAAGGTTTTGGGTTCAAATTCAGGTGAAGGCTAGGATCTTTTACTGGTCTGGAGGCTTGTCGCCGAGTCTACTCAGCTTTTATTGATACCTGACAATCGGGAAAGGCGGCTGGCCACACAATCTCCTGGTATACTGTGGCCACAGAAACAGGTGAACACTGCTTTACTTGCCCTAAGGAGAGATTCGATCCAACAGGAATACTTTACTACCACTTAATTTATAGTTAGCTTGTTTTTCTTTATTATTCAAATAGAGTGAATGTTTAAAAGAAGTCTTCAGTGAGTTGGACACCACCAGCGAAGTCTTGCAGATTCTTATCTCCCCTGACCAACCTTACCTCCAGTTCTCCACCTTTGGAAACTCGGGCAGTACACATGTAAGTTGAACTGGTTGTTGTTGTTTTTTCTTCTGGTGGTATGAAGCTCCTAGATTGATTGTATTGGGGCTTTGGTATCAAAGGACTCCTGGTGAGATTTTCCTATAGAGCATTTGCAATAGGCGTGGCTTAGGTTTCTAGATGATGTAATTAAGTAACTAGCAGCCATGATGGTGATTCATGTTGAATAAGATTGTTTTTTACCATTTTCAATTAAATATTCTGCATTCCATTGATTTTTAATGGTTTAAATTTTAGCTTTAAATGTTAATATATTTCATCGCGTGACAGTGTTTTATATATTTTTACATCATATTGTTGAAATGATGATATTTAAAAATAAAACCTTCTTATGTCTCTAGTACCACGACTGCCATTTGTCACCACTAGACAAAGTAAACAAACTGCACATTCTTTTTGTCACGTGATTACAAATGCTCTATTGAATCATTGCAAGAAGATTAGGAAATAGTTTATGTGATACAGAATTTGCTTATCAAACTCTTATATCTGTATGTGGAGAGAGAGAGTTCCCACATGTTAGCCTAATCATAAACAAGAGGCAGATTTGGCACATGGCACCTGGAGACAAGATAAAATAAGTGTTTGTATTAATCTAAAATACCAACAGAATAGAAATGTTACTAATAAGTAGTTAGTGCAATATTAACACTTCAATGTGTGTATTTTGGAAGGAGCCATTTGAGATACGAAATTGCACGACAACATAGGTAAACATCACACATTGGAAAAGCATGTAGGCTCAGGTCATATTGCCAAGTATTCTGAAACTGAACCTTGTTCTTATTTAAAACAAACTTGTTACATACAAGTTTAGTGAGCCAGGCAATGTTTACTTTCTTTTCCCATTGTTACGGCACCTTTCAGTATGAGGCACATGGGATTGTTTACCGTTGCAATTTTAGTCACTTTGGATTCATTGAAATTAAGTTGTAAAAAATTTTTTAAAGCCCTTTATTTGTAATTTCCAAATTTGAAGAACTAATTTTAATACTATTTACTATCAAAATCAACTCTTAAGTCAATTTGTTTTTAAAAAAGCTTTTTACTTGGTCTTTAAGTCATAGGTAACTTTTGTAGCGAGGTAATGACTTCATCATTTTCAATGACCATGACATATAAGAGTAAAATTAGATCAGATTTGCTTTTACTTACTACAACTTTATGCTATTATGTAGCGACAGAATCTTTATTATTCATGCCTAATAAAAATATCACATTGTGAATAGAATTTGAGCTCAAAACCTTAAACCTTCATGTTGGCAATAATACAAATATTTGTATAGCGCTAACAACAAACATAATGTAGGCTTAGAGCACATTTAACATACAACTAAGAACACAGATATAATCTCTAGGCTAAGAAATATATAACTAATTGATGACTTAAAACTTTACATGAGACAAATCAAATAAATTAATGCCTACCCCCCCCCCCCCCCCCCCCCCACACACACACACAGGGGGGTCAAACATTTGTAATGATATGTGACGAGGGGAAGGGAGAGTTTAAACAATTGATGGGCCATTTAAAAAAACTTCTTTAATTGAAATTGTACGCTTAATTAACTCATTGGCTCCATAGTCTCGAAAGACGATTAGATTTGCGCTCCTGTGATTTGGCCAGCCTTGCAAAATTGACTGAGCCTGTGGAGACCTATCCTTGAAAGACAGGCTTTATCGCATCTCTGGCACTTGAAAGCTGGACCGTTGGAGATCGTTAGGGGCAGCCTACTTTTCTTCGCTGCTCGTTTAGCCTCCGCCATAAGGCGAAGTTTGCCCTCTGCCGCATTTATACCGGTGTGTAAGGTGCCTCTCCAACTATTTCTGTGCTGAGCAAGGTTCTCCCAGTTCTCTACCTCTACACCTATAATTAACTACAACACTGTAATTATATTGTTTAATGTTATACTTACACCACAATGACAATAAAAGTAAATATTGAAACATGCTAATTTTAAAATTGGAAATATGGTGAATCTTTTCTTTTAATGCAAAGCTCTGTGACGTCATATTGGAAGGGAGGTCTGACTTTTATTGATGATTATGGGAAGGGAGTGAAAAATTAGCCAAAAATGTGTGACTTCATTTATGTACGGCCCTCCAGCCAGCTTGTTCCATTCTTAAAACTAGTAACTAGAAAATACATTAAATTATTTCACTCAGTATATTGGCTATTTATGGTTGCTTAAATGTTTATTTTTATTTTGTTCCAGTCTTCCTTTCCCAAAGACTCTGAAATGGTGGAATCGTTTTCAAGCAATCAAACTCAAACTAATCGGTAACAAATTGTTTTGTCATTCTTTTGATTATATATTTTAACAACAAAGATTTCAATTTTGAAGCCAGTTTTCGGCTTTTAAATAGACAAAGAAAAGTAATTAAACAAATGAACAGAACTGTTTGGTCATGGGGCATGTTGGCAGAGTGACTTAGCGTTCGGTTGGCGTACCCAAGGTCCTGGGTTTAAATCCTGATAAAGACTAGTACTTTTTCCCCTGGTCTGGAGGGTGTCCCTGAATCTACCCATTATTTAGGGAAAAGTAAAGGTGGCTCGGCATTGTGATAGCCACACAATCTTCTAGCATGCAGTGGTGATGGTAACTTATAAACGCCGCTTCATTGGCTCTAAGACTCAATTTGTTCCAACTGGAATATTTTACTCTTTTCTTTTTTGCACTTGTTGCTGTCTTTCATTAATTACCAGTATGTCAATTTGTTGTTTTTTTCAAACAGTTATAAAATAAGTCTACTGAAGCCATCTGTGAAGGCACTTAGTTTGTCCACTCGGATATCAATAAGAACAGACAGCAGAGGCTTCCTGTCGCTACAGTACATGATTAAAACAGAAGATGGACAAATTTGTTTTGTGGAATATTATGTGAGTTTGGATTGGAATCCGCAAAGATGAAAACACTTCATACAAATTAAAACATTATAACAATTTCAAGAGATAAATTAATGATGACTTTTTTTTAATATGCAGATTGTTTGACATTAACATATTTTTTTTTGGGGCTTTTTTCTCCAGTGTGCTCCAGATACAGAGGTGAATGAGGATGCTGAAACAAATTGAGTCTTTAATATACTATGTTTGTTTGTAACATATTTTGATGTAATTTTGTACAGATCACAAATAAAACCAATTTTTGTAAATACTAATTAAATTTAGGTTGTTTTTGGCTCAATTTAAGTTTCTATAAAAGAAATTAATTTCTCATTAAAAAGAGTTAAACATAATGAGCTTTACTTTTAAAAACATGGAAGGCATTTAAAAATAATAGTTCAACTTCATCTATTTTTTTTTTTATCTTGAGGAAAGTGTGTTTTTTTTTATTACCACACCAACTAGAATAATACTTTAAAGGATTATAGGGCTGTGCCTTTTTATCAACTGATTTTTTTAAAATTAACATTTAATAACATAGGTAAAAGTTTTTGTTATTAAATATAATTTAAACTCTGGCTTGATAATACTGTAAATGTAATTATTTTTTTTTTAAAATACACAAAAATTTTCTTTTGATGATATATATTTTGCTTGGTAACACAGTTTCAAATCATTTGTAGTAGATGTAAAATTGACAAATGATATAAAGGTGTACAAAATGAAATATAAAGGTGTACAAAATGAAACCTTTTTTTTAAAAAGGTAATAAAGACAAATCCTACAACTGCAATGAAAAAATTGGTAATCTCTTGGGAATCACAGAAAATAAACTTTGCAGCATTGTCACAAATATGAAGACAAAATAAAATACAAATCTTGTGATTTATGTAAAATGTAAAAAAAAAATGTACACTGGCTGTTGACATTAATTTCTCCTCAGGATATAGAATTTTAGAATGCACGGCGGCATTCATGTTTATATAAATAACTTTACAAATACAAGACTTCAGTGACTTAGCTAGGACTGCAAGGTAGACAAGTGCAAAAAAAAAGTGCAAATGTGATCAAAAAAATTATGGGAGGAAGGGGTGCACAGTAAAAAGTTTTTTAAAAAAGGGCAAGGAGGAATGGCAAGTTAATTCTGAAGACTGGTGCATAATGTCCCACTAAAACTATTCAAAAACTAATATTTTATCTAATTATCAATGGGTGAAACATACAAAATTAGGTTAATTAAATATTTCAAAGTATTAAGTTCTCATTTTCTGAAGAAAAAAAATTAAAGAATCAAAATTACAAATAACACATCACTGACACAACGGGAGACAGCTAGTAAAAAAAAAATTATGCAGCTTGTTCAAAAACATTTCTATGGAAAGCAAAAAATTAAAACTATTTAGAACAGCATAAAAGGGCTGAATATAAGGTTTGAATATAAATATTAAAATAAATACATACAACTTTACATAGAATTATAATATTACAGGGTTCGTACAAAAAATTGCCTCAAAATTCCAGGAGTGTTCCAGAAGTTTTTCAGGAGTCAATTTTTTGAAAAGCCAAGCTAAACTCTTTACAAAAAAAAAAACAGACACCTCGCTAAACAGCTTTTTTTTTTGTTTTACGACATTACGGGGACTTTATAGCCTACATCCCAAGTTTGGATAAAAAAAAAAACAGATCTAGACTAGTAACAAAAAAAAAAAACAAGGAGTGGCATCACTGGTGTCATCAACGTTTGCGAGCGGAAATAGAAAGCAGCAAAGCGGGTTAACTCCAATAGGGCTTTCTGGAAAAGTGAAAGTACAATCTAAGAGCAGTGATTATGATTTTTTTTATTAATAATTAATCTTCCTCGAAAATTAAGGAGTTTTTAGTATTTTCCCAGGACTAAATGCAGTTTTTCCAGGAGTTTTAAGGTCCTGGAACACAACTTTTTGTTTTCCAGGAGTTTCCAGGAGCTGTATGAACTCTGTAATATGAATGTTAAAAAAGGTACAAATCTGTTATCTCTAGACAACTGTCTTTAGAATTTAGATAATTTCTAGATAAAGAAACCCCCCCCCCCCAAAAAAAAAAATCTGTAAAACTTTTTAAATCCAGGATTTTTGGAAGGAGTAAAGCGCTCACCCTGTGGCTTTGTCTATAAAGCTAAAATAAATTTGATAGAAATCTAAAAAATGCTTCAAAAGTCATGGGTTACATAATAGAGCGGGAAAAAAAGTTTCGAAGTGGCTATTCGGACCCGATAGACTTAGTGATAAATAGTTAGTATCGGTTAGTTTATATAGGTTAGGGGTGGTTTTGTAGTATTTTTGGTAATAGTTAGTATCGGTTAGGTAATAAAGGATAGGGATAGATTTGGTGTTTTCTGTGCTACTTCTTATAATATATATGGTAAAACAACTATATTTTGTGTTTGTTTCCCTCTTTTTTGATGTTTTCTATGAGTTTTAAGGAATTCTGACTGAAGCGGGTCCGAATAGCCATTTCATGCTAAAGGGACCAGGGTCCGAATAGCGGCAGCCAAAAAGTTTCTTTAGAAATTTACTAACTAATTTAATTGACTTACCTACCTAGAGTAATATAAGCTATGAGCTTTTCTAACTTCAAGCACTGTTTATGTATACTTACCTACCTAGAGTAATATAAGCTATGAGCTTTTCTAACTTCAAGCACTGTTTATGTATACTTACCTACCTAGAGTAATATAAGCTATGAGCTTTTCTAACTTCAAGCACTGTTTATGTATACAAACAATTGTGGGTCTGAAACTTTGTGTTAATCATGAAATAAATTCTAGAGTTTTTAAAGCTGTCAGTGTTGGCAATTTTTAAGCAGGACTTGATATACTTTTCTTGAAGGGTTATTTGAATATTATTTTTTTTTAAAAGTATAAATTTAAAGATTTGAAAAATGCAATACAAATGTATTATTGTTACTCTCCTTGAGTAATTCATTTAATATATTCCACTGAATACTTGTGTGTGTATGTGTGAAATAAATAAAAGGTAATGAAAAGTCAGTGTTATTAACCAACATACCAACTAGTTTAATGCTTCTTTAAATTTAATCCTCTTAGGCTGCTAATAAATTTTTTAAATATTTTTTTGTGTTTTACAATAGGGTCTTTTAAAAATTAGAACATTTGTAAGCAAATTATAAATTTAAGAAGAATTCTGCTCACATAATGCTAACAATGAACATCTATTTAAAAACTGGTTTGGGATATAATATAGTTTTATACAGAGTTACAATAAATGTGCATTTCTTTCTTGTATTGATTCAGTACAACTTATAAAATTGTGAATTAATGTCAATGTATACCCATAAAGGGAAGGGTTCAATTCACCTTTTTCAGGGTTAATAAAAGTAAATAGAAAAACATTATTATGCATAATACAATCACAGGGACAAAGGCTATCAGTAACAATATAAGCAGTGGGGACGTCCATTAATTACGTCAACAAAAGAGGGGGGAGGGGGGGTCTGAAAAAGTTTGACATTTGTTGACAGGGGGGAGGTCAAGAAAAGTTGACGTCAACAATGTTACTTTTTATGAAGTAATAATGATACAAATTTATTAAAAATTGTGCATTCGTCCTGTTAAACTTACATAGATAAAATTAACAACATAGTTTTACGTTAATACAAACATATCAATTATGGAAACTACATTTGATATGTCCTTTTTGTATCCATCTTGCTAGTTTGTAGATCTATGTATGGGTGGAAACTAATGCAATATTTTTAGCAAGGCAAAGTGACCGACCAATTGTAGAAAACCTCACCTTCACTGTCTAGCGCAGGGTTGCCAGACACATGGGTGTCAAAAGGAGGGCACCGAGAGACAAAAATGAGGACATTGTGTTTCAATTGCAAAGTTTCGCATTTAGCCCGCAATCAGTATAATTTTATTACAAGAGCTGCCACTAAGTTTAAATGTGTATTGGTAAACTGAGCAAGAAACAGTTTTGTTAAAATAACATATAAATTCAATGTAGGCTGAAAGGCAGCGTGCATTTGGTTGGGCAACTTTAAAGCTCATGCACGAGTCTTCTAAAAAACGGGATCATTCTTGTCTTGTCCAAATGATCATCGGTTTATTAATTATATTCTTAACATGTTAATACTAATTTTAAAATTTATTTATCCTTACGCCTACAAAACATAAAATATTCCAAAAGCTGGACATTTTAAAGGTATTGTGCTTTGCCTACCGGACGGAGGACAAGAGTCTAAATAGGAGGACATGTCCTCCTTTTACCGGACGTCTGGCAACCCAAGTCTAGCGAGACATGGTGTCTGGAATAACAAAAGGAACACAAACACACCAACAAACTGTCTGCAGAGAACGTTCAGAAACCCATTTTTTTTGCCGCTCAGTACATCTAAATTAGGCTAGGCGCCAGAGTCTGGCGTTCGTTATATAAGCCATGTAAGCGATGGCTGGATTGACAATAGAACTAAAAACAATAATAGGCCCTCGCCGAGACTATAACTAATGTTTGTAAAGCATTGAATGAAGTGAATTTTGTGAATCCAAAATGGTTATTTTTTAAATATTTCCTTCAGAAAAATAATTCTTGGTCCACCCCATGAAGTACGACTTAGCCTACCTTATTTCCTTTTAATATCCCTAATTCTGATATATAAACTAATATATTTTTGCTCACTACGTTATAATAGGTGAAATATTAAAATTAGGTCGATTAGGCTACATATTTAGTAATTTGTACGTTGTCATTTCTAATTTTCTGGAAAAATATAATGAGATAAAAATGTATTAGTATCAGTGGCGTCGCCAGTATTGCAAGGAGTGGGTGGCAAATAGTGCAAGGTAGGCGGACAGGGAAGGCACCAACGTGTGTATATATTGTGAGTGTGGACAATAATGTATCAAGGAATAATGAACATATGGTTAAAACTAGGTATGTTAAAACCGGTTTTTCTTCAAAACCGGTTTTTCTTATTTCGGTTCTATAAAACCGGTTTTTCTCCTTTCGGTTCTATAAAATCGGTTTAAAACCGGATTTCGGTTTCTATCCCCCCTTCCCGCGCAATGTCACAAGTTACAGTCCGGAAAAGCCAAATGTGCGTAGTTTTGTAGGTATATTTGAAAAATAGTTCAAATTTAATTAGTGTTTGCAGGATATTCAAGAGGTTGATTTCTTTGAAAACAATATGAATTTGTACGCTTTACCATAAAATTCTTTAGAACTAAAAAAAATCTGGGCTAATTGATTAAGCTTATAACCGATAATAGCTTTCAATAGGGTTAATCAAATTTCCGATTATCGTTGACCATGATATTAAAAAGCATATGAAGGGGATGACTATGTTTATTCAGGATGCTTAGTAGGCAGATGCGTACGCAATCCAGCGGTACTGCCACCGCTCCTGCTTATCTGTTGGGAACTTAATTTACAAGAAGCCATCGTTAAAGACTTTTTTTTCAAAATTTTCTGACACAAAGGATTGTAACTGTAACTTAACATTTGGTTTGATGTTGTTTTTATCGCAAGCCATAGTTGGTATTTGGAAAAAAAGAAACACAATATCAAAGACTAAATAGTGTCCAGCAAGGCATTTCAAGAATTGTTTTGTGTGAATCCAACATTATTTATTTAAAATATTTCCATCAAAACAAAAAAAAAGGATGTGCTACTTGAAATAATGATTAGGCCTACCTCCAAACCAGGAAACCAAAATCCGGTTTGGAAAATCAAAACCGGTTTTCTGTTTATAATAACCGGAATCCGGTTTTTGGTTAACATCCCTAGATAAATAGGCCTAGAAGGATAATTTACAACTGGTGCACAATTTCCCCCTAAACTATTTGATAATTAACATTGTACCAATTGCTATTTTAGTGAAACGTACAATATTAGACATGATTAAGTATGTATATGAAAAGAACAATTGTAAACATATGAGAATTATAGTCAATTAGAAATCTTTTTAACACGTTTTAAAATGTATTACAATTAATTATAGTATAGACCTTTCCGTTTTAAATATATGTTATTCATAAAAGCAAGTGTATAAAATTGTGTTACTTGTTTTGAGGGGGGGGGGGTAACCAATTGTTGACGTAATTATATAGGGGGGGTCTCTGAAAGTTTGACAGTTGTTGACAAGGGGGAGGGGGGGAGGTAAAAATCGTCAAAAAATTGTTGACGTAATTAATGGACGTCCCCAGTGCTATATGGAATGTAATTTTGCAGTATTCAGAGAAATGGACATATTTGCATGTGAACTAAATTTAACAGTTTGACAAAGAGTCCATACAGATTTTCTTATTACAACTGTTAAAAATACAAAAAAAATTTCCTCAAGTGGTTAACTATAGAAAGAAACAGTACATAGTCACATGATAGTGAAATCTATATATATAAAAAGACAGTGTTAAGCCCCGCGAGGATCCCCATTGGTCAATTTGAAAACACGTGTGTCACTGACCTATCTAGGCCTAGCCCAATATACCGTCTAATAATTTTTCACATCGGACATGTGTCTTCGATAGCTCAGTGGTAAACTGCTATACGGGTGACCAGGGTTCGATTCTCCAGTTAGACTATACATTTTTTTTTCGACAATTAATTTTTCAAACTTTTAAAAACAAAAGACATTGTAAATCTATAGGCAATATAGATTTTGTTAAATAAAAATATTTGACTATTTTTTTTACCCTTTTACAATATTTATTTACTTTCCTAAAAGTATTCAGTAAGTGTAGTTTATAAATTTGTTATCTGCACCCCAGACAGCCCTTTTTTTTTCACCCGGGCAACGCTGGGCAATGTAGCTTGTATTATCATAAATATACAAAGAAATACTAATACCGTATATACTCGCGTATAAGTCGCACTGGTGTATAAGTCGCACCCCTAGTTTAAGTTTTTTTTTCTTATATATTGTCATTGACCCGCACATAAGTCGCACCCCGACTTCCCGGGTTATACTGCCTTTTAATATCTCAAAAATGCATAACTTTTAAACATAAAAGTTACTAAATATTCACCTTAGTTTGGAAACTTTCCTTAAAAAAATGGTTTTAATCGTGCATAAGGCAAACATAATCGAAAAAAGGCAGGGCTTTATTTATTTTAAACAACCGATCAATAGGCCTACAGACATTAGTGAGATGGGAAAGTAAGGTATGTGTTTCTTCATCTAAGTCTTTCCGTACACAAGTTCCTATCCTACACATAAAAAAAGTCTTTGAAGTACGTCATTAGACTCAATGTCGCCTAGACTGGAGACTGGGAGGCGCCGGCATTTATGACGCGCTATACATGTGTCCTAATTACCATTAACATTGTTTGTAATGATTTCAAGTGCGTCTGCGCGATCGAAAAATAATAACCTGTGTTTTTTTTCAACTCTTACATGCAACTAATGAAAAATAAAACACACTATTGACATTTCGCGCGTCCATCTGCCGATCGTACTTTTGTAAACATCGCCTAGACCTGGGCCGGTCTTATCGGAATGCTCAACACTGCCTTATTCGTAGGCTATAGCCTATAAGCCTAGACCTTAAATACTAAATAAAACGCATCTTACGCTTATTGGCCTACCTGCATAGACAGGCTTTCATACATTTACGATTCTTTCCATACTGTAATTTACGTTCAATAAGCCTACCAAAAAAATGCCGCCTTTAAACTTACGCTACGTTTCGGCAATATACAATCGGCCCAAAAGTTCAAAAGAAAAGAGGGTGGGTGTCAGAAAAAACTAAAATATTTGTCCATTTCAATTTCAGTTACATATAGATAGTAATATTTACACAGACGAAAGTTTTCTAAGTGTAAAATGTCGGCCTAGGCATATCCTAGTAATTCTACATCACGACAATCAACTATACGGGTTATGTAAGAAACTTTATGACAGAGTAGTGATGTTTTTCGAACTTTTTAAAAACAGTGTCGGGTGTATAAGTCGCACCCCTACTTTTTGTCGAAATTTTCGGTAAAAAAAGTGCGACTTATACGCGAGTATATACGGTAATTTAAAAAATGATACATAGAAAAGTTATATTTAGACTAGCTTCGTGGAAATATATAAAATTAAAACTCTGCAAATTAGTATAGTTCTATAAATTGTGTTAAATAAACGTATATAAAAAAAAGAAAACTCATTTAATACTTCCTTTCAAAACAAATGTTCGCAATTGGATAGCTGCAACACTGAGGGATTTAGTATTGCCAACTTTACTTTCTCCATCAGAGATCTAAGTTTATGTCATAATTAGACTAGACTCTTTTACATATTCTTCTTTTAAAAAGACCACCAAGGCTTTTATAATGGAGTGAAAATAAACTTAAATATCCTTCTCAATTTTAACTTTACAAAATTGTAATGCAATGTGAAACTTCATCTGCAGCCCTCAAATATCAACAGCTTGGGCCTTTACAATTGTATATAACATTGTAACAAGGCCATTTTGAAGAAAATACAACAAAACCAATTCAAGTTATAGCCCTACATGTCATGCTCATTAGTATGTTCATTTACTTATACATTACAGATAATCCTTCAATGTAGAAAGTCATTGCATCCCAAGCTTACTCTAAACCAAGTTCATGGTATTATAAAAACATTCTACATAGAAATTTTTTTTCAAATAGACTGATGAAAAATAAATAATAATAATTGTATCATACTGAGGTACAAGAATATAATGAATGTTCAAAAGTATAAAGAATAGAAAAGTTCTTATTTTACAAAAACAATGAAATATTGCAAATAGTAAAAGTAATACTTTGCTGAAGTAAATTATTTACAATCACTAATAGAAAGACATTTTTTAACCACCAACAATAAGATACACTGAAACAGTTTTATGCATCTGAGGTTGGCTGAACAACAAATTGTGAAATAATGTTAATGAAAATTAATTATTTTTTTTGTCATTAAACAAACAAAAAAACACTGTAGTAAAAAGACAAAAAAATATTACAGACAAACCAAACAGAGTATGCATTGAAAAATAAATGTTTGAGTGACTACAAATACTTCTAATATAATAAACAAATATTTCAAAGAACTTATTTACTTTCTTTTTAACATTAAAATATCACATGTAAAAATAACCAAAAAATGATCAATTCTTACTAGAGAATGGTGTTTACCTTATTAAATAAAAATGCAAATATAATTTTATTTCTTTGGTTAAAGATATAGAGCATTCAAATACATTAGCCAGTTAAACCATTATTCTAAAAAAAATAATGATTTCATGGTAAACAAAAATCAGAATTTTGAAAAAGTGCAGCATGTCAAAAATCTGGTTATAATATCTTGTCATTGTTTGGATAATGGAATAAAAACTTGAATAAAAATCTTTTCTGAGTTGTATAAAAAGAAAAGTGTCTGTATTTTAGAATTAACACACTCACACAAACAAACAAAAAAATCACAGCAAAGCCTATGTGTAAATTTACGAGCCTGAACTGGTTTTGTTTTTATAGCCATAGTCCAGCTCAGCTCCGCCACTGACATTGATATTAATTCCCGTGCAAAACGTGGCATCGGCAGCCAGGAACAGGCAAACCAAACCGCATTCTTCAATGGTGCCAAACCTTCCTAGAAGCTAATGGAGAAAACAAAATTGAAAAACTACATTACTAATGAAACTTAACATCATTGACATTTTCTTCAGGAATGGTGTATAGACAATTATTTTAACCATCAAATAGTACTTACTTACAATTAGATAATTGGAAACAATAGCTTCGTCAGAGTTTTCATAAATAAAAAATCCATTAAACAAACTTACGCGGTCAAAGTTCAAATAATTTCATACCTGAGCATCTTTCCCAGCTTGAATACATTTATCATAATCAGGGGAGGCTTGCGCTGCTTTTTCCCACAACGGAGTAAAGATATTTCCAGGTGAAAATCTAACAAAATAAAATTTTTAAATACTCATTGAATGAATCTATATGTAGAGTAGGAATACTGGCTGACTTGAACTGCTTTGTTCATCAATTTTAAATATGTATAACTTTCTAGAATATTTTATGCATTTCCCTTTCAATGCAAAAAACATCTGTAAGATTTGTTAACCCTTCCCGTACCGACCTACTTCTATCTATGCTGCCTTCAGTTCCGCTATATACGCGCCCGGGACTGTAAGGGTTAAGTAAAGTTTAGTAATCCTAAATTGATACATAGGGTCGGTGAAGCAGTGTTCACCCATTTCTGTTACCACAGCATACTAGGGGATTGTGTGGCCAGCACAATGGCCAGGCCCCTGTATTTTTGGCCCAACTATTATCAGGTAGCCATAAGAGCTGGTTAGACCCGGGGACACCCTCCAGACCCTGGAAACAAAATCTGTCTTCACCAAGATTCAAACCCCAGGACCTTCTGTTCACCAGCCAAACACACTGCCGCTCAACCATAGCTCCTCTTGTCTAAAACTGACTTTACATCTCAAAAACATGTCCTTATCTCTGCCAGAAACATACACCTGATAAAACTTGGCAACTTACGAATTGACTCTGACATTGTACTTGGCTTCATCAATCGCTAGTGCTTTGGTCATAGATATAATAGCACCCTGAAATTTAATTAAATTGAGAGACTTAGATATAACACCACTTTGAAATATATACTTTTTGATCAAAGCTGTAACAGCATCATACATTTAAATATTGATCTTAATTATTAGTAAAATTATATCAGCTTACTGAACTTATAAAGGCAATAGAGAAAATAAATTGGCATAGAGATAAACAAGTTACGCTAGTACTTTTATATAAGTGAGTCCTAAACATGTTCAAGATATGAAATAAATGTGATAATTTACAAAGCAAACATTAGAGATTTCAGTTTATTTACCCTCTGGGTATATTTAAAATACAAATATTGGATTTTTACTTTTACGTCTACTAATCCAATGGGTCACACTGATCTATATAACATATATATATTTAACAAGAGAACAAAGAATGACAAAATACCTTGGTGGCTGCATAAGTAACTGCTCCTGGCTGGCCAATATACGCCACTAAGCTACCGTTGTTGATTACATTTCCCTGATTTTGTCTCAAATAAGGTAACGCAAACTGCAAACAAAAAAAAAGATGGATGAAATCCAGATGTAAAATTTCTGTTAGTTTTAAGGATAGCACTATGAAATCCAGATGTAATATTTCTGTTAGTTTTAAGGATAGCACTATGCGGTAACACAAAAAAAGAAAGAAACAAAAATAACAATTGTGATGCGACCCCACGAACCGGTACGGAAGTCGGTAAAACTGATTTTTCTATAAATGCAAAATAATGTGTAAAATGAGTCCTAGGTCATTTTTAAGATTGTTTTTAATTTGTAATGTTGTATGCCTTAACTTGTAGCTGTAAAATTTCTAAACTAAAATTCTTTTTGCAAGTTTAAAAAAAATGTATTTTTATGCAGCTTTTGTATAAAATCAAACGAAATATCTTCTAAAGATAAAATTGTTTTTAAGTTGTTACGAGTAAAATTTTAAATTAGATTCAAATTCTGTCTACGTGGGAGGCACTGTCTGTGTTCGGACATACTGTTTTCAGCTTTGTACACAATCATCTTTAAAATTTATCTTCTACAAATATTAAGTGGTGTAAAAATATTTCAAAGGACTTTATAAAAGGTAAAGTTGAAATTTTTTATCTTCTATTTACGTCATTAATATAAAACATGTCGGAAGCTAATCTTACGTTGGAGCAATTGAATATTTTTGCTATCACGTCAGAACAGTTAACTAGCATGTCACTAACCCAGTTAAAAGAGATGGCAAACTCTCTGGGAATAGACATTACTGAAGTTACACCAGTTAGGAGTAAATTGATTCAAGATATTAAGGACTGTTTGAAAAGACATGGTAGAATGCTTGAAGAAAATACTATGAATAATGAAGAATCAGTGGTTCTCAATGTATCAGAAACCCTGAAAACAGACATAAATAACCATGATTTTAAAATGAATGGAAATGAACTAAGTGCAGAAATAAAATTCCAGTTAGAAATGAAGAAGTTAGAAATTCAAGTACAATTGAAAGAGAAAGAATTGGAAAAAGAAAGAATCGCTAGTAATGAAAGGATTGAATTGGCAAAGTCTCGTTCGTCAACTCATACGATTCAGGAAACAAATAATGTGGATCTATATAAGTTTAAAAAGCATGTCCCAAGCATGGAGAACATGGAGATTGATGAGTTCTTTATGGTCTTCGAAAGAAACTCGATCGATTATAAATTTCCTGAAGATAAGAAAGCAGTACTTTTACGTTCAGCTCTAACAAAAGGCAAGGCTCTAGATGTAGTATTGAATTTGACTCCAGAGGAATGCAATGATTATGAACTAATAAAGAGCAGAGTACTATTGAGTTATGTTCTAACTCCAGAAAAGTATCGAAAGTTATATCGTGAGTACAAGAAGGAACCAGAAGTTTCACATGTTGACTTCCTGAGATTAGAGAAAAAGTATTTTGATCGATGGTTACGTTCTAAGAATGTGAATAAAGATTATGAGAAACTATATAATCTCATACTGATGGAGGATTTTACTGAGAAGATTCGCACTGATATAAAAGTTCATTTGGCTGATCGTGGTATTGAAATAGCAGAACAAGCAGCAGTAAAAGCCGATGAATACGTCATTATTCACCCGCATAGCCATTATTTTCAAAATGATAGAACAAGTTTGAGGACTCAAAACAGTAATACAGAGAGGAAGTTAAGATCGACAGAGGATAAAAGTAAACAAAAAGCCGATAAACAAGAGAATTCAAGTTTTGTACAAAAGAGAATTACCTGTACATTCTGTAAGAAAGATGGACATATAAAAGAGAATTGTTGGAGTCTACATAAAGAGAAAAGACCCATTAAAAACAAGAACAACGTGGTTTTATCACACATCGCCGTACAAACTGAAACTCACATAAATAAAACTGCCCACAAAAGAATTAAAGCTGAAAGAAAGACATTTGATGTTAGTCATGAGGAGATGGCGAAACACGCATGTCCAAGTTGCTCAAAGTCGGAAAAAGTCTTTGAAATGAAGACCGAGGCTATTGAACATTCTAGTTTCAACTCCAAAGGGAGTGTGACAGATGAACAATCAGTAAATAAAACGTTTACTTATGGAGGCAGTAGTGTAGCAAGAAACTCAGTAGGCAGAGAACTACCCGAGTGCATGCTATCGGATGTTAGCGAGGGCTATGTGTCACCTATAGATAATCAAGCTAGAGAACGGAAGATTAAAATTCTACGTGACTCCGGTGCTGATATATCTCTACTGTTGAAGAATACTGTACCAACGTCGAAATTGACTCATACAGGCCAGTATGCCTTAATCAATACTATGGCTGGAACACTTACGGCACCGTTACATCGTATACAGTTGAAGAGTAATTACTTCACTGGATCTGTTATTGTTGGGATAGTGAAGAAATTTCCCTACAGAGGCATTTCATTACTTTTAGGAAGTGACATTGCCAAGAATCAGGTACATCCTGTACTTAAAGAAACCAAAGACTCTGTTCAGTGTAAGAATACTGAAAATTCAGTATGTGTTATCACCAGAGCTATGGAGAAACAGCAGATGACTAATGAATCGACAAAGAAACCAGAACCAACACCAGAGATTGACTTGCAAGCAACCTTCATGGCGGATGTTCTAGGTGGTCACTCAAGTCATACTGATCAAAATAATTTGTCGCCTAGACAACTACTCATTCTTGCTCAAGGCAAAGATCCAGAGATTGGGAAGCTAAAAGAGGAAGCAAAGAATGAAGGAGAGTTAGAAACAATGGCCACAGGTTATTACCTGAGGGACGAGTTGTTGATGAGGAAATGGAGAGGGAAAGAAAACGACGATGAAACATGCAGCGAAGTACATCAAATCGTGGTACCCAATGTATACCGCAAGGACATACTACATATGGCCCATGATTCACCGTATGCTGGTCACCTAGGGATTCAGAAAACCTTCGATAGGATTCTTCCATATTTCTTCTGGCCTGGCCTACGTCGTGACGTCACATCGTTTTGCAGATCATGTCATGTCTGCCAGATGGTCGGCAAACCGAATCAGACCATTCCGGTAGCTCCTCTACGACCCATACCAGCATTCTCAGAACCCTTCAGTCACATCATTATAGACTGCGTCGGTCCGTTGCCTAAAACTAAGGCTGGCCACCAGTATCTGTTCACTATAATGTGTTCGGCAACGAGATTTCCAGAGGCTATTCCTCTACGTAGCATCAATGCCGACAAAATCTCTGATGCACTTATCGGATTCTTCACCCGATATGGTCTTCCGAAAACCGTGCAGTCAGATCAAGGTTCAAATTTCACATCGAAGTTATTTCGCCAAGTCTTAGAACGGCTGAGTATTCGTCATGCAGTATCGAGTGCATATCATCCACAGAGTCAAGGCGCACTGGAACGATACCACCAAACATTGAAGAATATGCTCCGTACTTTCTGTTTCGAGCATAACGACGACTGGGATCGTGGTATTCCCTTCGCACTCTTCGCAACCAGAGAGGCTGTACAAGAATCTCTTGGTTTCAGTCCCTTTGAACTGGTATTCGGACACACAGTTCGTGGACCACTAAAGCTGTTACAAGAGACATGGTTGTCATCCACTGAAGACACTGGTCTACTGACATACGTGGAAAATTTTAAAAATAGACTGTATAATGCATTAAAAGTTGTCAGATCTAATCTTTTGCAGGCACAAGACAAGATGAAGGTCTATTATGACGTCAACTCAAGAACCCGTATCTTCCAACCTGGTGATAAAGTTCTCATGCTGACGCCACTGTCTGGTCAACCCCTGAGTGCCAAGTTTACAGGACCCTACGAGGTTATGGCTAAGCTTAGTGAGGTTAACTATCTTGTAAAGACCCCTGATAGACGGAAATCGCAACGAGTGTGCCATATCAATATGTTGAAACCATACATTACCAGAGAAGAACAAAAAGTTGTTGCCTCGGTAAACACTGTTATTAAAGTCGGGAATAATTCACCCGAAATTGAGCGTGAAGTAGCAGAAAGCAAACTGCAAAATACAAAGGCTCTGAAAAACCTAAATGAAAAATTGGCACATTTACCTGATTGCGAACAATCCGCTATCAAAGGTCTAATTAATGAAAATATCCATTTATTTGGAGATGTACCTAGTAGAACTAGTGTAGTTAAGCATGATGTTATTTTAGATGAAAATACTAAAGCTATTAAACAACATCCATACAGGTCAAATCCTATCCAGTTAGAATGCATCCGTAAAGAGGTTCGCTACATGCTTGACAATGACATTATTACACCTAGTAGTAGTGACTGGTCTTCCCCTTGCGTATTGGTACCTAAAGCCGATGGATCCATGAGGTTTTGTGTGGACTACCGTAAGGTAAACAAAGTGACAAAAACTGATTCCTATCCAATACCAAGAATCGACGATCTAATAGATCAAGTGAGTAATGCTAAGTTTGTGACGAAAATTGACCTATTGACGGCGTATTTTCAGATTCCCCTGACGGAGAGGGCTCAGGAGATATCATCGTTTGTAACCCCTGACGGACTGTACAAATTTAAGGTCATGCCCTTTGGTATGGTTAATGCACCCTCTACTTTTCAACGGTTAATAAATACCATTACTCAGGACATTCCTAAATGTCATGCATACCTCGATGATATTGTTGTCTTTAGTGACGATTTTAAATCTCATTTAGATCAACTACATTTGTTATTTACGAAATTGACTCATGCTAATCTCACCATTAACTTGACTAAGAGTCAGTTCTGCCATGCAACCATCGAGTATCTAGGTCACATAGTGGGAAATGGTTTGGTAAAACCATTAAATGCAAAGGTTAAGGCTATTCGTGAGTTCCCTGTTCCTGAAACCTGTAAACAACTCCGCAGTTTTCTTGGGATAGCGGGGTACTACCGTCGGTTCTGTCAAAATTTCTCAACCATTGCATGTCCATTAACAAATCTATTAAAGAAGAATTGCACTTTCAAATGGTCTAATGAATGCCACCAGGCCTTTGATAAATTAAAAGATGTTCTTTCTGAGGCACCTGTATTAGTAACACCCAATTACAGTAAACCCTTTAAAATTACCGTTGACGCGTGTGATACAGGGATGGGAGCGGTCATTTCTCAAAAGGGTGATGATTCATTGGAACACCCGATTAGTTTTTACTCTCAAAAATTTGATACGCATCAAAGAAACTATAGTGTGATAGAAAAGGAACTTTTAGGATTAATCCTGGCATTGAAACATTTTGATTTTTATATCAATGGTTCTCCATATCCAATTGATATTTTAACTGATCATAACCCTTTAGTTTTCCTTTCCAGGGTTAAACAGAACCAAAGAATTATTCGCTGGAGCTTATTCCTCCAAGCATATAATTTAAATGTGGTATATTTACCAGGTAAACAAAATGTGGTCGCTGACACGTTGTCGCGCATGTAACTGGTAAACCAGAAGATAAAGTCAGTTTCTCATGAAATGTTTTTCTTTTATGTCATTCATTGTATTGATTAACATTTATATTATTGTAAATATGATAATAAATAAACTATGTTTTGAAATATTACAATATGAAACATTACAGAACAAAACTTCAAATTCTACTAGAAATAATCATACGTTGTAAGGTAAAAGGTAACTATTGCATACATCAATTGCACACACACCGGTATTTAACTTGAATACATCCACACTTGTGTTTGTTCAATTGATTATTGATGTGTTGCAAATTGTTTGTTTCTATGTCGTCATGTTATAATTTGGCTGTCTTATTTTATGCTATGTAAAAGCTAAATCAGCTGAGATTATCACATTTTTAAATATTCTTGATGTCATAATTTAGACATCATAATAATGTAATAACTGAAAATCATTAGTTAATGATACAGTGATCGGTTATAAATAAATTAAATTTTCTAAAGAATTATCTATCAATTATTAATCGGTTCCACTTATTTGGGTAATTCATATCAATTCTGTGGGAATTGGTTATTGGTGGTAATAGTTTTATGGTCAACGTTGTACACACAATAATCATAATTGTAAATATTAATTGATAAATAAATGTTCAATTAATAATCATTGATAGAATAATGTGATAAGGGATTCCATAATAGCGACTTTGTTATTAAAGGGATATGTAATATATGGTTCATTTTAATCTTAAAAAGATTGTCCAATAGTCAATTAAATCTTACGAATAGTTTGGGAATTCGGATCATTTTATGGGTACTCTACAAAGAATTCCATACTTAACGCTGTCTGTAATTCCTTTGTGTCTTAAGGGGGGGCGAGTGTTACGAGTAGATTTATTTCCATATTTTATTGGTTCTGTTATTATTAACTAAAGTTAAAATGAAATAATCTTAAACCCGAAATGTTTCCGTGTTAGGAATAAAACATGTATATGTCTAGACACTACGTCATAGCAATAAAATACGTCATATGCACGAGGGTTGAATACCGTTAGTTTAGTTCTAGTTAATGTGTGAGGACTGTTTTTGACCACTTTCTTAAAGATAGGATTACGGCTTAGTTCGTTTTAGAAGAATCTCAACTGATTAAGTTTCATTATATAATACTGGTACATGTATTCTGTGGTATTGTTATATTTTATCATCTCAACTTGTTGGAATAAAATTGTGTTCAATTTCAAACAGGATTGTGGATTTCCTATATATTAAGGTACAGTTTATCTAAATCATTTCATACACAAAAGATTCATAGCAAACGAGTAAAATAAACATCAAATCTAAATGAATAACATCAATACAAGTTCTTATACAACCTTGTGAGATCCAAGATGGATATGAATCAAAAGAATATATATATATATATAATAATACATTACTAAAAATATCATCTAACGTCAGTAGCTGATTTCGCACGTGACAAAGTCAACTAAATATTATTTAAAATCTTGAAAACTTGAACAGCTTGTGTAATGACTCAAGATGAAAGTGTTTGGCTAATTTCATGGCGATTGGTTAATTTTTGTTCATCCTGGTAATATTTAATTCTCTGTTACAATTGTAACAATGCTAAACTGTTAAAAATCGTTACTGTTTTCTTTTTCATTTTTCTCCACAACGACTTTCTTTACCCTTTACTTTTATAATTTTGAATAACTTTTGAACTAATCAATCGATTTTAGAAATTTGTTCTCCACTGCATAGATAAATGAATTAGCTTTTATAAAACAACTTAAACTAAATATCTCTTTTTGTCGACTTCAGTACCCATTCTGTGGGGGTTGCATCACAATTATACTTCAAATTGCAGAGCACTTGGCTAGTGTACAGAAGGTCCTGGTGCGAATCCTGTTAAAGGTTAGGATTAGTGCCCAGGTCTGAATGAAGAAACTTTGATCAAAATGTATCTCATGGGAAGACTTTTTTTTTTGCATGCTTGCAATTGAAGCAGTACATAATCAAAGCCATTAAATCTTTAGCAGTTGATGTAAAAAAAAATGTAAAGTGTGATTTTCTAGGCTTCCTTACCTTGGTAGCATTAAAAAATCCCATTACATTGACATTGTTTAAGCTTGTGAATTCCTCCAATGAAAAGTCATCAATAGGCTTGTGTGGAGGATCTAAACAAAAAAAAAAGAATTCTTTTTTTTTACACATTTGTATAGTTTCTATTACTGAACTATGGAATTGATTGATAATGAAAAGTTAGTTTAGTGCAGAAAACAGCATTGCACTTTGTGATGATTTGATTACTATAATACAATTTAGACCAACATTCTTTTAAGGTGATTTTATTTAACATGTGTAGAAGAAGTAAATAGTTAAGTAAGTAAAGTAATCGTGTCTGACCAAATTGATCTATAGGGCTGGTGAAGCGGCGTTGAAAATTTTCTATGGCCATAGCCTACTGGGATATTGTGTGGCCAGCACAATGCCCAGCTGTCTTTACTTTGCCTCTACTAATGTAAGTACCCATCGGATCTGGGTAGACAGTAAATCCTTCCGAACCCAGGAACATATCCTAGACTTCACCAGAATTTGAACACGACCTTGGGTACTGTAATTCAGCCAAGCGCCCTGCCACTGTGCCTCCATGTAGAAGAAGACTATAATATGGTAAATATATGTATAAATGGATAAAACAGTACAACTATTCTCATTTTTTGGGGGATACTAAAAAGGTATAAACACTTTCAATTTATTTTATTAGATTTTCAGGCCTCAAAGAGAAAAATAAAAGTGACAGGTAATACTGTTAGATTTGATTCTCGTATTACTTACGCAGTCCTGCATTGTTTATTAGACAATCAAGCTTCCCATATGTCTGGACGGCTACTTGGATTACATTCTGCAAAAAATGAGAAAGTATTAGTCTATTAACAGAAGTTTCAATAGATTAATAAATAAATACATTGATTCATTTAAAATATTATAAAAATCTCACATATTTAGCAAAACGTTTTTTTTTTATATTTAGAAAATGTATTTCTAACAGCTTGAGACTGAAAACAAAATTTTAATTAAAAAAGCAGAAGGTTTCTAAAAAAAAATATTATATGTACGGTATATAACATTATTTAACATGGCCCAAGATCTTCAACAATGAAGATCTCTGGCAATACACACTGCAGGGACCAATCAAAGAGGTAATCCGCCGAAGAAGATGGAGAAGGATCTCCACCAAGAAATCCCACAACCAGGAACACCAAAATTGGCTCTCACCTGGAACCCGCAAATTAAAAGGAAATAAAGAGGCAGACCAAAAATGACCTGGAGACGAGAGCTTGAAGCAGACACCAGTAGGGTGAGACAAAAGTGGAGACAAATGGAGAAACTTGCCCAGGACCTGGATACATGGAGAGCTTTTGTTTATGGCCTATGTCTCAGGCAGGGATACAAGCAATTGTGATAATTTAACATATTTTCAGTAGAAATGTTATTGTATATATTTCACAGATGGCAGACACTCCATCTATACAGAAGATTACTGATGTTTTCTAATAATTATAGGTGAATCTCATCCTATGTTTACCTGCATTAATTAAACTGATGTTTTTATTAAGCAAAAATATTCACTAACTTTACAGTCTGATAACCAATTTCAGGTACACAAGAATGCAAGCAAGTACAGAAACACCTTGAAAGCATAAACATAGGGTTTGTTGATCCTTGACTTAATTTCACACAAACTGATTACAGAACTACGACCTACTAATTGATTAATATAGATATGTCACATTACAATACAGAATTAAATGGAATAGATATTTTTTTTTAAGTATATTTAATATTTGTTTTTAAATGAATAACTTTAGAACATGAAAGTAGTGTATTTAAACTTTATGAACTAAAAATATAACAAATCTCAAATCACCCAAGTCTGTAATAAATCTGTTACAATGCACTTAGTATTATCAACTTTAACCAATCTGTGAACTACTTGGGTAGAATTTTTTTTACCCCATCTTTGAAATACAAAAAATCTTCACTAAGTCAGGAAATATAAGTTGATCCATTTATTGATTTCCCTCTCCAACTTGCGAGGGAAGATGAATTTGCCAACGGCATAACAAAGATGATCTTCAAGAGAGACAAATGAAGACACTAAAAGATGAAATGGACCATAACGCTCTGACAAAACAATGGAGATCACCTAAGCGCCTGGAAAAATCCAGATGGTCTGATGGCAGACACTCTTATAAGTTTATAACTTTTAAGTTTACAGACGTTCCTTCTAGATAGAAGAGTATTACGCCAACTAGGCCCAAAACTCCTGCAGGGTGACAGGGATCAGAGATAGAACCTGCGACGTGTTGGTTGACAGTCCAGTGAACTAACCGAAGGGCCAGCCGGCCATCTCTGAATCATCTTTCTTGGCTTAAAAGACAAGTAAATGCAATCACTTTTTTTTATAGAGTCTGGTGGATATCACTGCTACTTGTGTCTGAAGGCTACCTGAAATTAATTGGGGGGAGTTAAGGATGGCTTGGCAATGTCCTGGTCACACAATCCTTTCAAATGGTACGGCCAAAGAAACTGGTTGGCGAGCTCTGCCCACTAGTTAAAATGGAATAAAAAGAGTAATTTACAAGTTACTTCATCAAGCAGCTCCACAATGACTTTGCAGAAAAATGAAAGCAAAGATAACGTTTTTAAAAATTAGCCTCGGAGTGAAATAGCCTATATGGCTTATTTGAAAAGAAGAAAACACACCTTCACTTGTTCTTCTTTGCTGACATCACATAGCACAAATTTACACTCTCCAGGGCCTCCTGCATTTAGACTGGCTTCAACAGTTTTACCCTCGGTTTCTAAAACACAAAACTGCATGTCATGTGTTCTATTTTTTTAAAGTAAATTTTGTAATTAATGCAATGATTTTTAAAGAAAAAATGAACAGGAAAAATACAACTTTGTTTTTTTACATTTTTATTTTTAAAGTTTATATAAATAATAAACTGTACAAACTCACCATTAATATCACAAAATACAACTTTAGAACCATTTTCAACTGTAAAACAATAATAAAATAGACAATTTTATATTATATTATGTCAATAATGGCCAATATCTTCAAATGGTTCATTTGTTCTTATGCTCTAGACTATATCTAGTCCTCTAGATCAGTGGTCTGCAACCTACATTATGCGTGCCAAACTTGGCACTCAGAGCGATTTGCAATGGCGTGCTGAAGACAAGGCAATTAAAATCTTTTCCACGAGAAATTTAGCGGTATGTGGAATGAATTAGAAATCCCACATTGGAAAACTATTATCAAAAGGTTGCCGACCCCTAATCTATATTGTGGCAAGTAAATCTAGGCTGTAGATAGGGTTGCCAGTTGTAGCCTGTGGTTTGTACCAGACAGTCCAGTATTTCATCATGTCTATATAAAATAGGCTAAAACTACGCTTTTATATTCCTGAAACTAACCTAGCTTAAATTATTAACAGTAGGTCCATACTCTCATACTGGGTATAAGTAGGTTAGTAGGCCTATCCAGTTTCTTTCCAAAGGCCAATAGGCTTTTGAATGGGTGCGGATAACTGAACAGGAAAGAATCTGAGTCTGGGCAGATTTGAATATTTGTTAAAATGTATACCTATCTGTCAACCCTAGCTGAGTGTATGTATGTAAGCCCGGACAGTAAGCCTATGACATTTAAAGGAAAGTAAAGAAATAATATAAAAAAAAAATTGTTAATAATCTCTAGGCTTAAATTAGGCCCCCTAAGTGGGCAACATCAGTTCAGCTAGTAGGCCCTATCAGGCCTAAAGGATAAAGGCAAAGGCTAAAGGCCAAAGGCCTAAGGCCTAAGCTAAGGCTAAGCTAAAGGCCAGACATTGCTGACCTATTCGCAACTTGACTTGTGTGTCATTTGACATGCATGCTGCATGACAATTTTATTGACAATAAAATATATACAAAAGTCTATTGAAACTGAAACGAACTAGTCTAGGCCTAAATTGGCCTAAATGACCAATCCAATGATCACTTCATGACCACACACAGTCACAGTAATCAGTAAGTAAGTTGAGTAAGGCAAGGCAGAAAAAAAATATGAAGTCAGAACACAGTATGCAGTAGACGAAGTGCAGTATTAGCTTAGAGTTTAGCCTATAGATCTAGATATTAAAACTTTCAAATTTCAAAACTTGTAAGTGAAGTTTATTATAAAACTTATTATTTTTTTATAGGGCCTAGTGTAGTAAAATACTCTAGGCCTAAACTAAATAAAACTTTAAAAAAAAAAAACTATTTACATTCAAATTTAAATGTTAAAGTTAAAATCATTTACATTTTAATGCAAAAGTTACTTTTTTTTTGTTGATAGCAATAGGTTGAATAGCGTACCAAATGTTTTTACGGCTCCGAAGCCTATGCCCGAAGCTCCTCCAGTAACAATTACAACTTTATCTTTGTATCTTAAAGAACTGGTCGACAGCATTGTTCTGTGATGATGATAGTGATAGTCTATCAATCACGTGAATGAGTGAATGTGATCAATAATGAATAATGTGGGTACTGTTATTCTTTGGTTCGTTTCACTACAATGTATGACCTAAATTCACGTTTTGTATATTTTCTGTAAACAATATGGCGACATCCACTCTATTTTATTTATAGTCTTGTAAATAGTTAGTGATTGTATAATGTAATTATTGGATAATTAACTAACTACACAATGTCATCAGGTGAGTATTTTATTTTCTGTTTAGCTTACTTAGTGGTATGAATACACATTTTATAAATAATTTAAAATATTAAATAAAAAAGGGAATTTTCCTTACGAGTCTAGTCAGTCTCTTCTCTAGTCTAGAATCTAGACTAGTCTTTATCTAACTCTAACTTCTAACTAAATCGGATTCAAACTCAATCGTCAATCTGACTTTAAAAAAAAACACTAAAACTCTAGACTCTAGACTATTATATACTGAGTCTATACTCTTATTATTCTTCTACTGTCGGAAGTGTCTGTGTGTCTCTAAGACTCTCTATAGTCTATAGTATTATTTAATAGACTATACTAAATATACTACTATAACTTACTATAACTATAGCTATAGCTTTGCTATACTGAACTCTATACTAGTCTATACTCTATGATTTTATGCAGACTATGCTGGCGGATTGTACACATTATAATTATTATCATATATATTCATATACTATATTAGTACTAATATTACAGTTTAATAAATAAAATAATTACTATATACTATATTACTATATATATATACATTATTCATTATACTTAGGGCCTATACATACATCATACATTAGGAGGTATATTCTTAGAATATACTTAATTATATAGTATATTAGGCCTATATTGTATTGACTCTATAATTCTACATAATAGAGTTATAGAGTATGTGTGAAGGGCCTACTGATAATAATATTATGGTCATAGTAGTTAGTAGAATACTAATAGTACTAGTAGTAGTATCCTACTAGTGCTAGTTACAAGTGTAATGATTGACCACTCTAACTGTCACTTTATTGACTTTTAGTTTTAAGACACAACAAAGAACCATAAGTTCATTCTCGTACTGTAGGCCTGTGGGTATATTTATAATTTATATTTACTCTAAATGCTCATATACTACTCATAGACTTTTATAATTTTATATTATAATTATAGCAATTTATAGTATAGCCACATGCTGGGGACATGTTCATACTCATATATATGCAAGAACAAACACATACATTATCCTAAGTGGCATCCGGGCATGGAATGTGTTACCTGAACAAACCAGGAGAATCAATAATTCAAATTTAAAAACCTTATATGAAAGTGTGCAAATCTAGACCCACAGTACAGATAACCACCAGGGCTGTGGAGTCGAAGAGTTGGAGTTGGAGGAAATTTTGGGTACCTGGAGTCGGAGTTGGAGTCGGAAGTGAAAAACACTGAGGATTTGGAACATTTATCTACCGACTCCACAGCCCTGATAACCACATGACCTTATGTTTAAACTCATCTGTATAGCCAGTATAGAATAGCGTGCCTTCTTTGTAAAAATAAAATATAGGCTATGTGGTTTTGACTACAATAGGCCTAGCCTGATCTTTTAAAGAATAGTTTTGAATGTATTAAATATGCCTACAAAATTTAATTTTGTATTATTTATTTCATATTTCATCATCAAAGACAAACAGTTGAGTAGTTTGCTGGTAATTATATTAGATACCAATCCTGTATGGTGGGGGAAAAAACGACTTTCTGGTGAAAAGGTAAAGTAGGTCAATATGAATGTATGAGAATATAAGAGATTATAAGAGATATTTTATTAAACTTATATAAATAGGTCAAGTTGTGAGAAAGACCCCAGAGCTCCAAATTAAAACTATAATAATTTTACCTACCGGGTACTTTTTTAATTTTGAAAATAACTAATAACTGATTAGTTGTGTGTGTAGTTGTATGTGTAGTTAGGTGTGTAAGTTGTTTGTGTAGTTGTGTGTAGCTGTGTGTATTATTTAGTTATTATAAACTGATGTTAGTAAAAGGCCATCCATAAATCACATCATTCAATTTTGGCCAATATTCAGCCCTCCCCTTACCCATTGTCACAATTCATTAAAAAAAAGTCAGATCCTTCTCAAAATCAGCATGTTTTAATTCACTTTGTCTTATAAGCATTACAATAAACATTATAATTATGGTTGTTTCTTAACTGAAACTTGTTTAAATAGACCTTGAGTTAAAGATTCACAAATTTTAAAATGTGGTGTCACTTTGCTTGAACACCTCTCCACTTGGTCACATATTGGCACAAATCTTTGACCCCCCCCCCCCCATTTCCCCTAGGTGTATGACATCATTTTTGGATGACCCCTAAGAAAACCTTTATAGTATTTTACAGCCAATAGTAGATGCCAGCCAGAGTCTACCAGGTATTTGTATATGACTTAGCACACTTTTTTCTTTTTACTTCTCAGCTCAGTCTGACATATTGCGTGGACAGTGTGGCAGTCTTGGCCAACTCTCATCTTATGCTGAACCATAAGAATAAACTTGCTGTCATAGCCGCACACACAGATCATAGGTCAGTGAATGGTGATTTCCTTTTCAAGTTGTGATATACACTATGTTGGAAAATAAACAAACAAAAAGAAACAATATGACTAGAATGAAAACAAGAACTTTTTAAAGATTTTAAAAGCTACAAAAAAAAAAGATGTACTTTCAATAAATCAATGCTGTTGTGAATACATAGTATTTTTATGGTTGTTTCTTCATAGTGAACTTTGAGTTTAACTTCCATTCTATCAAACCTAGTTAGGAGAAAGAAAGGCCTCAGAAAATACTTTTACAATTATCAGTAAAAAGTTGGGAAATTGGGATTTCATATACATAAGCTAATTACACTGAAATCTGCAAATAAATTATATTCTTTTTTTTTTTTTAAATCCATACACTTTTTAAATTTGTTTTTATTTATTTTAGTTTGTCTCTTGTTATGGTATGTTTTTCATAGTTGCTTTTTTTTTCCAGTGTATTTTTATATCCAGCTCCACTTTCAGAAAAGATCTTGCCAATAAAAGCACCAACAAATGGACAGTATGAAGTATTCAGTCAGGCAGAGAACCAGCTCAGATCAGAAATTAAGAAATTAATTGCCTCTGGTGGGTTGATTCTTATTTTCTTCAATAGAACATTCTTAAATGGAACTGTTTTCAATAGAACTTTCTTCAATACTTTCTTTAATAGAACAACTTTCTTTAATAGAGCAACTTTCTTCAATAGAGCAACTTTCTTCAATAGAACATTCTTCAATAGAACATTCTTCAATAGAAATTTCTTCAATAGAACTTTCTTCAATGGTACAATATGCTGGTCTTCCTTGCAACGATGATTGTTTTTTTTGAAGTAGTTAAAAGTTAATATAAAAAAAACACAGCTTTTAAACTCATAAGTATAAAACTACAAATGTTGTAATGCAGAGTTTTAGTCTTTGAAATTTTTGTTACTTGCATTTGAAAAAAAATATTTTTAGATCAGTTTCATTTGCATGTGGAGAAACTATTTAACTTTTTTAAAATGAAACAAAAATAATTTTAAAAATCATCTTCTGTTCATGTTTTGGCTATTGATTGAAATGTAATTTGTTTTTTACTTGAAGATAAGCAAAAAATGGATGAAATGTTTGAGCTTGTTGAACTACCCGCAGACTCCCTGGTTGCTGGGGCTATGTGCAAGGCCCTCTGCTGTATCCTTTTGTAATGAATTAAAAGCCAGTGAAAGTCACCAGTAACTTATTTTGTAGAGTAAAAAAAAAAATCTGCTGTCATGGTAAATGTATGTACTATATGAAAAGAGAAAAGATATGTGTATTAGCTAAACATGACATTTGTCAAAAGAAACTATTATTTTTCTTTATGCAACTTTAGATATTCACAGATTAGGAAAAGAATGTCCTATTGGTGAAACTCTTTCTTCTAGAATTCTGGTAAGTTTAATACATTGTATGTATTAAAGTTTCAGCTTTCTAAATTGAATATTATAATAACATTATATACTTTTTTATTTTGCATCCAGAGAATTGTTTGTTTGTTAAGATTTAGTTTTTTGTTCATTAAAATGTAATTCACTGTTACAGCCAGAAAAATGTCCTTTCCAAAAGGCCTTGTAGATCTTGTATTGCCACTACTTTGTTTTCAAAGATTCATCTACATTGTGCTGTCGGCCAACTGACTGCTAACTTTGTTATATAGATGAAATCACTTTTATCTGAGTTGGCAGATAAGATATACACATCCAGTATATTTTAAATCAGGACGATCAGATATTTTAAATGCTATTGTCAATATTTATGTATCGGATCAGATTTTTTTAAACTATCTAATCTATACACAAATATACATGGAGCATTTTGTTGATTTTCTTCTTACTTGTGAAATTTACTTTTTGGAAATGTTATTGTTTTCCAGTCCATCTTTTTTTTATTAGTTATAAATGAGATTTGAATCAATTGCTATTTTTTCCTTTCACCATTTGTTATATTTATCTGGGTGGATTTAAGTTTGTTTTCTCATTAATATAGATCATAAAAGGCTCTGAAGATTGTCCATCTCAATACATGAACTTTATGAATGCAGTTTTTACAGCTCAAAAACAGGTCAGGAAATATGTGCCTTAGTTGACTAATGTTTTGTGTATCCAATTATAATGTAAAATAATGATCAGAGTGTTAACCAAATTCAAATTATATTTGATTCAAAACAGACGATTAAAAAATATTTTATTTTTTTTTGCTTTTTAGAATTAGAGCTGTTTTAATTTTAATATACTCTGTTACTCAATCTAGCTCAGTCTGTGCCAATCCATGATATATCGTGGATTTGACTCAGCGCTTCCGTGCCAATCAACAATTTATCGTGGATTTGGTTTTCATAGCTTATTTTGTTGCTATAGCCTATTAATTTGACTTTTTATTTTATCAAACGAATGACAACTGTTTCTGCTTCCTTTCTGCGGGGTTTACTTTTGGTTTTTAAATAATAATGATGATTTTCAATTGATTTCTGTTTAAACTTTTGTACACAAAACATAGCCACGCCTACTCGAAATGTTTCATTTCTAGGCCTTGGAACTTGTCAAATTTACTAATAAAGATGTAAATATTTATTCTAATATTGTTTTAACTATACTTATTATTATTTCCTCTTTAAATTCCTTTAATTTGATATGAAATACAGGTATCTTGCTAAACAAATACCTTTAGAAATTGAAATTTATGAATAAATAAGGGCACCCTAAAAAAATTAAAACGGCCTAAAAATGGTCTGGCACAAACGCTGTAAATCCCTCGGCACAGAATGGGCTAGATTGTAGAATCATTACATGAAAATACAAAAGGGTTATACATTTGAATCTCTCTTTTCCTTCCAGAATATTATTGTTGATGCTTGTGTTTTAGATGCTGATTCTGGTCTTCTACAACAGGTGAAATTTTTCCTTTTTTTTATCAGAAAAGTTAATGATAGAGTTGATGGGAAAAGTTATTTTTGTAATATTTTAAGCGTTCAGCAGGTTTATCTGATGAAAAGTTAAGGTTTCTATTAGCTTGAGAACCCATAAATATTATAACTACCGTATATCATCTGGCTTTGTGTGGGAAAATATCTGGTAAGAGAGACAGAGGAAGACAAAGGCTAACATATGTAGAAAGCCTGAACGAATGGGCCACAAACAACAACATAAGTAATAATAACTTTCTGCAAAAAGCTAACAACAGGAAAGAATGGAGAGTCATGACCGCCGATGTCTGTTCCAGACCTGGCACGTAAAGAAGAAGAAGATATCATCTATATCAGGGTTCAAAAGGATTGGGGAAAGTGACATGATTTTTCCACAAGTTTGGGGAAATTGACCATGATTTTGCTAAAATGGACATCATCCCTTCATGTTTTTTTTTTCTGAAATTATTCGATGGGTACTTAAAAGAAACATTTTTTATATCTAGACTACTGTCATAAACAAGCTTTGGGACTTTTAGAGATGATTTTATAGCAAGAACCCTGTATATTATTTTCATCCATGTTATTTACGTTCTGTTATATGTAAAAGGTTCTCTTATATCTAAATTTCTGTTTTGCCTCAAAAGAAGTGGATTGGCTTAAAGCTAGAGAACTAGATTGTTAACCTATAGGTCCAGGATATGCAACTGGGTCATGTCAACATTTTTTTTTAGGTCTGCCCAACTCTAGTGGTAGTCTTCTAACAATGGGTGTGTCTATTTAATGTGACTGCCATACAATCTTTCACCTATATATGCTAAAAATAAACAAATGTAGTTATTCATGTACAGAGTTTGATGTTTCAGGCATGTGATATCACAGGTGGCATTTATTTGAAAATACCTCAACCATTGGGACTTCTCCAATATCTTACGGTAAGCTTCTTTGTTGGATTGGGGGGGGGGGGGAGGTCTTGATAGTTAGAGTTTACTTATAGTCAACATGCCATGTGGCAGGCTAACACTAACAAACTTAAAAAATTTTTCAGAGACTAAGCTCTGTTTAAACTTTTATGAATAAAGTGTCCCGTAAAAATATCACAGGTATTTAGGACATGTATCGGTTTTATTTTAAGGCGTAGTGACTACACAAAGTGTAAATCAATTATACATATTACAAATTAATCCTTAAATCTTTTATTAGACAATATAATTTTATGGAGAATTTTTTTTTAAATAACTGTGAATGTTTCTTACACATGTTGTCTGTTTAGCATTGGTACTTGATTTTTCTGACATTACCTGTTAAATTCTTCTCTTTTTTTTTATTTTCTTCACCCCAAAAAAAGTCTTTTCTTTTGTGGAGGGGGGGGGGATTTGACTAAAATCTTGTGCAGATTTTTCCTATAGTTTGATTGCTGTTATCCCCCTTTGCAGCTGTCAGAATTTGGTCTCTCGTTATTGATGAACCATAGAGTATACTCCTCTTGAAACTTTTTCCTGAAGAATTATGTCCACAGATACATAGTTTGATCTGTGGCTGGTGTTTAGTTCCAGCCTCATGCATTCAGTTTATGAAAGTTTAGCTTTACAAGCATTCTTTTTTTTAATAATCAGAATTTCAGGTTACATTTGTATTTTTTTGCAACTTATTTAAATATTATTTAACCTTTTTTTTTTAAATACCTTTCAGTGGGTTTTTCTTCCTGACTTTGAGACGAGGTCCAAAATGACTCTGCCCCCTAAAGTTCAAGTGGATTACAGAGCGGCTTGCTTTTGCCACAGAAATCTGATCGACATTGGTTATGTCTGCTCTGTTTGCCTTTCTAGTAAGACTTTTTTCCCCTCTCTTTGCGTTTATAACCTCTCAGTTTTAGTTGCTTCATTAAGTCCATTTTTCTTCAATGCTTTTGTAAATTTTTTGTTTTCAAGTTGAATTAACAGAACTAATATAGAAATCTACACATTTTCTAATGTATTTAAAAATCTGCTTCACAAACCAGACCTTGACCATATGGTTGTCCCTAATGATGTTTTTTTCCTACACATGGTGTCATCGACACTTTCCGCCTAATAACTAATTTATCCCTGATAAGTACCCCCAGTGTGGGTATCGGGGTCCTGGAAATGACCAGGTGAAAGAATAACCCCACTGCTAATTCCCACTTGCATGTCGTAAAAGGCGACTAATAGTGGGTTGTGCATTGGGTATAACCCGGGCACGTAAAACTTGTACCCCCCTTTGTGGTGCTGTTCGGCTGATGTCCAGAGATAGAGGTTTTGGACAACTCCTGCTGGGGGGGTTCTGGTGTTGGTAGCATGGAGATGAGTGGGTGTAAAGTCGTGAAGGGGCCTAGATCCAGGATGTGACAATTCCACAGAGTATTCCCAGAATCTAAAAAACTAAATGGCACAACTGAGTGTCATAACGATTTGGAGAGCTCTGTGGATGGCGGAGATTAGACCATAAGCCAGCCCCACCCCAGCACAACTCAGCCCTGACTCAATGCAGCCCAATCCTGGAGTACCACTAATGGGTGCTGAACGCAGAACCGAAAAATCTCTTGACATGCAGGGTTTGAAAAAAGCCACAAAAGAAAACCCAGAATAACAATGCCAGTGTGTCTGACATTGACTGCAAGAGAGCAAACTGCTCTGCAGACTGGCTAATAGAATAAGAAGAATCCCTGATAAGTACACATTAATTTTAAAAGGCTTGTACTTTTTGTGGATAAAAAAACTCTGCTTTATCAAGTGTTAATTTACACTGAGTGATTTAAAATTACACTGCTAGTAGAACATTACATTGAAAATCTGTTAATTTTAATTTTTCTGCAGTCTTTCTAACTGCTTGATACTAAATTATATCACTTTAAAAAATTGTTATTAAAAAAAATGAATTGAATCAGAAATCCTAATAAAATTTCATGACATCATTTATGAGAATTCTTCTTCAAAATATAAATGTATTAACAAAAAGGGGAGACTACTCATTGGGAGAAAAAAAAGAAGAAATCACACAATCAAAAACACAAGTGTGTCTTTCCCTGCTGTTTATACTGCATCCTATTTTTAGAAGCTATTGACTTGCTCAATAAAACATATAATATTATAATGTCTAGCATGATATGGAGAGAAAAAAAAAAACAAACGCTCATCTCAAACGTAGAACAGTAACTAAAATGTATACAAACGAAGTTACACAGAGTCATTCTTGATCCCTGGGGTGAAATCACACTGATACACTTCTAACATAAAATACAATGTTGTGGCCTCTGAATCTTGACACACACGCAGTACATTATAGCACACAGAATGCTACAAATACAAAGACTAGCATTAAGCATTAATACTTCCAAGTCATTTCCATATAATGACTTACTTTGCATCAGATTATATTCTACATACTTGTTTTTTCTACTACTCAGATTAAGCCAAATACTTATCTCCATCAATCAGCCTTTCAGTTTTAAAGTGTTAAACGACACTGTATTTGGTTTCTTTAACACTGAATAATAACCTGAATAATAACTAGTTTAACGTTTCTTCTATTTTCAGTTTATTGTACATTCAGCCCTATTTGTTCCAATAATAACCTGAATAATAACAAGTTTAATATTTCTTCTATTTTCAGTTTATTGTACATTCAGCCCTGTTTGTTCCAATAATAACCTGAATAATAACTAGTTTAACATTTCTTCTATTTTCAGTTTATTGTACATTTAGCCCTATTTGTTCCAATAATAACCTGAATAATAACAAGTTTAACATTTCTTCTATTTTCAGTTTATTGTACATTCAGCCCTATTTGTTCCACTTGCCAGTAAGTATTTTAAAACAAAAAACAACAACATGCAAAACAAAAATAAACCAAAAAAACAATTACCGGTAGCTTTTCCTTAATTAACCAGCCACCTCATTCCCTCCAAAATGCATTTCAAATACAGTGGCTTACTTACCCGGCTTGAGAGCCGGATAAATTTATCTAAACAGGTCATGGTATAGGGCTGACACTAATCTAGTTCATAAGTCAAGTTATCTAAATAAAAGCTTTACTTTGTGACCTGCCAGCCACCATGGGAACTCAAAGAGCAGCCCACCAATCAAACAAATTTCACCAATATACATGCCTACCATTCTTTTCTATTGAATTGACCAACCTCTGTGTTCATAATACAGTGACACATGTTAGCAAGTTAATATAAAGTATTTAAGGTATAAAATAATAGTAAGTTTTAATAAGATTTTGAATTATTTTTTTCCTTGATGAAATCAAATGTATTTTAACTTTGAACTGTACATGTAATTTGTCTGCATATTTATCATGTGTATATATTTTTTCTCCTCCACAGGACAACATTTAAAATTCTCGGACCACAAAAATTAATGAAAAAGAAAAAAAAGACTTAGACATTTTTTGACAGTCTAAAAAAATAAAATGTTTTGATTGTTTCCATACTAAACGCTTGTTTGTTTGTTTTATAAAGTTAATTGGTAAGGATTAATTCGTCAAGGATGGGGACAAAGAGGTGCACTAACCACTTCACTAACCACTTCCCTTTTGATGTTCTTGTTTCGCCATATACCGGTAGTTTTAGTTACAGTGTAGAATGTATGTCATTTCATCAACAAACATAACTTCCTTGAGTTTCTTTTTTAAAACTAGTTGATTCGTGGGCACATTGGGTCCATACAAAAGCCATCTATATTTAAAGAGGGTTGACAATAAAAAATAATTTTTAATTTTCAGTATACACCTACAATATAAAATAGAAAACTAAAAAAAGTTTGAGTGCTTCACAAAGGATTTTTAACTTTATACAATAGTTAATCAGTTTAATATACCGTAAGTTTTATTCACATGAGAAATAAAGTATTTAAAGTTTATTACATATTATTATTGAAAATAGGGCTGATTTCAGAAATTAACTTTAGGGCCAATAAGATAAGGGTGATCTAGAGACAGCATGCTTGACTGGCTAACCGAAGGTCCCAGGTTTGGTTTTTCATGCTTTCGGAGGGTGTCCCTGGGTCTACCCAGCTCTGATGGATACCTGACATTAGTGAGGGAAAAGTAGAGACTGCTGGCCACACAATCCCCTGCTGTGCTGTGAAACTGGTGAACACCGCTCCACCGTCCCTATAAATCAAATTGGTCTTTGACCTGTTATGATGTTTTATTTTAAATTAATTCACTAAGTTATACAGCTGAGAACTCAATTCAACTATTCCTGCGTGAGGGTTTGGTTTGAACTTGCCCAGGTGGATGTGAGAGGGGGGGGGGGCTTTCAGGTGCAAAACTAATAATTAAAATAGAATAATTTTGCCAACATTATTTGTCCGAATCTTACACTGTCGAACAAAGGAATAAAAGTTTTTTGAAAAATTAGCTTAATAAATAATTAAGGAAGTGTGGGTGGTCTAGCGACAGTGTGTTCACATTGCCATTCCAAAGGTCTCTAGTCAAAATCCAGGTAAAAGTCACATATTTTCCCCGTGTGGTTGGAAGGTGCCCCTGATGGTTACCTGACACTAGCAATAGGAAAGGAAAGGCAGCTTGGCATTGTGCTGGCTAAGTAAAGGCAGCTTGGCATTGTGCTGACTAAGTAAAGGCAGCTTGGCATTGTGCTGGCTAAGTAAAGGCAGCTTGGCATTGTGCTGACTAAGTAAAGGCAGCTTGGCATTGTGCTGACTAAGTAAAGGCAGCTTGGCATTGTGCTGACTAAGTAAAGGCAGCTTGGCATTGTGCTGACTAAGTAAAGGCAGCTTGGCATTGTGCTGACTAAGTAAAGGCAGCTTGGCATTGTGCTGACTAAGTAAAGGCAGCTTGGCATTGTGCTGGCTAAGTAAAGGCAGCTTGGCATTGTGCTGGCTAAGTAAAGGCAGCTTGGCATTGTGCTGACTAAGTAAAGGCAGCTTGGCATTGTGCTGACTAAGTAAAGGCAGCTTGGCATTGTGCTGGCTAAGTAAAGGCAGCTTGGCATTGTGCTGGCTAAGTAAAGGCAGCTTGGCATTGTGCTGACTAAGTAAAGGCAGCTTGGCATTGTGCTGACTAAGTAAAGGCAGCTTGGCATTGTGCTGACTAAGTAAAGGCAGCTTGGCATTGTGCTGACTAAGTAAAGGCAGCTTGGCAGTGTGCTGACTAAGTAAAGGCAGCTTGGCACTGTGCTGACTAAGTAAAGGCAGCTTGGCACTGTGCTGACTAAGTAAAGGCAGCTTGGCACTGTGCTGACTAAGTAAAGGCAGCTTGGCATTGTGCTGACTAAGTAAAGGCCAGCTTAGCACTGTGCTGACTAAGTAAAGGCAGCTTGGCACTGTGCTGACTAAGTAAAGGCAGCTTGGCACTGTGCTGACTAAGTAAAGGCAGCTTGGCACTGTGCTGACTAAGTAAAGGCAGCTTGGCACTGTGCTGACTAAGTAAAGGCAGCTTGGCATTGTGCAAACTACGAAATTCCCTTAATGTTTTTTTTTTTAATTTAGCATAAATGGGCATTAACTACATTTGTGCAAAGTGACAAAATTTTTTTTTTAGATTAAACAAAAAATGAACTGTTTAATTATTATTTTTAGTGAGGCATATGATATTAATGTATGGTATGCAGAAAAAAACAGTAAAAGCAATTAAAATATTAATTTAAACAAAAAAATTCAATTTTTTTCAAAATCATTTTTATAATTTAAAAGTTAAATGTAATGAGTATCTATTGAAAATATTGCATGATAATTGGTAAAGAAATTTTAAACAATAAAAAAACGTGTGGAATGAAAACAAAGTTTTGAGGGGAAAAAAAGGACAAAAAATGTATTGTTTTTACAAAAAATCAATTTATTTATCTAATTTCTATTGGGCTGTGTGATTTTTTTTTCACACAAACACGAGATAACCTTTATATTGATTTATAATAATATAGAACATGACGCCTTTTTATATTACTGTAGTGTTAAAAATAATGTTAAAAATAAAATAATTTTCTGATGTATACCCATTTCAAATTCAAAATTCACTTCGTACATTAAAATTATATTACTAAGTTTCCCAAACTAAATATTTTAGATCCGGGAATATGGGTAAGCCTATACAAATTAGGCAAAAACAAAAAGTATGTTATAACTAGGGATATTAAACGAAATTTGAAAACGAAAACCAATTTTGACCTTCAATCATTTACTTCAAGTATCACACATTATTTTTGTTATAATGGAAATAGGCCTTATGTTCAAAAAAAATAATGCTGGATTCGCACAAAACAATTCTTGAAATGTCTTGAGTTTTTTTTTATGCAAATCCTATAATAACTATAAGGGCTTGCAATATGGTAAAAACAACATCAAACCAAATGTAAAGTTACAATTAACAGGAATGTTCGGCTCATCCTTTTGATATGTGCTCCCTTACCCTTTTGAAGTAAGCAATGGAGACTCAAAACTTGATTTTCCTGTGACCATGAACAATTCGGCTAGACTCCCGAGTCTGTGCTTTAGGCCTATTATTAACGGTAGGCCTTCTATTTAAAAAAAAATCCTTTAATTTGTGCTACGTGAAACATTTTCTGATAGATCAATAAGCTTACAAGTCTAAGTCTGCGGTGTGTTGTTGGTACTAACTTGATACAATATGTCTTTCATATTAGTCTGAATATTCAAATAGTTATTCAAGTAGAAGATAAAACAAGTAAAATATGGCATTTTTTTTAGTTCTAAATAAGTTTTTTTTATAGCCTATACACTGACTATACAGGATTACGTAAGTGAAAGAATTTTATGGTAAAGTGTAAAAAATCACACAAACCAACCCCTTGAATGCTCTGCAAACACTAGATCTAATTTCAGTTTTATCTATTTCTCAAATAGACATAAAGCTTCGCACACTTTGCTTTTCCGCTCTGTGGCGTCGCGCGGGGGAGAATAAACCGAAATCCGGTTTCAAAGCGGACTTATAGAACCGAAAACCGGTTTTGAAAAATAAATCGGTCTTCACATCCCTAGCTCAAATTTACTGGTTTCCAAGATAGTGGATTGTAACCAAACTATTTAATCTTAAGCATTTTGTTACTGAGAAATACTTTCTCGATCGTCATTCAGTCGGATCAGAGTTAAGTGAAGAGTGTCGTTAGCTCTCTCCACTTGCGGGTTTTAACTCACATAAGGTCATGCGCCGCACTCATCATTATTCTTCTCTGTAGTCCCGTAGGACTTACAGATCAGAATTACCGTCTGATGACAACTGACATAGAAAATTAAAGACTCTATAAGTAAAGAGAATTTTGTTACATTTACAGTTTGATTTCTGTGAATATGGTATAAAAAGATAAAATATTTTAAATATTTACATTCCAACTACTTGCAATTTTCTACAGTTTAATTTTTTAAAAATAATTAAAATATTTCTTTGGCTAAGAAAGGCGGAATTTGATGTAATAAACATCAACATAAGAAACAAAAACTAAAATGTCCTGCCTAATTCCCCCTGTGCAAGTATTTTTACGGATTATCTCCCCTAGATCTTCGTTTGGAAAGAAAACGTCGACAACCGGTTTATACAAAGTTGAATATTATATATTGACATTTTGTTACCTTTTATTGTATATTTTTGAAGTAAAACATTGTTTTTTATTTTTAAAAAATGTAAATATAGGCTATTTATTGAAACAACCAAACATGTAGGCCTATAGGCCTCTTCACACGAGTTATCATCATCAGTAACTCGAGATCGTTACTCTAAATTCTAAATCATAGGTTCTCAACCTTTTTTGGCTCACCGCCCCCTTTAAATTTTTTTTTCCCGCTCACCGTCCCCAAAACCCCCAAATTTTTTTTTTTTAGCGAAGGCCTACACTCTTAAAAATATGAAAAAGAAGCATATTGTAAGAATTAATAGATACAAATATTACATAAACAAGAGGCTTAAAAAAAAGTCTATATTAATGTAAATCGTTTGCCTGGTGTGTTGCTAGTTTAGTAGTCTTTCTATATTTGTTTCAATTTTGGTTGCAAAAGCCTTTAGTTTCCACAATTCACTATTTGCAGCTTGTCTTGTTTATCTTTTTTGACAACTGTTTAACGTAAATTATTTTAATCCTCTAATAATTAAATCTTGTTATGAATAGGGCCCACCGTAAAGTTGAATTTATAAAAATAAATAATAAATAGTCAGTAATATCTGTAAAATTAAAAAAAAACAGAACTTGTTTGGCATCACTATTGAATCAAATGTGGAAACATTTTATTTTAATTAAGGGGAGGTAATTAACCCGTTTCATTTTAGCTAATATTTCTTTTTTTTTTTAAATATAAACAAAAATATGGCTTACATTTTCTATCTTTGAAATGATTGAACTTTAAAAAGTATTTTAAAATTATATAAATATTATATGACTACAAATTTATATTTTTAAACATTACATTAACTACCCAGTATATATGATTATGCCTCTACTACATTTCCATTTCGTTTAGTGGTTTTCAACCTGTTTTAGGTAGGCCTACAAACATATTATAAATTCAGTAAGGTCATCTCAGTTAAACTTAGATCAAAATATCATTAATAGTAGAAGATGTTAGAGCGACAGGGATAGAACTCGCGAGTCGCGTCGTTTCGGTTTACAGTCATGTGAACCAACCACAGGAATTGTCTAATACTGATCCCTACTTCTTCGAAAAGTCCATGTGATTCATATTTTTTATTAGTATAATAATATGTAGGTCTACTGTTGGGGGATATCATATATTTAGCAGCACTTGCGTTTACATCACATTTCATCCAAAAACTAATCGATTCAAAGAGCTGAGAAGTTCAAATTATATCAGGTAGCCTACGTTTGTACCGCCCACTTGACCTTCACCGCCCCCCAATCGCCCACGGGAACAACATCGCCCCCCTAATGCTTCTTGCCGCCCCCCGGGGGACGATATCGCCCCCGTTGAGAACCTATGCTCTAAATTATAAATCTTAACGTCTCCGTACGGTTTATATTACATAAAGTAGCCTACACATGCCCTAATTTGAAAAAAAACAACTACACCTACAATGAAACCACAAAGGCTACATGGCGACTATAAAGGGAACTTAATAGACCTATGGAAATAGATGAAAGCTGTTTAATTAACCTTTCTCTCGTATGTTGAACAGACTTTCGGGTAAACCCGACTTTTTTGTATTTGCTTGGCAGTCTGTTGCTTTGTTTATATTGAAAGCTCATAATGAAGGCTCTACGGTATGTTTATTTTTTTTAAATACAATTGTAAACATGTGATTCAACTGTTGTAATAATTTGCTAGAAATGTATCAGAAATTTTAATATTAGCGCAAATTTTAAACAACACAAAAAAAAAATTTACCGCCCTTTGAGTAAAAATTGGTTTTAAATTTTGATATTAGAGAAGATACCAAATATGAACAAAAGATGTGCACTCTATTGTTTAGTGAAACTATAATAGGCGTCTGCGAACCCACTCATCTATAATATATAGTTCAGTGGCAAAATCTGAGCTCTAATATTGGTCCTACTGTGCCATCTTCAGACGACCATAAATATATAGGAATATTAGACGATGCCGACTCTTTAATGATCCAAGGGGAATCGTAGGCCTATATTATAGGGGCCCTTATGCAGAAATTCCATGGTGGGCCTTTTCCAATCTTAATAATAATAAATGAAAATTATTATGGAATCCACGTGTTGATAAAGTAGGTCTAATAGACTATATAGGGCCTACAAATTAAACAAAACTTTTGGTTTTACAGAAATAATTTTTAACAACTTTAATAAGAACGTAAAGCTGAAATGCTACTCAACAATAATTATATCTAATATACTAGAATATGTTCTGCATTGGACCCATTAACTAAAATGATATTTAGAAAATTAGAACAATAGCCTAAGCCTAACAAATACATTTTAAGAGCTACAACGTTGATTGCAAACACAATAATCTATTAAAACACATAGATCTAGGGATAAAAACACTTTCTCGTCTATATGTAGGCCTATATTATGTTGGCTAAGCTTATATCTAGATCTAAAACATTTTTTATAAGTGTTATTAATTTACTTAGAGTTAAGAGTTCATTTTCTTTTTAGAATTGTGAAATATACTGTCCCAAACATTGTTTGCATGCTTAATAGATCCACTTTCTTTAAAAAAAATGGTAGACGATTCTTTCTATAATATAAAAGAGTTAAAAGGTCTCTTTAAAAAAAAACGGACGAGCCCTAAGGGCTCTTTTGACGAGGGTGTCAAATAGTGAGTTTGGTTCACTATTTTACTTGTGGCAATTGTTGCTCCCCCCCCCCTCCCAAACTTTACACTGGTGACCCTTTCCCCATCCCCCTGTCTTGCCCTATTTCGCAATCCCCGTCTACCAATTAGCAATGCTCCAACACGGAGTCAAGGTGAATAGTGTTCACTGGGGATATTGTGTGTATGGGGCTACTCTCCTTTTCGGTATACAGTTTGGTGTGTGACTGGAAAGGGAGGAGGTCAATACCTGTACGTTTCAGAATGAGCGGAGTGCATATGGGGTGGTTGTTGATGCATATAGTGTGTGATCTTGAATTAGTCGTCGCCGTGGTCGAGTAAATTGGACATTGATATATGTTATGTGTGTTGAACGATGATCACCCGGATCGGACATTGATGAGTGTTATGTGTGTTGAACGAGGATCACCTGGATAGGACATTGATGAGTGTTATGTGTGTTGAACGAAGATCACCTGGATCGGGCATTGATGAGTGTTGTGTGTGTTGAACGAAGATCACCTGGATCGGGCATTGATGAGTGTTATGTGTGTTGACCGAAGATCATCTGGATCGGACATTGATGAGTGTTATGTGTGCTGACTAGAGTTCACTCGAAACCGGACCTTGATATAGTGTGTTAACGAAGGAGGGGAGAATTTTGTACTGTGATGATGCAATGTTATAACTGTTATATGTCATGATATATACTGACCTCAGTTATATTTCTTTATTTCTGAATTATATGTAAATAAATAAGATATATACTATCTTAACCAATACCTAATAGGAATTATTCTCCATGTTTTGAACATGTTCATTATTCTAAGTTCATTACATGCTGTGTCCGACCTGGCGCAAGTTAGGCCGTGACACAGGGCATAACGATAGGTTTGAGCTAAAGGGGGGGGGGCACTCCAAAGCTCTGTCCCGGCTCAAGCCACCCCACGACACGCCAATGGCGTGGCGCTCCGTGTATCAGTGAGGATTCCGCAGCTAGGTTTCCCACTGCGGTTCCCCAAAGGATCATTATCGTGGTGGCTCGCCCGTATAACTGCACTGTCACACGGTAGCACAAATCCTATACTATAGGTAGGCTATAGACAATCAGGCACCGGGTGGTTCTCGAGACGGGATTGCAGCGTCCATTGCTTCCTCCGCACTGCGACCCCGTGGCCTCTCGGCAGTGCAATGGGTCTCGGACCCGCTGCGGGAGCTGTCCCCCGTGTGTTCGCCCGCCGGTGTATTCTTAATGGGAACGTATCTGCGGTTTACACACTTTGAAAGTCTTTGAGGCCCATGGGTACAGAAGTGATAATATGAAAGAAGAGAGCTTGATCCTACTTGTTTCATTCCTCTTGGAACAGAGGGCCTCTGCAACAGTCTTCCTGTGCATTCGAATCTGGGTAGCCTTTTTCAGGTTAAGCCCACGACAGGCTGCAGCTCTTCACTTTCTCTTTTTATGATAGGTCTTATTGTGACCCGTCTCTCCCCACCCCCTTCCTGTGGGTTTTACGCCGGTACAGGGTGTGTCTTATCCATCATCATTTCCGTCAGGTAATCTGCTAGTCGTTGGGCTCTTGGTTTGACCATTCATAAATCTTAGCGCCTAGTGGGCCTACGCGATTTGCGCTGATCTAATTGGTTTTTCCAGTAGGAGGCGCTCGGAGCTCTTTCGCACTCCTCGCCCCTCATGTGGGCCTTTCGGCGTTTAATTATTGCATGGTCGGCAACATCTCTGAACCCGTAATGAATTCCCGCCCCGAAGGGCGAGTCATCAGTCGTGGAACAGCTAGCTACCCTACGCCCTCTACGCAATCACTCTCACGTGAAGCATGAGAGCCAAGCGCAGACAAGCTGCATGTAGGCCTAGTCCAGGCCTCTGAATAATGTGGTCCACAGGGACTAAGTCATGCAGGTCAATTGCCCAATAATTTTGTTAATAATATTATATGAGAAATAATTCCTTTAACCGTATGAAATATCTTTCTTATTTCTTAAAACATTATTGCCTTGTGGTGTTTTAGCTTTGAAGAAATTCTAACCAAAAACTATGTTCTTTGTTTTAACAAGGGTATTAACCAATAACTTACAAATGCATAGAAGTACTCTTTCTTCCCGAGTGGCATTCGGGCATGGAATGGGTTGCCTGAAGAAATCAGGAAAACCAGAAACTTAACATCATTTAAAACATTAATAAAAATGCAAGACAGACTCGGACCACGGATGAGCGTAGGACGCAATAGTCTTCTCTATAGAAGGAGCGTATGTAATGTACCGGTATAAGATAAGATAAGATAACTTAGAATAATTTTATAAATCACTGATATCGATGAAAAACATTTATTGCACCGTTTTGCACTATTGCACTACCTATGTCGTCTATGCGTTATCCTTCCGTCTGGCTTCAAATGTATGGAGGAGACCTTTACATTAGTGGCTTTTTATTATGAAATCACCTGGGACTTATTTCAAATGGACCCTGTGAAAAACCTCGAAGTGGTAACAGTCAACGGCTATACGGAGATCAGGAGTGCGCTGTTGAAGCTAGACGCTGCCAAAGTTCAGTACAGTAACATCTACGTACTGTTCACTGGGAACAAAGATGAGAACGGACTTAGCTGGTGCCGGGATTGTGTGGAAGGTAACAAATGTCGCAGAATAATCAAATATATATCTTTCAATATCAATAGCGTTTAAGTTTAAGTACCCGTTTAAATTTAAAGTGATTTTGCTTTAAAACATAAACTTGTTATCACTACGATTATATAAGAAACCTATCTAGAAACCTATCTAGACATTGGCGACGTTCGCGTCCTAATAATTAACTAAGTTAACCAAGTAGGCTATGCCTATTACTGGCACCGGTAAGTTGTATTGAGTCTTATAATACAAATAAGCTTAAAAGTAAATATTAATAAGAGCTGTGCAGAGATAGATAGATAGATAGATAGATAGATAGATAGGTAGAATAGATAGAATAGGGTCTACCGATAGATAAATAGATAGATAGGACCTACCGATAGATAGATAGATTAATAGATAGAGAGGGGGAGGAGCAGACAGAGAGAAAGATGGATATAACTTACGGGCCTTAGCCCCTGAGCCCTTGAACTATTGATAGGCTATATGTTTAATCTAACCTTATATATTATAGGCTATTATATTATGGCCAGACACGCTCCATCTACACAGAATATTACAATTTTTGCGCTCCTACTCCTAATCGTGGTTTGACTCTTAATATTTCATTTGCAGTGTCCACTTCTATTTAAGTTTAAGTGATGCTAACTTACTGAATTTTTCTTTTACCAAGCTTATCGCAATGTTGTATTCTCTATAGCCGAGCCAGTTATCAACAGAAACCTGGACAAAATCAGAGGCCGCTGCATTATGTTCGTCTGTTATGTTGGCAACAGAGAGCAGTAAGCATATTGTTGTGTAATCTAGATCATGTAACTTTTACAATGACATTAAGAGTTCTTTGAACGTTTAATTTTGAAACTAATGATTTCCACGAACAACGGCATATCCTCTAAAGATAACTCTTATACCAGTACTTCGAATCTGTCCCTGGAATAGGGACGAAAACCGGAATACCGGTTTGTTAATTGGAAGGTAATCATTATAATATACTTCAACTTCAAGTAAAAGACCCATTTTTTTTTTTTGGTTATGATGGAAATATTTGTAATGAATAATGTTGGATTCGCACAAAACAATTCTTGAAATGCCTTGCTAACCCTATTTAATCCCCTAGATATTGTGTTCCTTTTTTTCGAAACTCCAACTAAGCTTATGGTTTGAGATAAAAACAACATCAAACCAATATACCTACAAAACCAAACACATTTGACTTTTCTGCGACTTCTTGTGGCATTGCGCTGGGGAGGGGGAGGGGCGAATTCCGTTTTCAACCGATTTTATGGAACCGAAAACCGGTTTTGTAAAAAAAAAAAGGTTTTAACATCCCTACCCTGGAATACTACCACTCCCACCTGGATAGGTAGCGGCCACTTTACAGTTAATTCCCTTGCTTCTGACTCCTTTACAGTTTCTGTAAATCTTCGAGTATGGTTCTATACCTATAATAAGCTTATCTTCTTTCAATGACTCATAGATGGAATGACCCCAGGAACCAGTTCAGGGTAGATTACCACTTCCAGTTGAAATGTATCCCAACACTGATCAAATACGGCACAGTAGGTATTGTGTTCAATTAAATCTTTACTGTGTAGGCTATGTATATAAATATACCACGTTTTTTTATATTTTAAAACTTATAGTTTTAGTTAAATAAAAAATAGTCGCCGCATCTGAATGTTGATTCTATTAATGCATCGATTCTTATGGGACATGAGTACGGAGATAAGGTGACGCAGGCTACTCCCTCCCTTACATTTAAGTTACATGTTACGACCTGGACAAGAGACTTTTAAATTTGGTGTTTGAAATATAGCGCACCTATCTAAAGATGCTAAAGTATGGCTAAAGCCTCACCAAAGTATGGCTAAAACCTCACCACAGTAGGCCTATGGCTAAAATCTCACCAAAGTATGGCTAAAACCTCACCAAAATAGAAAGCCCCATCAAAGCTTATAGGAGAGTGCAGTTCATGATCTGTGTGCAATGAAATTGTCTAGATATCCATGCATTTTTGTTAGGCATAATTTGTTTTTCGGCCAAAACTTGTAAATGACGTGGTTCAGTCTTTAAAGTAAAAAAGTATAACTTGTATTACCCGAGCTTGTGTGTTTTTTGTATTTGTTATGTTCTTTCTGAACTCAGCATAAGCGACTGACTGAAAAGCAGTGCTGCAACGATGACCTGCTGGACTTGCTGTTCTCCGAAGAACTGGAAGAGCAGCGTCCGTCGGTCGTCTTTACCAGCAGGAGCCAGCGGTTTGAGCCGGACGAAGGATGCTGTCGGGGCTGTAGTCTCAACTGATGGGCTGCTGCGGCTGAAATAATGGACATTAAAAAAAAAACTCGACACACCGACGACGTATATGACCAGACAATTTCCAACGTGAATTTAAGACAAGGGGGGAAAAAAGATGTAAGGTTTTAAGCACTCCCCGATTTATTTGCGGCATAGGCTATATTATTATTAGCACATACGCTTATCAGTGGCGAAGCTAGGATAGTCAGATTTAGGGGTGGGGGTGGTTGTGAAATTGAAGAGAGGCGGGGCAGTAGTCCTATCAGGCAAATCCTGAACAAGCCAAGTGCCCAATTTCATCATTCATTAGGTCTATTTGAAAACAATTTTAAACTAAATAACTGTGATTAGATTTAAGTTATCTCTCCCCCCCCCCTCGTTCCCTTCACAAACTAGTGGGTTTTAGAACAAGATGGGTATCCTTGAAGAGGCGAGGTGGACACATGTTCCACACACCCTGGTTACTAATTAAAAAAAAACATGCTCCAAAGTCCCTCATCACCCTAAACTTCCATTCTTAATTCTTAATAGTAAACAACTCAAAGACAAGTGTTTCAATTCCTGTCTTTTTATTTATTGTATTCAACATCCAATGGTTTCAAGAACGTATCAACATCATAATCATAGTCACGGACACACACACACAAAATACTTCATATTAAAATGTATAAATATGTTCACATAAATTATGGTTGTTTAAGTGTTTGTTTTATCATAATGTAATTTTTATGTATGTGAGTGGAGACTTTGATCTTTGAGAATGGATACTCTTCAAGGTTTTCCCAGGGCTGGAATGTTTCATTTGCATGTTTAATAATGTATTCAATGCATTGAATTGGATGTAGGGTGGCTCATTTATGCACCAAAACTGGAATAATAAAACACATTTACTAACTTATTACTGTCAAACAAGTGTCTACTGTATGAATTTTCTTGCATAACTGTTACAGGGGGTTATTACTCTTAAAATCATTTCAGAGTTTCAAAATATTTCTCAAACTTTAAAAACATTTCACAAACCAACATATACAAAAGTCATCCATATTTTAATTTGCAGGTTTCTTTCAGTACAGCACCCCTGGCACTCATAGAAATCAATGATACATTTCTTTAATAAACACGGAAAATACAATACTTTTTTCAATACCAGTACCAGTATTGGTAATGACACTATTGTTTACTTTTCACACTATCTCATAAGATAAAAAAACATTAGTTTTAACTTTTAATCACTGTTCTGTTTGTGCATTCACAGATGCAAAATTTAGCATTTTTAATTCTTTTAAAATACAAATCATTCTTCTCTAAAACAACCATGTCAATATTTTCAATAGACCAGAAAAATAATGAGAAAAACCCTTGTGAATATCTAACTAATATAACAAGAAAAATATTTTCGTTACGTAACAGACAAAGCAATAAAAATGTTTAAAAGTTCATTAATTTAAAAGAAATGACTTGCCAGAATTGAAAAAAAAAATTTATAACATTTGATATAGGCATGTGAAAGTTTTGCTTTTTTTTTTCTTCCATATTATCCAAAAGGTTATTTCAATCTCATACAAAATGTTCAAAAACAAAAAGGAACTATGTACTCAAATATCTCTCAAATAAGTTTCTAGTTTTAGAGCAGCTTGTGCCCTACTTTGAACTAGAGACCAGCAAGGGGCTAAAATTTAGTTTACCTTGGAGAATTAAAAGATAAAACATTTATAGTATGTTGATATAGTATGAAAATTGGCGGTCTAGTAGTCCGTGAGTCTACAGGATAAAGCACCCCCGGGCGCACAATCGCCCCTGTATGCTAGGTGAACCACAATGGTATGAAATGTCTGCCCTACATTACAATCAAATAGTTTCTAATGTCTCAGACATAAATGTATATGAAATATATTATTTAACCACAAGAAGAAAAAAAAACATGCCATAACATATGAATTACCAACAATACAAACTAAGGATTTTAGACAAGAAAGGACAGCATACAGCAGATTTAGATGGCTAAGTAAAAATACATGTCTCCGTAACATGGTTCAAACCCATAACAATAGTTCTGGTGGAAAAATATTAAAAAATGTATCCGCAAGTCCAGTTGAACAGTGTGGCTGTCAAACATACAAATAAAATGACTGCTATAAAACATGTCTGACATAAAAATTGTATTAAAATCACACACATTTTTTTGACATAACTTAGATATAACTAAATGTACAACTAATAAATTATAAACAAAATTTTTTTTAAATTACATTTTAAGATCCAATAAGAAAAGTCTCTCTCTGAATGAGAGAAAGAAATCAAAATTTACATTTACAATTACCAAACATAAAAGATACATTGTTATTACACATATCAGACCTCAATTGAACTGTAATGAAATATTCACAGACCTTTAAATAACTTTATATTTAAAAAAAAAAGGAAGAGCAAAAAACAATCACATTGTATTGTCCACCAAGAAGGTGAATCTTGATTACGATATGATTTAAAACAGCAGTAATATAAATAAAATATAGATCTATATTTGTAATGCATTTATATTCTTTTTTTTTCAATTCGTTTATGAATCAAAGAAATAAAAATATATTGCACCAAGGAACATTTTCACTTCGAGAATAACATTTTCTTGACCGCTCTATAGAGGTGCATAGCTTGGCTACAAAAAAAAATATTTTATAATTTACTTCTTCTTCTTAATAGTTCTTTTAATATCCGCGGCAATAGAATGTTTCAACTTGACTAGAAGCACCATCAACATGAGGAAGTTAACCACATAGGTGGACACACACACAATGCAAAAGTCCCGGATGATGTAGAACAGGATGTACCCCAGGTAAACGGATCCTATATTGGCCAAGATGCTGAACGCTGTCTGAACTACGGCAGCTGAGGAAGATGGGTTCAGTGCTGAGAAAGAGAAAAGATAACGATTCATATGCATCATTTCTGAAATATAATATCTGCTGGTACAGTAAAAGTAGTACCCGTCAGACCGAACTGATCACATGGCCGGTGAAGCAGCGTTCATCAGTATCTGTGGCCATGGCATACTAGGGGATTGCGTGGCCAACACAATGCCCATCCACCCTTTACTCTACCCCCAATACATGTCAGGTACCCATCAGTGCTGGGTAGACTCAGGCACATCCTCCAGTCCCAGGAACAAATCCTAGCCTTCACCAGGATTGGACCCAGGAACTTCAGTATGCCAGAAAACGCTCTGTCGCTCGGCCATCGTGGCCCATATATCTGTTGGTACACATAACAATAGATACCGGGGCAAAGTTTTTCTTAGAATTACAAACGGAAATACTTTCCATAGATGTAGTACATGATAGTAATGAAAAAAAAATGTTGCTTATAATTCTAAGAGAAAAAACTCTTGGTTATGCAAGTCACATAAAATATGTTCAGTTCAAGTTCAACTATAATTTTGTCACATTGGCATGAATCTATTTTTACAACATAAACAACACTTGAACATCTGATATTTAATTGTTTTACAAATAACAAAAATGTAACAAAAACTGTAAAAACACGTCATATATAAAGCAAGTGAATAATGAAAAGCATTGGAATTCAATGAAATGAAATTTATCGTTGCATGTTTTCTTACCTAATGTTGCTTGAAATGTATAATAGGCCATTCCATACACAGTATTTGGTTGGTTCAAAATGCTCGTGTTACTAAAGAACTTGTCCACCAGGCCGAATCCTTTAGAATACCTACAAATATTTATAAGAGCAATTAAAATAGCTGTAAAAGTAAAGGTGAAAATCATTTACATATTTATTATATATTTCTCATTGACTAGCTTTCCACTTAATTTCTAGCTAATGGAGCATGGTGGCCTTGCAGCATGCCAACTCAAGCTTTATTTATTCACAAAAATCTGCAATGGGAGATAATTTTGTTTGCCTAGCATTAAAAACCAGACCATGCTATTTGGTGTAGATTTAGTCTAAAAGTACTGTACTTCGTTGTCTCTGTAGCAGCTAGGGCCTTGTTGTGTTTAGCTCACAACTAAGTGGGCCTATCACTATAATTTATTGCTGGAGTCTGGAGTGGAATCATCACAAACCCATCTTTTCATTTAACCTCCCAGGAATAATCTACATTGTAGATAAAGTAAAAGATATTTCACAATTTATAGAGAAAATGAAAAACCAAAAGATTATATTAATTATATAGTTATAATACAACTGGCATATTATTATTAGTAGTAGTATTAGTAATTAGCATTGAAAGTGATATATAGACTTAGTGAACAATGACATGTAAATATATTCATTTTTGTTTTAAATGAGTAATAGACCATTGAATGATGCAATGATGCCATAAGATGAGAAGTACATTTTTTTGGAATTGTTTTATTATAATATCATAATTATATGAATAACTACCCCACTGGATATTTTAATGTATCATATATCAAGTTGCCAGCATGAGTAAGCCCCTGGAGTAGCAGGGAGTTGTCAATTTTTAGTTGTTTTGTTTCTGATATTGCTTCGTGTTTTTAAATGTATATTTAAATCCCATTTTAGTTTAATACTGATGAAAGAGAGCAATAGTGATGCGATTTTTACAGGTTGGTTTGATATTTTTAGCTCGAACAATTGAATTTCTTTGAACTTTTTTAAATAACGCATTTTTAGTGGTAATTATAAGAAAATCACTTTGGGCTATGCTAATAATGGAAAGGCTATATTCATTTTATAATGCTAAGATAATAGCGATATTGTAAGTGTGTAGAGGTTTATTTGTGCTAGGCTTGGAATAAGTGGATTAGAGTACAATATGATCATTTCTAAATTCCATCAGCAACTATCGCAACTGATTGAGTTCAATGATTTTTTTGATCAGTTTATTGTTAACTTTGCTGGTTTAAATTAAACCTTATCTATTTATATTTAAAATATGAAAAATTTAATTCATTTGTTTTAATAGTTTTTTTTTAATGAATTTTTTAATAAAATATAATTTTTTTAAATATAATATAATCTATGGAGATATGCAACTTGATAAAGATAAAGTCTGACAGATTCCTAGTGGGGATAGGGTTAAAGGTATTTTTGGCCTGACTTAAGAACATTTGGTTTGATTTCACTTTAACTTTGACACTTCTGTAATTTTTTCATTAAAAAATGTCCTATGTCATAACTGCCATACCTATAACACAAGGATCCAGTTGTGCGAACTTCCCAACCCTATTTTTGTCATATGTTTGTTAGTTTATATTCTTTTATTTTCTACTTATGAAATACAGTAAGAATAAGACATTTTTTAAATAAATTTAGAAAAAAAACACTTAGGCCTAATTATTGAATTTTTTTCTTCACCGGCGTTTTGTATCGGTATCGGTTCTTAATTCTTAGACTTAGAGGCCTATAATCCTATAAATCTATAAAACTGAACATTTGTCTGAGTAAAGCTAAAATTATAGAGTTGGGGGAGTGACACATTATCACATCCATAAAGTAAACACTAGAAAAATTACTATATTTTATTTTTTTGTAAAAAAAAAATTTTTCATTCATTTTTTCAAAATCTGCTGTCCCTGGTTCCTAAGACTTAAGACTAAGACTAATAAGACTAAGAAAACTAATCTTGTTCAACAGCTCCACATGAACAATTTTCAGTTGGAACTTTTGAGAACCCATTTTTGTTTTCTAGGTAACTAAGGCTAAAAATTACCCTCAAGTCTGATAGATTGACTGATATACAACACAAGTAACAACATAAAGACTAAAATCACTAAAAACAGAAAAACAACAACAACTCAAACTCAACAACCTGGAAGTCAGAGCTCTTGAGCATGTAATATAACCACTAATATCACACAAAGCAACATATTCTTTGTCCTTCGACTTGACTATTTCGATGTAAAGGCCAAATACTGAAATGCATAATCCAATCAAACAAAGAATCAGTGTTGAATTTCTCACAAATTTCGATCGATTAGGCAGAACATCTTTTTTGGAACTGGCAGCTGCCATTTTAGATTTCCCTTTTTAACATGTTCCGCTAATTATACTGTGACTGTGTAAATGTCGTCTTTCGGTGCTAATCTGATAGGAACAAATTAGACATAATTGTATTTAAAAATAGCTAATACATTTGAAAGTAACATGATATTATTTAAAAAATGAAAAAAAATCACTAAAAAAAATTCAGATTGAAGTTAAATTTAAAAGCCATTTAAATATTTGTTCTGTGTCATGTAGCACGGTTACAGTTTTTTGTACAACCTCAAAACAAGAAGTTTATGTAGGCTAGTAAATTTCTCTTTGTTGCCTGTATCATCTCGTGACCAAGAGATAACAGATAGGCTAGACTAGTTAGAAAAGTTAGGCCTACTATGAACATGGTTCGAAAAATTACTGTACACGGCTACGAAGCCCTAACTAAGGCATTAAATGATGCAAAAGGAACAGTATTCATTTTATTTAGTGGAAGTGAAGATGAAAAAGGAGTCAGTTGGTGTCCAGACTGTGTTAAAGGTAGGCCTAAGCCTAAGTCGGTAAAGTACCGTAAACTTTACCGTAAAGTAAGAAGAAATCAGTGAGTAAAAACGTAAAATATAGACTATAGGCCTAGATATAGGTATAGGCATAGGTATATCCACTATAGGCCTAGGCATATTCAAGATAACAATTAATTAGTAATGGTAGTAAATCCTAAAAAGTAATACCACCTTGTCAAATTAACTCACATGGCCTGTGAGTACTGTCAGTAAGAGGTAAGTCATGTTAGACTCCTCATGACATGCATGTTCAACATGTTGAGTTGAAGCTCCGTCCGGTTAGGTGCAGGCTAGTTTAATTAAAGACTAGTTTTGATTTGACAAATCACAAGAGTAGAGCAGGCATAAAATGTATTGCTTACATTTTTAATTAAATGTATACAAATTGTAATTAAAACTAATAAAACCCTCTTTGTTCTTTAAATAGACTAATAACTATGATGAGCATGATGATGATGCGCCAAGGCTCTTTCAAAATAAGAGCAAGTAAGGCTTGTAAAATGGGGGTTTCACAAAATGTGAAGCGTTGCTTATAAAAATAGTTAACATAACAGTTGATCAAAGGTCAATAAAAGAATAACTTTCATGCAACAGGAACAGCAAAAACTTTATTCACATTTTATGCACAGTTGAGTCATGCCTAAACAGTAACACTCTTCTTGGTGGATCAAGCAAGACTAACTTCTTAAACATCTTGTTTCTCAGTGTACACTTTGTGATGTCATACCTGGATTAGGCAAATATTATGTCCAAATACTCTGATTCAATTTTTGGTGGAAATTGTCTACTAGGATAGGCCCTATCTAACACTAAATTAACAACTATGAAAGCCTTTGTTGTAAGGACACCCCTGCTTTCCAGGGCACAATAACTCACACTTTGGGAACCACTAATGTGATGTAGGTCTAATTATTGTAACACTATTTACAGTGATGCAGTAACTTACAGTGTAAGGTATTTTGTTTAAATTGCACTAAAAGAAATTAATTATGTTTGCTCTCTACAAATAAACTATAAATAGTTTGTTTTTTTATAGCTGACCCAGTCATAAACAGAAATCTTGAAAAAGCTCCGCCTGAGTCAACATTCATACATTGTCATGTAGGAGATAGACTTTAGTAAGTATTGAATAGTCATCTCGTCCACTATATAAGCTCCACAGTGAGGGTCAAGCATTACACATTTATATTTATATTACGGTATATACATTTGAAACAAAGATCTCTGGTGTTGTCATGTCTTAAAACAATACTGAATGTTTAAATCGTTTAAATATGCTGGTTGGTGTTTTTCATTACTCAGAAAATCATTGGTAGTTTTCCCTCACAGTTATTGTTTCTTATGTGACACAACATTGTCTGAATATCACCAAGTGGTTTTAAAGTGACTCTCCTTCTTCAGAGTTTGCACCTTTAAGTGATACGTTGTTATGTTCTGGCTCTGAAAAAGTGCAGGTGATATATGTCCTTGGGGAAGTAAAGATCTCCCCTTCTTAACTCACCTTACTATTTTATCATTGCTACAAATTATAGTCAGCACTGATTGTCAATATGGAAAAAAGCCATCTGTGAGTGAAACAGGGATCTTCATAGCTCTATCAGGCACACAGTCAATATGGAAATAAGCCATCTGTGAGTGAAACAGGGATCTTCATAGCACTATCAGGCACACTGTCAGTATAGAAATAAGCCATCGGTGAGTGAAACAGGGATCTTCATAGCACTTTCAGGCACACTGTCAGTATAGAAATAAGCCATCGGTGAGTGAAACAGGGATCTTCATAGCACTATCAGGCACACTGCACAGTATGGAAATAAGCCATCTGTGAGTGAAACAGGGATCTTCATAGCACTATCAGGCACACTGCACAGTATGGAAATAAGCCATCTGTGAGTGAAACAGGGATCTTCATAGCACTATCAGGCACACTGCACAGTATGGAAATAAGCCATCTGTGAGTGAAACAGGGATCTTCATAGCACTATCAGGCACACTGCACAGTATGGAAATAAGCCATCTGTGAGTGAAACAGGGATCTTCATAGCTCTATCAGGCACACTGCACAGTATGGAAATAAGCCATCTGTGAGTGAAACAGGGATCTTCATAGCTCTATCAGGCACACTGCACAGTATGGAAAAAAGCCATCTGTGAGTGAAACAGGGATCTTCATAGCTCTATCAGGCACACTGCACAGTATGGAAATAAGCCATCTGTGAGTGAAACAGGGATCTTCATAGCTTCTATCAGGCACACTGAACAGCACTCTTTGTTTTCCCTAAGGTCAGATGGATATCAAAGACATAAAAACAAACAATTGATACCAAGGGGAAAAAATCTGGGTGTGTCTACCTGATTCTTAACCCTGAGACATTCAGATGGCTTTCTAATGAACTGTCTCTAGTAGCACAATCTTAACAAATACTTAATGAGAGTAAATTGAAGAACTTGTTGTTTTTTAAGTTTGATATAATGGATGGAGCTTGAATTATTTTCTCACAAATTATTGTTAAAAGCCTTAGAGCAATGTATATTTTACTGTGCATTTAATATCTTGTTATTTCCATTATTAGTTTAAAATTTTTCTTTGTCTTTTTTTTTTTTATATTGCAATCCTTTTTCAGTTGGAAAAAACAAGACAATGAATTTAGAAAAGATCCAAAGTTCCTAGTCAAATGTGTTCCTACGTTAATAAAACTTGGTTGCGTAAGTTGAATTTTATCTCTGTGTAAAGTTTATTTAGTTTTATTTGCATATAGGGCCAGAAATGATGTCACCTTGGCCTAGGGACTATATGTTAGGATGGGAAAGTATGCCTTTAAACAATGTGACAACACATCAACAAAATGTGAATCTTTATATGAAATTTCCTCTTTAACAAGTTTCTCTTAATTAATTAACTATAGTAATTATATTGTTTATTGTAATAATTATACAACAATGACATTAACAGTGAATTGAAACATGCCAATTTTGAAATAGGAAATATGGCAGGATTTTTCGTTGTGTGTGTCGGGAGGGTGCATAGCTTAAGGACCTCATTTTGGAAGGGGGCTCTGACTTTTGGGATTACTTGTGACGGTGGTAAAAATTAGCCAAAAATCATCTGACTTCATTTATGGTTGGTCCCTCTTGCACAAAAATAATAGCTGAGAAGATCGTCAATGAAATTAAATGTAATGGAAGTGTTAAAAGTTGTTCAACAAGCATAATGTATAATAATAATGTAGGCAAGTACATGTAGCATGTATAAATCTGTTTATGGTGTTTAATCCACTATTGCTCTGTAAAATTTATTTATGCTTTAACTCTTTGATTTCTTTGTCCCATCTAGCCCCAGAGATTGGAAGAAGAACAATTATTTAAGGATGACTTGGTCGAAATGCTATTTGAAGAGGACTTGTGAGCACCAGCGGATTTCTATCAGAACAGAGAGCATTCAAACTATTTATACAGACTAGGGAATGTGCACAATGAAAATAGGCAGATGTTTTATATAGTCAGATGTGAACAGTAATAGCAGTAATTTTCCATTGTTGACTTTTATAGTGAATTGATTTTGATATAGTAATATCTATACGTTTTGTTTTAAAAAAAATGTTTGTTTTTTCCCTACCGGTTGGAGAATAGGCCAAGTGTTAACCCATACAATGCCAGTGCAAATAGAATGTATTGACATTTCTTATATTTATATAGAAAGTTTTGACTCAGTTGATGAGCAGCAATATCTTTCCTTATTTTTGTTAAAGGCCATTGTATCCAAACTTTCTTCTTATTTTTCTCTTACCCAATGTTTAACCCTTTCCCTACTAGACTCAATATTTTTTTGTCTGTGCTATATATCGCTCAGGTAAGAGCTTGTATTCTACCATAAATAAATTGGGCATCATAGTTATTTAAAACATAATGAACAGTATTTATCAAAAACCTAAACATTTCAATTCTCTATATTTATCTTTATGCTTAAAGAGTTTAAACTAAAAATAGAATTTTTTTTGTTTAACTTTTGGACTTTTAAGACCAAAATATTTTTATTTTACTGTGAGCAATACCTTTGTTTTTTTACATGTCAAGATGATGTTTATTATTTGTAAAAAAAAATATTTTATTGCAATACTTTTGTTTAAATTATTGTCAAATTTATTTTCTGTTCACGAAGTGTACTATTTGGAGAATTTTTTGTCAAACGAAATGCATTTTGTTTCATCCTTGTTATAGCGAAATTTAGTACAAAAACCTTGATGAAAAAAAAAGAATACATTCTTATTGGCTACATTTGAAATACAACTTTTTTATTCTTATTAATTGAAGAGTTATACAATATCATAATAAAAATGAGGATTTCTCTTGAGTATTTTGCTATTCTTCATTTGTTGTTGTAACCCTCTGTAATTTTTTCTTTATCTGAAAATAAATTGAACAACATATTTTATATTCACTATAATTAAGAAACCATCATGGCAACAAACAAGGGGTGCAAACTCGCATGTCCCGGTCATGTGTTGCGACAAAATAACCTGCCAAAAAACATCCTCCAAGGCACTGTAGAAGGTGGACGTCGGAGATGCCTACAGTGGAAATGCTGGTTTGACAATATAAAAGATTGGACAACGCTGCAAACGACTGAACTATTGACAACCGCTCAAGATAAGCAAAAACAGAGAAAGATAACTGCTGAGGTGTCCATTTGCTCCCCCCCCCCATCGACCACAATTGGTTTGATGATGATAATTTTTTTTATATTACTATATATTGGCACTAATTTTACTAAATACTGTCAATATATAAAGGTGTATAAGATCTTTACATACCTCATCAATATTTAACTGCCCCATCCTCTGTAATTGTTGTAGTATCTTCCATCTGACAATACAGAATTTACAAATATTTAAACTGGGAGAAATAGCTAAAATATAATTATATATACTGTTGGTGGAGATAGAAGATTCTGTGACAAAACGTCAACTTATTGGTAACTACTAATTGGTAAATAAGGAAAGTATAACACATTACATTGCAACTATGTTACTTTTTGAAATTAACTATTCCTTTGTAAATGTTGCTGTTTTGGCTCTGTGGTACCGGTAGCACAAGCTAAAATCGGCCATTAGCATACGCACCACTTATCTATAGGCCTATATAAAGTTCTGCATTTTCCCGAAATTTTAAGCTTTTTTTAAGTGCTAGAGTATTTCATGTATATATAGCTCAGTGATTTATTTAAAAAAAATTTTTTTGTTTAAATATAATATATTAAGAACACGTTCACTTATTAGGAAGTGATCATCACTTGGTATGTTTCTACCGGTCAGTGTTTAAGAAATATATTTTTGTATGGATCAGTTATTAAAAATGGTGAGCGCTAGGAATTAACAATTTCTTCTATTATTCTATTTACAGATCAGAGGGGCAACTGGTAGTTATATAAATACCATTGTCAATCCATGTACATTGTTGAAACTAGGTTAAGGTCCCAGTACTCAATCATTGTGTTATATACAAGTATCGATTGATAGATTATAGATAGATAGATCAATAGATATATGTAGGCCTATAGATAGACAGATGTATATAGATAAATAGAAGATAGATGGATGGGTGGATTGATAAATAGATAGATACAGAGAGAGATAAGCAGATAGATAAATAGATAGATATTTTTATTGATAGATGTGTTTTTTTATAGGCTTATTTTTTTGTTGCACTTACATCCACCATTGTCAAATCCATCATCAAAGTCATCATCGCCCCAGTACCTGCCCCTGAAGTTACCATCTAAAGAAGACAAAAAAAACGTCAATTATTATGTAAGCAATACGTAATAAGAATAGACAAATAAACTTGTATTTGTTGTGGAACGCTTCAAAAGACCATGTACGTCGAAGGCCTGAAGGATGTTATAGTAAAACCAAAGATATAATAATATTGGTCATCCAGTCATCCTAGGAAATGAAAGACGAACAACAATAGAGATCTATATATATGTATCTTACTTACACCATTTTGTAAAACCACCAGAGCTACAATACATAATCCCATACCGATTAATTTAACATTAAGTTAGTTTAGTAAATAAACAAATAATAATAATAATTTGAAACTTACAAGGTGGACGGCCAATCGGACTGTATGGAGGATATCCTGTCGAATTACAAACAACAAATTATGCACACTGTTTTCTAATCAATTTAATATAACAACAAAAGTCATCGAAAAACGTGTTATACACAAATGTTTATCCCATTGTTTGTTTCTCTACACTCTATGTAGAGCCATTTGTATTATATTAATCATCAACATTGACATACAAACTCTAACCAAAGGCCAGTGCTTTCAGAATGAAAAAAAGTTTCTTGTATTTTGGCTATGTTGAATTTAACTTATTGCTTGTTGCATCCACTGTACTACTACTACTATGTAGCCAAACTATAGGGTTAAAAAAATGTGAAAGCTTACCGCCTCGAGCTACTTGATAATTTGCATCTATAGAAAAGGAAAAAAAAACAGTCATAACAAAAACAAGTCATAATAAAAACAAGTTATAATAAAAACAAGTCATAATAAAAACAAGTTATAATAAAAACAAGTTATAATAAAAACAGTCATAACAAAAACAAGTCATAATAAAAACAAGTTATAATAAAAACAAGTCATAATAAAAACAAGTTATAATAAAAACAAGTTATAATAAAAACAAGTTATAATAAAAACAGTCATAATAAAAACAGTCATAATAAAAACAAGTTATAATAAAAACAAGTTATAATAAAAACAAGTTATAATAAAAACAGTCATAATAAAAACAGTCATAATAAAAACAAGTCATAATAAAAACAAGTTATAATAAAAACAAGTTATAATAAAACGTTTATAAGGCTTGCAACACCAATCTTCCATTTTGTTTTTACTACAATTAATAAAATGTTATTTATTTGTTTTTCCTTCTTAGGACTATATATCACCAGGGGCGATAATCGAGCTACCATATGGTCACGACATCAGCAACTAAAACGTGTCATCTTTCTGTTTTGCCTTATGCAATTCTAAAGATAATCTGATTATTCTGGTGGTTACCCACGAGGGCATCAAGAGTACGTAGCGACGAATGTAAGCCACCTCTACCCTAGAGCCCTAAAGTCAAACCGGCGGGCCAAGCTAACGCAAGGGGGACGACTCCCGGAGTTCCTTCCACGCGTTTCACGTTTGGTTATGGTGGTGTCATAGGTAGGTAAGGGACCATAAACCCGCGGCCAAGTGGTCATGTGTTCGCCTACGACAAACACTATGCCGATCTTATGACATCACCAGGCAACATTGGTCAAGTATACGAGGAGAGAGAGAACCCCACTCGTTTATGGTAGGCGCACCACCAGGGGTGGCAAAACATCATAGACATATTATATTTCTTTTTGTGTGGGTGACATAAATGACATATCACATAAATGTGACTCCGTTAAGGGAAAGTGGAATGTAGTTGTAACCAACATGTGACACATCCTAAAGACTTGCTGCAAGAGGCTTTCCTCGGACAGAAGGGACTACTTTCTTCCCTTTGTTAGCCAATCTCGGAGGAATTCTGGGGCGGTTTACTGGAAATAAAAATTACTGTAATTATAATGTGTATATTATATTGTTTACTTACAAAAAGCAGAGGTAATGCTGGCTAAGGCTAAGCAAATTCCAGCAATTAGGGCAATAACTCTCATTTTTGTGAAATTAGTTTCTACCTGAAAAATAAAAATACAACAAAATAATAATAACAAATAGCATATAGGCCCTATGTTAAGAGTGTAGTCTTATGTGTGTAAAAGGGGTGATGTGGTTTATGTGAGAATCTTTTGGTATTTTGATCTTTGGTCTCGTGTTCAAATCCGTAAAGGCTTGGTCGTGTGTAATAACCCCAAAGACTATTAATATTTTCTTGTGTCGCACTGAACTCTACATAGACTATCTCAAAAAGGTTTTTACGCTTTGCTTTGTATACTAGATCTATGTTTATTTACATAAAGAGCAATCAAAACCCAAAATTCGCTTTTGTGTAATAAGGAAATCTAATGCCAATGGTAGGCCTATAGACTATAGAAACACTTCAGGAAATAAGATTAAATGAGAAAGTAGTAGGCTAATATGTACATCATTTAATTCTAACTTAGAAATGCTTCACACTAATCTAATATCACAATCAGAAGAACATAGAAATAAAAAACGGTTTACTTATTCCATTTGCAAGAGAACGATCATATACAGTACATTAGTTTAGTTCTATGAGTATATTTCGCGAACTAGCTGGGAACACACATATAACATAATTTCAAAATATAATCTAAATTCAATACTAGGCCGATACTCTTAAGACGCAATTATCTTCTGTATAGAAATTTAAGGAACTTCTGTAACAAATAATATATAATTAGTCTTATAAAAAAGTACAGTGCCTAGGCTATAGGGCCTACATAGACGAAAAAAATCCAATCTACTCTTTCATTTTTTTGTTTATAAACCAAATAAAAAAGTGTGTCTTTAACATAAAGATTGCACGCACAATTTATAAGATAAGATATAGATAAGATAAGATTTCTTTATTGATCCAAAAAAATGGAAATTTGACTTGATTACATAAATTCCGTCTTTCAGCATACCTAAAACAATATTAAAGAACCATTTGTACAAACACAATAGACATTCACGCACACTATCATACCATTTATCATACAAGAAAAAAGTAGGCCTATTATTTAGGAGTCAGCTATTGAGCCATTGTATTTCCTGGCTGAAAGATGATTATTTTGAAAGAGTCTCACTGACAGTGGAACAAAATAGTTCCTAAATCTCTCTGTTCTTGCCCTTATTGAAAGAAGCCGACCACTTCGACTAGATGTGGGATGTTATCTGGGATCAGAGAGCATCCACGAGACTGTCCAACTCAGCGATGTTAGAAAAAGTAAAGCCGCTGGTCATTGTGCGAGACCAACAACTTATCATTATTCTAAACCCTTGTCAAAATGCATGAATAGAAGAGGAATTATACTGGTGAAGTGTGTTTTAGCTGCTCTACAGATCTTCGAATGAAACTTTACTCAACATTCACAATATTACTAAACCATAAAAGTTAACGTCCTTCTAATTAAATGTAAATACTAGATGACTTATTTCACTCACCAATAGATTGGAAAGAAAAAAAAAGTCCTTGACCGTAACAGCTCATAGAATTTATTCCTCTTTGTGACGAGCTTTTATACTGAACCAATAATCCTTTGGTCGGCGTGTTGCTGACACGAAGTTCCTAATATAGAAACAAAAAAAGAAAGTAGATGAATGGATGACGGGTGTTGTTATCTGTCAAAAAAGGCTGTCAAGTGCTTCATTAAGTATCCCTGTCGTCTGTCAAACGTTTCTCTGTGACATTCGAAGGACTTAATATAGTAACATTTGAAGTAAACCTTTGTATTATTACATCTTTGTAACTCCATGTTATTACAAGGCAATTTATTCACCATAATAAATCATGGATGAGACCTTCTATTTATCACACAAGTATAATTATAATTTATAATGTTATTACGGCTAGAGCCCCCATTCAATTTATGAAAATGATAGTTATAGTATTGTTATTGTTCGTGTGAGTATCCTTGTATTAGTGAAGATCTTATTATATCATTCTGAAGTTTATTTGTAGTTGTCTAGAGTATTCCTGGTTCTTATAATCCCCTGGCAATTCACATAGCGTAGTTTTAGAGTTTTCAGTTGATTTACTTCATGTATAATTATTTGTGTGGCTCATATTATACAGCAAGAACCTCGATGTTGAGTGGTAGTGTAGATTATTAATATAGTTGAATAAATATCACACATACACACATGTATATAACTTTGAAATATTGACGTTAACCAAGTTGTGTAGAAAGCAACGATAAATTTGGTTTAATTTACAAGATCAATCCAGTAGGAATCCAAATAATATTATATACACAATCAAGAAATACACATATTCCAATTAGTAATGAATACCCTCAATGAACATATAGCATTGTAGTTAATAGTAGAATAATAAGTTTTCCATAATACAACTCAAATAGAAACGATCCTCAGAGCGGAGAATATTTGATGTTACTAGCTCGAATGTACGCCAAGAACTGACTAAAAGTGTCGAATCGCGTAGAAATATATTACGGGTCAATCGTTGGAAAAACCAGACAGCCTAGTGACACGAATATTTTAATCAAGCCTGCATGTTGACTGCGTGATCAGAATGTTTTTTTTATTAAGAACAAGCAATAATGCTCTAACAAAATAAGGAGAGACCGGACGGCCTTGACACGCTGTAGGTACGTGCACAGTTCATGTTTTTATCGAGGTTAATAAAAAACAATAATGCTCAAATTAGGTTAGGAAAAACCCGGGGGAAACTTTGAGCTGAGAAATATTTATATCGTTTAAACGCAATTCGCTTAAATGATTCAGTTGGTTTATTAACATTACAATGTAGGGAATTTACGTTTCGTAACAGTCGCCCGTACCAAAAGGAAAAGAACATTGCATACTAAACAATAGAAGTGTGCAATTTCTTTTAGAACCGCCTGCACTTAACTTTAGTTCTAAACAATATACAAAAAAAAAACTGACTCCACCTGGGTAGTCCGTTAAATAAGACAAGTAAGGGAAATAATTTATTCTATTAAACCCTCATCATATAGGATCTCAAGTTATCCTTAGACCATAACACATGTTCGCGTTATTCTAAAAAAATTATACTCTCTGAGATATCATTCCTTATAAACATCATCATCTTATTTATAAGGTAAAAATCAACATAACTAATGTTATCATATTAAACAATTCAATCATTAATTAATTCAACTTAAATGAAATTAATATTTAAATAAACTTAAGAGTAAGAATTTAATCTTAAGTGTGTAAGCATGTGAAGTGTATGCACATTACTCTATTTTGGTTTTTACATAATCACAACTATAGTTTGATTGTTTCAAAATAAGGATGTACATTTCTGTTCATTCATTATCTTACTAATAAAGAAAAGTATGTTCATAAATCCATAATATTTATAAGTAACTTATTAGGTTCTTTCTTTTTTCTACAACAATAATAATATTTGTTTTAGCAAATGGAAATATTCATGGCATAAAATAAGGCATAAGATATTGCATAAAATAATCACAACATATTCATGTATTCATGCATTTATATTTTAAATGATCCAATTCTCTTAGTTAGGATTATCAGAATATATACATGAAGTTATCTATTTCCTTATACATTTGTTACATGCGCGATAGGGTGTCCGCGACGATGTGATCTTTTACCAATACGTAAGTTATTCTTAAGTTGTATGGTATTAACCCTATACGGATGTTGTTTGACAGGTTTAACATTATCATCTTTTAAAACTACATCATGGGTAACCAAAGTTGTTTTGTTAGGAACATCACTAAACAAATTTACATGATCATAGATTAAACCCTTGATAGAAGTCTGTTCACCTGAGTCTAGATGTGCCAGTTTATCATTGAGGTTTTTAAGTGCTTCAGTGTTTTGAAGTTTACTTTCTATGATTGTCTTTTTAAATTTAGGCGGGGGTGTTTCAACAGTTTTGATAGCACTCACTGGCCTAATGTCAGTTTGTTCTTCCCTAACAACATAAGGTTTTAGCATGTTTATATGGCACAGTCTCTGTGTTTTCCTTCTATCAGAGGTTTTTACAAGGTATGTTACATCACTGATTTTATCTAAAACCTGATATGGTCCTGTATATTTTGCACTCAGGGGTTGTCCAGACAATTGGGTCAACATGAGGACTTTATCACCAGGATGGAAACGTCGGGATCTGGCCTTGACATCATAGTACCCTTTCATTCTTTTCTGAGCCTGCAAAAGATTATCTTTAACATGATTAAAAGCATGATAGATTCTATTGCTAAATTGTTCCACATAAGCTACGAGTCCAGTCTCTTCATCAGAATTTAACAAGGTTTCCTGCAACAGTTTTAGAGGTCCTCGAACTGAATGTCCAAACACTAACTCGAACGGACTGAATCCAAGAGATTCCTGCACAGTTTCTCTAGTCGCGAAAAGAGCGAATGGAATACCGCGATCCCAGTCTTCAGTGTTCTCAAAACAGTATGTGCGGAGCATGGTTTTCAGAGTCTGATGATATCTTTCTAGGGCACCTTGGCTTTGCGGATGGTACGCAGTTGAAGTTGCATGTTGGATGCCTAGTTTCTTTAAGACCTGGTTAAACAGCTTTGATGTAAAGTTAGATCCTCGGTCTGACTGTATAGTCTTTGGAAGACCGTATCTTGAACAAAATGCAATCAGTGCGTCAGATATCTTATCTGCGTTAATGGTGCGTAGCGGAATAGCTTCAGGATATCTCGTGGCAGTGCACATTATAGTGAATAAGTACTGGTGTCCTGTCTTTGTTTTAGGCAAAGGACCTACACAGTCTATTAGCAAGTGGCTAAATGGTTCTGCAAAGGCGGGTATTGGCTTTAGAGGTGCTACCGGTATAGTCTGGTTAGGTTTACCAACTATCTGGCATGTATTGCATGACTTGCAGTATTTTGTGACGTCACGATGTAGTCCAGGCCAATAGAAGTACGGAAGAATTCGACGGTAAGTCTTGTTCACTCCTAGATGACCAGCATATGGCGTGTCATGAGCCATGTGTAAGATGTCATTACGATATATGGCTGGTACCACAATCTGACTTCCTTCTCTGCAATTGTCATTATCACATTTCACATCTCTCCATTTTTGCATTAATATTCCCTCCTTCAGAAAAAATCCATTTCCGTTCATTTCTGCCTCCTGTTCAGTTATCACCTTTTTCTTCAGGTGGTTAATTCCTGAATCTCTATTCTGTTCTAATAGGAGTAATTGTCGAGGTGACAAATTACTTTCAGTAGTCTTGACTGAGGGACCACTCAAAATGTCAGCCAGGAAAGTTGCCTGTAGGTCAATTTCTGGTTCTATTTTTGACTTTGACATGGTTTCGACAGACTTTTGTTGTTGGGCCATACCTCTCGTGACGATGCATATAGGTTTGATAAAGCTCTCACTTTTATTGAGGTATTGTTTTTTCTTGGATATGGAATGCACCACATCTCCAGCAATATCATTTCCCAGTATTAAAGAAACGCCTTTAAACGGAAGTGATTTGTACACACCCACAACTACATTTCCAGTGAAGTACGCACTCTTCAGCTGTATTTGATGCAAAGGAACTTGTACATTTTCCCTTGATACACCTTGAATAGTAAGATCCTGTCCTGTATATGTCGATTGTGACGTAGGAACAGTATTCTCTAAAAGTAGTGAAACCTCAGCCCCTGTATCACGGAGTATTCTGATGTTCTTTTCACTAGTGACACCATTTATTATGGATGACACGGTACCTTCTTCAATGAATGGTAAACAATTGCTTGGTATCTCAGTATCGATGAGATCTGTATCCAAGTTATTTTTGTAAGAGGTATGTTTAGTACTCATGGTGGTTCTATCTGATATAGACTCCTTGGAGCTCAGATTAGAATTAGAATTATTGAAAACCATTGTCTCTATTTCAGGAACTATTTCTGGTTTCAAGTTTCCAAGATACGTGTGTTTTGTCAGGTTATCTGCATTAGCACTAGGTATCTCTGTTTGAGTTCTAATATCCTTCTTTACATTTTCATGAGTTCTTTGTTTTGGCATTGCTACATACGATAAGACAACATTCTTTTTATTCGGGTTCCCATTCAATATCCAGCACTTTTCCTTAGTATGTCCAATTCGTTTACAATGGCTACAGGTTGGCTTGGAATTTGTTGGACCTTCATTGCTCTGCTGATGTCTCTTTGATTGATAGGATTCATTTGGATTCATGGTTTTCTTTTCTACCTTCATATCTCGATTCTGGAATTTAGATTTATCAACTGTTGTAAATTTATTGCTGAAATGGATAATAACATATTCGTCTGCCATCACTGCTGCTGTTTCTACTTGTTCTACACCTTTGTCTGCTAAATGTATTCTTACATCACCTCTGATGTTATTGTTAAAGTCTTCCATTAGCATAAGATTAGCTAATTTATCAAAGTCTTTGTTTACACCTTTGGATCGAATCCATCTTTCAAAATATTTCTTTTTCTGTCTTAGAAAATCAACATGGGATTGTTCCTGTTCTTTCTTAGACTCACGAAACACTTTTCTATATTTTTCAGGTGTTAATGCATAACTTAGCAGTACTCTATTCTTGATCAGTTCATAATCATACAATTCCTCTTCAGTAAGACTTAATACAACATCAAGTGCCTTTCCTTTATTCAGAGCTGAGCGTAGAAGTATAGCTTTCTTGCCCTCGGGAAATTGATAGTCTCTAGCGTTTCTCTCGAAAATCATGAAGAACTCTTCCACCGAATTATCTTCAAGAACTGGAATATGTTTCTTAAACTTATACAGTTCTGCATCTGCTTCAGAGCTTGCATTCGAATGATTTGACGTACGAGACCTTGCTATCTCAATTCTTTCTTGGCTTGCTATTTTCTCTTTTGCTATTTCTCTTTCCATCTCAATTCTCTGGCTTTCTCTTTCTCTTTCCATCTCTAATTCCATCTTTCTTAACTCAAGTTTAAATTTCAATTCTTCACTTAAGTCACCAGTTGTATGCTTTACTCTTTGTTTTATAGGAAAAGGTAATTCATCATCTGATTCATCATTAATGTTATCATTAGCAGTAGTTTCTTCAATAATTAGTGTACCTTGTTTTCTTAAACACTCAGTTACCTCTTGAAGTAATTTAGTTTTTGATGGCCTAGTTTCTGTGATAGAAATGCCCAATGATTTAGCCAATTCTTTTAATTGTATCATTGACATTTTATTAAGCTGTTCTGAGGTTAGATCAAATATCTCTGGATCCAATGTAAGATTATTTGTGGCCTCCATTTTATATTATTAAAAGTTACTGTAAATCTTGTTAATAATACAATAAAAGTGTCCAACTTACTTTCTGTCCTTTGAATAATTCACTACACCACACAGTTCAGATTTTTCACAACAAGGTCATAAAAATAATACTTTCTTAGAGTTACTTTGTTCGATAAGGTAATACACAAGATAATTTTCCAGGCTGAATAGTTAAGTTTTCCGATTCTCAATAGCAATGTTCAATTCAATCACAATCTTTAGTATATTGTATATTGTTCATATTTTCCAACACAATCCATCCAAGTTACGAGTATGTATTACGGCAGTTGTAAATAGTTTGTGTAAATAGTATAACGATTCTTGAAATTGAAGTAAATCCTCTAAACGTTTGTTAGTAAATCACTGACGAGCAAAACCCATTTTATTACAAGGCAATTTATTCACCATAATAAATCATGGATGAGACCTTCTATTTATCACACAAGTATAATTATAATTTATAATGTTATTACGGCTAGAGCCCCCATTCAATTTATGAAAATGATAGTTATAGTATTGTTATTGTTCGTGTGAGTATCCTTGTATTAGTGAAGATCTTATTATATCATTCTGAAGTTTATTTGTAGTTGTCTAGAGTATTCCTGGTTCTTATAATCCCCTGGCAATTCACATAGCGTAGTTTTAGAGTTTTCAGTTGATTTACTTCATGTATAATTATTTGTGTGGCTCATATTATACAGCAAGAACCTCGATGTTGAGTGGTAGTGTAGATTATTAATATAGTTGAATAAATATCACACATACACACATGTATATAACTTTGAAATATTGACGTTAACCAAGTTGTGTAGAAAGCAACGATAAATTTGGTTTAATTTACAAGATCAATCCAGTAGGAATCCAAATAATATTATATACACAATCAAGAAATACACATATTCCAATTAGTAATGAATACCCTCAATGAACATATAGCATTGTAGTTAATAGTAGAATAATAAGTTTTCCATAATACAACTCAAATAGAAACGATCCTCAGAGCGGAGAATATTTGATGTTACTAGCTCGAATGTACGCCAAGAACTGACTAAAAGTGTCGAATCGCGTAGAAATATATTACGGGTCAATCGTTGGAAAAACCAGACAGCCTAGTGACACGAATATTTTAATCAAGCCTGCATGTTGACTGCGTGATCAGAATGTTTTTTTTATTAAGAACAAGCAATAATGCTCTAACAAAATAAGGAGAGACCGGACGGCCTTGACACGCTGTAGGTACGTGCACAGTTCATGTTTTTATCGAGGTTAATAAAAAACAATAATGCTCAAATTAGGTTAGGAAAAACCCGGGGGAAACTTTGAGCTGAGAAATATTTATATCGTTTAAACGCAATTCGCTTAAATGATTCAGTTGGTTTATTAACATTACAATGTAGGGAATTTACGTTTCGTAACAATGTGTATTGTATATAGTTTTTGCCATCTTCTCTAGTCCATATATATTAGGCTATGTGTTACAATAACACTGTTACTTTACTTGACAGTAAATTATCAAGTCCGATTTTGAATATGGCTTTAAATGGGTTGGTAGTTGATATGCTCCTCATTACTAGAGATAGAAACACAACGGAGGCAGACTTAGCAGTTCGGAAGTAGGGAAGGGTGGACTTTGGCGAGTGCCTTATCAGGGGTCGAGATTTGTGAGTGTAAACTAGGCCTATAGATCTACTTCGTACCATAACGCGCACTGGCATGTCTGCCTCTAATGTGCGACTTCTTATTAGTGTTACAATACTTGGTACCAATATGTAGGTCCCATTAACCAATAGTAGACAACAGGCCCATTGAGAGAGGGTGGCAGCAGGTGGTTTTCTTTGAATGTGTACTTGAAAATTTTGCTAAATTTTGCCTCTAGTTGTAATTTCCGAGTATAGGGGGCCTAACATTTTGGATTTCTACTTTTGATTCCAGAGGCCCTTACATATAATAATATATAGCTTACAGCCCTCACCGTGAGCTTAGTAGGCATAAATAGTTCTATGTCGCTGCATAGCCTACTAGTACGCAAGTCGATGCTAATTAGTTAAGCTGGTTTACTAATGATTTCCGGTGGTGTAGCCAGGGGAGGGGGGGGGGTCAGTAGCCACAGGCAGACCCACATGATTTATATAATAGGCCTATTATGCAGTTTATTTATTACAGAGTTCCAACTGTCATAGATATATGTCCCAAATTATTCTATATTAAAAGAATTGTGACAAGTTTACAATTTAATTTTCCAACTTTATATATATCCAATACGTCTCCATGACTATGCGTTCTTTTCATCCAAATTAATCATCAGTGAGTGTTCTTTTATCATTTTACTTATTTTTGTAATATTTTTTGTAAGATCAATACCGACGAGGAGGAAAAGTTACATTAATTTAAACTAAAAACTGTACTTGGTAAAAGTTTTTTTTTTATATAGGCTTTGTAAGGCTGGGAATGATAGGCTACGATTACATTCTAATGGTAGGCCTAATTCTTATGACAGTTTGACAAACTGGTCCACGGACCTTTTAAAAAGATTCCTGATTTCTCAATACGTATGTAACGCAAAGGAATTACCTAGATATGATTAGTATTGGAAAGGAGGGCCCAGAACAGCAGCTTTCTTTTTTTTTTCTCGTGGGCTTGTGAGACTATAATATTATGTTTTTTAATTAGGTCTATAGTTGTTCCTATATTGAATTAACAACATTTAACAAACCTTATTAATGATTCAGAAAAAAAATATGTAGGCCCTATCATATAAAATCAACAAACTATGTAGACCTAAAAATCATTTCCGATGAACTCGCTGGAGTCGATTGGATCTCAATCGCCCCCCCCCCCTTTTTTTTTTCTTCTCTGGCGCGGGTAGCTAAGACGGTTACCCCAGTTCAAGCCCAGTTGCCACCTTCAAAGACCGCCTCTGAATAAAATAAAACATTAATAAAGATGCAAGACTAGACTCGGACCACGGATGAACGTAGGACGCAATAATCTTCTTTATAGAAGGACCGTCTATAATATATAAGATGATATAAGATAAACCATCCTTTGCAATGTGACATATTTGTGTTCAAAACATTCTTGTATAGAGCTCAATCTTGTAGACAGGCCGGAAATAAATGTTGCAGATATGCGTCGTGACTGCTTTGAGCCTATATTGTCACGACATTGACTGACAGATGACCCTTGGGGCCAGGTAGATTAAGTACATGGCGTTACCTGTTGTATTTAAATGACCATTTGACTGTTAAGAACTTTAAAAAGGAAAAATACGACAATATAAAGACGGAGTTTGATATATGTAGTAACGAGTGGGCCCACACGTGAGCGGAGTTTGAAGTTTGTAGGTACACGTGGGCGGAGTTTGATGCTTATAAGCACACGTGGGTGGAGTTTGATGTTTCCTGCACCAAACTCAAATCAAAATTTCAGGAGGTTTTGAGGAGAAAATCTAAATCGGAAATGAAAGCTAAAAATGTACCAAGAAGCTATGTTCATATAAAGTCCTTTAACTGTCTTTATAAATCTTATAATTAAAAAAAAAGTAGCCTACAAATAATAGAAATATAAGAAAATATTTTGTTTATGAATAGGCCAATAAAAAGGCATGCCTTTATTTTACCCAACTAATTAAAGGCACCTCCCAGACCCGGGAAATATCCTTAGCCTTCACCAGGATTCGAGCCCGTGCTCTTCGTTACGGCTATGACATGTGACATTGCTCTATGTGCCACAGGCTATCATCTTATCTTATAGTGTGTTACAGACGTTTCTTGCATAGCCTACATAGGACTATTACGTCTTTATACTCGAATCTGTGACTCGGATCTAAGACTTTACCCCAACTAAAGTCAGGCACCCATCAGAGCTAGGTAGACTCAGGGACACACTCCAGACCCAGGAACAAATCATAACCTTCACCAGGATTCGAACCTAGGACATTCAGTACGCCAGTCGAACGCGCTGCCCCTCGGTCACCGTGGCTATTTTATACTGAATGTATTTGAGCTAAGTTTATTTAATTTTGAAAAATAAAACCCAGCCTAATCTTAAATAAATGCTACCAATAAAGCGGGAGAATAAATCAATGCAAAGAAACACTGAAATGTTATACTAAAAAACAAAACAAAGACTATAATGACAAGAATGAAAGAATACAAATATAATGAAGATGTGAATAATCACTTACAAAAGATGGGTTAGTGTTAAAATGTTTCCCCTTGTCAGGCCTATTTGATCCATAAAGATCCATGAAAAAGCGTTGACAAGTTTCCGTGACCACAGCAGACTAGGGGAATATGTGGCCCGCACAATGCCCATCCGCCTTTACTTTACCCAATAAATGTTAGGTACCCATCAGAGCTGGGTTGACTCAAGTGCACCCCTCCGCCACTCTAGACATGAGAATAAATCCTAGCTTTTTAACGAGATTCGAATCCGGGACTTTCGGTGCGCCACCCGAGCGACCTATCGTTAGGTAACAGTGTACCTTGCGTTAATGTTAGGGTTAGATGTGAGAGAAAAGAAAGATAAAGGGGGGGGGGGGAGGGAGAAGAAAGAAATGGAGTAAATAAAAAATAAATTGTGTTCATCACGAGACAACACGAGCGAACGACAGCAGTAGCCATCTTTAAAGGGGCGCTTTTATATACCGCAAAGATTCATTATTTTGTGTGTTTCATGTTATATTTAGCTTTGCATCCAACTACTTTTCAATATCTCTGAAAAAAAAACCTTGCCTGTCCCGGGTAGCACGTCCCTAGTTATTTTAAAAGGCACGTGAAAACTGAAGAAAAAACAAACAAATGAAAAAACAAGAACAACACAATTTTAAAATTTGAAACCAAATTGACAGTTATTTGTAAAAAAGGGAGTTCATAGCTGTAGCATAAGTGCCGTATCAAGCTTCTTTGCTTCTAAATGAATGTGCCCCACCTCTTCTTCCTTGAGGATTTCGGTAGAGCAGTTAAAAAAGAAAATTATCGATTGAAGGTTAACAGATTATCAACAAGCAACAAGATGTGGGGAGTGGGAGGGGGGGGGGTAAACCATATGATCAAAGGGCCAGAGAGAGAGAGCAGCGTTCACCAGTTTCTGTGGCCACGGACATACTAGGTGATTGTGGGGCCAGCACTAATGCCAATATCAATAATAAAACAGTAAAATAGAATTAAAACACAAGGATTGATACATTTTCTTTAAAGAAGAAGCATGTATAACATAAAATAAGATAACAGGAGCGTTAGTAATTAATAAGATAAGATAGAAGGTGGGTCTGTAACATATAAGATAGAAGGTGGGTCTGTAACATATAAGATAGAAGGAGCGTCTGTAACATATAAGAAAAGATGGAAGCCTATATTTATAAAGATATCTTTTAGTACATTACATTTTCTGTCTTTATAAACGTAATTATCTTACAGTTCAAGTGACCTTGTTGATGTGTAGATATTTTGAAAGAACCATAGACCCTCAAGGTCAAGACAATAGGTTGGGTGATGGGAGCGAGAGGTGGGGGTGGTGAGAGAGAAAAAGTTTATTTGAAAGCCACGTGCAAAGGGAGCAAGACGGAGACTGACCCGATTTCGTTCGCTTGCAGCGGACCGTGACATCAACACTGGGCCAAGGCAGCCAGCAGACGTTACACCTAAATGCACTAGTTTAGATCTAACAATTATTATAATTCATAGCAAATTAAAAACAATGACAATATCATATAGACTATTAATTTTGCAACCATTCGTCAGAAAATTGATACACCTATTCCAGTGTATTTTTCTGATTGTGACACTGCAGTTGTTTGCCCCTGGTTGGAACAGACCTATATTTTGGTGAATTGATTTCTGAGCCATGGAAAAGGAACGACAAAGCCGAAGTCGGTTATGTCCCCTTAAGGTTTCTTTATTTATATGGAAGGAAAGCAAACGGTACAGTTTTAATATAAAGTATTATCTCCCTCTCTATGTGGGGCAGGCACGGTGGCCGAGCTGCAGCGCCTTCGACTGGCGTACCGAAGGTCCTGGGTTCGTATCCTGGTGAAGGCTGGGATTTTTCTCCTGGACTCGAGGGTGTCCCTAAGTCTACCAAGCTCTGATGAGCAACTGACATTATATATTAACTGACATTATAGTTGGGGTAAAGTAAAGGCGGCTGGGCATTGTGCTGGCCACACCTCTCCTAGTTTGCCGTGGCCACTGAAACTGGTGAAAGCTGCTTCACCGGCCCTCTGATCAATTCGGTACGATGGGTAGGCTTTACTATGTGACACAGTGGACTAGTGCTAAATCTTGATGGGTTTCCACATCCTGCACTTAAAAAAAAAAAACAGGAGTTTAACGTGTAGTCTTAGGCCTACCTGATATTAGTTAAAGTGTAAGTAACGACCAATGTGATGCCCGCACAATACCCATGCCTGTCGTGACCACATAAATTGATCAACAATGCTTTACTATACCCATGGACCAATATGACCTATAAGGGATACTTTCAATCCGTAGACATTCGTGTAAACTAAAATTACAAAAAAAGTGTGAACTACACCACACATAACAACGTTTTTAATATGTTAATAGTCTAGTTTAAAGCCAAAGTTTAAAGTCAGACCAAGACAGCTTGTCATTGATGGTTGCGCTCAGATAGGCCTATTTATATTGCGAGACTTCATCTATTATTTGGTTGTTTAGGTTTATAAATCAACAAGCTATTTTTTTTCCTTCCCAAAGCCTACAATAATTTCTTTCATTCAATTTGACTGTATGTTTACCTTTTTTAAAATGAGTCAAGATGGCCTGGAAGCTGCGCTCTCGATTAGCATACCAACGGTCTAGGGTTCGAATCCTGGTGAAGGATAGGCTAAGACTTTTTCCCGGTCGGGAAGGTGTCCCCTAAGTCTACCCAGCTATGATGGGGATAAGTAAGGCAGCTGGGTATTGTGCTGGCCACTCAATCCCCTGGTAGCCTATACCATGGCCACAGAAAATTGTCAACTTGCTTCAATTGCCTTATAGATCAACTTGGTCTGAAAAGGGACAATTGCTTGTTTTTAAATTTTCTTATTTGAATTTCAACAATACAAAAAGATGAACCTGTTGGAGTAATTTCAACAATACAAAGAAGAAAACGAAGTGAAAATGAGTGAAGATGAAATGGAAAGCAGTTAAAATGAAATGGAAAATAGTCAAAATGAAAGGGAAGTAATGAAAATGAAAGGGAAAGTAGTGAAAATAAATTAATTTCAGATGTCTATAGAGGCATTTTAGCTAGGAAAAAACAGCAGGACACATAAACTTGATGCAAAGAAAGTTATGAAACTTGTTTTGCCATTCAAGCTATTGATGGTCACAAAATCACAACTGACAACTTTTATTCTGAATTGAAGCATGATGAAACTCTCACTAAGCAGTGAAAGTGTAATTTTTATATTTTTATATTTTGATTTTCACAACTGGCTACTATTGTATGCTATCAGTCACTCAAAAAATGTTATCCTATTGAGCACCATGCCTGATGCTGTGACTATAATGTAAAATCAAAGCTAGAAATTGTAAATGATTATAAACAAGATCTAAAGGTGGAGTTTGACTGTAGGGAAAAATGATTCATGCCTTTACAAGCAAGTACTTTACAAGCAAAAGTTATAATATGACAAAGTTCATGGCCTACTTGGCATACAGCCGACTTTTCCCCTACTACTGTTAGTACTGGACATCATCCATGCCCGGGGAAAAAAACCTTAGCCTTCACAAGGATCCAAACCTTGGGCCCTTGGTACTCAAGCCTAGCACGATGCCACAATGTTCTCATAGTACTCAAAGTGGATGATTTTACAAATGTTGAGAATAGTTATGGTATCGTTAATATAAGTTTATTCTTCTTCTTTTCTTTCTATATAAATGTATATATGGGTGGATTCCATCCTCAAGGTACTTAGAAGGAGGTAATTCACGGGGGGAAGGTGCAGGTTAAACGTTTTCACAAGATGTCTGATATACTTCAAATAACTCTCATATTACTTAAAACTTATAACTTATTTACCAAGGTCATAGGTTCTCAACGGGGGCGTTATCGACCCTGGGGGGCGGTGAGCAGCTTTATGTGTGGGCGCTGACGTTCCCAGGGGCGATTGGGGGGGGCGGTGAAGGGCAAGTGGGCGGTACAAATGTACCTGATATAATTTCAACACCAAAGCTATTTGATTCGATTAGTTTTTTTTTTATGAAATGTGACGTAAACGCTTCTAAATATCTAATCTGCTAATATTAATGATATTTTTATCTCAGTTTTACTGAGATGTAATTTAGTGCATTTAAACAACAAGTAATTGTAATACTATCGTTAAGCGGAATAGATACGTAGTAATCATACGATATGGGTATTAATGTAATGTTTGAAAATATACATAGGCCAAGGACTACTTAAGTAGTCCTTGACAAAGGCCTATAAATTCTTTAGTAATATAATATTTATATAATTTTCAAATACTTTTACAGTTTGATAAGTTATACATTTTAAGCCATTAATTTTTTTATAAAAGAAAAAAAAACATTAGAAATATTAGCTCAAATGAAACGGGTTAATTATCTCCCTTTAATTAAAAAAAATATTATTGTCCCGATATAATTTTTTTATTGTTTACCAATTTTATAATTTTCTTGTTATGTATTTATGTATGTCTTTATTGTCTATTTATTATTCTTATTGTTTGTACTATGTGGCTAAATAAATATTGCTCATTGTTCATTGACGAGGACTACAAGCGATGGCTACTTTTTGCACACAGAAGCGCGTTGGTTAGCAAAAGATGACCGTTAAAATATAATGTATGAGACTTGGACTCGGTGCTCGAGTTTTTTAAAAGCAAATGCGATTCTTTGGGAGAAAATTAAACAGTTTCTCTAAGTGTAAGTTTCGGCAACAATTTTATATTGCATTCTTATCAACCACTTTTGTGGAAAGTGGATTTTATGCAAGTACCATTCGGTTGTTAAAAAAGAAAAACAAGGCAAGCTGCAAATAGTGAATCGTGGAGACCCAAGGCTTTTGCAATCAAAATTGAAACAAAATTTAGACAAACTACTAGCAACACACCAGGCAAAAGATTCACATTAATATTGAATTTTTGTTAAGCCTCTTGTTTAAGTAATTTTTGTATCTATTAATTCGTACAATATGTTTCCTTTTCATTTTTATAAAGACAATAAATAAGCACACAAATCTAGTAGGCCAAAAAATTGCACAAACTATATTGACCCTTTAATTTCCAGAGGAATGGGGAGAGTAAGCGCAAAAAAGTTGGGGGGGGGGGGAGAGCGGAAACAAATTGTAAAAGGGGGCGGTGAGCCGAAAAAGGTTGAGAACCTATGACGTAGATGATACAACACATCCAATAATATAATTTGCTGGTGTAGATTAATGTCCACTTGGGAATAAAAGTAAAAAGATAGTTAACAGCACAGTACAAAAAACCCTATTTATAACAAAATAAAATCATGAAGATAACATGATTTAGATAAGTGTTTGAAAGAATGACTTACAGAAAGACATGTGCATGTTGTGGCGTTTTCATGTGCGGTAACTGATATTTGTCATGCCAGATATTTACATTTCTATTAATTCTTTTAAACATTTGTAATAGTTTCAGAAATCAGTTTGAGGTCCATGTCTACAACACAGTCAAAAAAAAGTTTAGAAGGATGGAGTATGTTTTTCTTTTTTAAATTGTTAGTAAAATAAGTTTATATCTTTTGTTCATAATTTCATTCATGTTGCATATTTTTGCCTTTTTGTAAAATGTTTTAGATTGATAAATGAGATGAAAATAAATACTGTTATCATTCTCAAGAATAAGATTATAACAACAATGACAGATGACTACTGAAAATCATGATGGGGGTATGTTGAAAACTATTTCTAGAGAAAAGCAGAGTTCTAATTTAAAAGAGCATTAATTTAAATAAATAGAAAATTTGATAGAATTATTCTACGGCTTTTAATCATGTATATAATATGCTTACAAAATGACAATCTTATAATTAATTCAAAATAGACTGTCTTTAAAATTATTTTTAATAGAAGGATGGCAGAGTTTGGGGTTTCTTGCACACTATTGCCTTTCCCCTCTCTATATATGTGGCTTACCCCCAAGATCACTGCTGAGATTACGGTAAATATTGTGTGACTTATTTGGCCTAATTTATAGTCACGTTTGAGAGAGCTGTTGCATTTTAAGACTATTAATGTTTTAATGTAAACAAATAAAACAATTGGTTTAGTGAAATATTAATATTTTAACCATTACAAATAATCTAAGATATATCATTAGTTTGTAAGTGCTTAGTTAACAGTTTAAGAAGAAATATTTCCATAAATAAGTTGTAAAGATTTTAGTAATTTTATCATTCAGTAGATGGATTTCTCATTTATTCTGTTTCTCTCCCCCACCCCCCTTTCTGCCTCTCTCTCTTTCATTCTCTCTCACACACACACACAAACACACAATCTTTATCTTTTTTAAAGTTGAAACTTAAAATTTTATATTAATATCTATAGATCCATAATGCTAATGAATGTGTCCAGCTATCCATTCATTCAAAAAGCTATCTGTATCAATCTTAATTATTTCTTATATTTTCCTCCATTCATCTAGCCCTCCTTCATGAATAATATAATTCAATAGACCAGAATCTACAGTACAACCTCAGATGTTACAGTATAAAAATGTACCTCTTAAATCAGGGCATTATTATTATGGAACACATCAAACTATGTACCTTAATATGTATGTCAAGAAATTCTACATGTTCATTCCTCAACAAATGGCCTCTGGCACTTCTTTATTCATTATAATTATATTAGTATTCCTTCTTTATGTGATGTTTTATTTTATTTTCATCAAATATACAATTCATCACTAAAATATAATTCCACACTGAGACAGGCGTCTAGGTAACAATCCCATGGGACATTCAAGTTTTTAATGACGCCCCAAAAAAAGAACAAATCTTGAAATTTTTTTCTTAGTGTTAATTAACTAAATAAAATAAAGACAAGAACAAAAACTAAGAATTGGCAAAACAATTAAAGACAAACAACAACACCAAATAGTAAATTTGAAGGTCATTTATTTAATTAATAAAACCTTAACTGCCTCATAAAAACATCTCTTGGATTAAAAAAAAACAACCAGCACCACAGTTAACAAAAATGTTAAAAAAACATTTGTCAGAGTTTCTTAATAAATTTCCCCAGAGAGATACACAGACAGGTCGGTCTCTTTTTTAAACTTTATGCTGCAGGTTTTGTCAGCTGAGACACATTCTCTTATTTAACCAATTGTGCCTTATTATAATTTTATTGCTGGGACGGCAGCTGGTTTGATGGCAAAATAAATTGCATCAGAATTATTGTCAATGTCAGCCAACACACACAAAAATTGTTAGTATAAGACAAGTAATAAAATATCATCCTATAAAAACTAATTGTGTCCAAATAAGAAGAGCATAAAATATTATCACATTAGATTTGTTTTTTATCATCCCAACAACCATGGCAACTATTGTTTTAAAAAAAAAGTTTTTGTTTATTTTGCGTCTCTAAATTTTAAATCCAGAATGAATCGCTGCAACACCAAAAGTTAAATTTTCGTAGTTCACGAATCTGAAACCTGCTGATTTGATCATAGCAGCAAAGTTTTCCTGGGGAAAGATTAATAAAAGTTAAAACTAACATTTGTTAGTTTATAACTTTTAGGTAAAGAAAAAAGAGAACTTATATGCTGACTGATTTTATTTCAGAGATGGGTTATTTGGACATTTTACCTTTATGATAGTCTTTCTAAACATAAGCTATGATCAAATGGATTTTTTTACAGAGTTTTTCTATGAACACTTTAATTTAATTGCCACAAAATAGTACCAGTACTAACAATAATTTTGACAATAGCCCTGATATTTATTTGAGGAAAATGGAAAAAAAAATGAAAATAAATATGTTTATTTAAAAAAAAAAGGAAAGTTTTATATCGTGGGATTTAACAAAGTTTTTTTTTATCATCAAGAACACTTTAAAAGAGATTGCATATCATTCCAACATTTGAGAAAGGCCAATTATATAACAGCTTGTGTAAGTATCAGATAGTTTACATTATTCTGTCATAATGAATACAATTTATACTAGCTTTAAACTTTATACAATTACCATTCGACTTACCTGGTTTGGAAACTGGCGTATACTCTCGACCAGATATTGATAGGACTTCCAATCCCCGGCTATGATTTGACCCATGACTGGTATTACTTGGAAGGAGTAATTATCGTAAACACTATGATGGAAACAAAAATATTCAGGATCTAAGTGAAAATGTACAAATTTAGATTCAATATGTTCTTTGAAAAATCAGACTAGGACAGGTATTATTTCAACGCTACTGTAAGAAAAGTAAAGTACCTTCAGACCGAATTGATCATAGGGCCAGTGAAGCAGCGTTCACCAGTTTTCACCATGGCATAACAGGTGATTGTGTGGCCAGCACAATGCCAAGCCACCTTTACTTTACCTCAACTAAGGTCAGGTACCCATCAGAGCTGGGTAGACTCAGGGACACCCTCCAGACCCAGGAAAAAATCCTAGCCTCCACCAGAATTCGAACCCAGGACCTTCGCTCTTTCACCATGCCCCATCAACACTACTGTACACTGGGACAAAGTCTTAGCAAAAATTAAACTGTTTGTGGGCTATGTCATGGCCCTGGGGGTCTCTGCCCTCCAAGCTTCATTGGAGAGGTTTATAAAGGGACAAGGCAACTTGTTCCAATGCCAGACGCTCAAAGGACCTAGTGGTTAATAACTTGGGCACTGCAGAGCCAGACAAAAATATCAGGCAGATGAAGAATGTCCCCTGTTTTAGATCATTATGCTTGGGGGAAGCACCGCTCAGGGGGGAAAGTACTTTTACAGTAAGGCATAAATATATCAATGTTTATATGTGTTTGTGTCACTTACCTACGTAACAATGGATTGTTCACTTCACTAAACTCTAAACACATAAACCTGCCTCCAGGTTTCAACACACGATAAGCTTCATCTATTACCTGGACACAAAGGCAAACAAAGTTGAGGTTATACATTAATAAACGTGTCTAATGTTAATTCAACATGCAAAATCAAACCTCTTAAAATCAAATAATTAATTTAGTTTTAGGATTGTGCAATGAGAACAAGACCACTAGCCTTTACTGCCCAAAAGCCTTTTAAGAGCTGGGTTCACTCAGGCTCAGAAGAGATTGCCAGGGATCAAGCCCAGGGCCTTTGATGCAGTTTGCATTCAAAGCTTTTCTGCAGCCTCACCACCGACACCAAGCGATATGAAAGAATAGTAGTAAGTCTACCACAGGGCTAACAGTAGCCCACATTCTTACACATCATGGGTGTACAGCAAAACTCATTAATAATGGGAAATAATACTAGTGTCAAGCACACAAAGAATATTGCTAATTAAGCTTTGACCTTGGCTTGCCCATCTATTAGCAGTTCAAAGCACACCCACACTCACCACAAGGAAATGAGAAAGTACACATTGCACTTGCACACATTAGGGCTCACCTTCTGCACGTGTGTACAATTCCTAATGCCAAAAGCAATGGTGTAGGCATCAAAAGAATTGTCTGGCAGTGGTAACATTTCAGCATTGCCTTTAACCCAAGATATACCTTTTTGCAGTTGAAGAAAAGAAAATGATAGTTGTAAATAAATGTATTTAATACCTTTTTATATTTAGTAACTCATGCATGGTTATGAGGACAATTTCAATCAGTTGCAGAGGTATTTGGGATGTTAATATCATTTTGTTTTAGCAAAACTGATTGTTTGTAGAAATTCAAATTTTGAAGTGATTATCTCATTTTCCGTCTTCCTGCAAAAATGGAAACAGAAGGAAACATCCTCCTCCCCAAATGACTTCACAGGCTGGGAAAGTAAAATGGCTTTGTTTGCTATATATATACAAAACAATAATTCAAAGTCTAATTAATGCTTGCAACTCATTTAATGACTTGATTTATGCAAATTCACTATTATTCTTTAGAAATCTTTCCTTCAGAACCAATAAAATCATTGGCTACTTGATTAATTAATTCCTTTCAAAACAGTTATGACTTTTAATAACATATTTCCTATCAAAAATCGAGTATACAAAGAGACAGTAAGGCCATACTACGGATGGTAGCTGAATAAGGATTGTTTTTTTTATATTCTACAAAAAAAAAAAAAGAGTAGGCTATTTATGGAAATTGGGTGGACTTTAACATAAAGCATAAGATATTACTATCACACAGATTTTATTCTGCAGAGATTTAACAATTTTGTGTTAGAATGTGTGTTTTCTACCTCATGGCAACCATAATAGGGGAAAAATAGGCTGAAGTTAATTGAAATTATTATGCATCGATTATTTAATTTGAAAATTCTAAACCAAATTTTTAGAGTCAAATCTAAAGTTTGAGAGCCTAATCTAAATTTGTATTTCTAATCTAATGATATGAGGAAAGGAGAATGTCACCAGATGTGTATCCCATTGCTTTGGCCTTTTTTTCTCCGACATCCAGCATGGCTTGGTTGATATCACAGACTGTTACATGGCTGCCAAAGATGTCTGGCTGTGATTGCAGGGTTTTCTCCCCTTGCACTGTATTGCTGTCAGATGACGAGGCTGACTCATCGAAGGATGCCTGAAACATTTTAGAAACATTTCAGCTAAAAGCCTCACAACAAATGTCTAAAGTTCTATTTGTTTTATGAAACATTTCAGCTAAAAGCCTCACAACAAATGTCTAAAGTTCTATTTGTTTTATGAAATATTTCAGCTAAAAGCCTCACAACAAATGTCTAAAGTTCTATTTGTTTTATGAAATATTTCAGCTAAAAGCCTCACAACAAATGTCTAAAGTTCTATTTGTTTTATGAAATATTTCAGCTAAAAGCCTCACAACAAATGTCTAAAGTTCTATTTGTTTTATGAAATATTTCAGCTAAAAGCCTCACAACAAATGTCTAAAGTTCTATTTGTTTTATGAAATATTTCAGCTAAAAGCCTCACAACAAATGTCTAAAGTTCTATTTGTTTTATGAAATATTTCAGCTAAAAGCCTCACAACAAATGTCTAAAGTTCTATTTGTTTTTGTTTCAAATTTTAGGATATGCAAAGATAATTTTGTTGATCCAATACTGACATTCTTGTTATAATATTGATATTGAGTCCAATCTATTTATATAGCTACTTGTCACAGCTGACAGTAAACCTGCCAATTGCTATTAACTTCACTTTTGTATGTTTGTGTATGACAGGAAACTTTGGATGGATAATTGACCCATTTCCAAATCATCCAATTAAACTAACACATGACACATAGATCTAAAGCCGATGATAACACGATAACACGCTCTATCAAATTATCAGCCACCTCCCCCCCAGCCCAATCATCAGAGATCAGTTTTGAAATGTATTTTCATTAAACTTTATTAAAAACAATTTTAATCAATACTAAACACACTTGACTGATATATTTCCTCCTATTTTGAAATTATTTATAGATCTATAAGCATTGCTTTTTTAAATATTGTTGTTGTTTTAATGGTGGCAAAGCTTTGGATTTTTACATTTTCATATTTTAAAATGTTATCTCCTCAAGCAACTTTTTTTAAAACTATTTTCTACCCCCCCCCCTCTTACCCAACAATGTGTAGCAGTGTGCAGTTAATCTAACTTAGGCAGCTGAAAGCTAAGTCACTAAGTGGCATGTAGCAAGAATAAAAAAAAAATCTTTTTTATACCTCCTATTATCTTTTAATTCTTTAAACGCCTCTGGTAAATTCTTAAGCTTAAAGATTTTATATTGAACTTTTTGTGTCCACAACATATCTATTCAGATAGTTTTTCTATTTTATGTATATTATCAATTTATCAGAAGATAAAACTGACTCATATCAATCTGGCTAGACCTGCATTTACAGGAAACTCCAGGAATGTCACAGCTGTTGTCGACATGAATTTGATTGTTTTTTTAATGACTTTTTGTGGTCTATCATATTTATAACAAATTTTTTGTTATGTACACATACAATAACTAATATAATCACATATAAATATAAAAAAAAATTGTTAATGACATCTTGAACAACTTGTCTTATAGTGGTAGGCATAAAACCAAGCTGAACAATGGGATTTTTACTTTTTGATGCACAATTTATTTTGAAAGACAATTGATTTATTTCTTCAACTGATAGAGTAAAGGCCTATGTACATTTATTTTGATACAAAATAAATTCTGAAATAAATCAATTTAGCTGATTGTGTAGGTTTGAAGACTCCCCCCCTGGACTGATTTTATTGCTGTTGTTTAGGCCTACAGCAAAAGGAGACAGGTTTTGCATTGATTGCAATTTATGATCTGGAAAGATTTTGTTATTAGAGAATTTATACAAGCTAAGCTATATAAGGCAGTGATTAGCATTCCCTGAAAACTGCACCATGATGCTAAACTTAAAAAATACAAATACTACTTGCATATATTATAACTTGTCAATTGTATATAAGATTTTCATAACATCATTCTTTATCTATAGTCATATACTTATTATATCTTGAACACTTTATCTAGCTCCTTATATGATTCTTTATTTATTAAACACTATTCAAAGTCTACAAGACTTAGACTTGAATCAATTTAAGGATGACACAACTAGTTCAACAGAACTTATATAAAACTGAACCTTCTACCTCAAGAATCCAACATGCACTGATTATTCTTACTATCATTCTCTCCCTTGTCAATTCTTGACCACTCACTCAAATCATGCTTTTCTTACATTCTTCTTTTGCACACTTCACTACTGTTTATATTTATTTAGAGAAAAACTTCACTCACTGATTCAACCATTCAAATCATGTTGCAGTAAATAAACTGTACTGCAACAATAGAATTTCAGGAGGCCTTTGGAACTGTGGATCACCTTTATAACATGAGAGAAAACATTTCTTCTATTTAATTATTTATTACCTCTTCAACACCAGCTGTTGATGAACTGGATGTCTCATCAGCCCTGATGGTAGTTGGGGTCCCCACATATTTAAGAAATCTAAACGCGATATCACCTTCAAAATAAAAAGCAATATAAAAAGCAAAATAATATAATTACTGGGATGAAAAAAAAACATACATAAACTAATATTTCAAAACTATTCAGTTTAAAATTAAATTTATATGAGTTCATAAGTGATACATTATATTTAATTTATAAAAGTTATACTATATGAAAAACTAAACAATATTATGTTTATAATAAATCCATATATATAACAATGACTCATGAAATTAAAGGCAATAAAGATGAAAGCACCTGTTCCACCTGCAACGTCTAACAGTCTAGTGCCAGGAACTGGTGAGAATCTCTCTAAGAACATGTCTTTCCAGATCCTGTGTATTCCACCACTCATTGCATCATTCATCAGATCATATTTTGTTGCCACATTTTCAAACACTTCATACACTGTCAATACATTTGTGAAAATTATGTTAAAAAAAAACATCTCTATTATGTGCAAATAATATTTCATGTCAATTGTAGGCATGGGCAAACTTTTTTTTTTCATATGCCTATTATTCCCTGTGCATATAAGCACTCTTTCTTCCTGAGTGGCATCCAGGCATGGAATGGGTTGCCTGAACAAGCCTGGAAAACCAGTAACTTAATAAAACATCCTATAGGACCGTATGCAAGACAAATGCAAGACTAGACTCAAACCATGGATAAGTGTAGGATACAGTAATCTTCTTTATAGACAGAGCAGGTGTAATATGTAAGATAGAAAGTAGTCAAGTACCAGTCGAACCAAATGGATGATAAGGCAAGTGAATCAAGAGAAGATAAAAAAACAAAAATGTATAGAAAGTAGGGGGGATTCTCTCCCCCAACCCCTAAACTCCATTTTTTTAAAAAACCTGAATGAATGTAGACATCACATATCTTTGAAATTAGTTGCAGGAAAATCTAAAAAGGGGCTTTATGCTAAAATGGGGTGGGGGTAGAATATCACCAGTTTGCCAACCATTTTAATGCAGAATTATGACAAAATTACTAAAGTAAGTAGCAATTTGAACAGCTTTTAGTTGAAGTCAATGATTCTGCATATATCATTTAAAATAAAATAGCGGAGAGGGATGTCAAACTGTTTGTGATAGCCTATAACCTAGATTCTTAAAGGGAGGTAATTAATTGTCCATTCCTGAATTTTTTTTTCAAAATTTCAACATTAATTAATAAATCACAGAAATGGAACCGCTCAATGAAACCAACGGTTTCGTATTCAGGATAAAAAGATCCTTAAAGTATGGACTTAAAAAAAAAAATAGAACAAATTACACCAAAGTATAGCCCCTATTTGTTTTACCATATGCCATATATACTAGGCCTAGTGCCTAGCCTACAAGAAGTAGCACAGAAAACACCAAGTCAGGCAAGTCTATTCCTATCTGGTAATACTTTAGTGTAGCTGGTTCTAGAAAAGTAGGCTTCTAAAAAATTCCAACTGAAAATTTTTTCGCGTGGGGCTATTGATAAGTGTCTTAAGAAGAGCGGCAGACTGTTAAAAATGAAAAAAAAAAAAAAAATGTCCGCAAAATTTATCATTTGTATTGTGTTTACAAAAGCCTTGTGACATCAAAGGCAGATCAAACAGAAAACAATACAACATTATTGTCTGCCGCGCTTCTTAATTAAGACACTATCAATAGCTCCTCGTACCGAAATTTTCAGTCAGAATTCTTTAGAAGCAATAAAAAAAGAAAATTACTCTTACCATATTTAATAAGAAATAGCACACAAAAAAAAAAGAAACAAAATTGTCTAGCCTAGATCACGACATCTTGACACATGCCTCTAGCATGCTTTCGCCTACACTTCCTGTCCCAAGATATGGTCAGGTTGGCTATGTATAGCCAAATAAAAATTACAAAGCTCTCCTTATCCTATTACCTAACCCTGAACCCCCACTAAACCTACTAAAACCTACTAAAACCTACTGAAACCTACTAAAACCTACTAAACCTACTAAAACCTACTGAAACCTGCTAAACCTGCTAAAACCTAATGAAACCTACTAAAAACCAACTAAAAACCTACTAAAACCAACTGAAACCTACTGAAACCTACCGAAAACTACTAAAAACCTACTGAAAAAAAAGTAACATCTAGGGGAAAAAATCTGGTCTGAGAGAGAAGCATGCTGTCCATGGAATGTGTCTGTGCGTTTGATATTATGGGATAAAAGAAAAAAAAAAGAAATCAAAGGGACGTAACACAATTTAATGTAAAACACAAAGTGCTAATGGGAAATAAAATTATTTCATAAGACATGCAAAATTAACAAATATTCAACATTAAATACAAAATCACAGAAATGGAACCGCTCAATGAAACCTCGATTGGCTATACTTTGGTTTAACTGCCTCACGGAGTTTTTCTAAGTGCCATATATCAATTTAAAGATCTTTTTGTCCTGAATACAAAAATCTAGGTTTCATTGAGCGGTTCCATTTGTGTGATTTTTATTTAATGTTGAAAATTTGGTAATTTTGCATGTTTTATTAAAAATTGTTACTTCCCTTGAGCTTTTTGTGTTAAATTTTGTTACGTCCCTTTGATTTGTTTATTTTTATTTATTTTTTCTTTTATCCCTATAATATCAAACGCACACATTCCATGTACCACACGCTTCTCGGACCAGATTTTTCCCCCACTATCGGTTAGTTTCTAAGCTTTCTAAGTATTTGTTAATGAGTAGTATCGGCCAACCTGGCCATATCTTGGGACAGGAAGTAGTAATCTAGAAAAGCACATGGCACGCATGCGCAACAAGAGACAGGTGGTCTCGACAACTCGCCAGATTTTTCCCCCACTATCGGTTAGTTTCTAAGCTTTCTAAGTATTTGTTAATGAGTAGTATCGGCCAACCTGGCCATATCTTGGGACAGGAAGTAGTAATCTAGAAAAGCACATGGCACGCATGCGCAACAAGAGACAGGTGGTCTCGACAACTCGGAAGAGAGAACAATAGGATTTTGTGTCTTTTTGTGTTATTTCATATGAAATACGGTAAGAATAATTAATTTTTTTATACATTTCGTGCTATTTCGCCCCTTTTCCCAGTTCGGTATCGGTTCTAAGAAATTCCTACTGAAAATTTGAGTAGCGGAGCTATTGATAATTGTGTCTTAGGAAGCCGACAGACATCGTGTTTCATCGTGTGACGTCACAAGCCTTTGGTAAACACAATGGAAATGAATTTTTTTTTCGATGAAAAATTTTTTTTTTCCATTTTCAATAGTCTGCCGATCTTCCTAAGACACTTATCAATAGATCCACGCGAAAAAATTTTCAGTTGGAATTTTTTAGAACCCTACTTTTCGTGAGGCAGCTGAACCAAAGTATTACCCACCAAAGTATAGCCTTATAATTAGGTATTTGCATTGGTCGGCGGCCATATTGGTTTTTGCTAAGTGACATCTTTTGTACAAACTCGCCAGGTTTTTCGAGTTCTTTTGACTAACGCTATATATACATTTGAAAAAACTAAAAAACGTTATCGGAACTTTGTACTATCATACTTTACTATTCATTTTCATTGAAAGCGAAAGTAAGGCAACCCGTGGCTATAAATATTTTTTAAAGATCGCGACTTTTTTTAAGCTAAAAAAGCAGCATAAAGTAGCTAATTTTTACCAATATATTTAAGTATTCCAGTCTAAACGACGTTTAATGAAACCTATATGACGCAACAGAATATTTTTAGATCTTTAATTTCATATATAATGTTTGTTTGTAAAACATTGCAAAGTATTTTTATAATTTTGCGAACTTCGACACTATGATATTACTATGAAATGTCGGCAAAAAACCTATTTTCGATAGCGCCTATTTAACTTATAATTCGGTGCCGATTTTTATAGATTATGTAATTATCTCACTTGTATATGAGTAAATTAAGATGTTTATTGTATGAACTGTGATTTAAAATACCCTGATTATGAAATAATGGCCTTTTGCGATTCTAAAATATAGAAATATAAATATTAGAAGACTATTTATGACTTTTTTTTTTTTACTTAGGCCTATGGTCTATAGACTATAGTCTTATAAAAAGTATTATTATAATGTAACTTATTATAGTAGCCTACTTATAGAGTTATGGCTCAGTGCTATCTAAAACATAGATTGTGACTAGGCTTATCTAGGCCTATGGTCTTTGGTGGGCCCTATGGTTGCTATGGCGGCTATGGACACTGTGCAGTATGCTATGGTCATAGTCAAAGTATCAAAGACAAAGAATAATTTCTGTATTATGTCACATTATGTGGCTAGGTTTAGGATTTAGAATTTAGAATCAATTTAGTCAATGGACAGTCAACTTCAGTCTAGGTCTAAGTCTTTATTTTATACTTCTCAAATTTAGTTTATATGCCTACTTTAACTACTTAAATATTTGAAACAATTTAAGATCAATTAATAGTTTGAATGTCCTGATAACTTAAGAAAACTTAGAAAGTAGGCCAATCAAACATTTAAATGTCAAAAATGATGATACAAATCATACTACATGAACATTATCATAGTTTTATAAAATTTATGAAATAGGCCTAATATGAATAATATAAATGAATCTCAATTCATAGCCGCCTTAGGCTTAGGGATTATAAGTTAAAGTCGTAGATGATGGAATTATTTTAATAGCCAAAGTGTTTCTGTTGTGCTTGTATTGTGTAAATAAAATTGAAACAACTAACAAACAGATGAAAAATAAAATTCAAGTTTGAATAATTTTATTTATAGACACAAATACGCTGAACATACAAAAACATTTACCAGAAAAATTGTACCTACCTGGTGGCCAAGTGGCAAGTTTATTAATCGGTTATTGTTTTTTGAAATGATATAGTTGTGAAAAAGGAACAAAAGAGATGAATTAAACTCTTTATTCTGAGCATTTTGATATATAATACAACATATATTTTTAAATTTTGAAAATTCCTCCCCCTCCCCCCCCGATCCTGCTCCGCCCCCACATTTAGAAAAAAATGCCAAATCAGCACTAAATATGAATCCATATGTTGCTTTTAAGGTTATTTACATAGAGTGGGATGAGATGAACATTTTGTATTATATAATTGATGGTATATTTTGCATATTTTCTGACTTATTGTGAAAAGCCCACTTTTTAAAATAAATTTCCTATATTTCTTTGTTAAGATGTTCGGTGAATTTTCTTCACCTTTAAAAATTCATATCTTCGCTTCTAATTGACCTAGATATATAAATTTGGTATCAAAATTCAGCATTTAATGTCCTCTAGCTCATGAAATAGGTTTTATTCATCTTAAAAATTTTTTACAAAATTATGCAAGTAGCTACTTATAATAGGCCCTAATTGAAAATTGCCTGAATCTGACCTTTACTTTCTTTTTCTTCCTCTGATACTGACTGAAATCCGAAATGTGTTTCTTGTTTATTCGTATTCTCTGTATTTGTAGACAGTTTACTTGTGATTACTGGTGATATAATTGGTCTCGTTTTAAGAATACTGGACCTGACACACCTGCGGTTTATAGTTGATACTCGCATCAAAGCTTGTTTAGCACATGACGCAGCCATTTTGTCTACATTGGAGATAGGGGAAGCTACTAAAAAAAAATATTTTTAACTAAGAGAAGAGTTTTCCCCCTGGAAAATAAATCTTGATATTATTATGGTATAATAAATGTTAATACAAGAATATTACAAGAAAAGGGCCGTTTGTAAAAATAGTGCAATGTAGGAATTTATAGGGAAAATTTGATATGAATCAGTACTAAACTCCTTATCTACTATCTATGCCCTACGCCCTATGCCAGGCTATGGCTATGCCTATGACTCTATGACTGATTATGACAGTTTCAGGCCTATTTTTTATAAGAATCAGTTTAATACAACAATAAAACATAAAAAAGACTTTGGAATTTAACTGGAACGTTTTTGTTATTTTAAAGAGAACAAGAAAATAATCCGAAAAATTAACAAATAGATATATATGTTACAAAGATAAGAATTTCAAGGCAAAGAAATAAATGAAAATTAAAAAAACGAATACTCCCCGTTACCGGCTGTAAACAAAATGGCCTCAACGAGATCCAAATTAGACGAAGTTGAGGCCCAAAAATTTCGCGATAGTTTGACCAGGTTACAAAAGTTTACATTTAAAGACGACGAAATATCAAAAAATGCACTGAGCCTTCTCTTAGATGAACTTGTTGCTGTTGATTCTTCAGTTTGTAAATTTATGCATGACTATGTAAGTGTAAGCCTGTAACTGAAAACTTATTTTACTTTACTTTATTATCTTATAATTTATAATTTAATAAATTTATATTTTTTTAATCTTATAGTATACTTATATATATAAACATTACAGACGCTCCTTCTATAAAGAAGATTATTGCGTCCTACGCTCATCCGTGGTCCGAGTCTAGTCTTGCATTTTTATTAAGTTTTAAATGATGTTAAGTTACTGGTTTTCCTGGCTTGTCCAGGCAACCCATTCCATGCCTGAATGCCACTCTGGAAGAAAGAGCACTTATATGCATTTGTTCTCGCATATCATATCATAAGGGACAAAGAAAGGGTTTTTGTCTTTATGTTTATCTGAGCTTTGCAACAGGTTGTTATTGGGTTGTATTTCTAAATTAGAGTTTAATGCCTTGTGTATTATTACTTCTTTACTCTTTGCCCTTCTGTCCTCTGAGTGTAACTGTAACCTAACTTTTACTTTTAGATTTTAGACAGTCTTAGATTTAGACAATTTAGTCTTAGTTAGGCACTCTTAGGTAGTTAGCCTAACTTAATTTGACTTAAATTACTTTTTAAAAGGTTTTCTTTCATCATTTACAGTTAAATTATATAGGCCTATTTAAGTAGGCTTGCTTACTTAAATCTTTAAAAAATAAAAAGTGACTTTTGATACCAAGTTTAGTTACTTAATTTCAATTACTTAAGCCAAGTTTATGTGTCTAGATCAACTAAGATTACCTAGAAGTTTAGAACTAGTAGAAGCAGAGATAGGGGAAAATAAATGGGGAAAATAGGCCTATATATTCTATATGGCATATGGCTATATCATATATCATGCTATATGGACTTACTTATATTCCGACTTATGGTTGACTTCTTTAAACTTCTTAATATAAAAGAAAAAAATATATAAATGTGTTTTTTATGTGATATTTTGAAAAAAAAAGTAAAATATAGGGCTATATAATATATCATATAATACAAAATGTTTAGTATTCCAATCTTAAGTAGGCTAATTAGACAAAAAAAAGGCCTATAAACTATAAGCCTTATATACATCATAGAGGGGGCACGATGGCCAAGCACGTTCAGCTGGTGTACTGATGGTCCTGGCTTTCCATCCTGTTAAGGCTAGAATATGTTCCTGGGTATGGAGGGTGTCCCTGTTTTTACCCAGTTCTTGCCTGGATTATGTTTTAAAAAGTTTAATATTTATTGTAATATATATATTTTTTCTTATTTGTAAATACAGAAATCAGATTTTTGATAATCAATTTTGAAAGATTCTAAACCGATTTTTATTTTTGTTGGAAGGTAGGCTACTATTTTTGGCCTTCACATTGTGGGTCACGTAGGATTCACACAACGCATTTCATTAAATGTCTTGCAAACTTAAATTACTAGTCTTACATAGGGCTTTTATTGATTTTTGCCAATACCAATCTCGCTTACAAATAAAGCCAGTTTTCAGCGCGTCCTTTTGATGTACATAGTGCACAAACTGGGTTCTCCAGCTGACGCTGAAAATGTCAAATGTTGTATTGACATAAAACTACTATGTACGCGGAAAAGGACAATGAGTGTAGACGCTAGTATAATTATTATAAACAGTACAAAATTATTTGGCTTTCCCTGCACATCACCTTACATAGCAGGGGGAAAGGGGGATTGGACCAAAAATCTTTTTAAAATCTGATTTCTATAACTTAAAATCCGTTTTGGTAAAAAAAAACTATTTGTAACTATTTGTGTATGTCTTTTTTTCTGAAGTAAATAGAGCTGATAAAATAGATATTCAGCTGTGATGAAAGCCTTTTGTCCTATCTGGTTAGGACTAAACTAGAATAGTCTAAGTCTAATATATTTTTTACATTACATTTTTCAGGAAGGTAGTGAACTGTTGGCTCATTTATCTAATTCTATCCCTATACATTTTGAGCGCCTTGTAGCTAAACTGTGTCTGGTGATTGTCAACTTTTGTGTGCATAAGAATGTAAGTAATAAATGTTGAGATGATTTAAATCAATTGATTTAAATCATTGATGTTAATACTTGATTTAAATTTATTGAAATAACACTTTAAATGTGTCAAATATAAATCATGGTCTAAAAAAAATGGTGTACAAGTCAATTATTCATTATTTTATGTTTCAATTTAAATCTATTTATGTTTTAATTTTACATTTTATTTTTTTACTAGCTTAAAATAATGATTTTAAAAAACTTTCTGTTCCTTGGTCAATGTCAGCAAATTTGTAAACATAAAATTAAAATTTATGAACCTAAAAAAAGTAAATAAATGTAAAACCAAATAGAACTTCAGTCTTAATATAAAAATATAATTTAAATAATGTCTGATGTTGGTAAAAAGAAAAAGGAGATGTAGTTAAAATACCTGTAAAATTAATTTAAGCCTACTATTTAACTTTAAGACAAGTAACTACTATCAAAACATAAAGAAAATTTGAAATAAATAGATAGAATCAATTTAAATGTTAACAAAATTTGATTTAAATTTGGAAAATCCAATTTTGTTTTTGGTTTTGTTTGTTTAAAGCATGATTTTTATAAACCTTGCTTTAGCTTAACATTTGGAACAGTTCTGTTCTGGATGATATCAATTAATTTATTCTGCAGGTTGCCATGGCAACAAATGACCTCCATAGAGTCGTTCAGTTTCTGACCCAAGCATTACCCCAGAGCCAAAGCTTCATCCACTCTGACATTCTTAGAGCACTGAGTGCTGTATGTGAAAACAACATCCATCGTATAGAGGTAGCTATGCTGCTCAATCTACAGCTTTTAGTGCATGCTTTATCTTTAAACAGGTTACTTGGTTATTTGTACAGCATTGTACCAGTCAAAGGTTTGGGTTTTAGCCGAAGTGTACAATTTATTTGAAAGTAAATTTTGTATTACCCTGACAAACTAGAAATATAATTTTCACTCAATTTTTGATATAGCTAAATATTTAAATTGAACTTGTATGACTATAGTCTGCAGCTTTGATAGACATTGTTTTTATTTTTATATAACAGTTGAAACATGTCAAAATTGCTTCTTTTCTTTTGCAGTAAAAGAAAGGCACAGTCTGTGTTTTTTTGTAGAATAGCATTTTTTTTAATCCCCAGAAATTTCATGATGTATTAGTTGGTGGCAAGGGACTATTGTTACAGTTAACTGATGACACCACCAATGACGAAGATGTTGTGGTAGAGGCAGTCAGGTGTTTGGCTGTCTTTACGCTGATAAGGTAGCCAGTCTTTTTTGTAAAAAACAAACCTCCAAAAAGCTTCTGGTGCCAATGGAAAATGTAATTTTATTACTTAGCATTTGAAACAGCATTTTTCTACCCTATGTGTAAGAGTAATTAGCACGCAATAAATCAAAATAATTTGTATTCCACTATATAAACCAACGTGTGATGTATATGTTCACCCATTGTAGCTTTACCATTATATTTGTCTGTGCATCCAAATCTATTGAAACGTTCAGAGATAGAGAAAGTAATAAATGAGATAATTGCAGTACAAGGAAAATGACTCAAAGAGGATCTTCTTAGGATGATGAGAGCATGAAAACTCAAATATCCACAGGAATAAATGGTGCCCTTCTGGCTGAGTCCACTTGGGATATTTTCTAATTTAAGCAAAAATGTTGTATTCTAGAATGGGAAAACTTATCTCCATTCAAGAGATCTCTGGTTGATATCCTGGTTTTAAAAAATGCCAGAATATTCCCAATATTTAGCAGGTTTGCCTGGGTCTATCCAGTCCTGATGGGTTATTGATAACAGTTGGGGGGGGGGGGGGGGGGAGTAATGCTGTCAATTTGTGTGCAAGAAAGAAACTTGGTGTAATCCATTTCACTGGCCCTAATATGGTCTGACAGAATTATCATGGCTTTTATCAGAAAAATCTGTGTACCTTTTAGAATAATAACTAGTATATACATATCAGGTATGGTGGCCGAGCAGCAGTGCGTTCGACTGGCGATCCGAAGGGTCTGGGTTTGAATACTGGTGGAGGCTAGGATTTTTTCCCGGGACTTTAGGGTATCCCTGAGTCTACCCAGCTCTGATTAGTACCTGACATTAGTTGGGGTAAAGTCAAGCCGGCTGGGCATTGTGCTGGCCACACATCCCTTAGTAAGCTGTGGCCTCAGAAACAGATGAACGATGCTTCAACAGCCCTATGATCAGTTTCGTCTGAAGAGTACTTAACTTATACATAGTATGCTGTTTTAATTACCTGTAACCTTTATGAAAACATACTGAAGACATCACATTGTATAATTCTGTATTCACTTGAAAGATCTTGGCTAGGGTCAAGCATCAAATTAATTGTGAACATTTCTATTTTTATCTCAGGCCAAACTTTTCAGAAAACATTGAAGTGCGATACCTTTCTGCTAGTTTTGACACACTCGTTCATCTCTTACACAGAGCCCCAAATATGAAAATGGCAGTTCATCTGCAGAACAAGGTATTTGAATTAACCTTACATATACTATGTCTGCATTCTTGAAATTACGACTCACAACCTGATTTTTTTCTATATAAAAGTATTGGAAATCAACATTTTAATTTCTGTTAACTGAGTTAAAGCAAGGGCAACTCTTGTAATCTTTTATTGAAACGAAAAATTCAAAATAAGAAGTTACTTTTTTTCTGATAGACATATTTTATTATAATGCTAGCCATAAATCAGAGAATTGAGTTATTGTAATATAATTTACATGTTTGATTACAATTTCAGCTTCTAATGTACTGCTTCAGTGGAATACAGAACATAATTATTTTGAAACGTCTTCCGAATATAGAACTGGGAATTCTCTTTGCGGCAGTCAGGGTAGGTAAACGATTAACTAATTTATAGTTTGATTCTATAGGGCATCATTTTGTAAATCAAACTGGACATTCCTTTTTTTTTAATTTTTAGGTAATCAAATTATAGTTCCTGTTTTATTATTGTCAATAAAAAAAAATCTTTTCTTATCTTGATCTTTTTTAACCAAAAATTCCTAATTTCTAAGAATACATGAAAAAATTTTTTTTAATGAAAATGCAAAGTGTTGTTGAGGTGGCATAGAAATATAGATGCGAAGCCTTGAACTGACATTAGGGTCTGAAATCCTGCTCCTTCATCCCAGGAAGGTTTCTGTTTGGTATCACTAAGTCTCAGCAGCTGAAAATTGTACGTCCACATGCACACACACACACACACTGGAGCTGCTGAATTCTGATTGGCTAGTTCTGTGCTCCATTCCATCTGTAAAGAGAACTTTATTGTCTATACAATTATAAATAGTGGCAGAGATTATATGTTGAGGATATATAAACTCTAAACAATTAGAATCCACTTTAGGAAAGAGTGACCAGATGATGCTAAAGTACAAGTACAGTACCCATTGGACCAAATTGATCATAGGGCCCGTGAAGCAGTGTTCACCAGTTTCTGTGGCCACGGCATACTAGGGGATTGTGTGGCCAGCACCATGCACAGCCGCCTTTACTTTAACCCAACTAAGGCCAGGTACCCATCAGAGCTGGGTAGACTCAGGAAACCCTTCCAGACCCAAGAAAAAATCCTAGCATTCACCAGGTTTCAAACCCAAGACCTTCCGTACACCAGTTGAATGCGCTACCGCTCAGCCACCGTGCCCCTTAAAGCAAAAGTGAAATTTTTTTTTTTGGTATTCCACTGTACATTCAGCAGTAATTGAACAAAATAATATTTCTACTGAGGTATCCTCTTTACACTGATCGGCCACTTTCAATGATCATATTAGGCCTGTTCATTTTTTATTTCCTTATTTAACATGTAAGTATATTATTAAAAAAATATTTATATTAAATTTTTAAAAAAGTTAAAATGAATAGTATTAAGAAAATAATATGTGTTTTTAACTGGTTTTTTTTTTCATGTAAGAAACTTTCAGCCCATTGACTCAGTGGGTTAGAGCTGTAAAATTTGTTTTATTTTATAGGAAAGAGTTAATGATATTTTGGTCAAATTTAGACTTTAAAGCCATGTATTTCTCTATGTCCCTTTAGGCTTACATGTTCTATGGTCTAACCAGTCAGACAGTGAACATACCATCACAGCTGTACCCCAATGTGGTTACTCCCTATGATCCCTTGGCTTCCTCCAAGACTCCCAAGCAGACAGGAAAGGACTTTGGCAGTTCTTCTGCCACAGCAGGGGAGGTAAGCCAGGCAACATTATTTTTGCCTTCAGGATTATTTAAGGCATGTTACTTTTGGTCAGTTAGCAATAATATATTTAATAGGCGTGGCTTGTTGCTGAGTAAAACATTTATTTTATCAGACCAGTTAATATAAACCAATTTACTAGTTACATAGACTTAATTAATTGGGTTTAAATAAAAAAGATTTTGAAAAAATGCTACCTTGTTTATGCCATAAATACGTAGGCTAAACAGAACTAAATACATAAGCAAAGTAGCAAAGCTCAAACTGTACTAGATGATTTTCTTTATTAAATTAATTTATAAAAATATAAATCCTTATTTGTATAAAAATTAATCCAATTACTGAAAGATGAAGTTTAAGAATTGTAATTCATTAGGAAAAGATGGTGCAGAAACCATTAAAAAGATAATACTGGAAAACTCTGAACACTTAGAGCTATGGGCTTTTGGTGATTTGCAGTTATCTCTGGAGGTTTAATTACCATATATACTCACGTACAAGTCGCACTTTTGTTAACCAAAAAATTTGACAAAGAGTGGTAGATCTGAAAAAAATATAGTAAATAAACATGAATTTTAAAAACTTTCGAGTCAAGATTAAAAGTGCGACAATATGAGTGTCAATGACAACATATAAGAAAAATAATCCTAAACTAAGTATGTGACTCATATGCGAGTATATACGTTAGTTGTTTTTTTTTAGATTGTACAGGTCATGCAACATTTCTTTTATGTTTCTCAACCAGTGAGCAGGAACACAAAAGAAATAACAGCATAAATAATAGGCAGTCATATTTCAACTTAATGTAAAGAATAATTTGTGAGTAAATATAAAAAAAGCAGTGAAGAAAACTTTTTGTTAAAAACCCACTCAATAGTCTAGAAGCAGCAGAGGTCGAGGGAGAGGAGGCGGAGCAGCCCACGGGGACAGAGGCAAGAAGCAGAGGAAAAAGAAAGAGAAGCCCAGAGGAGAGGACGTGGACAGAGACTCTAGTCAAGTTAGTCTAACTAACGAAACACCTAGATCCAGTGGTAAAGTTGTTTCTTTTCTTTTGACAAACTTGTAACTTTTTAAGTTTAACAACTATTTTAATCATTAGTTCTAGCACAAAAAAATTTGTTTTTTTTTTCAACTTAAAAATAAATAAAAATAAATGCACATTGGTCACACACACCTTTTTTTTTTATACATGTTCATGAAAATAAATATCATTGTCTTTTGCAAAAAATATTCTTTGAACTTTCAATTTTAATAGAATACTTCTCAAAATTGAACATTTGTTGATGGTATACTATTCTCAACCAAAAGTTAATAGTGTTTTTATCACAACTAATTTTGTCTGATTTTGTGCTTTTTTAATAACATTTATCAGTTCCGATCGAAAGCAGGGATGTCACTTTTCCTAACTTTGGTGGAATTCCTAATATTCCATTTGAAGTCAATTTTTCATGTATTTTCAATTAAACAACAGATATCAACAACATGTTGATTATTTAACATTTTAATATGAGTAAACTACAGTGAATTTTGCATAATATGTTGTATACATAATCAGGAAAATATTTTTCCTAATTTTTGGGGGAAGGCCAGTTACTTCCCTGCTAAACTAAGATTAAAGAAAAGAAAAACATTATTTAAATAATTTTTTCTTTAATAATGATGCCTGATGTGCTTTTGACAGATTTAGAATAATTTGGTCATACTCCATAATTATTGGAATATTATTTCTTTCCATAGGAGCCTATGTAAAGCCATGGAGCAGTGTTGCTACAGAGGACGAGGCCCTCAGCTGGGACATGACGTGGCTGAAAGTCAGCAGCTCAGAGTCAGAATACTCGGACACAGAAGGGGGGAGAGCCCGGCAGCACAGGTCTGAATCCGTGAAGGTCCGCCAGTGTGCGCTGAACTGTTTCCTGAACATTGTCCGTGTGAGTAATACACTGTGTAGAGCCCCATAACTTCACTCACCTGCCGTTGCTAGTTAGTTGTTTTTCAACGGATGTATTGAATACTTGTGTTATTTCTGAAACATTACATCTAAGATTGAACTTCTCTTATTATTACAAATGCTCAGGTGGTTGATAAGAGGCTCATGTTTGGCTACTGGTCTTCTTTCATCCCAGATGTCAGCATGAGCAACAACGCCCCTCAGATGCAGTCTCTGTTTACAACCATTCTAAAAGACCCATCTCCCAAGGCAAGTAATTACATATACCAAATTAGCTTAGGTCTTAAGTTGGGATCAGAAATATACCACACTGCCTCATGTCGTTAAAGTAAAAACTGTTTCATGCTCTGTCTGTTCAGTGCCGGATGGCGGCTGTGGCCAGCCTCACCGCCATGTTAGAGTCCACCAAACCTTACCTGGCCGCCGCAGAGGAACTGACCACGCACCAGGCAGCCTTTACACCATTCTCTGCAATACTTGGGTCCATGATACGTGAGATGCATAGGTGCCTGGTTCAGGCTCTAGTAGCAGAAAACTTTAAAGCAGTTCTCACACAAATAATTAAGGTAACCAAAAATAATGTCCTTTATTTTTGTGCAGGATTCAAATATCTTCTAAGTGTTGAAAAAAATAATATGAAAAAAGTAAACAGCATCTACTGCATCTTGAACGGGAAGGTTGATTTTTCTTATCTTCTTCAACAGTGCTTGGCCAACTTGGTCAATAATGTTCCGTATCACAGATTGAATCCTGGCCAACTGACTAGAGTTCTGAAGCAAATCCGACATTTTTATAATCACAAAGGTATGATCAGTACGTTTGTTTCTGGTGTTGATCTTTACACAATTCCATCAATTGCATACATTTAGGCGATTGAGGGATTGAAATGATCATACACTGTTGACTTTCTAATCTCACAGATCCAAATGTGCGGACAGCTTGTTTGACTTGCATCGGCTCCATAGTGGGTATCAAACCTCCCTTGATGGAGGTGTCTCAGCTGATCAAGCCGCCGCACCCGCCTGTTGGTGTCAACCGCTCCACCAATCCTGGTGACTCCCCCTTGTTCAGGCCTGAAGATGCCAGCTACCTCCTGTACCCAAGCTTCGCCACACCACAAGTCCCGAACGTCCCGGAGGAACCCCCTGAATCCAGTAGTGTGGATGCTCAGACGTCTTCGGATAAGCTTGGTGGTGCTCTGGCAGATGAGCCGTGCATCAATCAGTGTGTTGCGGAGCCTGAGTGCTCAAAAGCAGCCATTGAGCCCACAAGGCCACATCAGACTTTATTTGAATCAGGTGAACCATTTGACGGCCCGGTGGATAAGAAGCAAGGATCAGAGGGCATGACCCCTGTCCTGGGTGCAAGCACCGGCTGGGACACGCCAGTCTACACGGATCACATACTACAGGCTCATGCAAGAGAAACATCTTGGGTCATCAAGCTCTGTGTGAAAAACATTACAGGTAAAGTTATGTTTCTTATAAGTTTTACAGACGTTCCTTCTAGATAGAAGATTATTACGTACACTATGCCCAAAACTCCTACAGGGATTGAACCTGTGATGTGTCGGTTGACAGTCCAGTGAACTGCAGGACCCACCGGCTTCAGAATCAAAATTCTAATTTATATTTCCGAAAAACATCATGATACAATATAACTAGCAACCTATTAATGTTTTTTTTTAAAGCCAAAGTTACTCCATGTAGCTTAGTTCCTCTGTCCCCATTAATTAATCGTGATTTTGATAAGAACTGGAATACATCACAATTCTTCTAGTGCTAAGTAAGTTCTCCAGCTATAAACAACACTATTTTAATTAAGTGTTGTCCATTTCAAAAAACAAAGTCTAACAATCGAAGTTCTGGATAACTTTTGTCTGTTTTACTTAGACATCAACTACTACATTGTTTACATTTGCTTGTTCATCAAAGTTTGACTTTGGGTAAAACTATGGAAAGTGATATAGATCAGAATTTTTGCCAAAAGTCAATTCTCTCCCAAGCCTGAAGGCCAGAAAAGTATTATATAATTTCTTAGTAAATACACTACAAACAATGTATACTTTTATTTTTTGTTTTTTAAACTGATAGTCACTGTTCTCTTCAGTTCATGCCCTTTTCACACACACTGGGTACTATGCATCAAAGTATCTTAATTGGGCAAATCAATATATAAAGTAAAGTACTCTTCAGACCAAACTGATCATAGCAGCGTTCACCAGTTTCTATGGTCATGGCATACTAGGGGATGTGTGGCCAGCACAATGCCCAGCCGCCTTTGCTTTACCCCAACTAATATCAGGTACCCATCAGAGCTGGGTAGACTCAAGAACACTTTCAAGTTTATATCACTGGGCAAATCAATACACTTATATAATTGTAAATAAATGTAAAAACTTAAAATGTTTTTATCTTATTGTTAAAAATGTTTCCTTGTTTTTAAATTTTAAAACTGTATTTTAAAAATATCACATTTCTTGATAAAATACAACAATGGAAACACAGATATGATTTCAAAAAGATTTGTTGTTAGTGTCTGAACTATGTACTGTGAGGTTTTCCCTTCTCTGTAAATTTAATAACATTGTTTAAAATGTGGAGTTTGTTTATATAATTAACAGAGAAATTGTCTGAGGATTCTTTATTTAAAACTCATGCTCAAATCAAACTTTTACTCAAGTATTTGAAACTGCAAGCAGAGAGGTGCTGCTAGGTCATCTTGTGATATTTAATTTTCCAACGCTAGCTACAGCTAGTTCACTGTGCGTAACCTTTTATAATTTTGCATCTTCATGTGGGTTGTGTGGCTTATTAAAAATGTTTCAACGCCCCCATCGTTACAGGTCAGCCCGACACAGCAATAGAGGACAGCCAGCTGAGGAGAGATGTCCCCCAGAGATACGAACCTTTACCTGTCAGGCTCGAGGCCCTGCAGGTTATGAGTAATTTGATCAAAAATTACTTCCCAGTGATCAGGTAACAAGAAATAAGTCAATGACATAAGAAAATTTGTTTATTTAGAAATAGATTAGATATTGTGTTCTTTTTATTATATATACTCTGTTGTTTTTTCTTTAAAATTTAAAAAATGTTATGAAATTTGGGGCTAGATTTGGATAATTGATTCTGAAAAGTTTCAGTACTTGCTGGTCTGCAAGCCTTAACTGGGAATTCTTCATAAGAAACCTAGTTACTAAATGTACATTTTAAGATCTAATTGCAAAAATGTCAATTTATATTCATCTTCGTTCTAAAAAGTAAATGATTTGGAGGATTTAGACAAGTCTTATATTTGTAATGAACTGCGCTGTGGCTGTCAGGTGCTCTAGTCCACCATACAGTTTGTCCTTGAAGGTAATATCCTTGGGGCCGTATGGCTGACCGGGTAGAGTGGAACAGGGGGGCAGGTCTGAAGGACATGTTCCACATTCTCGGGGAGCTGTTCCGCAGGGTTTCATTTTGCTAGCTCCAATTTGTAGTTTACGGAACATGTTGCTTCAGCCTGTACTGACCAATGTTGTCAATGACATGGACTACTTGTTCTAGCCTTTTCTTGGTAGAATTGGTCTTGCAGCAGCATGCTTGGATGGCCGCTTCATGTTAACGCTAGGATTATTTCCTAGGTCTAGAGGATTTTTTTTAGTTTTACCCAGCTGTCATGAACACCTGACATTATTTGGGGAAAAATAAAGGAGGTTAGGCTTTGTGCTGGCCATACTATCCCCTTATAAGCTGTTATGGCTGAAACTTGAAAATGCTGCTTCTCTTGCCCCATGGAACAAGGTGATCTTAAAGGGATATTTTTACTTTTCTACTTTTTGTTTTTGTAGGCAAAGTTTTCACCTTCTTCAGAACCTTGTTCAGATGTGTCTGGAGGACTCTAACTACATCATCAAGCTGCATGGTTCCAAGGTCTTGGATGAGTTCACCCAAGCACTTCAGAGAGATGTCCAGGATGCCAGTATAGCTCCTGGTCATGTCATACCCTTCCAACAGGTCAGTTCAGGTTTTCTTTACATTTAAAACAAAAGCAAAAATGACAGGAGAAAAAAGCATAAACATATTATTGAGTATTTCTATTTTTTTTACCATTGTAACTATTGGTTTAGTATACAGATGCCTATCGACAATTAAACCATTTTCTCACGAATATTAAAAAAACGTTTTTCTTGCCCAAAATAGGTTATTTTTGTTTTTCTTATCTTACTAATAAAATGAGCAGTAAGTGTCAATCAATCATGTATGGAAATGGATTTATTCTGTGTTAAAATAGCTAATTCATGCCATATCACAGCCGTTTTGGCATAATTTCAAATGCATTTTCAATGGAGATTTCATTTTTAGAAGGAAGAATGCTCGGGAAACAATTCAAGTGGTGGGAATTGAGCATTAATACAGCTGGGTTTTTTTTTGTTTTTTTTATTAGAAATCAATTGAGCCCTCTTTCAAAGTTTACACTGGTGACTCACATAGCACTTGACTTGGTTTCGGGCTATCATTTCAATCATTTCACTTTATCCAACCTAGTTTCTTTAGTATTTTAATTATAAATAATAATTATCCCTAAAGATGCCTGTAATTTGATAACATATTATTCGACCAAGTGTTTCACAACAAATGCCAGGCCACGTACCAGGTACCAGGCCATGAAAATCAAATTGCCTGGTCGCAAAGTTTAAAATGTATATTCAAGCTTTAGTAATGTACTAGTGCTAGAATTATTGTAACGGTACATTTGGCCCCATTTTGTCCTCAATTAAAGATGGTACTGTAAAAGCTACAATTTTTTTGGAAATTCCCACTTGTTCTTTGTCACTTATCAGTTAGTGTTCCGAAAGACCTGGGTTTTCAAATCCTGGTGGAGTATAGGATTTTTTCCTGGGACTTGAGGGTGCCCCTGAGTCTACCCAGCTCTGATGGGTACCTCACGTTAGTAGGGGTAAAGTAAAGGCGGCTGGGCATTGTGCTGGCCACACATCCACTAGTATGCGTCGCCACAGAAACTGGTGGACGCTGCTTCACCGTCCCTATAGACCAGTTTGGTCCGAAGGGTACAGGCAATACAAATGTTAGTGGGTCACAAAGTTGAAATATAAAAATAACCGGGTCACAAAAATAAAAGGAAACGGGTAACACTGATTCAACACATAATTATTATTGTTTTTTCATTGTTTGTTTGTTTTTTTATCTATACATGAGCACTATTTAATCTAACGTGCACAATTTTGTAATTGTAGATTTTAGATTTGTGGCTTCACCTATTGGATGACCCTCTGCCGAAATTATTAAACTACAACCCTGAATTGACAGCAGAAGGGAATAACTTGGTCCGGTCTGGAGCCTGCGAGTGTATGGCCAACATAGGGGAGGCAATCTTTGCCAAGCTGCCGGTAAGGTGCTGTGTAGTGAAGCTACTGTTTTGTGTTTGTACGGAAATTTTGGAATCGCCCCAGAGACTTCAAATCTGGGATTTTGTGAATATAAAGAAACAATTTATTTATTTTTCAAAGGCACAGTATATCAAAGTTGTTTTTTTCTTTCATCTTTACCTCATTTGTGAGAAGTTGTAAATTTGTAAAAAAAACTGTTTGTTTCATAATTGGAAGCACCATCGCCAAATGCAGTGTGTTACTCTTGTCTTGGGTCTGGCTGGAGACGAGGACAAGCTGATCAAAGCCTCTGCTGTCAGGGCTTTGGGTATCTATGTGATGTACGCTTGCCTCAAAGATGTGAGTCTTAAGATCAGTTGTTGTTTTTTTTTAAGCACACTCATGGAAAATGTATTAAATGACCAATAAATTATTTAAGTTGTTTGTTGATATATTTTTTTTTACTATAACTCGTGTTGTTTGCTCTGTTTCAGGATGTTGCATTTATCCTGGATGCTGGGAAGGCCATCCTGCGGTGCATGGAATCATCCAGTAACAGTGTGAGGTTCAAAGCTGCCTGGGCCATGGCCAATCTGTGTGACACGTTGGTCAGCAATAAGTAAGTTGTTGTGTTTCTCTTCTTTTTTTTTCATCCACTGCCCATTTCTTTGTGCCTATTTCAGATAGGTTAAAGCTAATGTAATGGAATAAATGTTTACTTTTTAATATATTGTTAAGTATAAGGATATCTTGCCTGGTTTATTCCCTTTTTCCCTGTTTTCTGTATTATTCCGAGTATCCTGAACGTCACATTAGTTCATCAGTGCCACGCCTCCTTGAGCTCAATGCCTGGGAAATAGAAGCATGTTTAAATCTTTGAGTTGTGAACAGAAAACATGTTGAATTTTACTTAGAAAAATAAAAGGAACCCCTTGGTATATAAATGCAAGCGTTAAGAGTTTCAAGTTAGTTGGAGTTACATGCAAGCGATTAACTTTGAGAGTTTTTAATTAAATATTACCAAAAAGGACTTGTTGCTTTAGTTGTGTTGCTGTAAATGATTGTTTCAGTTAAGCTTTTCTTTATTGTATCGTATTTAATTTTGTTTTTCAAACTTGGCAGTGTATTGCTATTAAGAGAGTCCAGGGGGAAGAAACTGCAGAATCGTGTTTTAAGAATGTTTCTTAATTATGCCCCCTTCATATTAATAGTCATGCATTGTGTGTACTAAACCATGTTTCAAAATGAAATTCCTAAAATAAAAAAAGAAATGTATGGTTTACAATGGAATAAGAGGCACAGTATATCTTTAAAAAATGTGAAAATTACAATTGTGACTATGCCAAATTTATATCTATGTTTTTTTCTTTAAAGTATTGTCAAGTTCATTAGTAAAAATGTAATAATTATTTTTGTGGTGGCTTTTTTAAACAAGCCATTATGTGAATGAATTGAAATTAATACAAAATTGTAACAATATTAACTCCTTAATTATAATTGTCTACATTGGAATGTATCAATTTCATAAATCAGTGATTCCCATCTTGTTTAACTTACTGCACCCTTTATAAAGTAGATTTTTCCTATGGTCCCCTTTGTAAAATCTTAGATATTGTGTTACTTATTAATTAGAGCTGGCAAACATGCAAAAAATCATTAAAACCTTTACAATTGTTTACTTTGCCCAAGTAAAGACGCTATGGCTCCCTGGGATGCCAGATGCATATTTTGGGAACCACTGATTTAAACTATTACACTGTGTGTATGTGAATGGATAGGTATTTTCCTAAAATTGTATTGACAGAATGGGATCTCTATCTTACCCAGGGATAATCATGAGGAAGACTTTCTGTCAGAATTCCCAGAGTCCATGGTCCTTCAGCTGGTTCAGTGTGCTGCATCCTCCACTAAAGACAGCGACAAGATCAGCTGCAACTCTGTCCGCGCCATTGGGAACCTCCTGCGGTTTCTGCCGGCCACCTCTTTCCAGCAGCAGGAAATGCAGAAGGCGGTGGACGCGGCCGTGAAAGGGCTAGTGAAAAACATGAGCACCGGAACCATGAAAGTGAGCCCAACAGATGAGTACTGTATAATGGTCTCATAATGATGAGTTAATTGTAGGTTTGTTGTGCCACCAGGTAGTGACACCCTTTGACATGTAAAGTACTCTTTGGACCAAAGGACTGATCATAGGGCCAGTGAAGAAGCGTTCACCAGTTTCTGTGGCCACGGCATACTAGGAGATGTGTGGCCAGCACAATGCCCAGCCGCCTTTACTTTACCACAACTAGTGTCAGGTACCCATCAGAGCTGGGTAGACTCAGGGACACCCTCAAGTCCCGGGAAAAAATCCTAGCCTGCACCAGGATTTGAATCCAGTACCTTCCCCCTTAATTGGAAATGAGAAAAAAAAAGAAGTACAAGGGTGACTGCAGAAAAGGGGTAGTTGGCAGCTAAGTCAGTGACTCGGCAGACAATCCCCTTGTTTGAAAATAGTAGTTTAAATTCACTGAGCCATCAATATAAATTCTATTAAAGATTTTGACATCACAAATTAACATGCCCTAATAATAAATTGCAAGATGAAGGTAAAACATGTCTTTATAATACATTCTAACTCTAAGTTGGAGGCTTTCATTTCAAACCTATATTGTTTGTTTGTTTTTATGTTGAAAGAGCATTGTTGGTTCCCAGATTTTGCCGCTCAAAAAATGAATCAACAAGAAGCATTCCTTTTAGTTTTGACCCTACAAATTCCTCATTGTCTGTTTTGTTTAGATCTTTTACATAATAAAAAGAATGTAGTCATGTTTCAGAGATTGTGTTATTTTCTAAAGCTAGCTGTTATTTAGAAGTAGAGTGGGATTTATTAATTAACTACCAAACTTATGTTTACTGTACAGAGTTGTTTTCTCTTCAAGGTCCGCTGGAACAGCTGCTATGCTGCCAGCAATGCATTCCAGAATAGTCATCTCCCCTTGGACAAGCCCTGGGTGTCCGAAATATTGACAACCCTATGCAGAGTTGTGCAGAACAGCTCCAATTTTAAAGTAAGTAATAGTTTGCTCTTCATTTAAGCAGACTTTGTTTTGAAAAAAAATTTTGTCAAGCATTGCATTAAAAATAATAAGAAAAGCAGGTTTATAGCTAAATACTGTTTCAGCCATTTTTATAAACTCATATCAGCGCAATATCAATTCATAATTTCTATCAAAGCAAAATACTGTTTCAACCATTTTTATAAACTCATATCAGCACAATATCAATTCATAATTTCTATCAAAGCAAAATACTGTTTCAAGCGTGTTTTATAAACTCGTGTCTACACAATATCAATTCATAAATTCTATTAAAGCTAAATACTGTTTCAACCATTTTTATAAACTCATGTACCAATATGGTTTTACTTACAAAAATAGCAATAGTAAGGACTTTGACAAAACTACTCAAGTGCAGATATTGCACAGAAAAAAAAATAATCATTTATTGAAATATGATTTTCTGACCATTGTCTTTTTTTTTTTTAACTATACATGCTGATACAAATGTTTAGAAAAAGGTGATATTAGTCCGTGGCATAAACCAAGGTGATATTTGGCTATGCCCTAATTGCAGTTATATCACACACATAGAATTCCTTTAATAATATAATTAGTCCTTTTAAAAAAAAAAGACAACCTAGATAACCTTCATAAAAAAAAAATTAAAAAATGTATATTTATGTTGACATTTTTTTAAATCTGGCATGCCCACTAACTTTATTGTTTCAGAAATAAGATAAGATTACTTTATTGATCCAAACAAATGGAAATATGACTTGATTGCATAAGTTCCATCTTTTTCAGCAAATTTTAAACAATTTAAAAGAATATATAAGTGTACATCTTCCAGGTTTAAAAAGGATGTGATTTTGAACTATCCTTATTGTCAACAGAGCTCACACATAATATTTGTCAACAAACAGAAAATGTATTTAAATCATGTTCTTCTTCTTGTTGGCAGGTGAGAATAAATGCAGCCTTGGGTCTGTCAGCTATGCACACAAGGCAGCAATATGGCTCCAGGGAGACCTTCTGTAACGCATGGCTCAGTCTGGTCTCGGCCCTGGAGAGCGCAGAAAATATCAATGACTTTGCAGAGTACAAGTACAAGGACAGTTTGACCGAGAATGTAGGTCACAAATGTATAATTTACTAAGTTTAGTTTTGGTTTAGGTCACAAGTGCATATTTTACTATTTTTAGATTGGGCGTAGGTCATACTTTACTATGTTTAGCACTTCTTTAACAAATTTTGAGAGAAGTAAATCATTTAGCATATGTATTTGTTTCATGCAGTTATGCGGTGCAGTGCTGAGGCTAACAAGGTTAATAGAGGTGTCCGACTTGTCACAACTTTCTCAAATAGTACATGCCAAAGGTCATACATTTAGAAATTACATGGAGAGATATATCCATCTGGACTCCAAGAAAGGTATCAACAGAATGTATTTATTTGTTCACTATATTATATAATGGGGCACGGTGGGCGAGAAGCAGTGCGTTTGACTGGCGTACCAAAGGACCTGGGTTTAAAACCTGGTGACTGCTAGGAATTGTTCTCAGGTCTGAAGCGCGTCCCTGATTCTACCCTGCTCTGATGGGTACCAGAATTTATTTGGGGTAAAGTAAAGGCGACTGGGCATTGTGCTGGCCACACAATCCCCTAGTATACTGTGGCCACAGAAACTGGTGAACGCTGCTTCACTGGCTCTATGGATCAATTTGGTCTGACGGGATACTTATTTATATTCTAAAAAATTATATTGAAAAGGCAAATTAACCGCTGTAGCTGATGGTTATAACATGAAGCAGATTTTTAAAGTTTAAAAAAAAAAAAAAAGGACAGGAATATTTTATGACTAAGCCGAGTTAAATTATTGGACACTGTTTAAATAGACCATGTTCAAGGCTCATTGTATGATTTCCTCCTGCCAACTATTTCAGCTCAGGTGGACATCCCAAGTTTGGATATCATAAAATCTCATGTAGAGACCCTTCTGGCAGAGGCCACATCAGAGGAACAGAGGCGCTGTGCTGCAGAACTTTTACAAGCCTGTGTTCCAGATTCAGGTCTGTTATAACTCCCCCCCCTCGTCCTATTGTATTGATAACCACCACATTGTAAAGCAAAATGCTAATGGGCTCACCATCTGTTCAAACCTCTTCATTAGATATATTGCTGATTATACATTATTTGAACATATCGATGTGCAAATATGTGGCCAACATGTAGAGTATTTCACTGCCAATGCCAAGCCTAAAGTCTTGTGATCAGATCCTGGTGAAAGACTAAATCTATCTGTGTGCTCAATTCCATCTATTTCTAATGGACACTTGACATCATTTGTGGGATATTAAGGTGGTTGGTCATTTTCTGGCCACACTGTCACCTTAATGAAATTGTCTATTTTTTTTTTTTAATGTACCTAATTTAAATTATCCATGTTTTGAAACATTGTCAACCTTAATAAAAAAATTGTAAAATGTAAAACTTAAATCCCATTGAACTTTTGGATCAAACCAACAATTGTGGACAATATAAAATAGTGGCATGGAGACTTGTGATGTACAAATGACCATCGTTATCATTATCATAGTTTTAAAAATGGGTATCTCATGACTTAAAAGCTCCCTGTTGACATTTGCACTCTTTGATTGGTCTCAACCACAAAAACATTGCACAGACATTGAAATTGTCATCATTTAATTTATTAGACCTATAAAACTATAAAATATCAACCGTTTATACAGCCAAACATTGTAGATTCTACAATTGGGACTCTAGCTGTCAAATTTATCAAATATGTCAACCATAATTTTAAGACACTAGATATCCTAATCTTCTGATATTTCATTATTGTAGGAAGTTAAAATTGAAGGGGCAAACTGGTGATTTTCTTGACTACATCGTCTTTTAAAACAAAACTTTTCTTAAACTACGCACAGTGTTTAATTTTTCTTTCTACTATGTTTTCTATTATGTTTTTTTTTTTATATTTACATTTAGTTAGTTTACATAAGAAACTAATTAAAAATTTTATTTTTATTATTTCCAATAGATTCCACAGAGGAAAGAACTCCTGAGAAATCATCATTTCAACAAATTTATGATTAATTATATTTCAAAATCTATAAATAAAATAAACTTATATGTATATCACTGTTCTGTTGTTCATAGTTAAGTTTGCTACCAGTTAAAGTATTAAAGTTTTTTTGTCTGCCTAATATCTTTGGCTTTCTGATGGATGATGTAACATATCCATCTTCTTTGACGGATTATTCCTCCCACTGAGTCATGTATTGTATAAAAATGACCTGACGGCTTGGTATATATTCGGTGCACCAGATTGTGTTTAATTTAGTCTTATAATTATTGGGAAGGACAGAAGGCTATGCAGGCGAGTTGTAGAGTTTCATTAGTCTGTGCCACTTGGGTAACTTGAGAAAGTGTCGCCTGGGGCGGGAGGGGGGGGGTGCATAAATGGCGCATATCTAGCATGTCCCTTTTCATTATTAGTAAGCTAACGTAAAGGGTAAGGCCCCGTATAAGGAGTTCCAAAAGGCGTGCCTCGGCAGACTTGCTAAATGTATGAGCTAATCATATAGGCCAAAACACATCCTTGTTTTACATTTACATCGATGCAGATGTTGACTCTTTGACTTTGAACGACTATCGAAAAAGAATACGGAACAACATCAGCATGGTAACAATCAACAACAAAGTACTTGTTTGCCCCGCATATGTTGTACTTAAGTAAGCCTAATCTCCTGTAAGAAAGTGAAACATGATCTAACACTGTATGCTGAACAAGAACGAGATCTAAGTTTCTCATTTTGGGCAACGTTCTTTGCGTGGGTAGGAAAGTAGGAAGAAAGAGACTTCCATGCAAGTTTTACATTTAAGTGGACACCATCAGGAAAAGGGAGGAGGGGAAGACCGATGGCAACTTGGAGAAGAATGAAGAAGCGAGGGCCAAAGCATATGATCTCAAATCAGCCCAGGTTATAGAGGCACGGTGGAACTTCGTTGCCGCCTATTATGCTCCCCAGGAAAAATAAGAGGTCGAGAAGCCGGCTGGCCCTGCGGTTAGCTCACCGGACATTCAACCGACACTTCGCGGGTTCTATCCCTGCCGCCGACCGATCCCTGGCACCCTGCAGGAGTTTTGGGCCTAGAGGACGTAATAATCTTCGGAAATCCTAGAAGGAACGTCTGTAAAACTTTTAAGAGTCTTATATTCCTGTAAGCCACAGACTATACAAAAGATTGTAGCCTAATAGCTAGTAGGCTATAAGCTTAGTAATAGATCTAGCTATGATTCATAGACCTATCTACCACAGGCACACGCACATTCACGCTCACACACACACATTAAATAATTTAAAACGAGTAATTAGCCAACAGCCGATTGACGAGGGGTCCGTCAATGGTTTCATAAATGAAAATAAAATAAAACGGCAACCAAAACGTTATTAAACACGCAAGCCTATGCCCATAGCCATTCCAATATGAGTAGGACGCAATGGGCCTAATCTTCTTTATAGAATGAGCGTCTGTAATAGTCAGTCAGCTGCAACCTCAACTCAATAGATGAACGGCCAATTCCGTAGCAGTCTCTTTTATCCAGACAAAGTTTGGATTAGGCTACTGCAACAGTTGCCTGATGGGGTTTTCCCCAGAACCAGCTGCAGAGACTACAGAGTAGGCCTACTACAGAAAGTGCAGAACACTGCGGCGCGCATTGTTTCAAGGGTAAAGAGACGGGATCATCTATCTCCAATTCTAAGGCATCTCCACTGGTTCCCGATGATCGTAGGTTATAAACGGCACTGCTCCTTTCTATCTTCGAGAACTTATATCAAAGCATGAGCCACCAAGTGAACTGCGCTCTTCATCACAATCACTCCCAGTGTAGCTGGACACAAAAAGAATTACCTAGGAGTGCGCTCATTTGAATCTGTGGTACCTTCTTTATGGAACAGCTTACCTCAGACATGGGGAGAATGAGACAAAAGAGTCTTTTAAAAAGAGCTTATAAATACCTTTCTCTTTGACTATAGTGGCTATGTGCCTTTCATAGCCTAATAATAAATCTGCCACTACAGTTCACAGCGAGAGCCCACTGAGCATGTTCTAAATTTAATAGCATGGATAGAAGCTCTATAAAAATGACCATAATATTATCAGGGCCGTATTTAGGATTTTTGGGGCCCCGTTTCCAAATTTATGTGGGGGCCCCTCGTGGCCTCGCCCTGCCTTCCACACACCTCAGAAAAGTGCCGTTAATTCGTGTTACATTCTGTAAAATCATAAATTGTATGTTGAGCTTATAAAATTATTATAATATAACTTGGTTGGACTGGAAGCGCTTAAAATTGTTGGATAATAAATGAATTTTATTTTACATTTTCAAAGAAAGAATGGGGATCTCACTAAAACATTTATTTTTCTTTTTGTGATGTGTGGGGGCCTATTTTGTGATGGGGGCCCCTGTTCCAATGGAACATGTGGAACATGCCTAAATACGCCACTGATTATTAGGCTATTTTTAAATTATGGTAGATCTAATTAATAATATCAACAAAATAAAGACAAGAATAAAAATTGAAGACAATCGTAAAGTTTAACACAGATCTAGGTGGAAAAAAACAACCTGTGTGGCAGACCTATGTATGGTTGGCCATGTATTTTCGTAAAATTCATTGAGACTTCACTGGAAGAGCAAATAATACAATAAATATTTTTTTTTATTAAAAACCAAAATTATTAGAAAAAATTGTTAAATATATCATATGTGTTTTTTGTAAAGTATATATTGGGGTTAGTGTTATGTTTCCTTTGCAGGGATATTTTAATATTTATTTGCGAAAATTACGCGCATAAATGTGCATGCGTTTTTCACAAAAAAAGTATTTCCCGACCCTTTCCTGTGGAGATTTAAAACTTGTTTCTAAGGCATGTAAACAAAATGATTAACAGATTTATACTAAAAGGGGTTGTAAGTATATTTATGCTTTCACCGTTACAATTTTAATGTAAACAGAATTACCCACAAAGTTTGTAAAAACTTAATAAACGCTTTTTATATTCGACGCTAAACTTGCAGTGACAAAGTAAATTAGATTTTAGAAGAAAAATATCTCGCTCCATTTCGTTCATATGATAGTTCGTTTAGAAATAATATAATTAATTCTTAATTAATTAAGGGATGAGGATAGAAAATGGCATTTGTTTGAAATAGCATCACCGTGCTTGAAAATGAAAATGTTTGAATAGGAACAATGCAGGTGCAAAGTCATTCCATACGAGAATTGTAAGTATTTTCTAAGTTGTTTTTACTACAATTACAATCTACAATTAACGTAGATCTAGCTTACTAAATTATAGTAAATACTAAATAGAATGCAGTTACAAGTTTCACAATTTAAAAAAAATTGTAATATTAGATGCAAATGTAGCCTACACGGAATATTGGGCTATCTTTTATATTATCTATTGTTTATATTCTTTCAGTCGTATTGTATTGCCAATGACAGTAGAGCAGGTAAATATATATTTGTTATAAGTTTACTCAATTTTTACTTAATTAAAATTAAAGCAGTTACAAGCTTTCTAAACATTAATAACACATTATGTCACATTTCACCTTCTTTTATTTCTCTTATATTTTTATTACAAATTCATAAGCTGTATCTTTGATGTCTAGTACCAGATAGGCCAGTTGTGGTCCGTGGCTCAATCCAGTAAGAATGAGACGGGTGGTGGTGAAGGTGTTGAGGTCCTGGTCAACCAGCCTTTTGACACAGAAAATTTCGTACCCAGTCCAAAGCTTCAAGCCAATGGACGATACTACATCACTGGACAATTCACACATAAAATTTATCATTTAGCAGAGTAAGTGATATTCTGTTCATGTCTTTTTTATTGAAAAATAACAAGTGCATCAGCTCTGTAGAAATTGTTGCAGATTCATTTAGATATTTGTATGTTTTTTTTTACTGTCCCTGAGACTACCCAGCTCTGATGGGTCTGACATTAGTTTAGGGAAAAGTAAAGTTGACTGGCAATTGTTCTAGCCACACAATCTCTAAGTATGTCTTGGCCACGGAAACTTCTGAGAGCTTTTTTTCACAAGCTATATAGATGAAATTTGTCTGACAAAATACCTTTTTACTACTAAGCTTACTATACTACCATCAAATTTTAAAAATAGTCTTAAGCAACGTTTCAAGCAGTGGAGCACATTAATCTCTGCTTGCAAGTCATGGGTTAAAAAAGAGGAAATCACTACAAAGTATAGTTGTAAAGAGCAAAGACCATCTTGGAATCTTAATGGTTACAAAATCTAGTCATCTTATCTTAATCTGTTACAGACACTCCTTCTATACAGAATATTTTTGTGTCGTATGCTATCCGTGGTTAAAATCTAGTCTTGCATTTTGATAAGTGTTTTAAATTATGTCAAGCTAGAGGTTTTCCTGGTTTGTTCAGGCAACCCATTCCGTGTTTATATATCAAGAGAAGAGAAAAGGGATAATGCAACTGTGTATCAACTAGTGTATTTAACCCATTTTATACCAGGCATATCTTTTTACCATCAGCCTATTTTATTCAGCCTATTTATGCCCATGTCCCTAGATTTCCCTCATCATACAAGTCTACAAGAGTAATTTTAAACCAAAAAAAAGTGCATATAATATACTTCCGCCACAGTCTTTGGCAGAATATTTATTCAAGTACACATTGAATTTTGTTTTACTTTTTTAAATCAATCAATTGCTGGGGTTATTTTTAAGAACACCATAATTGTTACGTATAACTCATGGCATTGCCTAGTGGAAAGGATTTCCTAGTATTCAAGGTATTAATGGTGAAATAATATTTGGTACCTGTGCTATATAAAGCCAAAAATTTTGCGGGTACTGCTTTTAAAGAAAGCTCATTCATTATAAATTGCATTGAACTTTAAAATTTTTAAATGTTTCTTACATTAGAAAGGCACCAGCCTTTGTGAAATTAATGATGCCAAAAGGTGCAATGAAGGTACATGAACTATCCTGGAATGCTTATCCTTACTCAAGGACCATTTTAACAGTAAGTAGTCAAGTATTCTTTTTCATCAGCATAAAAGTAGTTCAGGTCTCTTTAGTGAAGATATAGAAAGTTTGAGTTTTTTTGTGTTTTACCCTTTTTTAACATCTCCATAGTTACAAGCTAATCTGTTAACAAATGATTATCAGTTAAAATATTACAGAAGCACTGCAGGATCTCCTTGTTAAAGAAATGATCAATACAATCAACTCAATTCCCAAATAAAACACCCAATATACAAATAGAATTTTTTTCATTTATTGGGAACATTTATGAAAGATCTATCTAAAATCTTTACCAAATCTTTCTAAAAATTGTTAATCTATATCCCCATATAGCACTCTCCCTTTATCCCATTTGTTTATGGCCACAATATCCCACTATTTCTCTCTCTTTCACCTATCTTTATGAAACACTGCCCATGATTTAAATACCTTATCTCTCTCAAACAACACACTTATCTTATTTTTTTTTTATTTTTTTTAAGCACTTTAAACCCAGCTATCACATATTCTTGAGTTTTTGGTTTTTTTTACTTTCTTTGACAATGTTTTTTAATGAGATGAGTTTATTTTGTTGTAGAATCCAGATTTTATGAAGGATAAATTCTACGTCATTATTGAATCTTTCCATGCATCGGATAGAGGAGATACTTATAATGTGAGTATTATATCTAAATAATCTATGAAGTAAAATACTGATACTTATAATGTGAGTATTATATCTAGATAATCTATGAAGTAAAATACTGATACTTATAATGTGAGTATTATATCTAGATAATCTATGAAGTAATATACTGATACTTATAATGTGAGTATTATATCTAGATAATCTATGAAGTAATATACTGATACTTATAATGTGAGTATTATATCTAGATAATCTATGAAGTAATATACTGATACTTATAATGTGAGTATTATATCTAGATAATCTATGAAGTAATATACTGATACTTATAATGTGAGTATTATATCTAGATAATCTATGAAGTAATATACTGATACTTATAATGTGAGTATTATATCTAGATAATCTATGAAGTAATATACTGATACTTATAATGTGAGTATTATATCTAGATAATCTATGAAGTAATATACTGATACTTATAATGTGAGTATTATATCTAGATAATCTATGAAGTAATATACTGATACTTATAATGTGAGTATTATATCTAGATAATCTATGAAGTAATATACTGATACTTATAATGTGAGTATTATATCTAGATAATCTATGAAGTAATATACTGATACTTATAATGTGAGTATTATATCTAGATAATCTATGAAGTAATATACTGATACTTATAATGTGAGTATTATATCTAGATAATCTATGAAGTAATATACTGATACTTATAATGTGAGTATTATATCTAGATAATCTATGAAGTAATATACTGATACTTATAATGTGAGTATTATATCTAGATAATCTATGAAGTAATATACTGATACTTATAATGTGAGTATTATATCTAAATAATCTATGAAGTAATATACTGATACTTATAATGTGAGTATTATATCTAGATAATCTATGAAGTAATATACTGATACTTATAATGTGAGTATTATATCTAGATAATCTATGAAGTAATATACTGATACTTATAATGTGAGTATTATATCTAAATAATCTATGAAGTAAAATAAAAGAACGATTTGATAGCTTATTAAATATCTTTTAAAGCTCTCAACTTAAATTAAAATTAGGTCAGAAACTGAGAATAGGAAAATATATTTTAAAATTGAATGATACCAAGGGTAAAAAGAGAAACAAGTGCAGCTTGCTCATACAGTGTCGTAGCACCTCTGATGGAATGAACTTCCAAACACAATTTTATTAAACAAGCCCACAATATAGACATTTTTAAAACAAAATTAAAAACATACTTTTTTTATTTATTTTAATAACATATGGTAAATGTAAATGCATTCGAAGACTTGTTATGAATAGCGCTATATAAATATGTAATTTGTAGCCCTATATAAATATGTAATTTGTACCAAAAAACAAACAAGCCTATGTATGATTGACTTTCAATGTTTGTCTGCAATGTAAATCAACAAATAAAACCTTAAAGTTCTATTATATGTACCTATAGTATTTCATATTTGAATAACTTGATTTTTCATGACTTTTAATTTGTTATCATGTATCAATCTTTTTATCCTTCACATGTGCCTCCGGCTCTTACTCTCTTCATTTCTTCCTTTCTGCTAAGTAGCTCATCACCCTATTGGTCTGTCCCTTTCATTCTTTTTTTACTACCTCAGTATTTCCTTTTTTCTGTAATTTAATTCAATCTTGTTAAAGCGCTGCATCCCTTGAACAAAAAATATTGAATTGTATGCTAATAGTCTATTATTCAGAATGATTAAACTAAACAGACTAAACAAATTCAAATCATATCTTGTTACTTTGTTTAAAGAATTTTCTTAGCTCAGCAACTCATTATATTATGTGCTACATTTGTAACTTTAATATAGATACTTGGTTTGGAAACCAAGGACTTAATCCATCGCCAGGTGGTGCTCATAGACATAGCTAATGAGAAAGCCGTCAATGGGGTATGTATTTCATTGTTTAACTAGATGTTAACTACCAGTTATTTATGTTTTATCTTTACGGCAGACTTCTACTTGACTTCATGCCATAAACATACTGTAGAAATATAGTGTAGTTTTATCGTTATGACAGACTTCTACTTGACTTCATGCCATAAATATACTGTAGAAATATAGTGTAGTTTTATCTTTACGACAGACTTCTACTGGACTTCATGCCATAAATATACTGTAGAAATATAGTGTAGTTTTATCTTTACGACAGACTTCTACTTGACTTCATGCCATAAATATACTGTAGAAATATAGTGTAGTTTTATCTTTACGACTTCTACTGGACTTCATGCCATAAATATACTGTAGAAATATATTGTAGTTTTATCTTTACGACAGACTTCTACTGGACTTCATGCCATAAATATACTGTAGAAATATAGTGTAGTTTTATCTTTACGACAGACTTCTACTTGACTTCATGCCATAAATATACTGTAGAAATATAGTGTAGTTTTATCTTTACGACTTCTACTGGACTTCATGCCATAAATATACTGTAGAAATATAGTGTAGTTTTATCTTTACGACAGACTTCTACTGGACTTCATGCCATAAATATACTGTAGAAATATAGTATAGTTTTATCTTACGACTTCTACTTGACTTTATGCCATAAATATACTGTAGAAATATAGTGTAGTTTTATCTTTACGACTTCTACTGGACTTCATGCCATAAATATACTGTAGAAATATATTGTAGTTTTATCTTTACGACTTCTACTGGACCTCATGCCATAAATATACTGTAGACCTGGTGGTTCAATACTATTTTTAAAGCACTTATCCAATGTTTCAATTTTATTTATTTAAGTGTTCACAAGCACATTGTCCAGAAAAAGGGGACTCAACTCTAAAATTTAAAATAATAAAATATAACTTACATAATGTGAGCAATTTATATATCAGAATATGGTGTTGTGCTAATTTCTTTTCCAAACAAAAAAACGTTTAATTTTTACTCTTGATTTTGATTGACATTTCAGTTTAAATGTATATGAAATAGAAACCCACTGTTCAGTATATAAATAATGCTCATCTTTTTGTGGTTTTTTCATTCAATGGTTGTTGTTTTTTCTTTTCTCTTCTTCTTTTTATTATATTAAGTTTTTATATTCTGTTTAGGATTATGATCCTGAGTGTGACCCATGTGTGAAAGGCTCTGTCAAAGCAAACAGACCACCATTGCCAAATGATAAAACTGGACAGTGGATGGTATGTGTAAGCTTACTTACAGAATATTTGTAGCCTGTGTATTGGTTGTAACTTTACCAGCACCTTTCTGTAGATCCCCTTTTATAAATCTTGAACAAACATTTCAATCCTAAGTGGGCCCTATAAACAGGAAACACAGGATTCAGCTTTTAAATAATTTTAATAAACAATAAATATTTATATGATTTGAAATTTTCATTTTTAGAAATATCTTGGGGTGGTTTCCTTTTTTTTTTGGATCAGCGATTTCACTTGTCAGTAGGGTTAGTTCTAATAATGCTGTTGAACTTTTTAATAATTATTTTTTTTCAAGTTCATTGATTCTTATGATGTCTAGAAAAAGTATGGAGTTCTAGATTAATTAATTTAATTTAAAATGTTTTGAAAATTAATATTTTTTTGGTAGATAAAAAAAATGATTTTGGAAAAAAAAAAATAACTTAAGAATTAAACTACAGGAAAGGAATCAACCCATTAAAAATGTTTTTATTGTAAATTTAATAGTATCTTAGTTGAAGTTTTGTTTTATGCTATTTAAAAATAATCATTAACATCTGTAAGCTCTAACATTTCTGAAGTATGAAATGTTCCCATTCAAGTCTTTTTGGACTTATGTTTCATTATTTTTCAAACCAGACAGAACCTTATATTTGTAATGTGTTAGCTGTGTTCTAAAGAATGGGTAAATGAATGGTCTTTTTGTCAAAGAAAATCTCACAGAAGACTTTTAGTTATATATTTATATAATTATAATGGCATCCTTTCCACAGCAAGAAGTCAATCCAGTGATGTGCTGCTATAAATGTGTGAAGGTCTGGTTCAAATGGTTTGGTCTACAGAAAAGGATGGAAAGTTTTATTTTATCTGTAAGCTTGCATCACTGATCTTTATATATACTAGGTTTTATGTCATCAAAGGGACAGAGAAAAGAATGATTACAGTTTGTTATGTTGGTTTAATTTAAATCTTTTTATTCAATCTAATTTATATATCCGTACTTTAATGTTTCCTTCTTAAAGTATAATTCCTGGAAAATTGTACTGGTCACCTGTCAAGTTCTGGTGATAATAACGTAGACAATTACTATCAAACTAAAGGCCTGCAATTTACTTGATACAGTTGTCTCTTGTTTATCGAGGCTAATCAGTTCCAGTCGCTATCACAATAAATTAATTTCCGCAAAGTATTATTCTTTATAAAAAAATGGAATATTTTTGTAGTTTGGGAATAGAAAACCTCTGAATATGGATTTTAAAGACCAAGTGAAGAGCTTTTTTATCAAAATTGAGTTAACATTTCATTTTGATATTAAATAGTGTGTTCAGCATCTGAATGTTAATAAAAATCTTTTATACAAGATATTAAAGACATTTTTTAAGTAATTAGTTCACTAGTTGCACTTAAATGTGTGTTTTTCTGAGGAAAAGAGAAAGGATTCCGACTAGAAAAAATGAATATTGTCACGTGTTTTGAATCTATTGCCATATGTTTTGAATCTTTTCCCGGTTCTTATATTTAACAAAATGGTTAAAATAGATTTATAGCGTCGAGTTTTGTTTAGTTATTTCCCTTCTCTAACGTCACCTCTGTATGAGGCTATTCCAAATCTCGTTCCTTTGAGAAAAACCTCTTCACTTGGTCTTTAACATTATTTAAACCCTTTATGCTTGACATAACACCCCTTTAGTAACTATTACACCCATTTTCAGGACCCAAGAGGTGGCGCAGCCAATACATTGCTCTGGGGCCCATGAAGTTCAAAGGGGCCCAGGTAGTTCAGTACATGTAAAACTTTTATAATTTAAAAGCTCCCCACAGTCAGCCTTTCACAGTGCATATTTTAAACCTCTTTTCATATTTCACAATATATTCTAGAGAATAATAATAATGGTTATTTATATAGCACTTCTTGTGAAGCCGGCTGGTCCAGCGGTTAGATCACCGGACTGTCAGCCAAAAAACCAACGGACAGGTCGCGGGTTCTATCCCTGCCACCGACGGATCCCTGTCGCCCTGCAGGAGTTTTGGGCCTAGTGGACGTAATAATCTTCTATCTAGAAGGAACGTCTGTAAACTTGTAAGATATCCATACTATTTTAGCATGTTAAGTGCGCTCTAGAAGATATTATTTCATCCACTAGGCCCAAAACTCCTGCAGGGCGGCAGGCAGAGGTAGACCTGGCGACGTGTCGGTTGACAGTCCAGTGAACTAACCGCAGAACCAGCCTCTGTATGGAACCTGTAGTATATTTGAACATAAATTATGAATGTCAAAACATAAGTATTTTATTTATGTATACCACGAGACACAAAACAATAGACAAGATCACAACATGGAATTCTGGGTTAACCACAGAGGGGGCCATCACTCTAACAATTTCAACAAGGGAAACAACTAAACTAAATAATTATAACAATCACAACAGAACCCATGACATTAATATCTTATCTGACATAACCCGGGGATTTAATGAATAGTTAAATTTTACTTCTTTTTTCTTCTATCAGCAAGAAAAGAGATTATTTCTGGCTTTTCACCGTCAAGTAGTCTGCTGGCAGGACCATTACTATGGTTTGACTTTGGATGACATCAGGAGAATTGAAGCGGAAGTATCCAGGGAACTGGAACAGGTAACTTTTGTGTTGACTAGAGCAGCGGTCTGCAATTTTTTGATAATAGTGTTCCGAAGTAGGATTTCTAATTAATCCAGAGTGCCAACAGCCTGAAAGTCACCCTGCTTTAAACTTGTAGAAGAGACTAAAATTACAGTTTTGAGGGTATTTGGCATTGAATATTGCTTTGTGGCACACATGCCATAGGTTGCCAACCCCTGGACTAGAACATTCATGATTGGGCCATCAGCACACTATACAATTTTAATAAGTTAAGTGCCCTTTCCAGGCAATGTAGAGCCAGAGTCGCAGCCTTTACCAGTTTCCATGGCCATTAGGTGATTGCGTGGCCAACTCAATGCCCAGCTACCTTCATTGATATAATCAAGGTCAAAACTGGGTAGATTCCAGGACACTTTTGCAGGATTCAAACCTGAAATCCACATAGTGTAAATCCATTGTTCTGCTGCTATATCACAGTGTCCCATATCTGCACACTACTGGGCTGACATTATACCAGTATTGCATCCACTTTTTAAATCTTTGGGCCAGATGTTTGTCCAGTGAAGTGTGCTGAAAAGGAAAATAAAGACAATCATTTGACTTTTGCATTAATGAATTGTAAATTGTCTATAACTGATGGTTCCCCTGTGAATTACTGCTTTAAACCACATTTGTTTTAAAGCAAATTTAATAATAATTTAAAAAAACTAGGACTATAAAAACAAAAAAACATTATAAAAATTATATAAAAATTTATTTTCATGATTACTTTTTTTAAAAGTATAATAAAAAATATTTTCATACTTTGTGCCTTAATAAAAAAAAAAAAAAGGAACATTTATTAGCCTCCATTATCTGCACATTTTGTTTTTTTATATACCGTAGTTATAAAAAATATATGTCAATTTAAGACACATAACTTTGACTATTTCAGCAACGATCTGAAGGACCTCTCCGTGGGAATGCTCATTTTCAAGAAAACCTTTAGGGCAGGACACTCTTATTCTGAGAAAAGTAGGTTTACATGGCTGCTTAAACATTTTGCTTGTAAAAACTATTTCTTTTTTCTTCATTTAGTTAGTTGTTGTGTTGTTTGTTTTTGTATGAAAGAATGCTTCCTTTTTATATAGGTATATATTTTTATCAAATGAGCATGCTTATCTATCCAATAATGTGGACTATTGAGTGCTTTGGCCTGCCACATCGTCTCCTTCCACAAACAGACCTATGGGATTAATTTTTTTTCTTTCAAAACCTTGAACTCCACAAATGGTCTACAAATATTGGCTTTATCTTGACATTTAACGTGCAAACGGGGGCTCTTGTCCGCAGCCCACCACTCGGAGAATCACTGCTCTATTGTCCTGACCAGTGAAGCTTTCACCCCATTTTTTAAATTTCTTGTACTATAATTATCAAATGAGCATAGTCAGACAAAAAAAAAGTTTTTTTCAAAATATAAGCTGAAAATCATTATATCAACTGGGATGCTGCTCTCATCCAACTAATATAATATAAAACAAAATAAACTATGGTTTTTACTCTCAGTGTTAGGCTAACATGTAATATGGTCTTTGTAAATCAACATGGCTTAAACTGATATTATCTTGTTAGCCAGGAATGGGCTTGCAATCTTTGCTGAAAGTCCTTCATTTCTGAGGTTGAGCATGTCTTACTGTATCTTTGTGGCTTCTCAGGTGACCTTCATGTAACCTTTTTGGCCTATTTGTGCCCTAAAAGTCCTTGGTATATATATATATATATATGATATACCACACTTAGAGGCAGTGCTCATCAGAGTTGTCTTTTCATTGCACTTTCTTTATAAGCTTTGGTCTTGTCATGGTTTTCTGCCAAGTGTGCATCATCTTTGGATTCCCCCAATAGATTTGAATTGTTGTTATTATTAACCAAATGTCACGTTCACGTAAGTGTAGAGATGGAATGCATACACAAAAATTATGGGGCTATAATTGAACCCCGCCCCCCTCCTAATAGTGGTGCTGATTTTTTTCCTTATGAGAAACTGAAAACATCAAATATTGTGGATAAGTAATGTCAAGTCATTTTCAGCTCTTCTTCTCTAACACTTGAACCGAGTGTCTTTTTTGCAGGTTAACTGCTCTTCATCACAGTCACTCCTTAAAACTCCCAGTGTGGCTGGACATAAAAAGTGCGCTCATTTGAATCTGTGGCACATTTCTTTATGGAACAGTTTACCTCAGACACTCGAGAAAATCTGAGACAAGAGAGAATTTAAAGACCTTTCTCTTTGGCTAGTGGATGTGTGTCTTACATATTAATACATCTGTCACTGCAATTCACAAGAGCGCACTGAACATGCTAAATTTAATAGACCATTTATTATTATTAATAATAATGTATTGAAGAATTTTTTTGATTCACTATTTGAGAATATATTTTAACACGTAGGTTCTAATACAAACCCATTTTATATACAAATTAAAATATACATTTTTATTTCTGCAGGTGCTGAAAGTTGGCAGCTGTTTGTTTTTTTTTGTTGTTGTTTTTTTCTTCAGTTTTCATTTTTTAAACTTGTGTATAAGTGTACTTGTGTACAAAATATTTATTTCTATAAAATTGACTTTATCCATTTTACAAATGCTTTCAAATAATGTTTCTAAAAAAGAAAAGTTGTATAGCCTATACATTACATAGGGACATTTTGTATAGCCTATACATTACATAGGGACATTTTTTTACCTTTGTATAATCTGAATGTCCCCAAAATCTTTTTTTTTTTTATCAAACGCTTTCTATGCATGTATGATATTTTTTTTTTTTTAATGTTATCTCAGTATGTTAAGTAAACATTGGGTTATCAGAAAACACTGCAGCAACTTGTGCTTAGGTTATGAATGTAAATATGAATCTTGCCAGCCAACATACATGTTTCAAAGTTGGCACAACATGAATAATGTTATAATGATCTGCATTTTCCTTCCAATTGTCTTTTTAAAATTGTATTCTTCAATGCTTTTTATCTTTGCATTAAATTTATTTTATTTGAAATAAAGAGAATACAATGCATCTTGCTTTTTGTTTTTTTTATCTATTCTCAAGATGCCAAGTTCATCTTCTGTGGATTGTCAGAATTCTGTATGAAAATTAAAACAGCTGCTCTTTCTCTATCATTTTATGCCTCAAATTTTATGAAAGACATACACAATGAATTCTCTACTCATGAGATGGCAGTGGGCTTCATGAATGCATAGTCAGGAGCCAGTTGTCAGAATATCTTAGTCTAAATTGAAATGGGGCAGGTTTTGTACTGGTGTTCCTGGGTTCAAATCCTGGTGACGGCTATAATGTATCTTAGAGTCTACCAAGCTCTGATGGGTTTTCGCCCGGTACCTGATATTAGTTGGGGAAAAGTAAAAGCAGATGGGCATTGTGCTGGCCACACAATCTCCTAGTGTGCAATGTCAACGATAACTGGTTAGCGTTGCTTCACCAGCCTTATAGATCAATTCGGTCCAATGGGAATACTTTACTACCAAATTGAAGAAATCGGCCCATGCGGAGTGGTTGTCCTCCCATCGGGCGCCTCCCCAGGTGGCGAATCGGGGGAACACTCGCCATACATGTATGTAGGATACCGGGGAAATAAAATACCAGGGGCGGACCAAAGATAACAGCCGTGACCTCATAGGCTCAAAATCAAGAGGGTTAGGCATCAGGTAAGCACGGTCGTTAAGTAAATAGTATACAGTATAGAAAGCAACAGAAAAACCTAGTAAACGCTCGAATCAGGGAGTTGCCTCCAAAGAGAGACAGGTGACGCAGGTTGGTGAAAGCTTAATGGGAGCTAACATGCCGACGAATCTCCTGACAATGACAGCCAAAACAATAATAAGGACAACTGGAACGTTCAAACTATGTATGAAAGTGGCAAAGCAGCCCAAGTAGCAAATGAGATGAGAAGGTATGAAATACAGGTTCTAGGCATCTGTGAGAGCCGATGTGGCATGAGAAAACTCAACAGTGGGGGGGGGGGGAAGTTCTATACTCAAGACGTGTATAAGAAAACCATGGACACTCAGAAGGTGTTGCCATCATTTTGTCCCCACTAGCAACAATAGCACTTATAGAATGGCAACCAGCCTCACACAGGAACATGACAGCCAGATTCAATTCCCAGAGGAGAAAAGTCACCTTTATCCAAGGTTACTCACCTACCAATGACGCAGATGAAGAGACAAAACAGAACTACTGCAATTCTCTGCAGGAAACAGTATATGAACTCCCCAAAAGAGACATTATGCTTGTGATGGAATACTTCAATTCGAAAATAGGAAAAGACAACATAGGTAAAGAAATGATCATGGGAACAATGAATGAAAACGGGGAACTCTACATAGACTTTTGCGCATTTAACGACCTGGTCATTGGTGGCTGCATATTATTCCAGCATAAGAAAATACACACATACATAGAGAAACCTGGATCTCTACGGATGGTTGCACCAAATAACCAGATTGACTTTATCACTAGCTCTTGAAAATGGACACGATTTTTACAGGACACAAAATCTAAAAGAGGGGCAGATGTAGCCTCAGATCAGCATTTAGTGAAGGCAACAATTAAAGTCAAGCTTCGAGCCTATAGGGACACTGCAAATGGACCCCACTTAAAGGTAATACACAGCGGTTGAAAGAGAAATACTGAGACACCTTATCAAATTCCCTAAACAACAGATTTGAAGCTCTTAGCCTAGTGATCGAAGAAACACCACTATATGAATAAATGCTAAGATGTGCTGGGCAAAAGAGAGTGAAAATCGAAGGAATGGCTCTCTGGTGAAAAATGATGGATGATTAGAAGCAAAAGAGAAAAAAAACTGCAGCGAGAATGAAGTCAAGAAAGTCCTCCGAGATCGATTTGCCCAAACCGAAAAAGAAATTAAGAAAAGTGACAGGAAAGACAAAAGGCTTTACTATGAAGAGCTTGCAACAAAGGCCGAACTAGCAGCAGAAACAGGGGAGATGTAGCAAGACAATCACACATATTGGTCACATTGGGAGATGTGGTAGCAAGCAAGACAATCACACATGTTGTGCATGTTGGGAGGTGTGGTAGCAAGCTATACAATCACACATATTGGGAGATGTGGTAGCAAGCAAGACAATCACACATATTGGGAGATGTGGTAGCAAGCAAGACAATCACACATATTGGGAGATGTGGTAGCAAGCAAGACAATCACACATATTGGGCAGATTTGGAGATGTGATAGCAAGCAAGACAATCACACATATTGGGAGATGTGGTAGCAAGCAAGACAATCACACATATTGGGAGATGTGGTAGCAAGCAAGACAATCACACATATTGGGCAGATTTGGAGATGTGATAGCAAGCAAGACAATCACACATATTAGGAGATGTGGTAGCAAGCAAGACAATCACACATATTGGGCAGATTTGGAGATGTGATAGCAAGCAAGACAATCACACATATTGGGAGATGTGGTAGCAAGCAAGACAATCACACATATTGGGCAGATTTGGAGATGTGATAGCAAGCTATACAATCACACATATTGGGAGATGTGGTAGCAAGCAAGACAATCACACAGATTGGGAGATGTGGTAGCAAGCAAGACAATCACACATATTGGGAGATGTGGTAGCAAGCAAGACAATCACACATATTGGGCAGATTTGGAGATGTGATAGCAAGCAAGACAATCACACATATTGGGAGATGTGGTAGCAAGCAAGACAATCACACATATTGGGAGATGTGGTAGCAAGCAAGACAATCACACATATTGGGCAGATTTGGAGATGTGATAGCAAGCAAGACAATCACACATATTGGGAGATGTGGTAGCAAGCAAGACAATCACACATATTGGGAGATGTGGTAGCAAGCAAGACAATCACGCATATTGGGAGATGTGGTAGCAAGCAAGACAATCACACATATTGGGAGATGTGGTAGCAAGCAAGACAATCACACATATTGGGCAGATTCGGAGATGTGGTAGCAAGAAAATCAATCACACAAATTGGGCAGATTTGGAGATGTGTTAGCAAGCAAGACAATCACACATATTGGGAGATGTGGTAGCAAGCAAGACAAACACACATATTGTGCAGATTTGGAGATGTGTTAGCAAATAAATCACACATATTGGGCAGATTTGGAGATGTGTTAGCAAGCAAGACAATCACACATATTGGGCAGATTTGGAGATGTGTTAGCAAATAAATCACACATATTGGGCAGATTTGGAGATGTGTTAGCAAGCAAGACAATCACACATATTTGGAGATGTGGTAGCAAGCAAGACAATCACACATATTGGGAAGATTTGGAGATGTGTTAGCAAGAAAATCAATCACACAAATTGGGCAGATTTGGAGATGTGTTAGCAAGCAATGCAATCACACATATTGGGAGATGTGGTAGCAAGAAAGACAATCACGCATATTGGGCACATTTGGAGATGTGGTAGCAAGCAAGACAATCACACATTTTGGGTAGATTTGGAGATGTGTTAGCAAGCAAGACAATCACACATATTGGGCAGATTTGGAGATGTGTTAGCAAGCAAGGCAATCACACATATTGGGAGATGTGGTAGCAAGAAAGACAATCACGCATATTGGGCAGATTTGGAGATGTGGTAGCAAGAAAGACAATCACACATATTGGGAGATGTGGTAGCAAGCAAGACAATCACACATATTGGGAGATGTGGTAGCAAGCAAGACAATCACACATATTGGGAGATGTGGTAGTAAACAAGACAATCACACATATTGGGCAGATTTGGGGATGTGGTAGCAAGCATTATAAGCATCCCTTGATTGGATAATAACAAACGCACGTGATCTCATAAATGACCTTAACGTGATCGATCGGGGAATCTCTGATCACTTCCTCATATCCGTTGAGCTATGCCTATTAAAGCCTAAAAAGCAGTTGAGGAAAGTCAAATCCAGAAAGATGAAAGACATTAACATTTCTAATTTTAGGTCTGATATTAGTGCCTTGTTGCGGCAGTCAGGTTCGACGGATTTATACACTCACTATATCACCTGCCTAAGAAAGCTGCGAGACATTCATGCTCCTCTGACAACCCGATTAGTCTCCGATCGATTATCGGCTCCATGGATGTCAAACGAGATCAAGGTAGCGAAAAAGCTGCGCCGTCAGGCTGAGAGAAAATACAAGCAAACCGGTCTAACAGTGCACCGACACTTGTATACACAAAATAAAAACCATGTCAATCGTCTCATTCGAGATGCTAAGACAATGCATCTTCGCAATAAGATTGAGAGCGCGGACTCATCTCGGGTGCTGTTTAAAATAACTACAGAGATGTTGGGTGGTGCAGGTAAACCTGTACTACCATGTTTCATTCCCCCTGCCGACCTCCCTGACTCCTTTAATCAATTTTTCACAGATAGGATCAAGAAAATTAGGGAAGACCTAGACAACCAATCAAGTCTGCTCCACAATGATCCAGTCTTCCAGGGTTCTCACCTCACTGAGTTTCACTCAGTATCTGAAGCATCTGTTATGGAAATTATTAGTAAGATGCCTAAAACGTCTTGCGAACTCGATCCCATCCCTGTCTCCCTCTTCAATGATTGTATCAACGAACTAATACCTTCGATCACTACGATGATGAATGCTTCATTAGCTTCAGGTATTGTGCCTCAATCAATGAAAAATGCACTGGTTAAGCCCCTCTTAAAGAAGCCTAGCCTCGATCCTGAGTGCTTAAAAAACTATCGGCCTGTATCCAACCTTCCATTCCTTTCGAAAGTCTTGGAGCGCATTGTGCTAAAACAGTTATTGCCTCACTTGGAGCAGCATAGCCTCTTGGAGAAGTTTCAGTCCGCCTATCGAAAGAGTCATAGCACGGAGACGGCATTGGTCAAGGTTGTCAACGACCTACTATGCACATCGGACACGGGTCATGTGTCTATTCTGGCAATGCTCGACCTGTCTGCCGCTTTTGACACTCTTGACCATGAGATCCTGATTGACAGGCTTGCAACCACATTTGGCTGCTCAGGCTGTGTTCTTCGTTGGTTTAGGTCATACCTGTCTGAGCGCACTCAAAGTGTTGCTATAGATGAGTTCCTCTCGGCACCTTCAACGCTGAAATATGGAGTGCCCCAAGGATCTGTTCTAGGACCAGTGATGTTTGCAATGTACGTGTATCCACTCGGCCAGGTCATCAAACCGTTCGAAATTTCGTATCACTTCTACGCCGATGACACGCAACTGTACGATCATGCGTTCCCTCTTGATGCCCCTAGACTCGCTGCAAAGGTCAGTAGTGCAATCGCCAACGTCTATTCGTGGTCGGGGAGAAATGGGCTTAAAATGAATGAGGAAAAAACAGAGATAATCCGAATTGGAACCAAGAGAAATTTAGTCAAATTCACCGGTTCAGAATCCATCACCGTGATAAACTGCCAGGTGCCTTTTGTTAACAAAGTGAAGAATCTTGGTGTTTTACTGGATCCCACGCTGTCTTTCGACCAACATATATCTCATATGTGCAGATGTCTATATCTACAGTTGCGTAGACTGGGCCAAATACGTCCCTATTTGTCCACTGACTCTGCAAAGACACTGGCAGTCGCTCTGATACTTTCCCGTATCGACTATTGTAACTCCCTGCTAGTCGGCCTGCCCGAAGACAAAATCGCCAGGCTACAGAGAATACAGACCAGTACTGCGCGCTTGGTCATGCGCAAATCAAGGCGAGACTCGGGAACCGCCCTTCTTCGCTCGCTACATTGGCTCCCCGTGAAAGCCAGAATTGAGTATAAAGTGGCGCTACTTTGCCATCAGTGCATTTTTAATAACGAGTTTCCGTCCTATCTCAAAGAACTCATCACACCATATGTCCCTCAAAGAACACTTCGTTCTGCCAACTCATCGCTTCTGGAAGAGCCCCGTTTCTCTCTGACGACCGTTGGCCTTAGAGCCTTCTCAGTATCCGGTCCGAAGGTGTGTAATCTACTTCCCATTCAACTCAGACAAACAAGCTCCATTGATTCCTTCAAAAAGAACTTAAAAACTCATTATTTCAATATTTACCTTAATTAACATGCTTTGAGCCCTACTGTCTTACTTATATGTTAGGTCGGTTATCTTGTTTTGGTTTGATTTGTTCCATGTTTGTAAAGTTTTGAATCATTATTTAGTTTTTTATCTCTTAGCCTATAGATTGTATCTGTGTTCTGAGTTGTATGTTAAATGCGCTCTGAGCTTGCATTATGCTTGTTGGTAGCGCTATACAAATGTCATTTTTATTATTATTATAAAGCAGATATAAAACAGTCTACGGGGGAAATATAGAAAGAAAAAACTCTTCACTATAGGCCCCAAACAGCTTTCATAGTTCATCGATAGTTCAATATTTTATGCTCATCAAAGGCGTATTCAGTGTTAGAAAGTAATTTTAAAAATGGGGCTAGTAGGAGCAAAAGCTATCCGTGAAATTGAGTTTGCACTAAAGGTGGGAAACCATGAAAAGGCCTATAAAGCAGGCAAATTCTAAACATTTGCATTTATCCCCTAACAGCACATCGAATCGGCCCAATAAGCCTATATTCCAACATTATGCAGAGATTTAAATATTGTAACAATATTAGTCCAATAAAGTAATCTGTTAGGATCTAGGGTTCACCCTAAGCCCTAAGCTAGTTACAAATGAATTTTTTCTTTCTAATTGGCTATATCTATAGACTAGGCTATATAGGCCTAAGCCTAAGCTTACCATCAATGATTGAACTTTAAAATTAGATATGCCTACTGGACATTTTTTTCTCCTTCACAATTAGTCGATATCTTTTAGGCCTATTCTCAAAAATATTATATTTTAAATAACATAGGCCTATTTACACCGAGCTATTATAATTATATGTAGTCAAAACAATCGGTAGCGTGTTCACAAACAATTTCTATGAAATGCCAAAGTTATCACGATTTTAAACCGCATAGGGCCTACAGGGGGGGGGGGGGGGGTAACTCAATTAATATAGAGCCTACAATAAAGCGATCGTAATGTAAGAGAACATAAAATTACTGCTAGGCCTAAAATAATGTGAATGCAACAATGCTTTACCCCCCCCCCCCCCACACACACACACACAGACTCCCTCTTTTATGTAGGCCTATGTTTAGTCCACCCCGTTACCAAAAATAACATCAAACAACTTAACTCATTGCTTTTGAAAAAAAAAATGTGAGGCTCACGTAAGTGGTTTAGGGGCACGTAGTGCCACTAGTGCTCATGCCTATAAGCCAGGGGTCGGGAACCCATGGCTCGCGAGCCAGATGTGTCTCTTTTTATGGCTGCATCTGGCTCGATTACAAATGTTCGATTATTGAAAAAATGTTGTTTTTAGACTTTTGATCTACATATTATATTAATTACAGATATCAATATTTCATTCTACAAATGAGCTAAAGTCTACTGCAGCTCAGCATCAGAAGAATTCAGAGACATAATTATTGTACTTTTAGTGTTGAAATTACACAAAATGCACACATTTACTTGAATTTTTAATTTGAAGTTTTAAACATAATGTATGGCTCTCACAGAATTACTTTTCAAAACATGTGGTATCCATGGCTCTCGAAGACAATAAGGTTCCCGACCCCTGCTATAAGCAATAGAGTAGCCGATAATATAGGCCTATGGTTCACAAAATTACCGCTATACGTAATACTTCTCCCCTTCCTTTTACGACAATCGAAAGCCCAATAACAGCTGTCTCGCAATCAATTGTAGACACCTCGTAATAAAACAGCATAGCCTATGAATCAGAAGTAGGCATATACATATATATACACATATATATATATATATATAATATACATATACAACATATATATATATATATATATATATATATATATATATATATATTTATATATATATATATGCCGACACGTCGTGACGATTTATATGTTTAACCCAACCAGACACTGGGTCGTTCACAAATAACATCAAGCAGTAGGCTACAACAGAATGTTCTAACTGTAGACCTAACACTTTGATGGGTTTATTGATTTATTATTATTATAAATCATTTTTTATAAGCGTCATACAACCATACACACAGTTTATATTACAGTCTGTTACTCTCGTGTGAATATATGGGACACGTTGGCCAGCAGCAAAATATTGTCGTACCAAGGGTCCTAGGTTCGAATCCTGGTGAAGGCTAGGAATAGGAATCGAACACATGTCACTATACTACGGAGGACAAACGTACACTTGAGCCCCACTTCTCTATTGTAAGTGTGTGTGTGTGTGTGGGGGGGTGGACTCTGTTGTATCTCTCGAGATCACCATAAAGGTTCGGCATGAAAGGTTGACGGCCGTTTCCATCAATTTTAAATTCCTGCAAGGCCGGGTAGTAAAAAAAACACGTGATCTGCCATCTGTTCTGTATCCCTGCCGAAGCCTTCTAAAATAAGCCCATATTATTGGACACTGCACAGTACGGAGTCGGTCAATAGCTGATTCTTCCCGTCTGTTGAACCTTCATCACAGGGCAGCTCGATATATTATTAACACATATGGCCTCTTTAGCCTCTTTACTTGCTGACACACACCTTGCCCCTTATCAGACTAGTCCCGAATCGTTTACTATTGCTCAGTCCCCCACTCATGGATCGTTCGGCGGACACGTGCCTGAGGAAATAACCTGCAATGTGGCGTACCATCGAGGAAGTCGCTTGAGCCAGGTCCCCAAGCGAAGACGGCTATGTCAGCTACCACCTCTAAACAATCTTCAAAGCTTGTCCTCACTGCCTCGATGGCACGTCGGGAGGCTTCCATCTGTGGTTTGTATTGAAGATTGCACCACAAGGCCCTGACAACTCTTCCCTTCGGGTACCAGCCCCTGGGTATAGTAGAAGAGCTCCTTATACTTATACCCAGCACGCATCACGCAGCTCATTGTTACTGGTAGTCAACATCAGTCAGTAAACGCCTTGACGCACGCCGAAAAAGAGTGCACCGATGCGAGGGTGGTGGCAAGCTACTCGGTTGAGCTGCTGTTTCTGACTGCAGGATCAATCAATCGCATTCGTACCTCTGGTAGATAGAGAGAAGTGTGCCGAGGAGGCCCTATTCCCATTCGTAGGGGCATGCAATCCCCGGGCTATTCGATCTCTCTGCTCAGGCTCACCGCATGATGCATAAATACTGCATTGAAATCCACCTTCTATCATCCCATAATTGCACTGAAAGGCTAGCTTAAATTCACCCCAGCCGCTTATAAGCTTATCGCTCGAATGCGCGAGCACAACAGGTATACGATTGTCACAATTTCCACCACAGCCTTTATGGCTGTTCTGAATGTTCCACAGTTTGTTCAAAGGTTGGTTTTGTAACGTGTAAAGCGCCTTGTATGTAGTGAGTAGTGACCCGGTGCGCAGACTTACACCAGGATGCTGTAATCAGTCTCGCTGGGACCTATATATAATTACCGCTCCTAAGTAATGGCGTAAAATCATCCAACTGTCAAAAAAAGGTGCCCCAACGACCCTCACTCGGGTAATGGGATAGGTGAAGTAGGCCTAATGCTAGGTCGATCCTACTAGTACTCTATTACGAAAGCTAGAAATCGCAAAAGAATTATAACTTATAACAGGACAATAGGTCGCGTGTCTTTAAATTAATCACCAACAAATCGCAATAGTCACATACAGTTTACTTAAAATAGGCCTATATAGGCCTATTATATGCCTATAGATATTTTCTGCGTAATCAAATTTTGTTAACGTAGCCTACTGGTTTAAATTATACAAAGACCTGCATATAAGCCATGATAAAATTGCATGGTGTTTTAGTGGTGGTGGACATATTTCGAGCCTGTTTGGAGCTTTTTCATAAGGATTGGGGAGGTTAAACAGGATTGGAAGGATTGGGGAGATGGAGGGATGGACAGGATTGGAGAACTGGCTTATCCTGCGTCTGGGCTGAGCTAATAAAGCATATAAAAATGTATAATAAATATCTTTTTGTTCAAAACTTTTATCAAAATGTAAAAAAAACAAGTACAGTTCGCTCCCTTCTTTCTGGGTATCCAGTTTTTATGAAGTACCCGGTAATTATTACTTTAAATGAAAAACTAATATAATTAGGCTACGCTAAAAAAAACACTAGGCCCCCAGTTAAATAACGAAAGGTGAAGAAGCCAATGTTTAGATGTATCTTACAAATATTTTTTATTTATATAGTATTAATATAAATATCTTAATTTGATAGTCATATCAGGTAAAGGAATTTGTTATATATATTTTTGGATTCATTCTCAACATTTCGGTATGTTTTGTATTATAGAGTATCGGATGAGTACACCGGAAGTTTTAGTAAAAGCCAGTCAAGCGTTTTACTAGGTTTTCGAACTTCATGCTTAATTACAAATAATTTGGGAAAAAATAGCGTTATTAAACATTTTTGGACAAATTTGGAGATTATATAATTTTTAGTTTTAAATTATATATCGTCTTTAAATGAAGATTTTATAAAAAATGTCAATGCGAAACCAAGATTAGAATAGGCGGAACCCATGACGTCACTTTGAAGCTATCACTATCCCACCCCGTGTGTATGGAATAGGATTGTTGTCGTAGGCAAGGAAACAAAATGCAGCAACAAGCTCACTCTATTAAAGAATTGTACGTAATATAAAATTAAAAACATAAAATAAATTAATTTTAATACATATAATGAATAAGAAATTCCAAACGTTTCTTTTAACGGCGTAAAATCGGTAAGCATTCATGATTTGAATGCGGCTATCGATCAAGGAAGATTCTCTAGCAGGGGATTACCGAATTACTCGGTATTACCTGACCTAACCAATTCAAAGGAATTCTTAAGTGTTGGTCTCTAAATACAAACTTATGATTACAAACATAAATGCTGTTTAAAAAAATCATTTTAGTAAAAGAGGTATTATGCGGCTTATAATAAATATTATAGTAGGGGATAAATGATAGATCATCAATTTTCATTAGCCTCCTCACCTACGGATTCAGATTCACTGTGACATAATATACTCTGAATAGAGTTAGTGTGAATCACTATTACTAATAGTATTCGTAGGTCTACTGAAGTATAGTATACTAACTATCAGTAGATGAGTAGTTTATTTAATCTTTAGTCTTTAGTAAAATTAGCATAAGTAATATGTATGAATAAATATGTGATTTTGTGGTAATGGTAGGGCCTAGAGTAGTAGTAGGCAGTAGGGCCTGAGTAAGCTTTTATTAAATTTATTGCACTGATTGACTTACCCCTTTCTTTTGTTTTGTATTTTCAACTGTTACAATCTAATTTTATGCTAGGCAAGCCAGTATATTTTGGTATATATAACAGATAATTATATTATTTATTCAGATAAACTGTATTATAACTTATAAAACCTAGGCCTGCATTGGCTAAATATAACCTAGATTTTAAAATTGATGAATTGTTCTTTTTTTTTCTCTACAGCCGTATAGTTTTACCTATGTCAGTAGAAGAGGTAAGTGAATTTATGTCTTTACATCTTCTAGGCAGAATGCAGTATGTTATATTTTACGGTGTGTCTAGGCGTATGGACAAATAGTGCACAAGATAGCCTGTTTATCTGGCGACCATCTCACATGACCGCCGTAACAAAACTATGTTACATGACCACCGGCTATTGATAGGAAAGATGGCGTTGGGGATGCATGTGGGCTATATGAGATCATTTCATTTAAATAAGATTGTTGTCAGACTATTATGAATAAAATCATACATTTCACTAAAAATTAAATTACTGAATTTATTTAGTACAGTATCAAGCTTAATGATGTAACTATCTGTATTGCTGTATTTCTCTGAGAATGATAATGCCAACCTCCCAGCCCAACGAATCATACCAAAATAGGCCTGTTTTTCTTCAATATGCATAATAAAATTTTTCTTTGAGAATATATATGAGCTTACATTTATTTTATTTAAAAAAATGTCAACCTTCCGTTAATGTTTAGCCTACTAGACTTTAAAACAATTTTAAAAGTAAAGTTAGGTTACATGTTCAATATGGACAAATGACAATATAAATGAATACGTTTCAGAACATGGGGTAACCTTGGCCTGCGTATTGAAGGCTAAAGAAAGAGGTTCAAAATATTCACCTCAATATCACATTGTTTTTATAGAAATAGAAACATTTTATGATTGTGCCTTATAAATAATAATATTTAAATATAAACAAATTAACTATACATGTTATTTTAATATCAATTACATGACCTAAAGTTATAGTTCATGTTAACAAAAAATTATGGGTTTATTAATTGCATTACCTGAAAGTCAAACATATAAAGTGATTGCAGGAATGTCAAACATATAAAGTGATTGCCTGAATGTCAAACATATAAAGTGATTGCCTGAATGTCAAACATATAAAGTGATTGTCTGAATGTCAAACATATAAAGTGATTGCCTGAATGTCAAACATAAAAAGTGATTGCCTGAATGTCAAACATATAAAGTGATTGCCTGAATGTCAAACATAAAAAGTGATTGCCTGAATGTCAAACATATAAAGTGATATTTAATCATGACTTCACTAGACGTTAAAAAAATTTTGTGTCTTTAAATCCTTAACATTTTCTTAATTTTTTAAAAAGCATAATTTTTTTGGCAGTTTTTTGTTTTTACAATACTTGTATTTCGTTGAGTAAAAATATATATTGATTTCTTAGCAAGTGTTTGTGAGCCAGAGACAGCTGGTATATATGCATAAATAGAGGGTGATTTTGGATCCAGACAAATGTGAATATTTCAAGGATCGAGATCCATAATAAAATTGCCAATATCGCAAGGGATGTTTGCTTTTATATTTTCAAGATGCCTGCTAGAGTATGTAACTTGCTTTGTAAGAAGCATCTAGTTGATTGCCGCCACTGTCCAGGCAGAGCTTGAATGCTTCTCTCTTCCTCTCCTCTTCTCTGCAGTAGAATTCAGTGATAGGCGTATGACCTGATGGATGTTGCTAGTCAATGTCTAGACGATGTTAAGATAACCCCTTTCTCCAGTGTCTTGCATTTATTTTATTAAAATTCCAACATTTTGTCATTATAATAATACATTCTTAAATTGCTGAAATATTCACATTATCTTGAGCCTAAAGCCCCCCCCCCCCCCCCCATCCCCTGCCAGAAAAAAACAAAAAAAAAACTCCTGTAGTTCCAGAACAATTTCCTTTTTCTAATCCTTTACAGTGCTTGTTTGCTCATGAAACTTTCATTGATATAAAATGTGCATTTTTTTCTTGTATCATTTCAGTACAATATAGGTCAGTTATGGTCAGTAGCTCAAGCTAGTAAGAATGAAACAGGAGGTGGGGAAGGTGTGGAAGTTAGAGTCAATGAACCATTTGATGAATCAACGCACCCTCCAAGCCCTAAACTTTTTGCTAACGGACGAGAATACACAACAGGACAATACACACATAAAATATACCATTTGTCTCAGTGAGTTATTTCCCCCTTTAAAAAAAAAAACAACAACTTCTTATCTTGAGTGATCTTAGTTTCTTAATTTAAACACACGGCTTTGCCCCCCTCTCTGCAAAAGGGGTTCCTAATTCATTGTCATCTGACTCTTATTCACAGGAAAGTTCCAGCTTTTGTTAGGCTTTTAGCACCAAAAGGTTCTTTAGAAATTCACGAACAAGCATGGAACGCCTATCCTTACTGCAGAACAGTTGTCACAGTGAGTAAAGTTTTTCTGGGACTAAAATTCTACCAATTTTGCTCATAGTTTAATATTTGGTTTCGGACAAAAACAAAGTTGTAAATTGACTTTTGTCCAAAGCCTAAAGTTTATGTCTCCTTCTGCCAAAACCGAAATCGGCAAACAAAATATTTAAAAAGACTGCACTGTAAATCCTTACTCCATTTTTTGACACTCTCTGGGGTGATAGAAGAATCCATTTATTATTAACTTCAATTTTCTACTTCGCACAGATTAATATGCAAAAACAATTCAACTAAATGAAATTATCAATAAGCAGAGTAATAGATGCAGTTTTAGTCTGAATTTTGAAAGTTAAAGTAGATTTTTGGCTGATGGGCTGAAACCGAAAGCTAACTTTTTTGACATTTGCCTACTTTCGGTGCCAAAACTGAAAACAAAACTGAATTTAAATCAACTCCTAATTTTTGCTAACCGTCCTTAGATGAGAAATTTTTTTTTTCTGTGTGTGCTTATTTTCCACTACAGATATTCTCTGTATTTTTTTTCTTATAGAATCCAGATTATATGAAAGAGAATTTTTACATCATGATAGAATCTTTTCACGCACCAGACAACGGGAACACACAGAATGTGAGCATTTGTTTCTTTTGTTGGTGTCTACTTATTCTTTTAAGGGCAAATAGTAAGGCAGCTTTTACAGAACCCCCATGTTGCCCTGTGAACCAGTGAGCTCTCATTTGCTTCTGTGGCAACAGCATACAAAGGGTGATTTTGTGTGGTTAGCACAAATGCCCAGCTGCCTTTATATCTCCCCCCCCAACTAGTGGTTAGAAACTCATCATAGCTGAGGAGACTCAGGGGACAACTCTCCCAGACCCAGGACACACAAGCATATTTGAAAATATGCAGTTACAAACAGGCAATAGGAAAAGAGGTCAGCTGAGAAACACCTGCAGGCGCTATATGGAAACTGAGGTTATAAAGCTAACTTAAAACTGTTAAGTTACGGCTTAACTGGGGGTCAGATATAGACATTGGCCCAGGATCGGGATACCTGGATGACTTTTGTTGGTGGCCTATGTCCCAGGTGGGGCGAAAGGAATAAATAAGTAAGTAAGTAAATTGCAAACACCAGTGTATTGACTAGTTAAAAAGTGCTGAAATAAAAAAGTGGTTTGGCCACACTTTCTTTCTAGTTTGTTTATTAGCAATTATTTCAACTGAATAATACATTATGTTTTGTTCGTTCTTTGCCAATCATTTTCTTTTCTCTCTTCAGATTCACGGACTATCAGGCAGAGACTTGACGGCCAGACAAGTGGTAAAGCTTGATGTTGCTAATGACAAAGTGTCATCAAAGGTGCAAGATTGAATTTATGTAAAAAAAATTACTATACAGAAACAAAAATACTAATTTAATTTAGTACACTATTTTGTTTGATGCAATGAAAATTGTGAAACCAGACTCGTGTAATGTTTTTTTTTCTTTCTTTTGACATTTCTTTTCCTAGGACTATAAACCAGAGTGGGACCCTTGTTTGGTTGGTTCACCTAAAGCAGGACGCTCACCTTTGCCTCATGATAAAAATGGAAACTGGATGGTAAAGATTTATTATGCATAACCTTGAGCTTTGCTAATACAAACTTTATGTACCTGAAGTAATTTTCTCTCCAAAATTAGTTTTTTACATTCATAAAATATTTCATGAAGAAAAAAAACGGTGCAAATAAGAGTATGGGTCAGCGGTTCATATAGGTTGGTAAAGTTTAAAAAATGTAACAATAATGAACAAAGCAGAATTATGTATCTATAAAATAAGAGCATGGGTCAGTGGTTCATATAGGTTGGTAAAGTTTAAAAAATGTAACAATTATGAACAAAGCAGAATTATGTATCTATAAAATAAGAGCATGGGTCAGTGGTTCATATAGGTTGGTAAAGTTTAAAAAATGTAACAATTATGAACAAAGCAGAATTATGTATCTATAAAATAAGAGCATGGGTCAGTGGTTCATATAGGTTGGTAAAGTTTAAAAAATGTAACAATTATGAACAAAGCAGAATTATGTATCTATAAAATAAGAGCATGGGTCAGTGGTTCATATAGGTTGGTAAAGTTTAAAAAATGTAACAATAATGAACAAAGCAGAATTATGTATCTATAAACACATTTATAAAAAATAACTTTGTTGTTTGGGAGTCCTTGACTCCTATTAGTTTTTGTTTTCCTGAAATTATTCTAGAGTTGTTTCTAAGACGTCCGTGAGTTTTTAAAATTGTACAAATTAAATATTCGATTTGGACTACTTGTATGCACTAATGGTTAACATGAAGATATTTTAGACATACCAGTAGGCTATATTTTATATTGGTTTGTAAATAAAATATAAAAAGTTTGGGAATCAGGAAATGATTTTGGACTAAGAATTTTAATAATAATAATGATGCTTATATAGCGCATATCTGTTGAGGACAGTTCTATGCTATGCTATAATACAGCTCTTGTTCTTGAAACATATGTGCTCAGCTGTTCAAGAATTGAGACTCCTCCCCCCCCCCCCCCCCCTCTTATAACTTTATTCCACACCTGTTTGATTTGTTTGTGTTTCAGAGCAATGTCAGTCCTGTCATGTGTGGTCAGTAGTTCAAGAATTATATTATATTTTTATTCCACACCTGTTTGATTATGTTTCAGAACAATGTTAGTCCAGTCATGTGCTGCTACAAGTTAGTCAAGGTTTGGTTTAAATGGTTTGGCTTACAGAAGAGGATGGAGTCTTTTATCCTATCAGTGAGTTGCTGTCTAATTTCTCTTTCTTTTCTTGCTGTATGAAGTTACATTGTTTTCAATACTTTTAGAATATTGAAAAGTTACAAACCCTTTGACATTTAGGCCAATAGAGAAATAAAAGAAAATGTCCATAAAAAATACTACGATTACTACTTCTATGATGGAATTATTACAGTGCATTTTTAGCCAATTAAAATGGATCCCTATTAATATATTCCGTATATACTCGCATATAAGTTGCACTTTTTAAATCAAAATTTTGACAAAAAGTAGGGGTTCGACTTATAAACCCCTCACTGTTTTTAAAAAGTTAAAAAAAACATCCCTATTCTGTCATTAAGCTGCAAATATCACTCTTGTTATGATGTAGAATTACTAGGCCATTGCTACGTTTTACATTTAGAGAACTTTCGTAGGTGTAAATATACTATCTTTATATAACTGAAATTGAAATGGACAAATATTTTAGGTTTTTCAAACCTCCACACCCTTTACTTTTGAACCAATTTTGTATTGCCAAAACGTAGCGCATTTATAAGTCATTAAGGCGGCATTTTTTTGTAGGCCTATTGAACACATATTAATATTACATTATGGGATATGGACTTAGTTGAAGAAATGCATTTTTTTCTCAATGAAAACACGATTTAAACACAAATTCGGATGTTTTTTGTTAAAGGGAAATCATTCTAGATTTATGTAAAAGTAGAATAAAAAGAATAGCGCTGAAAAAAAACGAAATAAACATTTTTTAACAAATCGACGCTGGCATTGACGATCCGGCAAAATGGCCGTTTTAAAATCGACTCTGGTATCGTCGATCGGAGAGAAGAGTTAAGAACGTTCAGTAGACTTTCTGTGAAATTAGCATTGGGCTGTACACAATATTACACGGGTATCATTACATTAGATTAAATGGTTTCATAAATTTAGGCTTTGGGGAGTTTGCTGTCATTTTGTTTATAGCCAGATTAGGCAACTACAACTTATCCACATTACTCTCTATTTCAGCAAGAGCAGCGATTGTTTCTGAACTTCAATCGCCAGGTTGTGTGCTGGACTGACCAATACCATGGCATGACCATGGCTGATATTAGAAAGCTAGAGGAAGAGGTCAAGGAAGAGTTGGAAAGGGTAAGCTGGTCAAGAATAAAAATATATCTTTATCTTGGTGAAGACTAGAAATATCTCATTTTATCTTGGTGAAGACTAGAAATATCTCATTTTATCTTGGTGAAGACTAGAAATATCTCATTTTACCTTGGTGAAGACTAGAAATATCTCATTTTATCTTGGTGAAGACTAGAAATATCTCATTTTATCTTGGTGAAGACTAGAAATATCTCATTTTATCTTGGTGAAGACTAGAAATATCTCATTTTATCTTGGTGAAGACTAGAAATATCTCATTTTATCTTGGTGAAGACTAGAAATATCTCATTTGATCTTGGTGAAGACTAGAAATATCTCATTTTATCTTGGTGAAGACTAGAAATATCTCATTTTATCTTGGTGAAGACTAGAAATATCTCATTTTATCTTGGTGAAGACTAGAAATATCTCATTTTATCTCGGTGAAGACTAGAAATATCTCATTTTATCTTGGTGAAGACTAGAAATATCTCATTTGATCTTGGTGAAGACTAGAAATATCTCATTTTATCTTGGTGAAGACTAGAAATATCTCATTTTATCTTGGTGAAGACTAGAAATATCTCATTTTATCTTGGTGAAGACTAGAAATATCTCATTTTATCTTGGTGAAGACTAGAAATATCTCATTTTGTCCTAGTCATGACTAGAAATATCTTTTTCTCCTGATCAAGATGAGAAATATCTCATTTTTTCTCGGTCTGAAATATTAAATTTTTCTTTCTGTTCAAGACTAGACTACAAATATCTATTTTTTTTTTTCCTTTAGCGTTGCACCTTGAGTATGTTAATTTTGTAACATTGCTGACCTTCTTGTCACGGAGAAATGAAAGTACAGTGATATTATTATTTCTGTACAGGGGGCATTACTCTTTCTTCCTATGGATTAAACTCTTCCTGAACATTCATTTCGTCTCGCTCCGTGTACAGTAAAACAAAACACATTTTCTTTTGGTAGATCAGTTTTCTTAGATCAGTTTTCTCGGCACTACTTGTAAGAATTAACAAATGATCCTTGGTAGACATTTCTTTTTATCATGGATACAATTTTATTTTTCAAACATATGGTGTTTCCTGAAACTAATTTGTCCATTGAACCTTAAAAGTACAAAGAAATTTTAGCAATTAACAATTAACTTCTAACAATTAAAACAAAATTTTATTTACATTTATTTTACAAATTTATGTGTGAGAAACCAAGCGAAAGATTTTTTTTATTTGCGGTTAAAGCAATGCCAAAAAACTAGCTCTCATTACTTAGTCAACCATCATCAATCTTTCACTTCTTTCAATCAGCAATGAAAATCCTATAATAAGATATAATAAGTAAAATGAAAATCCTATAATAGATATAATAAGTAAAATGAAAATCCTATAATAAGATATAATAAGTAAAATGAAAATCCTATAATAAGATATAATAAGTAAAATGAAAATCCTATAATAAGATATAATAAGTAAAATGAAAATCCTATAATAAGATATAATAAGTAAAATGAAAATCCTATAATAAGATATAATAAGTAAAATGAAAATCCTATAATAAGATATAATAAGTAACAGCAAAAACTTTTACAGCTTTTAAGCTCAAATTCAGGTGCTGTTTATATAGCCAGATCCAAAAAATCAGAAACTTCAACTTGAAAAAAAAACAAAAAATTTTGCTGGCTAGAACTAAAATAAACTGACAATATCTAGAATAAGAGACATAACTCTGCAGAAGCCCCATTTGGAAATCAATGCTTTGACTATTGTCTTGTGCGCTATGTGGCACTGGGGTCTAGATGTAGAGAGCTGGATTGTCCTTCCAGAGGTCTCGGGGGTTCTGATCCTGGTTTTTAAAAATATGCCCTGAAAACATCTCTGCTTATCTCTGCGGCTTTTATTGTGAGAAAACCTGGAAGAAAAAAAAAACCTTGATCCTAACCAATAAGTAGAAAAAGACTAACTCTTTCCATATAGCAGACAAAACCAAACACTAACCTAAGTTTTTTCTTCCCACAGCAACGAAAAGAAGGACCAGTCCGAGGGATGACTGCATCCGAAGATGAGAAATGATGCCATTCCTGATTAGTCCTTGCTTGTTTTGTACGTGTTCTTGGTACTTCTTATTCCTGTAGCTCTTCTTCTTGTTGTTCCTGTAACGTTCATTTAGTCACAGCCAAGCTCACACAGTCCAGCGTTTAGTCTTAGACCAGAGTCGTCGTCAGAGGGTCTCAGCGGACACACGCGTGGTGCACACACACACACCCACATGCAAGGCCAAACTCTTTAAGACCAGGCCGGTGACTTTTGCTGATACTGTTCTGATGTTATTGTCAAAGCCATTTGTCCATGGGCGTTTGTTCTGTAGTTTATGATAAATTTTTCATATATATATATCTATATAATATATTAAATTAATTTTGATGTAGGGAGTTCAATGTTAACAAATTCATTATGTACGTCACATTAACATATTTCTAGCCTGTTGTTCGATTTACTATGACTAGCCCATTGTTCAATTTACTATAATTAAAAATCATATTGGATAAACTGATGATATTTAAACAAATTATATAGATATGTGATTAGTTATTGCTACTCCGTTATTTTGTTCTTCATTCCATTAACTTATTGTTAAACCCGTTCATATTTTAGATTAGAAATGTATTGGTAATGTGTAGGGATAAGCAAATTTGAAGGGTTATAATATAACAGAATAATAAAATTTTACCAGGGGCAAAAGTTTAGCGTTGAGATATTTTTATATTCAACTGAATGGGATGTAATAGATAGTATGGCAATTAGTTTTATAAATGCAAATGTGAAGGTCATGTCAGAAAACATATTTAAAATTTGTGTTTTCATTTAAGGGAGAGCAAAAAAATATATATATATGTATAGTTATTGTTCAAAAGGAGGTCAAGGTTATGCTAAAATCTGGCGCAAATTTTTTTTTGCCTTTTGAATAAATCTTTGTTTAAGCCACACGTAAAACTTTATGCCATAATTGTTTTGTACACAATGTTCATCTCGTAGTGTGTGTCAGTGTGTCAAACTGTACTCGAATAATTATTTTTTTATTATACAACTGTGTGAATTTCACATTTGATATTTATTCAAAGTCATTGTTGATTTCTTCAGCAATATTTATATAATATATATATATATATAATTTTTAGTTCAGCAACTAAGTGTAGATATTTTCTTTCCCCCTTTATTCTTTGCTTTAAGTGTTAGAGTCTCCGCCTCACCCCCATTAGCTGTTTTCATTAGTTGCTTTACTCTTCTGGTGCAGGAGTTTACATTGAATCTGTGCGTACATCCAATAGGAACAGCTGTAACTAGTAACCTCCCTCATACCAGTTGTCCTTTTCTCGAAGCTCTGGAATAACCAGTCCCCTCCATGGTAATTTTTGTTCAGCTGGTAGCTGAATCTTTCCCCTGTAAAGTCTTTTCTTTCCTGGCTCGGCACATTGAATGACATGATCTCATGCATCAAACCAATCCATTGCATTGGTATCTTGGTGACAAAAGTAGGGTGTGGACGTTTTTTCTAAGTTTTCTTTTTTATGTGCACCGTGTCCAGTTTTGCTTAATAGGGCAAATGTCTTGGTTTTTCGCTGTGGACTAGGTTATGTTGAAAAAAAAATGTTAACGTTAATTTGCTGATCTGTTAAGGCAGACTTAGTCTGAGACAGACAATCTGGAGAAAGGGATGAATGGCGGCAAGCTGGCACATGTATAGTTCAGTGGTATACTAGGGCAATAATGCATGATGAACACTGGGTTTGAATTCTTTGTTGGCAAAGCTTTAAACATGTAGCTGTCCATTTACCTTTTTTATGTAGCTGCTAAACATGATTGTGATGATATCTTTGGTCTTATCTTTATATGTTCTTTTGTTTTTGCCCTTTCTTTACATTACTTTTGTTGATTTGGGCCCAACTTATGAATGGGTTAAAATATTTGAAGTTCACTGGTGAGGTCACATTGTCATTGTGTCCATTCTTTCACCTCCCACCCCATCCTCCTCCAAATTTCACAATATAATCCCCTTGAATGTGTTGGAAAGTGATGGAATCCCTGTAGGTAGCCTGATGGAATTATGTCAATAGCCAGTGAGAAAAAGGAAACAATATGGATCCTAGATTCCTGGAGTAGAAAGGTTGGGCATTAATGATTAATTGGTGCAATCAGTCCTTCAACACTGTATTCATTCTGTTATTTTTTGTCTTTCTGTGTAAAATTTCATCAAACAAACATTGTAGGCACGGTGTAAACTATTAAGTTTTTGTTTTGTTGATTTCTAGAGGTTTTACTTATTAACCAACGATGTGGCATTTGTTGAAGAACCCATTTGGTTCTTGATTGTCTTGCAGCACCAACAGTGTTAATTGAGAGATGACTCATGAAGGCGAGGCTTACCAATTTTATCCCAATTGTCCTTTCAATTCATAAATTCTCCTTATTTTTCCCCCAACATTGAATGAAATGTTCTAAAAACTAAATGCAGCAAAGCTTTTTAAAACAAATCCTAATTATTTTAATGCTGTGAACGGACGTTTGATTCTGTAAATGAAGTGGTTCTGTTCCAGCGGTGCGTGACATCCTTGCTGGTGTTTGTTAACACCTCGGCCTAAACAGGACACTGGTCACTGTTGCCCATAGGACTGACAAACAAATGACACTGGTTGCTGTGACACTGAGGACTGACAAACATGACTCAAGTATCTTCTTTAAGTTTTATAATTATATGTTTATAATTATTTTTATTTTAGATAACTACCAAGACATACAAAAAATGGTAACTCTTTAAAGTTATCAAGAATTGTGTCATCAAAAAATATGTATTTAGCTTAATGTACTACTGCTCGAGTTATATTAGAAATTTTGTCAAGAAAAAAAATATTTTTTAAATCAATGTCATCAACTGATTATGTTAGATTGTTAGATTATTATTTTTCATTTGTGTAAATAAATAATTATTGGTTTTGCTCAGTTATTTTTCTGTGTGTTTGTTTGTGTGTGTTTGTATATAATAACCATATACTACAGTCATGAATAATATAAATAGCACATAAAAATAATCCGTTTTTTGTGAATTTCATAAAACAAAACTTTTTTTAGTTATTTTTTTTTATGCTTGATACTAATTTAATTGAATATTAACAGCATAATTTATGAACTGTTTAGTGAGTAATTTTGCGTGTAGGTTTATATGTAAAATAAATATTTGATAAAGCTTTGAATACAAGCAATATTGTGGCGAGATACAATTTTGTGATAGTAATACTTTGAGTGAAAAATGAAAAATTTAATTGTGCAAGTGCGGTATACCAACTGTTGGCCTTCGCTGGTTTATAAATAAGAAAAATTGCAGCCTCTTTTCACTTTCCAGATTTAATCTTAAGCAGCATTATAACCAATAGGAAATAATTAGACAGTAAGTTGAGCCTACAATGTTGAACAATGGGCCGTATTGCTGCTAAGAGTTAACACCCTTGACCATTTTACAATTACAGTATATAAGATTGACTTGTATAAGGGGCAAGGCTGTTAACTCTCAGCAGCAATACGGCCCATTGAATTGATGTGCTGCTATTACAACACAACCCATCATATTTGGATTTAAATTTTCCAGAGATTTATATTTAAATGAATCAATTTTGATTTTCTTTTCACTCAATTGAATTTTCAATTGTTGTTTCAAGTATTTTGTAGCTGTACACTAGTTTCACAATTCTGTTTAAAACGTGTATTTTGGAGTGACAGTCTTTTTTTGTGTGTACAACCACTGTTTAAATTAGAATACTTAGTAAGTATAGTATAAGCAGCCAGGCAATCAGCGAATCATTTTCATGATACAACTTACCACAAGGCTTGAAGCAAGGTAGATTGAGACACAAACATATGTATTGAACAATTTCTTACACCATTCTGTATGCCTGTGGACAAATGCACTTCATATTATACTTCTAGTTCTCGCTTCTTTTTAAACAATTTTTGTATATGTTTGTAGTCCATGGTATTGAAACTATTGAAGGGGTTTTGAGTTACACTTGTTTAGGTAGACTTGTTTCTTTTATTTCTGTCCGGTGAGTGTGTCAAAGTTTTTATGTTTAGAATTCCTCCCCCCAGATGTCATGCAAATGCTTACAATTTTTTTGTTTAGCTATTGGTTACCTCAATGTTTACATTCATTACCAGTTTCTGGAAATAAAAACTTGATGCAAACCTTAACCCAAAACAATTTATTCTGCTTCATTGTCATTAGCGAGAACTGGGTAGGTCAGACCTAACCCTAAATTTATTACCGGTGTGTTACATTGTTATAATAACTTATAATGGGGCGCAGTGGTCGAACTGCAGAGTGTTTGATTGGAGTACCAAAGGTCCAGGGTTTGAATCCTTGTGAAGGCTAGGTTTTTGATTTCCTGGGTCTGGAGAGTGTCCCTGAGTTTACCCAGGGTACCTGACCTTATTTTGAAATGCTTACTATTAATATGGGATTTGAAATAGATGCTCAAATTATTCTAGGTAGTAATATACAGCTTGGTAAAGGATTTTTCTAATCATTATCTGAAGATGTTTATTGAAGTGCAATAGGACAGAATTGATTTCTTCTATTAGTTCTATTAATTATGACTTGTACATGTCATGTAATTCCACTATAGGGTGGAGTCTAAAATTAACCATTTCTACTAAGAGACATCTTTTATAACTTTTATAAAGATTTTCTGACAGAGAAAATAAGTATATCTTTAGCTATGGAGTTGTAGTATTTATCCTTTAAGCCTGCATATAATAATCAATGTACATTTAAACATGTTAGATGACAAAAAGAAAATTCACCGTAGGTTTATTCTAGGGATGTTAAAACCGGGTTGTTTTCAAAACCGGTTTTTGGTTATATAAAACCGGATTTTGATTTCATGGGTGAGGTATCCAACTGTACCGCCGAGAATGGCTGTGTAGGCCAACCCAGGAGGGGCAATCCCTGCCGCACTTGAGGCACATCAAAGAGTAGCGCACATCTAAAAGATGAGCCGACATTTGGTTTAATGTTCTTTTTATTGCAATCCATAGTTGGTATTTAGAGAAAAAATTAACACAATATCTAAGACTAAATAGTGTTAGCAAGGCATTTCAATAATTGTTTCGCGTGAATCCAACATTATTTTTTTTAATATTTCCATCAGAACCAATAAAAAAAAAAATATAAAGGGTGTGCTACTTGACAACCTTTCAACCAACAAACCGAAATCCGGTTTTAAAAATCAAAACCGGAATCCGGTATTCCGGTTTTCATTTAACATCCCTACTTTATTCTAATGATTTATCAAACCCAATAATTTTACACAAGTCTTTGAATGTAAAAATTCAGTATTTTTGCTCCTGGATATTCCAAAGCTTCAGTTTAAATAAATACTGTTAACCAGGGTTCTCACATTTTTTCTGACAAAAATTCCAGGCTGTTTCCAGACTATTTCAAGGCTATAAGGGGTCATAAGAGCCAAATTCCAGGCTGCTGGAACACGTTATTTGGAAAATGGTCAGACGCCCCCCCCCCAAAGTGACCTAAATATTGCGTGAATGAGGTATTAATCTAAGGCTCGGTCAGTGGGCGTTTATGGCGTATAAAAATGGGATTGGCGTTTTTTGTCTGACCTTGATTGTTAGAACAAATTTAGATATAAATATAGATTTTGATAAATTTCCAGGCTGACAGGCTATTTTTCCAGGCTAAAATGCCAATATTCAAGGTTGTCCAGTCCTTGATTATTTTTTTTTCAAACTTTTCCAGACTTTCCAGATTGTGTGAGAACCCTGGTTAACTACGGTACATAAACATACAAACTATACACAATAATGCCATTTCAAAAAATCAATTTATTCAATTTCTATTACAAGTGTTTAAATTCAATTTTAAATCTCTCTCTCTCTCTTGCTTTCATTTTCATCAATGGCAAACAAACAGAACCAAAAGAGGACAAAGCACCATATTTAAAACATACACATGACAAATACTAGTACAAATATTTTTATCAAGACTAACACAGTAGACATTTCTCACAACAACAAAACACATATTTTTGTACTTAATGAGTTACTGCTAAAACATCACTTAGTATCAAAATATTTGCTTATGAAGCCCACAACAAGACAGAAGCCATAATGACAACAGACAAAAAAGAGTTGCCCCCCCCCCCCAAAACAAACGCCAACAAAAACAAAAAGAGTTATGTGAAGGAACAACAACGCAGGTGTGGTATTTAAACACCGAGAAAAAAATGTGCAACTTAAACACATACTAAAGTACCAAGCTTCTCAATCTGGTATGTCTATCAAGACCTATCTCTGGCACACCATTTTTACATCTCACAAACACTTGGACTTTAAAATAGAAGAAGCAATCAACAACATATGCGCACACAACTGTACAGCTGAATCTAAATAAGGAACAAACAAAAACGAATGTTCTGAAAAAGCATGAAACACAAGCAGCAGCGCTAGACAAGCTTAGAGACTTGTGTAGCCAAACTTTTCCAGGTACAAAGGAATGTCCAGGACATTATTCAGTCAATCCATACAACAATGAAACCCATTGCTGCTATTCTAAACACAGTGTGCTCTGTATACACACACAGACAACATTCTCTTGGCTGTGTGTCTCAAGACTAGTCAAAAATGGTAATAACTATATCATATGATGACAAAAAGGTTACAATTAAAACCATAAAAAAAATTCATATATTTCAACACCTAATTTTGCTCACATCATGAAAACTAACACACTAAAAAAAACTAAACATGTTCAATGGGCCGTATTGCTGCTGAGAGTTAACACCCTTGCCCCTTATACAAGTCAGTATTTTATGACTGACTTGTAATTTACAAGTCAGTCATAAAAGATTGACTTGTATAAGGGGCAAGGGTGTTAACTCTCAGCAGCTATACGGCCCATTGTGAGCAAACAAGCTTTCTTCATAACCAAACCAAGATTATTTTTGATGGTGAAAATTCTTACATTGCAATTAACTTACACATTTATGGCAAAGTCCCCTTCATAAACATTGACTTTCCAGCAAAATTTCATTCCTTACTTATCAATAAACAGGACAACATTCTAAAGTAACATAACCCCATTATATTAAACCAAGTGCCAACCAATCAAACATCACCTGCGATGCCCCAACAACATTATGTCAACATTAACAACAATTCCATTCACACTGTCACCTGTCTGTGTTCGGTTAATGTCGTATCAACAAAGTGAGCTCTTGGTATCATTACCTCTCTTAGCAATAGTTCTATTCAAATGTTCTTTACCATACAATGAAAACTTTAGTTCTAGGCATGTATGCTTTTTGTAAAAAAAACATTTCTTGTAGGATAACTCTTGGAGAATAATGACATCAAAATCCCATTTATTAAAAAAAACAAGAAAACAAAGAAAAAAACAACCAACAACCCATAACATGCTTATTAGGTTGCACAATAGTAAAATAAAAATGAGGAATGATTTTAAGAATAGAGAAATGTCAAGTTATACAAAAGTCACAAAAAGAAGAGAGAGAAAAAAAACTAAATACACTGGTGAGATTACAAGTCAAGCAGCCGTTTGAATGAGTTACAGTACTTGGATTCTATTTATAGAACTTTTAGAAAGACTGGACAAAGTTAAGATAGGTGAATATTGGTTAAGATCTGTACATTGTATTGAATTTCATGGCTGGGAAGGAAGGAAGGAAGGTAACGGGTGGGCAGAGGGTACAATCCACAAAAATGTTTTTTGTTTCTTTTTTAAATACAGTAGAGATTTTGAAGAACAAAGAAAAAATGCTAAGCTGCCAGCTTTTTCTATGTACAAGTTTAAAAAAAAAACGAAACAAAAAAGGGGCTCTCCAGAAATCTCTCTAAGAAAAACAAAAAACCAACCCAAAACATCCTGGGTGGCTTAACCGTGGCTGTGATGCAGGCGTCAAAGTTACCCTAGCAGTGCTGAACAAAACAGCAGCTAAATAAACAATGAAGAGAATGAAAAAAACAAAAAACAACTGGTACACTCAATTATATTCTATTGAGTTCAACAGTCACAGACACAATTATTAAACAAACAAATGAAAAATAATTATCAGAAAAAAAGTTATATCACTCCGATGAATTGTTTACAGGTGATTGGCTAGAGTTGTGTTCACTTTTTAATTATTTTTTTTCACGAAATAAAACAAAAAAATTCCTAGAAACAAAAGAAACAATTTTATACACAATATATTTACAAGTTTTTGTACACAACAAAAGTTAAATTCTTTCCATACAGTGATTAACAAAACATGTGCAGTTATTAAGTTGTAATAAACCAAATCGTGAAGTTTCACTTGGTTTCAACTTGTGGCAAGCTGGGATGAAGGTAAGCACAGCACATAATGAGGATATTATTTCACAAATGTTGAAGGCAATGAATGATGTGTTCTTATAAACAGAAACATGAAATCTATTCAAATCATATTCATTCCCTAATATTCAAACAATATAAGATTTTTTTTCCTTCTTTGTTTTAAAGCCAAAAACAAAACAAAAAACAAGTCAAAACCAGTAAACCGAAACAGAACAAAAAAAAAACAACCTAGTTAATGAAATCTAAAAAGGACAAAAAGTAATACTGATTTGAAGGGTATTTATTAAACGTTCAACTCTGAAAACTAAAAAACTATAACAAGTCTTATGAAATTTGTTTTAAACCCAACAACAATTCAATCCAGTGCATGGAACACTCTCACACACACGTAGCAAAAGATTATTTTTTTTCTTTTTTAAGCAAGTGGAACAATTATTTACAAAAGTACAACTATATACAATGTAAAGCACAGACATTCAAAAAACTTCAACCATGTGTATACATTGTTTTTGTTGGTTTTATACATTTTTTTTAAAGGTATCTTGTTTAAAGATGTCTCAGACATACCTATCAAACAGATGGAACACCCAAAAATTTCCCATCGGTTCAAAGATACTATTCCCACGATTAAAATATCTTTCTTTGATAGTCTGATCTTTGACCCGAGCTAAGTAACACCTATCCCCCCCCCCACTCCACTATCATCCAACAAAGTCTAGAGGAGCATTGTCCTGGGTGTCCACCGAAAACAACAAATAAAACCCATGAAAAAAAAAGTGTGCAGCCGTAAAAGGTAAATATTTGGAAATGATGGTAACAATTTTACATTGGTAAATATGGGGAGGAAAAAAAAGTTTTACAAGCAGAGGAGAAAAAAAATCACCCAGTGAAATAACTTAAAACTTCTGCACTGTAAGCTCAGACAATCCGCTTTTATTTATAAAAAACAACAACTTTCATTCTCATCCTTTTGGGTGATCCTTTTAATAAAACTAAAGCTGACACTCTGCAGAGGGTGTGTCATGACCCCTAGCACTTTGATCAGGGTGTGCCGAAAACCCTCATGTTTTTTTTTACTGAAAACCTCTTTGTTTTCTTATTGCTGTCTAATTCTAATATAACCCCCCCCCCATAAAATCCAAGCACTTTGCTCAGGGTGTGCTGCAACCCTTTCATGTTGCTTTCTATCACTGGTTAACACACACACACAAATTTTTACCATACAAGCCAGTATCATCTAAACACTTGCACATCATCTTTACTTTCAACAATAGAAAAAAAAAAAATTCAAAATGTAAATTCAAGAAAAAAAGTTTCAAAAAAATGTGTAGAACACAAAACAAAAATCTTTTTGAGAAAAGTGAAAAAAAAAACAACCCCAAACAAATGAAAAACAAAACAAAACCATTAAAGGTGTTCAACTTTTCAACAAAATAAACAAAGTCTTTGTACAACATAGCAATTCTATCCTGGACTGCAGCAGTTGACAGTTTTGTGGCTGGCCTGTCATGTACCAGAATGTCAATATTAGCATTTCAACTTGTGGGTGTGTGGGCTTTGAAATAAAGTAGGGGAGAAGTGGGAGGAAAAAAGATATTTAGACATGTGCATTCTCCTGTGTCTACTTTAATAGCACTTGGTCAAATGTGCTTGATCCAAACTGACCTATATAACACACAAAAAAGGTATACTCTATTCTTGTGATGTGTAATGGCACGGCAGCTCTGTTCATCCAATCCTGGGCATCAGTTCCTCTCCAGTTCATCCACCGTCATGACCTGGCTGCCCTGGGTGGGGAGGGGTGGCATGCTGGGCAGCTGAGTCTTCAGAATATCCGAGCTGAACCAGCGGTGTATGCCGCCGCCAACATCCCCTTTGCCCCCGCCACCATTCAAATTGAAGTTGGACTGCATGGGGCCATCTGAAAAATAATGCATGGAGCTTGAGGTCAAACTGTTAAAAAATACAGTGAATTTGGGTATATATAGTTCACTTTGTTTAAAACATGGAAGAGAACCTTTTATTCATAGGCATAACCTTTATTATGAATATTTAAACAATGATTAGCACTAGGTAAAATTAAAATTTTTTACCCTAGTGTGCAGGGGTTGGCAACCTTTTGATAATGGTGTGCCAAAGTAGGATTTCTAATTCAATCAGCGTGCCAACAGCCTATAATTTATCCTGCTCTAGAACTCAATTTCTTATAGAAGACAATCGTAAGACCTTTTTGGGGGTGGGGAGGGTGGTCTTCCACATGCCATTGAAAAGCGATTTGCGAGCAAAGTATGGCATGTGTACGGTAGGTTGCCCTAGTGGCCTTATATAAAACAATTTTTTCAAGTTAGACTTTCAAGTTGGAAGGCTAACAATGATTACAATTAATTTTTCAAAGAGCAGCATACATTTAAAAAAAAAATATCTGATGCCTTAGTTACCACCTTGCAATTTTATTTCTTATGTTACAGACACTCCTCCTACACAGAAGATTTTGTGTCCTATGCTCAATCTTTTGGCATTTAGTCTTGCAATTGTTTTTAAATGATTCTCAGCTGTTAAATTTCCTGATTTTTTTTTAAGGCAACCTAATCCATGCCCAGTAGATAAAGGAAAATATATATCTGGGTCATTTCCCCAAAACCTGGGTCAAAAAGATGACATAGACATTTAAAAAAATAAAACTTCTCAAGAGTGTTGAAAAATTTAATTTAGAATGTAAAAAAAAAAGTTTTTAGATATTTTAAGACAATTACTGGATAGTGGATAGTGAGACATGCGAGGTCTTTATATTGATTATAATTATTACACTAGTAATATAGTTAATGTACACCGACTTATACTCCGTTTCATAGATGAAGTTAAATGAAATAAATGGAAGAAAGAAATACACTAGTCCCTGAATCACCTACACAAAAATACACAGTACACAAAACTACCACAATCTTTTCAGACCTATATCTGCACACAACCATTCTCCCATGTCATCATTGACCCACTATCGAAACAACCCCACAAAGACGCTTAAACACTACTTACCCCCACAACTGTCAGCCACAGAGAGACTGATTATTTTTTTTTATTTGAGGGGGGAAAATGACCCAAATACCAAAACTATATATTAAAAAAGGTTATTAAAAGTCTTCAAAGCATAGTTTATTCAATGCAATACAGAACCATAGAAGTCTTCTTAAGTGAAATACGTTTTCTCTTAACAAACTCAAACTCATAATAATATTAGGGAAAAGGCCAAATGAAACAAAACAAAACTTACTCATTTTCATTCCATGAGGTGATGCCACTCTCTGTAAGGTGGCAGACAGGGCGGCAGGTGACAGTGGTCCAGCCTGATTGTGCGGGCTGAGAGGCCCCGGGACAATATTGTACATCGGGGTCATGACTCGGTGCTGCTGCTGAGAGGTCTTGTTGGTCTGCATGGCCATCTGATACTGCTGCTGGCGTTGCACATTAGCTATGGAAGAAAGCAGCCACAGTTAGGGAGGACTAGGTTTGGAGACATAGCCACAGAAACAGAAGGTAGATAGTTTTTCAAATAGAAACTAAAGTTGTTTAATAGAAACTAAAGACAAGTTGCATGTTCTAACAGTCCTACCTCTAGTCATCTGTTGGTTCATGTACACGGCATTGGCCGCTGAATGAACTGGGGTGGAGACCACTGGGAAACGTCCTGTAATAGGCACCCCAACTGGTGGTGGCCCCATGTGGTTCATGGGTGTGCCCATGGGAGGTGGTGGTTGACTATGTTGCTGGTAATTATAAGTATTGCCATTCTATTGAGACAAAAGAGAGAAATTCAGCATGTAAAATGTAAACAGTAACACTAAATCTAAAACAATAACAATGCAGCAGAGGATATTATAAAAGCCTGCAAACATAATATATATCTATGTTTCAAACGGCATGGGAACACAGTATTTGAATGGAAAAAAAAAATTTAAATATATCACATCAAATTTTACAAAATGGCTATTTCAAATCTAGGAATAACTCACCAGTCCATGCCTTCTTTGCTGCTCAAGCATACGCATAATCTCCGCATTGCTGGGAATATTGACGGCCTGCTGGCCCCCTGAAACCTGCTGCTGTACCGAGCTCCCCCCAACAATGGCCCTGCCGGAGCCAAGCTTGTTGCCCTGCTGCAGGGGGGAGTGCGGCGCCACTGAGGTCTGAGGGGAGGCAGCAGGCGGCGTGTAAGACGGCTGCTGGACTTTAGTTCCGCTCCCCATCACCGGTCTCCCAGACAAGTTGGTGGGTGGTGGGGGCTGCTGCATTAGCTGCTGGTGCTGTTGCTGCTGTAAGGCTTGAAAGTGAAGCTGTAGCATTCTCTCATCAGGGCTCATTTCTTGAGAAGCTAAAATGAAAATCCAGTTTTTTCTTACAATATATATTTATTAGAGACAAATATTTTAGCTCAAGTCTCTTCACCATATAAAGACAATAGAGTGGCTTCTAATAACCGAAACTATAAAAATAATTCTATTTGTTTAGTGCTGCCAACAACCAATGTTAGCTCAGAGCGCACTTGACAATGAGTAACAAACAATCTAGAACACGGATTTAATTCTCCAGGCTAATAAGGATATAAGGCTAATTAATAATCTCATAACTTTATAAACATATGACAAAGCAAATAAATGTAGCATTTATAGCTTAATATAAAAGTAAAACGGTAGGATCTAAAAAAATAATAATGAGTTTTTGGAGTTCTTTTTAAAAGTGACAATATAACTTGTCTGCCTGAGTTGGATGGGAAGTAGTTCCCATACTTTTGGGCCAGATATTGAGAAGCCTCTCAGGCTGTCGTCAGAGAGAAACGGGGCACCTCCAGAAGGTAATTAGGAAATAATGTCTAGACCAGAAATGGGCAAACGCCGCTTTAAATAACTCCAATTGCAAAAGCAAATGCTTTTATTACTGTTATACAATTACTTGAAAAAATAAAAAGCATAAAAAAAATTGAAATTTTGATAATTTCTTTCAATCAAATATTCTTTTATAATTCATAATGTACTGCTTGAAATCTGTTTTGCATCTGACTTCATATTGATGGAAGTCAAGGTTTATTTTGTATGGCTATCTGAAGAATATAAATTATTGGCAAGTGGTTCCCAGTGACCAGTATGAAAATATTTTCTAATCTTATATTTTCAGTTCATTCAGTCACCTACACAATATTTTGTTACATTGATCTTACCTTTAACTATAGGTCTGCCCTGATTAACTCTAACCCTTCTTGTCTGGAATATATTTTCTGATCTTATATTTTCAGTTAGTTCATTCAGTTACCTACACAATATTTTGTTACATTGATCTTACCTTTAACTATAGGTCTGCCCTGATTAACTCTAGCCGCTTCTTGTTTGGAATATATTTTCTAATCTTATATTTTCAGTTAGTTCATTCAGTTACCTACACAATATTTTGTTACATTGATCTTACCTTTAACTATAGGTCTGCCCTGATTAACTCTAGCCGCTTCTTGTCTGGATTTGTCCAGCATCAATGACAGATAGCCAGGCTTTTCAGCCAGTGCAGAAAGTTTCATCTAAATTATACATATTAAATGGGAATTAGTGGTAAGTAATACAACTCTTTAATAAAACACAACATTTAAGAACACTGTCTTTGATATGTAACTCACAGATACCTTCAATAAAACACACACGTTTTCTTTGAAATTAACTTACAGATATATTCAACATAAAATTTAATGTGTTCTTTGAAATGTAACTAATAGATATGTTTAATGTAATATAAAATGTATGTTCTTTGAAATGTAACTAATAGATATGTTTAATGTAATATAAAATGTATGTTCTTTGAAATGTAACTAATAGATATGTCTAATGTAATATAAAATGTATGTTCTTTGAAATGTAACTAACAGATATTATGTTTAATTATAAAAAAATTTAATGTGCTTTGAAATATAATTTACTAATACGTTATAAAAATGATTTAACCACTAACTTCCCCTATTGCCCGCTACCATTTTGTCGCTAGGACTAGCCGCTTGCCTAGATTGAGTCCCTTTTTTCATGGTTTTATTTATTTTCTGCACAAAACACACAAAAACCTACAGATATGATTTTGAATTAACGGGAATTCATTTTTGTACAAGATAAACTTTATTTTAATTTTTAATTGATACACATTTAAACAGAATAATTTTATTTGTGTATGGTCCGTTATTTAGCCGTCAAGAGTTATTCGCCTTACATTTGGAAAATTTTCCGAAAATACAGAGGGAGGGTTTAATATTGTGGCCCTGGGAAGTTAATGGTTAATGTCATCATTGCTATGTTAACTTACAGATGCTGGTGTACAACTGACCTTCTCTTCCACAGACATGGGCTGGGACAGAGTGCCAGGCAGCACGTTCGTTTGACCCATCCTCAGATTCTCCAACTGGCTGGACATGGCCACCAGGTTGGGATTCACGGGGTCAAGGAAGCTGATGTCACTGAGATCCCCAACCAGTTTGGCTTCGGTCTTTTGTGTGACAATGTCAGTAGTGTCGGTGTTTTCATGGAAGTTCCCTCCACTCAGCTCAAGCATAGATGGCATAAACCCTGCGGTGTGCAAATAACTTCATTAATAAAAATAACATTTTATACCAAAAAAATTAAGAATTCCTAAATTCAAAGTGTTTCTTATAGGCCCAAAATACTTTAGATGCATTTTTGTTCTTTGGTCAAAACTTCTGAATGTACCCCATAACTATTTTTATTTTTTATTTCCCCTTTATTTTCTGGGGTTGGAGGCGAGCTATGTGCCAAATTTTAGCTCAATGGGATGACAGGTAGTGGGTCAATTAGCCTTCAAACAGATTTTACGACAAAGAAACAAAAGCAAAAATAAATAAATATACAAGTTTTTTTAGAATGATTACAGTAGCTAAACATTAAATGAATGACACAACATTCATTCAGCACACATTATGCTTTCACTGCTAATGATAAGTTTGTACATACCTGTTTCTGTGTCATTTTTAGTTTCCTGGGCCTGTTTCTCTTTCTCTACAGCCTTGTCACAGTGCATCTTGCGCAATACTGAGGTGGGGGTGAACGTGTCCACAGTGGTACCCTGAAATTTCATCCACTACAATATTACAACAGTGCAATCGGCTTCATCTAAACAAATACATACAATGGAGAAATGGCCAGGTGTTTTGTTTGTTTTTTCATATATTGAGTTAGTTCTTCAAGAGCTTTACACTAAAAGCTGCTATGTCTGCCTGGCCAGTTATCCATCAATGATGCAGATATTATTAAGAAGTAAAAATACTTGTATACAACATATTGCTATATAAAACTTGATGTTACAATCACAGCCAGTAGATGAAGATGTCTAAACGCAAGATTTTGACATTACAATACACATGGTACAAATAAAGATGTACTTAAGAATGTATATGATTAAAGATAACACAACTATATGCACCATGGATCAAACTAACTCAAAATGAATGATCTAAATGTGAAAGACATGAACAAATCAACCATTACAGTAAACAATAAAGGGCAATCTCTGTCTTTGAAATTGAAACAAAGAGAATCATTAAAACCTGACTGACTTTGACAACTGTGAAGAAAACTTGGCGCTATGAAAAAAGAAAACCTTGAAGATCAGATGCTGACTTTTTACAAAAGAATGAAGTGATCGATTGGGCACTATGCAAACCAAATGAAACACAACGATCATAAGTAACAACAACCAGATAAAACTCCTATAATCCTAACAACATGACCTCTTACATTGGGCGCTATTCCAAACCAAATGACACCCAACGACCATTAATGACACAAACAAAAAACTCATATAACCTTAGCTGTAAAATATGATACTAGCACTGACTTTTGGTTGAGGTGTTGGCGGCAAAATAGGTTGAGCAGCTGGTTGCGGCTTAACAAAATTCAAAATCTGTTGGTTGGGAGACTTGACTCTGAGAAGTAATAAATGCAAAACATATAAAATTATAATTGCTGTAGCAGTGTTTAGCCTTCAGTTTAATGCATTGAGTAACTGTAAAAAAAGACAACACGTACAAAGAAAGCCAAGTTTTGAAAGCTCATCAATGAAAGAACAATGTAAACATAAAACAGTAATAAGAAATCTGCACCTCTCTTGTTGCTTTTTCAAGTAGCGTTCATTCTGATCCTGGAGCTGTTTCTTGATGAGAGCACTCTGCATTACAGCCTGTGCATGGGCAGACAGCTCTTGGGGACTCAGGACACGGGGCAACACAGGGGATCGCAGACCACTTGGCGACTGCAGGTGACACAACATACAGATTTTATTTACAATATGCAGTGACTTTTTTTTTTGCCTTTCAAAATAAGCACACAAAAAAATAAGAAATAAATGCATAAAACTGGAAAAAGTTCATGAAAGGTTATTTGTTTTTTGCTTTTTATTGTAAGAATTTATTGTTCTGAATTTAACAATGAGATCAAATGTGTGTGTAAATGCATGCAAACTTAAAAATCCAAGCCAACCAAAAATATTGTATGTCAAACATGCAAATTGTTTGAGTTATGAATCTGAACCAGGCTGTTTTGTTTGAAAACAAACATAGTAAAAAAATTGCAGTCTCATTTGGATTTAGAAGCAATGGTTTAATATTTAAACAATTAGGCTACCGTTGCTAAGAAATCTATTTTTTAGATACATCTTTAGGCCTAGAAATCGATGAAGAAAAAATGATTAGAAAAAATAAATTCTTAGAAACATATTTTTTTTAAAGATGAATTTTTTTTTGGGGGGGGGGCTTCTTATTGTGACAGAGTCATCAAATATAATACGTCTGAAGGATAAACAGTAACAAAAATTTATATTTTGATGTTTTATAATCCTGGTATAAAGTTTAGATAGGTAGCCTAAGAAAAATCAGGAATTCCTCTGTCATGTTACACTTGTGCTTCTTTCAATAAGGGCAAGAACAGAGAGATTTAGGAACTCTTTTGTTCCACTGTCAGTGAGACTCTTTCAAAAGAATCATCTTTCAGCCAGGAAATACAATGGCTCAATAGGGCGTTTGCAATCACGTGACAAAAAGCATGTGATTTGTGTTTACTTTCTGTAATGGTGTACACGTAATAATGGCCGCTGTATTAATAAAGTTTCATATAGGCTCGAGCTTTTTTTAAATGATGTGTTGTGTTTTAAGTCTTATTAAGATTTAAGCTGTATTATGTATGTGAAATAAAATAGGCTATTTTATTATTATCATAGACATATATCAAAGACGATGTGAGCCTATTAGTGACTTGACTAGATAGCCTATTCACCAACATTATCACTTGACATCGTAGCCTAGCCTACGAAACATTAAAAGTGTAGGCCTATAAAGTGAAATTGAAAGTGTAAATAGGTCTAGCCGGCCCTAGCCTAATCACATTAATCAATTAATCTACAGTACTACTATTTACCTCCTTATTTTTTAGTAGGATAGCCAATATTCATATGTGAATTTTGCATGATAAAGAACAACTCCATTTTCACCACGTTACATTTGTACCTCAAGTGGGTTCTATATTTACACAAATACGTCACTAAAAAATTTAAGCCACGCCCACTGCAATCGCTCTATAGCTGACTCCTAAATAATAGGCCTACTTTTTTTCTTGTATGATAAATGGTATGATAGTGTGCATGAATGTCTATTGTGTTTGAGTACAAATGGTTCTTTAATATTGTTTTAGGTATGCTGAAAGATGGAATTTATGTAATCAAGTCAAATTTCCAATTATTTGGATCAAGAAAGCACTCTTATCTTATCTTATAATGATTTAAAAAAACAACAAAAAAAACAAACAATTGAAATTTTATTATTTCAACTGCACAATATTGATGTACTTTTAAAAAGAGAAAGCTAGGTATAAAAACAATCTGTCTCATATATAGTCAACTCACAGACATGGTGCTCCCAGCAACATTCAGTGATCTGGGACTCAGCTGGCCAGGGTGGATTGGTGATGGAGCACTCAAGTGAAGAGGAGGCTGCTGGCTAAACACTGAAAACAAACATAGAGAGAAACATATCAATCATTTTATTACTGGGCTAACTAGAGCTTGGATGTTTACGTGCTTATTCTATTTTATGTGTAATCCCTCCCTCTGCACGGGCAATGCGAAAGGTAAAAAAAAAATAGCTCCACTATTGAGTACCATTTGCATGTCATAAAAAAGGCAACTAATAGTGGTTTTTGCATATGATTATAACCTATTAATGATATATGTACCTCAGTTATACAAAGGTCAAGATTGTACTGTACTACTCTTAATGTTAAAGAGGCCTACTGAGAGCCAAAACAAGAAATGCCTATAGTTCAATAAATCTCAAACTTTTTAAATACATAATCAGTATTGCCAAAGTCCTAGCTACTGTAGTAAGTAAAGGTGTATCAGGGTGTAGAGGTAAGATAGAAGGAGAAACTAGACAAGAGATAAAGCTTTGCATATGATAGCATTTCTCTGGAGTTGTAGCTACTGCCTCATTTGTACAAGCTTTTCCAAATAGTTCGTCCGACTACTTGGATTTGGTACTCTTGTTGAAATTGCCTACTTGGTAAGACCCAATTGACAATACACACTCCCAGTACTAAGACACACACAAAAGAAGGGCACACATTTGGACATTTGCTCTGAGGAAGGCAAATTATAGACCAGCCTCACCTCACATCACAGAAATTCTGGGTCTACATATTCTTGCTGTTAGAATACTAACTAACACCACAAGTGCCGAGCAGACAATTGAAAGCGCTCTTAAACTGCAGGGTCAGAATGCTTGAAATAAAAAAGTCACAAGAAACACCCAGAAACCTCTAACAAAACCACAAATGAAACAGAACACCATGTATGCAGATCCAATTTTTCACCCACAGTTTACAAGAAACATTTCCCTCTGGACTTACTAAGTGGTGAAGGTACTCTAGCTGTACTGGGCACAGCACCTTGCTGTGTGGCCAACAGGGCCGCCAGTGGAGCTGGAGAAGCAGGCTTCATCACTATTGTAGGGTTCTGTTGAATCAGGTTAAATATTGGATCAGATGAGCCCGTGGGGCCACCGCTCTGGGCCCGGGGCTTGACACTGACGCCAGACAGCGGCGTTGACATGGCTTGTGGTATGCCTGGGGTGCTGGGTTGCTTGTGAACAATACCTGAAAGTTTAACCATGAGATCAAGATAGACTTTTACAGTATGTTGTAAGTACAAATAGCTCATTAACATGGAGATAAAAACTGTCTTAGTAACAATGTAATCGCAAAGAAAGTCACAATAATCTTAGAATGGCTGTAAATTTCTAATCTAATAAATTGCTAATTTCATTTCAAAAGACATAAGAATTAATAATATGCGCATTATTTCTAAGACAGTCTTATGGATTTCAAACAAGCTGTACAGTTATTAAATCAAAGATTGCCTTTGTGTGAATACAAAAAGAAATACCCATCTGCTTAGCCTGCTGCAAAGTCTGCTGTTGGTGGAGATACATCTGCTGCTTCTGATATTGTTGAGCAGCCGCTACCTGAGCCTGGGAGACTGACCCCTGATTGTGGACAGAAATGATTTGGGCCTGCTGCCCCTGGTGCTGATTTGGAATGGGCATCAATGCTTGATTCAGGAGCTGTTGGCCAAATGGTGCGTTCTGTAGGGATCTCTGAAGAAGTTGCATTTGTTCCTCTTTATTTCTCTTGACAGCCTGAGGTGTGTGATTAAAACAAGGCCAAGTCCAATGATTTAATCTCCAATTCATCAATCAATAGAATATTCTTAGAAAATGATTAATTACACTCAGGTTCTGTAATCATATATGCTTATATGTTTACACCAAAGTTGAACTCCTATTGACTGGCCAGTTATCCATTTTTCAAAAAGTCATTATTGGTGTCATGGGGAAGTGAGTATGGTAGGACTTTCTTGAGAAACCTGAAGATGAGAGCAATCTCCAGCCCAATGGGGAACCTGAATGCACATATCCGGTATGCAAAGCAAATCCTTTATTTTCATCCCGAGACAAATGTCCCAAATGCTGGGGACATGGAGCGATGCCCCTGCCCTATATATTTATATATATATGTTTACACCATACTAGAAGTCCAAATGAAAGCTGGACATAAATTCTGTAGTTTAATTTAATTAAGTCTCTATAGATATATATATATATACAGAGATAACAGTGCACATGGTGCCAGACCCTGGCATTTTTTTTGTCTTTAACTCTCACAGTGTGTAAGTTAATAAAATATTAGAGAAAAAGACTATAGCTTTTGAGCTGCTGACTAGAGTTGTTTAAGAAGTTAACGTCAGGTGAATTGTTTTAGTCACGTAGGAAACTTGTGAATTAATGAATGAGAATTGGGGTGTGAAGTGTTTAGTCATAGGTTTAATGGACAGTCAAGAGTCTGCTTGTTAGTCTAGTAAATAGTAAAGCAGGCATAGTTCAGTTGTTGTAAGAGTAGGAATGAGGTGGGGGCAATGTCTGCAGCTAGGTAGATGTCGAGTTAGATTTATACAATGTGGCAACAGCCCTGTAGACAAAAAAAATCTAAACAAATTATCTAATGCTTTATTTCAATTATTTGAATGAACTTACATGATTGAATTCACTATGACTAGGAAGCATGCCTCCAGGCCTATTTGAATGGGACTCTGAGTTGCCCTTTTCAATCAGAAAAATCAGAAAATTCATAAATTATCAACCATGATCTGTATTACAAACTGCAATTAGAATTAAACTTTGAGAAAAACAGTCTGTGGCGCATTCTGAGAGCATATGGAATACCTGCTCACACGGTACAGCTGATCAAGAGCTTTTACAGCAACTACAGCTGTTGCATGATAGGTAGCAACATATGGTTTGAAGTGAAGACAGGAGTGAGACAGGGATGCGTGATGTCCGCATTGCTGTTTAACATACTAATTGACAGGGTGATGAAAAACACAACAGAAGTAAGAAGCAATGGCATCAGGTGGACTTTGTTATCAACACTTGAGGATTTAGACTATGCTGATGACCTGGCACTTTTGTCTCACACCTATCAGCAAATGCAAGCCAAAACAGACAGACTGAATAATTTTAGTTCACAAGTTGGACTAAAAATCAATCATAAGAAATCAGAAGTCATGGTGCTAAATACCACAACTATGATTCCAGAGAGGTCGACCAAAAGTAACCTGGCGCAGAACAGTGGAGCAGGAATTAAAGGAATTTGGTCACTCCTGGGGTACGATTGGAATTGTCGCACGTGACAGAGAGAGATTAAAAGACTTTGTTGCTGCCCTATGCGCCCACGGCGTTACGGGCAGTAAGTAAGTTTTAGAAAAACCTTCCATTTAAAAAAAAACGGATCTAAACCCCATTATAACAGTATATTTATGACATTTTTAGCTTTTTTTAAATCCGATTTTAGCTACATCCCTTGAATATAGGGTCAAAGATTGTGTGGAAATTCATATTTTATTACTTGGTACAGATCATAATAATGTTAGTGGATCATGCAGTATAGGTATAATAATAACAGGGCCAGAAAAGAAAGTTTTTGAAGCTCTTGATGCAAACATTACTTACAGCATTCTGACTGGCCTCGGAGCCTGCATTTATTAAAATGAGCAATTTGTTGAAAGCCGTCATGTCGCCGCACTGGTTGACACTGCCAATAACAGGGCTGCTAGTTTTCTGTGGAGAGTTCTGGTGCATATCTGCTTCAAGCTCAGCAACAGTTTTCACCTTATGCTGCACACCTGTGATAAAGATCATTTTAACATTAGTGTTGATTTTAACATTGATAATAATAACAAGTTGATTTAAATTGCGCCGTCAGAGCACATTTAACAAAAAGGTGATTTTTATGTAAGAAACTAGACTACAATTCTCTAGTCTACAATTTTTTTTGGATGACATCAAAGGATATAGAAGTATTAGGAAGTTGCACAACTTTTAAAAAAATAAAACAAAATAATAGCTTTTGCCAACTCAATATAAAAGTAAAACAGTGCGGTCTAAAAATGATTAAGGAAATAAATATTACAGTGAATTAAAATTAGTGATGATTTTTAAATTATGATTATTCTAACAAAAGTTGTTTCAACAACTTTCAGAAATTAATCATTTTTACAATTTTAAGAAAATTAGCAGTTGAACAAAAGTGATCATTTTATTTTCCTCAATGTAACGCAGAGGTAAAAAAAAAATAGAGCAATAAACCAGACAAAGTCATCAAGTGTAAAAAAAAGCACTTACTGGGCAGTAGAGTTGCAGGTGAAGCAGTACCACTAGAAGAAGCTGACTCCTTATGGCCACGAAACAACATAGCCTTGAGTTGAGCTTCAGCATCCTGAGTACTGAAACTGTTACTGCTTGAAAGAGCTAATTAAACAAAAACAATTTACATTTTTTGTAAGAAAGCCATTTAGTTTCCCAGAACTTGTGTTTTTTTATAAAGACAATTAACAAAAAACAATGAATATACACAATAAACTAATATTGATTCTTAAATAAATAAAAAGTATGTTATAATTCTTAAGAAATGTGTACTTTATAGCCAAGGACCATAGCTAAAATGTAAAATAAGTTAAAGGTCCTAGCAGATTTTTTTTAGACATTATTTAGTTCCTATTATTATGTACATACCAATGTTAGGCAAGTTAGTACAACAGTTTTAGTACAAGTTAATACAAAAAAAAAACAACCTCAGGGGGGCATTAAACCATTAAAACTTCTTCATAATAAATAACATATTTTTTCTCCTAATTTGCTGACATTTTAAGCTTTACTCTGTGAGAGTCAGTGTACTAGCCTTTATAATAAATGTTATGAGCCCCCTAAGAACCACACAAAAGGTTGTCAGATAGCATAGAAGAGATCTGCTTCATGCTTAGCAAATCCATTGAGGCTGCCGCTTGGTATAATAGCTTGTTGAGGCAGTATACAGTTCACATTGGCTTGTACAGCACTGTGTTCAAAAATACTTTTTATATCAAACTTGAGAATTTGTAGGTTTCAAATGAAGCAAGGTTACCGGATGTTAATAATTCCAGGCTCACAATCTCCACACAGACACACAAGAGCATGAAGAGGAAAAAAACAAACAAACAAACAGAGGTTGTTAAAATGTTCCAAACAAAATGTTAGTTCCAGGTGTCATCTGTACTGTTAGGCTTCAGGTAAAAAAAACAACACAAGTCTGAAAGTGCACACAACCACTCTACCTGAATCAGTGTAGTAGCTAGATTCAAGAGTTTCCACACTACAATCTAGACGGGGCTTCCACTTACAAGCATTGGAGCCTCCCACAGCAGCACTGTTAAACAGGGCTGTCACTGACGGCGGCAGAGCCAGTTTGTCTACAGTGGCATTGTTGTCCCCGGCTGGGTTTGGCATTGTCAACAGACTATGGGGTAAAGGAGCTAACTGGTCCTTGCAGTGCCCAGCAAACTGTTCTTGGTAAGGTGGCATACCGTGCTGTGGATGTCCTAGGAACCCGTGCATGGCACCCATAGGGCCAATCATTGCTATAGGAGATGACACAGTAGGACTTGAGCGACTGTCTTCAAGCAAATCTGAAAATTTCAGAGATATGAAGAAATAATAATAAAACTAAGATTCATCTTCGCTAATACAATAATATAGCCTCAATCAACATAATGTACCATTTCATTAACCTTATGTTTGTTTGCTATAGATTCTGTATCATTAAATAAATTTGGACAGACATAGGTTATTTACTCTAAATTCTTTGGAAAAAAATATATTGGCTTAATATCTTGCATGCTGTTGAAAATGTTGATTCTAAATATGTAATCCTGGTCCGATGAGACAAACTGCAGTAGAAACACAAACTATAAATGGTGACTGTAATAAGTCTAAAAAAAAGTAATCTAGAGTAAACTATCTTTGGATTTTGTAAGTGTTTTCTAACTTAATGTAGCACTATTATGTCTGGTTTTGTTTATATTGTCAGAGTATATTATACATTATGTTTAACTGATCTCATCCTTTTATATTTTAACAAGCTAAATTCCCCAGTGTTGCCCGTAGGAAAATTAAATAGGTCTGTATAAGCTGCAGATAAACATTTCATAAACTACAATGAACAGAAAACTGTAGATCTCAATCTATAATAATTTTTAAAATATAATTATTATTTACTGAAAACATTTAGGAAAGTAATTTAAAATATATATTAATAGGGTTAAAAATAGGGAAGTCTTTTTATTAAACAGAAAGCTAAAGTGCCTGACGTTGCACGTAGCAAAAAAAAAATACATAGGCATGGGAAATGGACATAGGCCTACGCTTATACCAGCAATTAACAAGACATTGGCGACAATGGGGTTAAAAAAGAAGCATGTCTTTTTATTTAACAAAAAGTTTGGACTATCCCTGTGGATGTTACCCGTCCCTCGCATGCGTCTAAAATATAATTTTTACATTTTACTTACTGAAAACATTTTAGGAAAGCTTAAAATTCTTTACAATCTTAAAAACAAAAAACTGACCATGTGGAACAAGCATGTCCTCTATGGAAGAAGCATCACTACCCAGCATGCTCCCATTGGCAACAAAAAATCTGGAAAATCTGCTACCATGTGAGACAATATCTTCATCCTGGAAAAAGAATTACCAAATTAACCCTTTCAGGGCGAATTTAGGAAAAAGGCTTCAAACCACCTCTAGCTTGATACAAAAAACATTGATTGGACATATCTATAAATAATTCTCCGACTAGTTAGGAATGTCAATATGGTTATTTAAAAAATGATTATTGTTTGTAAAAATCTGATTTTAAACTTTTAATCGCTTTTTGCCTTTCCTACCAGACTAATGATCTGTTTTTGGGCCTTCATAAAGATTAAAGAATATAACCCCACCAGGAAACTCACAGGTAGGTAAAGCCTGTTTATTTGTTAAAGCGTTGTTTGTACAGTATTAAATGTTAATAGATGGGATTTTTTTATATTTCTAATATTAATTAATGTTTAATGATATAATGGGCATTAAATACTTCAAATATTGTAAAATTTTGTTGTTGTCGAGAACCATTAACAGAACCTTATAACAGAACTGTTTAATCAGTTTCAAAGCCGATTATTGAATTTCAAATTATCGTTTGACATCCCTAGTCCCGGACAAACAACTAATATTTCATTAATAAATATAGGCTCTAAGGTGTATTTTACTTCAACGCTGTTATCTTTATCCAATTAAAGTAAAAAGCCAACATTTTACAAATCTGGGACTTTCACTATTAATGCTTACCAGATGAAGATCTGTATTCAGAATCTGCTCAATGTCAAACTTATGACTACTGGGGGACGCACGCGACCTGGACTGGGAAACATGGGCTTGATTTTCCAAATGGGTCTTGTCATTTACAGGAGCATGCTGCATCTGCTGATCTTCTGGCGAACTGCACTGAGAAGCTTTAACATCAACCTCGGAAGTCTCTTCAGAAGATTCTAGAATTTCACAAACGCACATTGTTTTTAATTTTGTCAGTTCTAATAAAACATTAATCTACTTAAGTTTCTCTACTGACCAAAAACAACAAAAGTTATCGTGGACAACACTCACCTTTGCCAGACTTTCCTTTCATTGGCGGGCTCTCTTTTTTGGGGTCATTTTTGAAAACAGAATCAGACTGGTCATCGCGGTCATTTTCCTGTTCTCTCTCAAATCCCCTAAGTTCAATGGTGTCATTCTGGCTGGTTGGGCCTCCCGTGAACCACTCTGGCTCCTTCTCTTCTCTCCCATAATGTTTTCTACGAGTTCCTGATGGATATATAAATCCAGGTTGATGGAAAATGGCTGGGTATTTTTTTTAAAGTGTACATTTCTAACATTACTAAAATGCTGTGATAGTGAGCTACAAAATTTATAATTATTAATTAAGACATTGTAAACGAAATGAGGTCGAATTGACGTTTTAAAAAAAGAATTGAAAGGTTATAATTAAATTTCTCTCAGTTACAGATCAGACATTGACTGTATTGACAGCAATCAAGTGCTTTGATGAATTTCTATTTATACAGGTTTCTTACTCTTAAATCTTTTTACAATTCTTAAACTTTTTACAAACGTTACCAAAAATTCTCAAACCAATTTTTACCTGCATGTTTCTTGATGTCAACAGGCAGTACGAATATATAAATATTTTTAAAGCTCTTTTAAAGTACTTTTTTACAAAAGCAACTGGTTATTCACTTTTGAAAAAAATATGTTTTTCACACTGTTTTGTCTATTTTAGTGGAGTTCATTAATTTTTCAGACCCTTGGTCAATTTTCACCAACTTTCAAAGACCCGAAAAATTAAGTAAGTTTTTCCCAAACTTTCACCAACTTTCTCAAACTGCATGAGCCTTGTTATAGCATATACATATATATATAGTTTAACAATGAGCTAAACAGTCAGCATTAAAAATATGGACATTACCTGATCTATCAAAACCTCTATCTACTCTGTCTCCCCTGTCTCTGAAGTCTCGCTGAAAATTTTTAATAACAAAATTAATCCTTCTGTCTTTATTAAAATAATGTAATATTTATTTCTACAAATTGTAATAAGTAAAATACCAACAATTTACAAGACATTGGACTTACCCTGTCTCGATCTGTATACTCTCTATCGCTGACTCTTCTAAACCTATCAGATCTCTCAAATCTTCTGTCCTTATCTCGGTCCCAATCACCGTCCCTTGGCTCTCGCTCCCTGTCCCTAACATCCCTCTCTCTGACGTCTCTCTCTCTGACATCCCTGTCCCGGCCATCTCTGTCCCTGGCATCCCTGTCTCTGTCCCAGTCCCGATTCCAGTTGTAGTCCCTGTCCCTTTCTCTATCCCTTTCATCAAATCGCTCCCGAAGGCCAGAAAAGTCTCTGCTGTTTTCTCGGTCTATCTGAATTCTGCCACTGCCGATCCGTCTTGCCGGTCGTTCCCGTTCTCTGTTGTAATAAACAGATGTAAATATTCTATAAATAAAGGAAGCTAAAGAAAAATATATTTCTCATAATTCTAACATTTCAGATTCACTTCAATAATATAGTGTGCTGCTTTGGTTTTTGAGAAAATCTCAGCAGTTAGCATTTATCACACACCGCCATAAGTACTGAAGTGAGATCTGTTGTCCCAGATAATTTTGTTTTAAAATATAAAAAAATAACAATATGCTTATTTGAAAAAAGAAAATGCAACATATTTAGAAATAACATGAAAATGGTCGTAAGATTTTTTGCCCTTTCAGGGTAATAATGCATGCACCGTTAAATTTTATGAGCTCAAGAAAGGAGATAAAACTATTGCTAATAACAAACCTGTCTCTGTCAGGTTTCACCTCCTCTCTTTCTCTCTCGGGCAAGCTGAGCTGGTGGACATATGCCGCAGGGGTCTGAACATGGCAACCTGTTCCAAAGCTCCGCCTCTGTGGGCTAAGGACAATGCCATCTTTCTCTTCTTTCAACCTTTCCACTGGATCATTTACTTTGAATAAAAACAAGAAAATATTTTTAAAAATATAAAGGTAAGAGCATTTGTTATAGTAAATTGAATCTTTCAAAAGCTATATTATAAAAAACTACAACATAATTTTAATTATAATTTTAAATACTTTTTCAAAATGAAAATCTTACAGGATGGTCTTCTTTTGATATCTCTCTCTAGTTCTGACACGCGCCTGCGATCTTTTCCATCGACAAGTGTGAGTGGAGATGCTTCTCTTGACTGGCCGAATTTAGCTTTGTACCAACGATCAGGATCCCATTTGCCTTCATCACTAGAAGAAAACATTTAAAAGGAACAATTAAACCGTTGAAACAAACACACATTTTTTTCTTTCAATTACTATTGCAAACAAAGTAATAAGCTAAATAATAAAAATTACAGTAAAGCTGCTTGATGAAGACATTTTCAGAAAGCATTGTCCTATTTTTGTCTGTCCCAGAAAAAGAAGATTAAACTCTCTTGTATCAAAACTTACGAGTCATAAGCTCTATCTAGGCACTTTGGACGGGCAAGAGCTGCTGTACTTTTAGATATATCATACAGCTGATCCTGAAAAATACATAAAAACTCACTGTCAATGGCTCTAATGGCTGATTAAGCTGAAAATACTTTTAAGATCAGATTTTGCTTTTTTTCTCTTAATTATTTTTTTTTGCACAATAGACATTATAAATGAATAGCAATTATATTTATGGCACGCGCAGACAATTTATATGAAAACAATGATTTTTTAGAATTTTTTTTTTTTAAACTACAGTAAACAAGACATTTACTTAAATATCAATTCCAAATTATGGAAAGGCAATGCAAAACTTTAAATTTGTTATCCTATAGAAGTATTTTCATAAAAAAGAATTCAATTTAGGTAGTTGTGTAAAGTGTGGTTTTGTGTTTTTTTAACATTATTTATAAGTAATTAATCAGCACAACATGCAGACTGAACTGTTTATACACTTGCTTCAAATCAGCTAAATCCAGATCAGTTAAATAGACATTTTTACTGCACTTTTGTGCAAGCCTAGAATTTAGTGTATGTAATACTAAATTATTCCCTCAAGTTTGTTTTGCTGGGTTATTTTAAAGTATTTTCAAATAAAAGACAACCAACATATTTTGGCCTAAGATTAAATATGGGCTTTTGTTATTGCCTTAGACACACACAGAAGTGAAATAATCTGGTTGAATTAATAATATGGTAGAATATTTCTGAACAAAGCGGTGAAACTCAATGGACAAAACAATGACTTAAATTTTTTTCAACATAAAAAAAAGTCACCCCCCCCCCTCCTGGACCAAAACATTTATTGCAAACATATATGTTGCTTGTATTTTTTAATTATGCAGATACCCAGGTATGACTGTAGTAGGCTTATGCAATAAAAACAAACTTTCATTATGACTTTTTTTTTAATAATGCTTATATAATGAAGATTCCTTGACTCATTTACCCTCAAAACACTCACTTTTTCAAGGTATTTATAAAAGGTAAATATGACCATACTTCATACAACATTGACCCATTAATTTTTAGATTTTTAAGTTATTTACCAACCCTACAGCCTACACGTCTAAACCTTACCTTGGTAAACAGATGACACTAGTACATCTTACCCTAGTATACTGGTCTTTTGGTACCACTACTAACTCACCCTAGTATTCTGGTAAAACTACTGAGCCTTACCCTAGTATACTGGTATTTTGGTAACACTACTGAGCCTTACCCTAGTATACTGGTATTTTGGTAACACTACAGAGCCTTACCCTAGTATACTGGTATTTTGGTAACACTACTGAGCCTTATCCTAGTATACTGGTATTTTGGTAACACTACTGAGCCTTACCCTAGCATACTGGTATTTTGGTAACACTACTGAGCCTTACCCTAGTATACTGGTATTTTGGTAACATTACTGAGCCTTATCCTAGTATACTGGTATTTTGGTAACACTACTGAGCCTTACCCTAGTATACTGGTATTTTGGTAACACTACTGAGCCTTACCCTAGTATACTGGTATTTTGGTAACACTACTGAGCCGTATACTAGTATACTGGTATTTTGGTAACACTACTGAGCCTTACCCTAGCATACTGGTATTTTGGTAACACTACTGAGCCTTACCCTAGTATACTGGTATTTTGGTAACATTACTGAGCCTTATCCTAGTATACTGGTATTTTGGTAACACTACTGAGCCTTACCCTAGTATACTGGTATTTTGGTAACACTAATGAGCCTTACCCTAGTATACTGGTATTTTGGTAACACTACTGAGCCTTACCCTAGTATACTGGTATTTTGGTAACACTACTGAGCCTTATCCTAGTATACTGGTTACACTACTAACTCACCCTAGTATACTGGTATTCTGGTAACTCTCCAGCTGAAGAATTTTCTCCATCTTCATGGTCTTGGTCCACCTCTAATTTCTCAGACATCTCAAGCAAGGATGTCTAAGTATAAGGGCTAAATGGAAACAGAGCGAGGAAAAAATGAAAAATTGTAAAAGTCAGATAAAAACACAACCATGTACGGAGCTGCTAAGTTAAGATACTACCTAATAATAATACAATAAATAAGAGGTTCTAAATATACATTCTAAAATCAACAACCTGAAATTACCCTTGCTCTTGTGTCAGTGCATATCCTTGGAAAAGTCACAGTTATAATATTACACAGAAAAATTGCTGACAACTATTATTTTGTCCTCACTCCAAACAATTAATTCACAGTATTTTTTTTAATATAGATTTAGTCTTAGTATATATAAAGACATTAACATGAGAGAGTTTTTATCTTTAAAAGAGTAAGCAGCTTATCTAATGAACCACAGCCACGGGTGATAGAGGACTTTGGCAAATGTTAATCCTGAGCTCAGCATATCAGCACACCTATTATCAGTGATATATACATATAAATGTACAATATATTTATTAATCACAAAGCTAAAACCTATTATTGGACACCTATAACTAGGTGCATTAAATCAATATTTGTATTTTTAAAAATTATCGATTGGGGAAATCCAAGTGTTAAAATTAAAACTGATATTTTTTCCCCCTTTTTTCCTTCAAACTGAAATTTGTCAATAGACAGACCCCCTCTCCCCCAATGAGTGATAAAGTTATCCAAAATAATGTTTATACAACATAGCAAAAGTGATAGCCGAGATTAATGATAAAAACTCATTCTAAGTCTTATTAATTTTTGCTAAAAATTTTCATGCATACCAAACGAGATTTTTTAAAAAATCATTCCCTCAGAAACAGTACAAAAAATAAGCTAAAATATTAGCGTCTTATAAAAGTCAACAAAACCAATAATGACTATCAAAACAGGATATTGTTTTCATAACAATGTTTTTCTATTACCATTTTAAATTCCTAACAAATTCTGTGTTCTTTTTTTTTTAGGGTAACATAATAAGTTTATTGTATTATTTAAATAGAGTTAAAAGTTTTCATGAAATCAAGCAAATTTAGAGATTGTCACACTATATAGAACTGGTTGTTTCAAATCCTACCATTCAAGATTTTAAAATATTCACTAGTTAAAGACAACAATCTACCCTCACAAAATTATACATCATAAATACTTGGGAAGAAAATACAATTTTAATTAAAACACCATAGATAATTATGCCCCCTCCGCCATAATACATTTCAATACTCCATGAAATGCTTTACTTTTTTTTTCTAAATGCTTTTATGGTTTTAATTCTATTAATAATCTTTTTGGCACCATAGTTAGCTACAATGGTTACCATACACCCTTGTCTAACACTATCAACCATCAACATACTGTTTAAATAGTTATAAAATTCAAACACAACTAGCCTACTAGAAACATTCACTTTACAATTTGATCAGTTTAAAAGGAAAAGAGCACTGTCCTACTAAAGAGACAAGAATATATCTCTTTCAATGCCTATTAACCTTAACTTAAACAACACATCAGATTTCCAAAACACATAATTTTGTATTAAATAAAAACTTTAAAGCTCAAAATGGTTTATAATTATCAGACGGAATAGACTTCAATAGGACCTACATTTTTCCATAAATAATACAAAATGTTTTATTGTTAGGGTAAAATAATGATTAAAAAATATAAGAACTCCAGATCTAGATGGATTTCTTTATAAATAAATGATGACCATATAGTGCAGACTATTAACTATGTGATTCAATCTCCTGACTATATTAACAATAAGTTCAGAAGAAACAGTGGCAAAGAAAACATCTTTCAAGCTTTGGGGTCAGTATGTACAGTAAAGTATCCCGTCCGACCTAATTGATCCATAGGGCAGGTGAAGCAGCGGTCACCAGTCTTTGTGGCCACAGCATACTAGGGGGCTGTATGACCAGCACAATGCCCAGCCACCGTTACTTTACCCAACTAAAGGCAGGTACCCATCAGAGCTGGGTGGACCCTGGAACAAATCCTAGCCTTCACCAGGATTCAAACCCAGGACCTTCAATACACCAGCCAAATGCGCTGCCACTCGGCCACTGTTCATCTCTCCCACAACTATACCTGATTATAAAGTAATGTAAGCAGAAAAGACTTGAAAGGATTCCATTTACAAGTTCCTTTATAATGCACAATTTCTCTTTCAAGTCGTAACTTTTATAAAATAGCCTAGAGTTCAACCGCCTCACATAATACGCACAGATTTACTAGGCAAATGTGTGCATTTATGACACGATTCAAATGCAATGACTAGTTAACTGAGAATACATCAGGCCCATAAAAAAAATCTGTGTCATTGCTGTGATGAGTGATGCGAGCCCAAAACTTTATGGATTAACCAATCTTTTGAGACCATTGTGCTGAACAGCTAAACTATTGACTTGTGGGTTCACTCATTATTACATTTATAGATTGTTCAAAGGAAGAGGCTAGATACCCCAAAAATTTGGGGTATCTAGCTGGCGGCCTAAATGCCCCAAAAATTTGGGGTATTTAGCTGGCGATCTAAAGAGCCCAAATTTTTGGGGTATCTAGCTGGCGGTCTAGATGCCCCAAAAAAATGGGGTCTCTAGCTAGTGGCCTAGATAGACCAATAATTTGTTCTATCTAGCTGGTTGCCTAAAGGGACCAAATATTTTTTTTGTTGGCCAGTAATATACACTATGCCATACCATTTAAAACATGCCTGTGTGGCAATATATTTTTTCTCCTATCAACGTGTACTTATTTGACCACCCAACTACAAGTACAAACGAGAGACGTAGAGCGTATTGATATTAACATATTTATAAAGAATGAGATTGTTATGTCCACCCACATTCATAGTAGGCTAAATGAATGGCTTATCGTAATTGAAATTGTAGCGCAAGTCAAGATGTTTACTAATGACTTTATTAAACTACTTTATAAATTGTTTGGTAATGACATTTAACACGTTTTCTCAAGAAATAGGCTCGACATTAGGCCTAACAGTCGAATTTTTTATTTCTTTGATACTTTGAATGAAATTATTTCCACCCACATGAATAAATGAAGGGTATTCTCGTATTGAACTAAAAAAATATCTCATTGTACTGTATTTGAATTTAAAAAAAAAAAAAAGATGGAGATAGCTGGATTCGAACCTGCGAGACTCCGGTTGCCAGAACACGCTACTGACCATTAGGCCACGATACCTTGATTATATTATACAATAAATAGTAATTAAGCAACTCGAACAAGAAAAAACGATTATGCGCATTGTCAGTCACGTGACTTGGGTCGCCGGACGTATATCTCCCGCGCTATACGTCCCGTCGCCGGACGCGCAGACACTCCGTTATTATAATTATCCAGTATTTAAATTTTGTTTTGAATGGTTACACTAACAATTATACAATGTATTAAAATAGGTACATGCTCGTATGTACTGTCACTATCCTTAAGGTGCAAAAAGTGTCCCCTTAAACAAGAGGCAAACCAAATATTAAGTGCTATCATTTGTTCTGCATTTACTTTTTTCCACAGTCACAAGGCCACCGTCATAAGATTAAGTTAGATAAAATTCCATAATTTAAATCATTAGGCCCATCATATCTTGTCAAAACTAGACATGAATAATGAAAGGATGATCTAGCTAAATCGGAAGCGAAAGCTTTTGAAATCAAAATAATGTCATGCGCAGTAGGCTAAAAAACTTTTGGGGTCTCTAGGCGTACGCCTAGATACCCCAAATTTTTGGGGTAGGAAGACACTTCGTTGTTCAAATAAAAGCCCTGCAAGTTATGCTTGCTTAAAAGATATGTCAGATCACCTTGAAGCTTCTCTGATAAAATACTTTTCAAGTTTAAATTTATGGTAAAGGCAGTAAAAGTAAAGGCTTTTAAAAAGGCTGAAACATTATTGAAACATCAATGTCAATGTACAACAGCAACAATAGATAGTAGCTAGTATAATTAGGTCTAATTTTTCTAAGGTTTCCATTAGTTAGGCCGGGTCAACTAACTTCACTATTTGATCAAAATATGACTATTTATATTTATAATTATTCAGGGGAATAATTCAGGCTATTCCTTATCCTATCCTATCCTCTTGATAAATTTGTAATTAAAATATAATGTAGGGTAGGATAGGCTCTTTCAGTTGACTTTGAGCTAACACTACAAAGCTAACCACTAACACTTAACAGTAATTAGACATGGGTTAGGCCTGGTCAGTTTAGGCAAACTTTAGGCTAAGGCCTAAGGAGGCCTAATTACTACTAAATTAGCTTTTGATGAGAACTGAATCCTGACCTGAATTGAATCTGAATTGGCTTTTTACTTTTTTTTATTGAAAATAATTGGGCTCATGAAACGTTCAGTATTTGTGAAAAGGGACAATGAAAAAAAACATAACGTCTTTTAAACTGCATATTACAACGGAAAGTGTAACAAGTTCAACTCTGAAACTCACTCAATTAGAACGGAGTAAAATTCAAGCAAAATAGAGTGTCAACAGTCATCAACAAACATGTTTTAAAATAAAACGATGTTTACCTGTTTTCAGTTAGAGCTATGTTTGCCACAAATTACACCAAATGCAAATGGTCAAATATTGATAATTTAGAAGAAAAAATAACTGCATGTATGTACAAATAAATATCTACAAAATGAAGCCACACATTTAGGAACAAGACACGAAAAACAGAATGCTAAAAAGACAAGTATAAATTTCAGTCAACTGCTGAACGAAATCCATGAGAACAAACCGAGTGCGCATGCGCATCATTTCCCGTGCTTACAAGAAAATGCACAACACATTAAAAATGAATCAATTTAGTCTTATGAAAACTTTAATTGTTTAATTGATTTATTCTTTATTGAAATATTCAATTGTATTCATATTTTATTTAAAATAAAGATTTTATAAGCTTAGCAAAATTTAACAGTGATTTGATAATGCTTCCGGGTTATAATGTCCATGTTTGGTCACGTGGGTGCAGTTAAACAAATTCTGCTCTGCTTACAAATTAAATAGCCTAACTGAAAAACAATAATTTTATGTTTGATACTTTTATATATCGCGTAGTGACAATTAGAAATCTATAATTTTTCTTAAATATAGATAAAAAAGATCGTTTTAATAACTAAATTCAAGTAGGGCTTACAATGTTAAAAAACTAATAAATCCTAAACAAACCAGGAAAACCAGTAATAACTCAACATACCATTTAAAATTTAAAACACTATTAAAAATGCAAGACTAGGAGCCGACCATGGATGAGCGTAGGGCGCTTTATAGAAGTAACGTCCGTAATATATAAGAAGATAAGATAACACTTCACTAAAGGAAAGAATAAAAGGATATTGAATAGGCTATAGCGTACAATATAGACACTATATATAACACTAAACGAAATAATGAACGCATGCATTAGCTGTCTCAGTTACATTACAATTTAATGTTCATCTAATTTTTTAAGCTAATTTCGTACACTGCTGTGTGAATATTTAAAATGTAAAAACAGAAAAAAAGCCCTCTTCTACACAGAAAAAATATGCACACACCAATACAAAGAAGCCTAGTAATTAATGGGCCCTAATCCAGCTTGTGGCGTAGCAAGGGAGCCGGGGGGGTAATTCAGATATCTGTGTAGAGAGATTAAAATGAACATTAATAATTTCAGTGAGGGATACTTTAATTAATGGATTCCTAAAAGAAAAATACAATGACAGAGAATGCTTGCTGCGCTATTGTACCCATGAAAATATTAATTTGCCCTTATTTCTTAGCATGTTCCTGGCACAGTTCAAAATTTTTTTCTTTTCATTCGGCTTCCGGTTTTCAAGACTGAAAGTAGGAATTCTGCAACATGTCTATTTTACAGAAAATAGCAGATATTGAGGCCGAGGTAATTTATTTCTAATTATTTTTAACATATTGAGGTTATAGTACTCATAAAAATATACCCTAGGATATTTACAAATGCTATAATTAATTATTTTAGGCCCTATAGTCTATAGTAAGCTAAAGTAAAAGTGTCACGTAAGTCGTAACTCGTATCAGTATAAGATAATAAGTATTGTCATCATGGATGGCATTCTCATTCATGGCCAGACAGTTTTCACCGCTTTCTGTTGTTTTGTATTTATTGATTTGGGCAATAATTATTATTACATAAGCTATGCGAATAAATCACAACAAAAACTAAAAATATCGCGCTAGAACCCATCACATTTAAATTTTGTGAATCGGTTTGAAAAAAAAAGACGCAGAGAGAGTGCCAGTAAAATAAAAAATTACAGCCAAAGTTGCAAAGCAAACTAAGACTTGATTGAAAGAATACTTTAACTTTACAGTTTATTAAGTTAAGTTCAAAATAGTATAAGTATATATGTATAAAATAGTATCGGTATGAAATGACGATAGGCCTAGGCCCTAGGCCTACCTAAAGTCTATTAGATTCACATTGTATTGAATTAGGATAATTAGATAAAGGAAAGGCTATAGGAAATTATAGTAATTACTTTTATGATCGGCTGGATAGCCAGTTTGCAAAGTTGCCAAAGTCGATAGAGAGCTCACAAGCTTGACATCCTGTGTTCGAACCTTTGTCAAAACAATCAATAAAAAATAAAATGAAAAATCCACCGCCGACTTGGAAAGGAGTTGGGCCCCATCAAGTCTACATGCCCACTGAAAGGACAAATGGACACACAACAGACAAATATAACCATGCTGGATTAGTCGATGCCTGGATTAGCAACGACTGCGCACCCCACTGGAGGTTACCAGGATGGGGACAATAAGTATGCTACTGGAACCAGCCCAAACCCAGACAACCCACGGGCTACAAAGATATAAATGGGACATCATAGGACTTTCTGAAGTCCGCTGTCCAGGATTTGGAGAAACCTCAACAGACGAGGGCCACAAAATATGGTTCAGCAGGGATCAAACCAAGCATCAAAATGGTGTAGCTTTCATAGTTAGAAAGGAGATAGCTAGATCAGTTATCAGCTGCTCACCAATATTAAGTAGACTAATCAGCAGAATAATTTGTGCAAGACCCCACAAAATCACATTCATACAAGTTTACACCCCAAGGAACTCCAGTTCTGATGTCAAATTCATCTGTCAGTTTACTTTTATGTATGACTGTTACACTGCAAAAAGGAAGTGGAAATCTTCTACGAGGAAATAGAACACACCATCAAGAAAACACCAAAGAAAGACATTCTGATAATAATGGGTGACTGGAATGCAAAAGTCGGCCCCGACGCTTTTCAACAGTGGTTAGGAACGGTTGGAAAATTTGGATGGGGTGAAACAAATGACAGGGGAGTTAGATTACTAGAATTAGCACAAAGTCATTGCTTGAACATCGCCAAAACCCTTCACCCACAAAAAAAATCATGAACAGTCATATGGCATTCACCAGGAGGATTAATCTATAAGCAAATAGACTACATCCTTGTGCCACAACAATTCAAATCTAGCACCAACAAAGCAGAAACAAGTGTCAAATGTTTATGAATAAAGTTTTATAATTTTTATTACAATAATTGTAATATTTGCAATGGCAATAGGATCAATATTTGGCAAATATATTATCAATATATTAGATTATTTGTATTATCTTGGGTGTAGATCTATATTATTTGCTTCTATCTATTATAAATTATATATATGATTTTATGACTCAATGAATGTATTCCAAACGATGCCTTTTTGAAATAAAAAGTAATTGATGGCTAGCTTTACATCACATAAATTTTTCTTTTTTTTTAAAGATGGCTCGGACCCAGAAAAACAAGGCCACAAGTGGTCATCTGGGGCTTTTAAAAGCGAAACTAGCTAAACTGAGGAGAGAACTGATTGAGCCTAAAGGTGGAGGAGGTGGAGCCGGAGAGGGCTTTGACGTTGCTAAAACTGGTGATGCCAGAATAGGTTTTGTAGGTAAGTATTGCATCACCATGTCATTTATTGCTTGTTGTGGGGGGGGGGGTCTGAAGCTAAGCTAAAAACAACTCCATTGCTGTTAATTTCCCTTTTCATTTTCAGGATTTCCCTCTGTTGGTAAATCTACACTGCTAAGTAATCTGGCTGGTGTCTATTCAGAAGTTGCTGCTTACGAGTTTACCACTCTAACAACAGTTCCTGGTGTTATCAGGTACAAAGGTGCCAAGATACAGGTATGATATTTAAAAAAATGTGCTTTGGGTTTGTTTTGTTAATAAAAGCATGTAAAAAATTATATTGACAAATTTGCATGAAAAGAAACAGTGATTGAAAAATATTTTTAACCCTTTTAAATTGAGTGCGAGTTCTCATATTAGAGTTCCCAATTCTTTGTTTAAACACCAAAATGTCTTTGACTGATTCTACAACTTAAAAAACTACTATTTTCAATGGATAGATCTTTAATGTAACAGTTTTATACTTTTTTTTTTGGCACCACTAACATACACCACAATGTACATCTTTAATTTGATCAGAATGAACTTTTTTTGTATCTTGTGTACAGCTTCTTGACTTGCCTGGTATCATTGAAGGTGCCAAAGATGGCAAAGGGAGAGGGAAACAAGTAATAGCAGGTGAATACAAAACTAAATGTGACCATATCAAATTTTGTCAGTGTAAAGAAACAGTTTCTGAAAAAATGATAAATTGAAATAGTTTATTTTCATTTCTTTATGTTTGTATATTGTTCAATATTTATATCATATGTATTTTTTGATAATAGTGTTACATTTTTTTTAATAACAAATCAAATACCTGTATATAAATATGTATATACAAAAGATTTTTGCCGTTCCTTTACAAACTACTAATTAAACCTTATTAAAGTTAGTTTGAATTGTTTGTTCTATTCATTACTAATTCCAGTTGCAAGGACGTGCAGTTTAATATTTATTGTTTTGGATGTACTAAAACCGCTGCAGCATAAGCGCATTATTGAGCGGGAGTTGGAAGGTTTCGGAATACGGTTAAATAAAGAGCCCCCGAACATTCAGTTTAAGAAGAAAGATAAAGGAGGATTAAACTTAACATCTTTAGTAAGTGTTGGACAAAAAAAGCTAATTAAAAACATACATTTGTTGTTTAAACTAAAACAATCAACAAACTTTACATATTGTTTAATTCATTTTTTTCTTTGAAAATCTTTCACCTTTTTTTTTAAAAGTGACATTAAGTTTCAAAATATCCGAGCCTCTACTTTTTCCTTTGTTGATATTTCCACAAAGACGCAGCAAAGTGAGCTTGACACTGATCTGGTGAAGACGATCCTCAACGAGTACAAGATCCACAATGCCGACATAACGCTGAGGTACGACGCCACGACCGAGGACCTGATCGATGTCATTGAAGGAAACAGGGTTTACATTCCTTGTATCTACCTCCTCAATAAAATTGATCAAATCTCTATAGAGGTGAGGCTATGCTCTGTGGAATTTACAGGTTGTTAGGTTTCTTGTTGCCCCTGGAGGTCTTCTTTGTTGCCAAAGGATTGTTGGAGTTATACACTGAATCCATTATTTGTGCTGAACTCTGCAGTGGCGTAAAGTGTCATTAAGAGAGATTTCTTTGGGCCATAATTTCAAACTGGCAGAATGGTACAGGGGGTGGGGGGCAGGTCTGAAACCCAAAGCGATGCTACGTCCCTCTGGCAGTGTTACATCTCTGTGTCTAGGGTCATTGATCCAATCACTAATACTTCTTTTTTTCCTCCCAAGTAATTATAAATGAGACTCTAGGAACACTAAATTAATACTTTTAATACAAAATGACAGAGCTCCACAGTTCATAAAACAAATACCATTTTAGTAAAACACAAGTAGTCATAAAATGAACAAACCTAAACTGTCTGCTTTAACTCTCTAACTAAAAACTACACATCCCTCTCACTCTCCTTACACACGCGGTCTGACCTGACACCTTCATCCGGGCAAGGGGCATTCTGGGTCACCGGGTCACCAAAAAGACAGTGACCATGAGTTATTAAGGGGAGGTAATCACCTAAAAAAAAAAAACAACAACCAAGGGAGTTAAATGATTATTCATTACAGCATGCGCTGCTTTTCTGGAATTGTGCTATTAAGGCACATTTTACTGGTTCCACTTCATAGTTACCAGATGAGGTGTTCAGCCTGTTATATCCTGTACTTAGTCTAAAGATATGTTTTTGGTTTTGTCTGTAAAACAGGTCAAATACAAAATATTATAGCTAATAGTTTTCCTAATTAAATAAAGAGCCATTATTATGTTCCCACATTTTTACTGCATGATGTTTATAATTTGTTTGACATTTGTCTTGAGGACTTAAGCTACAACAACAACTCACAATTAAAAAATATGAAAAGATGCCTACAAATAGAACTGTAGTTTTATTCTAAAGTCATCCCAATGCTATGGGTGAATATGAAGCACACTCGTTCCTCCTACATATCTCCGTCATCATAAACTAACCTGTCTATTCTTGTTCCTCCTACATCTCTCCGTCATCATACAACTAACCTGTCTATTCTTGTTCCTTCTACATCTCTCCGTCATCATACAACTAACCTGTCTATTCTTGTTCCTTCTACATCTCTCCGTCATCATAAACTAACCTGTCTATTCTTGTTCCTCCTACATCTCTCCGTCATTATACAACTAACCTGTCTATTCTTGTTCCTCCTACATCTCTCCGTCATCATACAACTAACCTGTCTATTCTTGTTCCTCCTACATCTCTCCGTCATCATAAACTAACCTGTCTATTCTTGTTCCTCCTACATCTCTCCGTCATCATACAACTAACCTGTCTATTCTTGTTCCTCCTACATCTCTCCGTCATCATACAACTAACCTGTCTATTCTTGTTCCTCCTACATCTCTCCGTCATCATACAACTAACCTGTCTATTCTTGTTCTTCCTACATCTCTCCGTCATCATAAACTAACCTGTCTATTCTTGTTCCTCCTACATCTCTCCGTCATCATACAACTAACCTGTCTATTCTTGTTCCTCCTACATCTCTCCGTCATCATACAACTAACCTGTCTATTCTTGTTCCTCCTACATCTCTCCGTCATCATACAACTAACCTGTCTATTCTTGTTCCTCCTACATCTCTCCGTCATCATACAACTAACCTGTCTATTCTTGTTCCTCCTACATCTCTCCGTCATCATAGACTAACCTGTCTATTCTTGTTCTTCCTACATCTCTCCGTCATCATAAACTAACCTGTCTATTCTTGTTCCTTTTGACTTTTATTTTGCCCTGTCTAAATTTGGTGGAAAACTTTTTTTTTTCTCTTCTAATTATTGTAGTAATTACATTTCAGTTCAAAATAACTCACGAAGAGGGAAAAATAAACTTTTTTCCCACTTGTAAAACTCATTTATGTTCTGTCACCATTATTAGCTGTAATGTGATTTTAGTTTAATAACTATCTGGTTAACTTACTGAAGTTTGCCATGTTTTCTTTATGTACCAGGAGCTCGACATCATTTACAAAATTCCCCACACTGTTCCCATTTCTGCCCATCACAAATGGAACTTTGATGACTTGTTAGAGAAAATGTGGGACTACCTCAAACTGGTTAGAATGTAAGTAATAATTCAGAGTAATTACATTGTTTTATATTTTGAACTATTATGTTGTTATTTCCCTTTTCTTGCCTAAAGTGTCAGAAATGATATCTAGTTATTTTCCCTGTTTCATTCTTGCATGTCAATATACAAAAAATCTGAGTATAAACCAAATGTTTAGGTCAGTGAAAAGGGTGCGGCTTGTACACATGTCAATAGCAAAAATAATTTTTCTCCTTTTTAAAAAAAAAAAAGTCTAAAACACCAAAATACAGCATAATCAATGAAATGTATACATATTATGACTTTTATTTGTAGTAAAAGTATCAACTTTATCAATATTGTGTGTTTCTATGTTATTTAGCTGTAGTCTACAGCTATGTTCATTTATTTTGTAGTATCTGTAACATTGAAACTAGCAGAATTTCATGATCTTTGAATTTAATTTTTAAAAAAATTGGGAAGTCGGACGACTTTATAACAAGTCTTGTTTTGGATCACAGGGCTTTCAGGTTTTAAAATGACGTGTAATTATATATATATATATTATAGACCTTCCTTATGACTAAATACAAATTCACAAGCAGGAACAGTGATAAATAAAAATATGGATCAAGAAATTATACAGGTAGCCTACACCAAATAGATTTTTTTAGTGCAGAATATACATATGAACTTCAATTTTTACTCCTTTTCTACCCCTTCCAAAGTATACCTGCGGCTTACACACAGGTGCTGCTTACACTCAAGATTTTACGGCACATAATTTAGCTGTTATTGTTGGTGTCATTACCTACACTTGAAAGAATGTTAAAAATATGCAAACACTCCTCCGTTGCCGTGAGATACCCGATTAGTTTACTTCACTGGACTGTCAACAAAACAGCCCGGGTTCTGGCCCTGCAGGAGTTGTGGGCATAGAGCGCGCTCAGCATGCTAAATTTAATAAGCATGGATAGGAAGCACTATATAAATAACCATCATTATTATTATTACTCCATACATTTTTTTTAAAAGTTAGTTAATATAACATTTGTGTGTATTTGTCACAATTTAGTGTTACCAGTTGATTCATTGAAAATCAATAGCAAGGCAGGTGGTCTGGTCAACCATGATCTCAAAAAGAAATCTTATTCAGTTAATTTGAATGCACTTTGGTCATCAATGGCTTTTTTTCTTCTAACAATTTGGAAATATTATAAAACATTATATGAAGTAATCCCAAATAACACATACTGTATAACGTCTGTATAGAACTATAGCATCTAGTTCATTCTTCGTTTATTTGTACAATGTCATAATATAATTTACTTGTAGTCCTTTTGTCGTTGTTTTTTTTTACCTCCCCTTTCATAACACTTACCAATCATGTTGTCTCTTGAGCAGATATACAAAGCCCAAGGGTCAGCTGCCGGACTACACATCTCCAGTAGTTTTGAAAGAAGGCAAGAGCGCCGTGGAGGATTTTTGTAACAAGCTTCATCGTAGTATCATTAAAGAATTTAAAATGTAATTGTTTTTTTTAAATCTTTTAATCACTGAAGTTTTTTTTATTAATCAGTTTTTCAGGCTTTAACTCATTTGCTACTACCGCGACTGAATGCGACATACCCCCCTCCGTACTAATGCGTCCAAACGCGGCCGCCACGTGTGTGACTAACCTTGTCGTTTCTAGATTTTTTTTCGACATGCGTTCTGGGGTTTTATTTTACTGCAAAAACGGCTTTTAAAAAGTAGGAATATAGTCTGTTTCGTTAATAAAAACCGGATGTTTTTATCTAATTTCGTTTTTTTGCTATGCGCGTCAAAAAATCGGTATTTTTCACTTGCCTTTCGTCTTGTAAAACTTTTTTTATAGCCTTCGTCTTTCATTTTTTACTTTATTAATCGATAGCTCTATACATCCGAATATAACATTTAACAACAGTTCTGATAATAAGGATGCTGCAGATATAGACTTAGATAAATTTCCATTTCAACTCGATTTTTGGGATTTATTATACTTTATGGGACTTTGACGCTAGGCCTAGAGAAAATATTTAGGCAAATCATAGGGTCTCAACACTCAGCGAATAATTCTACCGATAATTCGGCATTTTTTATGTATAAAAGTATACATTTCCAGAAAGCTAAGATATTTATCTATTTTATGATGTAATTTTTATTCACTTTGGGGAATATTTAATTATTAAAAAAAAATATTTAAAAAAAATTTACTAAAATTAATACGGAGTTCCTTCCCTTTGGCTAGTACTTTCCCGGGTGTCTTTGGAAAGTAGGTTAGTAGCAAATGAGTTAACATTACGGTAACTTCTTAAATAAATATTTCAAATTACGGAAAATGACTTAGTTTGTAATTGTGGGAATGAGGGTGGGAAATTTTATCTTTATTTATACTACTAGTCATTTTCTGATGTTTTGTTTTTAAATGTTGTTGCCCAGTTTTGTATCACATTGAACTTTTTCTCTTCATCACTGTGGGTTTGTTCTCAAGCCTCTTTTTTGTTTGACATTTTTCAGTGCATTGGTTTGGGGATCATCTGTGAAGCATTGCCCCCAGAGGGTTGGTAAAGAACATATTCTGAATGATGAAGATGTGGTGCAGGTTATCAAAAAGTAAGTGTCCTGTGTGGTGGTGTCACTATATCTGTGTCCTTGGTAGTGGTGTCACTATACCTTTGTAGTGGGGTCACTATATCAATGTCCTGTATAGTGGGGCCAACATATCAGTGTCCTGTGTAGTGAGGTCACTATATCAGTGTCCTGTGTAGTGGGGTCACTACATCAGCAGGAATTCTTTTAAGTTTCGTACGCAGCTGAATCGCACAAAAAGCAAATTAGATAAATGTTAAACCTTGTTATGTTTTTAAATACAAACTTTTCTATTTTTTGATGGAACTCTTAAATATTTTTTTTTGGCCAAGTTCCCTTTTTCTTCCCCTAAAATTTTTGGTACAAACTGCTCATTTTTTTTCCTGAGGCTGCAATTTTTTTCAGGAAATATTAGAAAAAAGCAAAACAATTGCAAAAAAAAAATACAGAACACATTAAAAAGCCAATCATAGTTTTAACACTTGTTTTACCCATGCTATTCCCTGTGTGTCAGGCTTTATTTAGTAATGAGTGAAATTTTACTAGGGTTCCAAAATATATACTTTTTTCCTTGAAACAAGTCATACATGGCATGTAGAGAAATAATTGTTTAAAACTGATGATGATAAGTATCCTAATAATAATTCCTTAGAAAAGTTGTCTGCGACTATGTCACAGGGCAATGCAATAATTGACAACAATTACACTTCTGCACATTAAACTCAGTAATTGGTCGATTGGTTTATTTTAAAGCAAAAAAAGAAATTCTTCTATTTCTCATCAACGAATAAGCATTCTGCCTGAATCTGTAATGAAATGATGAAAGGTTACATTCTTTATTTTGTGTTTTTATTAGATAGCCTTCTATGGGGGGAAATATATGTGCCTGGGCTAACAGGAGTAAAATAAGCCGGTGGAAGTGTATGCGCAGAGTGCTGGAAAGATATATATTGCCCTAAATTACATTAAGAAACGTGGGCATAAGAGATAATATAAAGTTAATATAAATTATTATTATTAATAGTTATTTTTTTTTATTGATAAGCCTAGAGATCTGTAAAGTTAGTATAGACACACTGACAGAGACAGTAATTAATAATTTAGCAATAAAGCATTAATAATTACTAGAGTCAAATGAATAAGCTCACTGATCTATTAATAGAATGGATTGGGCCTGGAAACTATGGTATATTCTTGAAGCCAAAATTTAAAGGCTTTCACTTGAATTTCACATATCTATGAAATTTCCTAAACACTGACCTGAAAATACATTTCAAGTGACTTAGACTTCCTTTCTACCATACAGATTTGTATTAATTAAAGTTGGTTTATTCCTATAACATGTTTATATGGATAAGTGAATAGTGTAATATGGCTTCACAATTTGCACATACAAATTTTGAATGGAGGCGCTATTTATTCTTTTTATAGATCAGTAGAATAAACTAAAAGTTTCCGATTGGAATTACCAAATATTGCTTTTTCAGTTTACTTTTTATTTTGACATGTAATGATGTAGGTAGTATGTAGAACCAGTGTTTACCTGTTTCTTTGGCCACTGCATACCAGGGGATTGTGGTAACCAAACCAAGGACCAGTAGCATTTAATTTCCCTGACTAATCTCAGGGTGCCCTTCATATTCATAACTTGATTAGTGGTATTTTAATCTTACATCTTACATGTAAGAAATGGCCAGCCGTTGCCCTGCATACAGCACTGCACTACCTGTATATCTTAGGCCAAAAGCTGATTTTGTGACAATCTCTTGTCATCCACAATCAACTATAAAAAAACTCATCAAATGCTAAGCTTTAAAGATTTTTTTGTATCAAAACATCATTCAATGCATTCTTTATTGAATAATTAATGTGACATTTTTTGTTTTCACTTTTCAGGGTTTGAGAGCTGATCAAATAGTGAAGTGGATTATCGGACTTTGATATGGTTTTTCCTCTTTGGTTTGGCATGGTTGTTTGGATAAGTTGAATAAGGGAGCATTACTATTCTAACTGATCTTTTTGTTTTTAAAGTTTTATCTGTGAACAATATCTTCTTCTCCAAGTTGATTTTGATTTGTATATATAAGAAAAACCTTCAACTGTTGCTCAATTCAACAGGGTCAGAGTAGATTTGAAAAACAGTTTTTAGATAAGATAATGAATTTTTTTTTCTAGAACAATTTTTATAACTACCAGTGTCATATTAATTTCTTTAAATGAAATAAGTTTGTTTTTTTGCTTGCATTGTCTCTTTTGGATAAAAGAAAAATGTGTATAAAATGTTAAATAGCACACATGTTTTATTTAAGCATTTGGTATAGGAGTAATGATAAGTCATTCTAATGTTACTGCTCTTTTCCTGCATTGGTATATTTCTGTGAAATTGACCAATCAATGTCAGCCCCTTAAACCCCCACCCCTCCCTTTATGTAACGGTAATGGAAGGAAACTCTCAAAGAGAATTGAGAGGTCATCTTAATGTAAATTTGTCTAATGCTTTGTTAATGCATCAATAAATGAATGTTGCGACTAAACTTCTTGTTGTTTATTTGTCTCAGTGTTGTTGTTGTTTTTTTTACAAATTAGTGTAAGAGTGTTTGCAAGCTTGATTTTGTTGTAATAAAAACAATTGGGACTCAAGAAAAAAAGGTGACAAAACTAAATTATAAAATTTATAGCTCAAAATAAACTTTTTATTTTTACAGAATGCAAGACTAGACCTGGACCACAGTTGAGCGTAGGACGCAATAATTATAATCTTCTTTATAGAAGGAGCGTCTGTAATATATAAGATGAGAATGTTATTGTGAGTTATGAGTAAGTTTTTGGTTTAATGGAGATCCAGGGCATGGGCTCTTTTGTGCTTGCAGTTTCAGAGTCTGTTTTATTGGATTTTTTTTCATAAAGCCTTGTTATAGCATTGTTTTCAAGGGTGCCAGATGGCCTGATTTACTAACTACCGGTACTCATTAAATTAATACAGTCAGGTTGGCATTGAGCAGTTAAGCTTCTTGAACATAGTCCGTTTTGGACATTGAGAGACAGGGTTCTTTCAGACACTTTGTTAGGGAGATACAAAAAAGTTTTAAAAAATCTTTTTTGCATTTAGATTTTGCCTTGAGCAGATTTTAAGCTTTGCTTCTGGAATTCTATTCTGTATTCAGTACCGGTATCGTCATGGCTCAATGTTCTAGCAGCAGATGCCTTTGGATCGCCATTCCAAAAGTTCAAATCCAGCTTCTTTTTGTGGGTCTACAGGATGACCCTGGGTTTAATCAGCTCATATTAGTAACCAAATTTTGTGACAGGACGGTTCTCATAGGCTGGGAAAATATACTTCATTTTTCAAGGTTGGGGATAAACTGTCCAAGGTTTGGGCAAACTTGTGAATTTTATATTACTGGATTGGTAATAACTATGTAGCAAATAAAAAGAGTTCTTAGGTCCTGTCGTGTTTTTCATATTTGTTTATATACACTATCCAATGCAGTACCAGATATTAAGTTATTTCCAACATACTGGTATAAATTTGTTTGTAAATTTTGCCTGAAGTTTGAAAATTTTACAATGAGTTAAACAGCTTAATAACTCCAAATTAAAGTTCGCGACATACACCTTTAACAAATGCAATCATTAAAGAAAAACTTTAATTATTCTCAGAGGTAAAAAATATAAACATGTTATTTTTAGCCTCCTATTACATTAATTTAAATATCATTTCTAAATAAATGTTTTCCTCGTGATATCAATTTTGTTTTAAGTTTTAAGATTAGATTTAAACAAAAACTAAAAAATTATTATTTTAAAACAAAATGCTTCTGTTTATGGGACAATTTATGAATTATATTCTTAAAAGGAAGTTGTCAATAAATGAAAGTAGAAGATGTGGGTAGAATCTTGTTGGGAAAGAAGTAATTTGTTGGTAAATAAACTGACCTCTGTCTTTGTCAAAAGGTTTTGAAATAAATTTGGTTTTGATTGAGACATCAAAATTATTTCTTAAGCTAATTTTTTTTTCTTCTCTAACCATTGTTTATTTTTAGGTAGCTAACCCTTGGTGAATGACGTATAAAATTTTCACATATTAACATACATAATAAGTGATCTTTATAAATATAATGAACAAAAAAAACACAATACCTTTCACTGTTTTTTTTATAATTTAGATTTCTTTTTTTTTATGTTTAAAGTTATAAACATAATTTTTTTCTTAAACTCATACACTCGATTCTTACTAGCCGAAGTAAAATAAATAATATAAACTAAACATAAAAAAACAAAACTAATAACATTTTTTCCAATGGCGCTAAAGAAAAAAATTCTAGAGCAATGCAAACACACGCGCAACATCATACTGAATATATAATGTATATACAAAGTCTAAAAAATAAAGCAGACGTCTGATCTAAAGCTTCAACGTTGCATAAAAATCTATAATCACACTTGGTAGGCTATAATGAATTACTTTGTCAACTATACAATTGCATAGATTTGCTAAATAAACTATGAATTTTTATCAAAATTTAAAACAGTAGTCTTCCATTCAATATAGATTTATAAGAAGAAAGACGAATACACTGATAAAAAGAATATGAAAAATTTGAAGGCACTTAAAAAACTAACATCCAATAGGTTTAATTAGCACCAATCCTTGTATTCAAAATAAAAACAAAACCTAAATCTTCACAATATTAGATGTTGAAACTTATTACAGTAAAGATTTAAAACACTCCGGACCTTCTGCTGTAAAAAAGTTACTATTTAATTTAGAGTTGTCTTTCCTGTTATTATCAGAGGGTTGGCTTAATTTATGTTTTTCACACCGCCATTGTTTCCAATTAAAAAATTCTAAAACAAGATTGCCAAAAAGGTAATTTGTGAATTCCTTTATTCTAACCACAAGCGATTCATAGGACATTTTGAAAAAAATGAAATGAATAAATAGACATAAGGCATAGTTATATAAATATAAAATTGTGTCATCTATTTCCTAACATTATATAAAATACAATATGGTGTGGAAGGATGGGGGGTAGATGCTATGTTTTTATGGCACAACTGATTTGGTGAGTCGACATCAGCTAACTAAGGAAATTCTAAATCATGCAGCAAAGCAGAAACCAAAATAAACTGCAATTAAGAACTATATTTGTTTGGCTTGCTTTGGTATGACAAAATTTTACTAAAAAATCTGCCACAAAACAAAAGTAGTTATAATGCAATAACTAAAATACTTCAAATGGCTTAAAAAAAATAATTTAATTTTCAGCTAAAAATATATTAATCAAACTGTTTCGGCTGGACATGTGTAGCAAATTTTATGCTAATTTATAATAATGTAGTTTGGCTTTTTGGCAACATATATTTGTGATATTTAAGGCTGGATATTATGTGTTGCAAATTTTATGCTAATATATAACAATCAACATATATTTGTGATATGTTTTGATACACATTTTGTAAGTTATTTTAATCTCTGACAGTAGACTATGTAATATAATCCACAATATATCTGTATACAGGTACAGAAGCCTTATTATATTCACTATCTTCTAACATTAGGCTTCTCAGCTTGTACCTAGTGCCATGACATTTTTTTTAAAAAGCCTATTTAAGTTGATATTGTTTCGTGTTCTGTATAAATGCCATAGTCTTGCTATGCTTTTTCTATTAGAATGTAGTTAACCGTCACAATCCAGTTACTTGTCCTTTTTTTCCTCGCTGGCTGAGGAAGCGGCGTCGGGCGAGTCAGGGGCCTTTGCTGGGGCCTCCTCGGAATTCACAGTGTCTTCGTATGGGATGTCTGGTTGAAACCCGCAGAGATGGGCACTGAGGTTCCAAAGATGGATGGCCACGTCCTTGTCCTTCAGTCTGTCCTGGGTTTTAATCACTTTGCAGTTGGCGAATGTTTTGCCTGTAACAAGAGAAAATATTTGGATCCATAAAATGGGTTATCTGTCCAATGTGCTTAAAAAAAAGGTTGGTTATGAATTAGAATAACTACCCCACAGGATACTATATTGAATCAAATTTAAAGTTTTTTTTTTGTTCTAATTACAGAATATTGTGTTTTGTTCCACGGTGACGAGTATATAATTTTTTTTTAATGTAAAAATCTAAAAATTCGGCCATTTTGCTGTTTTTATTTTAAACATTGTTACTTCCCTTGTAAACTTTGCGTTGTCATTGGACATTGTTACTTCCCTTTATGAATATGATTGTTTTTAAATTAATTTTTTTATTTTATCCTTAACGTACAGACCGATTTCTCAGAAATTTGGTGTTAAAAATTAAAAAAAATTAAGCATCAATGAAGCTAGACGTGAACTTCGGTGGTACCGTACTACATGAAGAGAATCAATTCACCGCTTACCGGAAAATTCCCTGAGACTGTCAGCAACAGCCAAATACACAATGGTTTGGCATCCATCTTCTGGGGCTTTAAACATAAATCTGGACACAATCCTAAGAAGATTACCAGTTAGACCTGGGTAATTTCTTAGGAGGTCAGTGGCACACGCACCTGGACATTAAGAATGGAAACAATGAATTCAGCATACGATATTTTCAAAAATGTTTTAATGTGATTAAGTAAACTATTTATTGCTGAAATAAAATAAAAATAATAGTTTCTTCAGTTAAAATGTTGTCAGAATAATAAATCGTTTTCCCTCCCAACATAGAGTAGGCCTATAGAGGTCTAAAACTAAAATATCCAAAGGTCAATGTTTTTTTTGTTCAACCTAAATTTTTTTTTAAAGTTCTTACAATCCCTCACTCCGGCACACTATTCACTAATTTGATGCCTTAATTTCAAAATATTAATTTTATGTGCCACAAATAGATGGACAGATGCCATGGACAAATTTTCAAATTTCAAAGGTCCTTGAAATTCACCTCGTACATAACCCAACACAAAACTTACAATAACAACAAAAAACGTAACAAAAAATAACACACAAACTCTTATAGAACAAATACATAAATGTAACTTGCTAGCATTAAAAAAAAAAGCTTTATTGTAATAGATGAGGTTCAATTAGCTCGAAGTTGTTTCCATACTTTAAAGTGTAGGCCTATGCCTATATTTCATTGGTGTAGGCTTACAAAGTGAAATCGAAACTAAGTCAATGTTTGATTCAGACGAGAAAGCGTATGTCAACAATCGTTTCTTCATTTAGAATGTGGTTAAAAACATGTTGCATCATTTTGACTCCCACAATAACGTCTGGTCCTGTTTAGCACACCGGACTGTCAATACGATTACCAGGGTTCTAGTCATACCATCTTCTAATCCCTGCAGCCTTGTGGGCACTTTAGGCAGAGGACAAAATAAGCATTCTTTCTAGAAGTAACGTCTGTAAACGTATACTTTAATTTCGTTACAGTTACAGAGACTATATACTATACATAGTCTTTGCATTGATATGCCCTGACCTATACAAAGTATATGCAAAGTATAATAAGTCTTTTACCAGTTAGTCTATACACAATATCTTATCAGTTTACAGACGTTCCTTCTAGATAGAAGATTATTACGTCCACTAGGCCAAAAACTCCTGCAGGGCGACAGGGATCCGTCGGTGGCAGGGATAGAACCCGCGACGTGTCACTTGGTTTTTGGTTGACAGTCCGGTGAACTAACCGCTGGACCAGCTGGCTTCACTATAAGTCTTTACAAAGTAAATATTTAAACACACAGTCACAACGAAGTATGTCTTCGGAATGAAAACAAACAACTAAACATTAAACTGACCAGGATGAACTGCGAAAGTCCAAATGCAGCTGGAATAGTATCTTCTGTGATACTCCAAGTTCCACAACATCATAGCGTACTTAGATCTGGCGTAGGCCTTGAAGACGTCGTAGCCTTTGTTGAGAGCAATGTCGTCAAAGTCCAGCTTGCCGATGGCGTAAGAGTCGGACACAACATTGATGACACGTGAGGGTGCGTTTTTCTTCAGCTAAATTTAATAGGCATCATAGAAAAAAACAATAAGACATCATAGAGAATAGAATGAGACATTATAGAGAATAAATGAGACATAGAGAATACAATGAGACATCATAGAGAATACGAGACACCAAAGAGAATACAATGAGACATCATAGAGAATACAATGAGACATCATAGAGAGAGAATACAATGAGACATCATAGAGAATACAATGAGACATCATAGAGAACACAATGAGACATCATAGATAATACAAAGAAACATCACATATAATACAATGAGACATCATTTATAGTTAAATTTATACATTTGATGAGGTGGGATGCTTTCAAAACGTTCTCGACATCTACCACAGAGACTACATTTCCAACGAGAGAAATGCGAGAAAAACATTGTCAAGCATCCGGACAATGATGCTACGACATCATGGCCAAAATAAAGAAGCGCCAACTGGAATGGTATGGACATGTATCACATCTTGAGGACCTGTAAAGAAAATCCTGCAGAGCACATCACGAAAAGAGAAACAAAGTGAAAGACGGAGGAGGAAGGGGGGGTGGAGGAGAAGATAACATCGTGGGATAAGTAGAGGAACAACAACAGACACACACATTGACAATGAAAGATTACCTTTTCAGTCAAGAGGTAAGTCAAGTAAAAATGTCCAAGGTAATTGACCCCAAATGACCGCTCCAAGCCATCACTGGTTGCTGCTTTAGGACCCATGTATGCTGGGATAGAAAAAACACAACAAAAACCATGAAAATTTCACCCGCCGTGTGTCAAACTTGGGTTCGTGGTCATTTAGGGTATCGCAAAGCGAGTACAGGATGAATATGAACGGATCACTTTTTCTGAGATACATTTCCAGAAATAAAATGAAAAATAGACAAGGCGTGCTAATTCCCGTAGCAACCATCTATCTATGAATGTGAGATGGATTTCTCCGCCCTACTGGCCATCAAAACGAAATCCAGAAACATTAAAATTAAATAAATTCAAACATAGAAGAACTGGTTTGTTAAAAGCAAATGCATCTATCCCATTGGAATTTGATTAGTAACACATTAGATTCTAAAAGAATAAAATTTCTAATACAACTGGGACTGAATTGGTTGGGTATAAGATCTATCTATCTATCTATCTATCTATCTATCTATCTATCTATCTATCTATCTATCTATCTATCTATCTATCTATCTATCTATCTATCTATCTATCTATCTATCTATCTATCTATTTATCTATCTATCTATCTATCTATCTATCTATCTATCTATCTATCTATCTCTCTATCTATCTCTCTCTCTATCTATCTATCTATCTATCTATCTATCTATCTATCTAATCTATCTATCTATATATCTATCTATCTATCTATCTCTCTATCTATCTATCTCTCTATCTATCTCTCTATCTATCTATCTATCTATCTATCTATCTATCTATCTATCTATCTATCTATCTATCTATCTATCTATCTATCTATCTATCTATCTATCTATCTTTCTATCTATCTATCTAATCTATCTAATCTATCTATCTATCTATCTATCTATCTATCTATCTATCTATCTATCTATTTTTTTATCTATCTATTTATTTATCTATCTATCTGCATGTCTGTCTATCTATATTATCTTATTTGTTACGAATGTACCGTGTTTGATGCTGAAGTAGCATTTTGTTTTTTTTATCTTATGTCTTAACGGGCATTGTTAAGGTTTTTTGTTGCGTTTTATTTCTAGGTTAGAATTTAATGCTGTTTGTATTTTTACTACTTTGCTCTTCGCCCTTGGTTTCTCTAGTGCTTTTAGGTTTAATGATTTAACTAAACATATAGCCTCTAGGCCCCTATATTATAAAAAATAAATAAACATAAAAACGAATGCACAAATCGGAAAGAAAAGAACAGCTTTAAGGTTTTAAAAAAATATGATCAGCAAATCCTGATGGAAATATGCTTTTTGTAAATTTTCATTGTTTATTTTTTTTATAAATGAAAGCTTCAGCCATGTCTTTCGTAAAGCCTTCCTTAGGATACTATCGCTTCTTCTTACTAGGGAACGTCTACAGGGGAGAGGGTAATGAAGCACATAGTTTTCACGGTCTTTCTGCAAGCTTAAAAAAAAAATTTCATTTCTTGCTACCTCTTTCCTCCTATTCCCTCTGTATATTTTAGGGCGTCATTTGCGCCTTTGCCTTGGGGTTTAACATTAAGAAAAAATAAAGTAATGCCCTGTTACAATTTGTCCATTCCCGCTTCCGCTGTTTTTTTAAAATATAGAATCACATAGAGACACCTCCCCCAAAACAATTTCATCCCGAAAACAATATCTGCGGAAACCCATATTAAGAACATGAGTTTAGAGCTCAGTTTTGGCCAGTGGCCACTGTGGCCAAGTCGGCAGCGCGTTCGGTTTGCGTACCGAAGGTCCTGGGTTCGAATCCTGGTGAAGACTAGGATTTCTTCTCGGGTCTGGGTGTGCCTGAGTCTACCCAGCTCTGATGTGTACCTGACTTAAGTTGGGGTAAATTAAAGTCGTCTGGGCATTGTACTGGCCACACAGTCCCCTAGTATGCCGTGGCCACAGAAACTGGTGAACGCTGCTTCACCGGCCTGATTTGGTGCGATGGGATTACTTTACCCTTTTTTCTACTTCAGTTTCGGCCTGAAAAAAAAATCTCTTCGTTGACACACATAGCTGCATTGTAATACAAGGCCACTTTTTATAAGTGGACTAATGAGCAAATACACTGTCACAAATAGGAAACCACTAAAGTCCAGCTTGGCTCAAATCTAATAAGGGCGCAATCGGCAAACATTTTATCTAGCCCTTCCCCCCTTTTCCATTTCGCATCTGCAACTTAAAAAATACATCAGGAATTTAAGTCTTTGTATACATCAGGCGCCCTCTGACCTATCTCTATTTTGAATCTTGGGCTGATAAGCGATGACGTCATAGATAGTGATGAGCAAGGGTGTGCTTCCACCCTCGACCCCTGCTCCCTCACCTTCAACCCCCTGTCCTTGTTCCACCCCCTCCCCGCGATGCTTCAAGAGGACAAGTGAGCGCATCAACCTTGCGTTTACCGTACTCACCCACGCACCCCTACTCCTCCTCTTACTACCTACTGTTTACGTCACCCTCCCCCCCCTCCCTCCCCCAGACGCATTAAATTTAGCAACTGCCTCGCATGTTGAAGTCTGGGTAGATTTAAAATGAAACAGATTCCAAAGATTAACACATTAATGAAATGGAAGAAAGAGGAGAGAGATATAGAAAGAGGAGAAGCCATAGAAGTACCAGAGTAGGATGCACAGTGGCGTTGATTTGATTTTACTTTTTTATTGAGAAAAATACACATTAGTCTAGCCAGGTGAATGTTAGTTGTTTTGAATATTGAATGCATTATTTCTACTTCTACCCCCCCCCCCCCCCCCCCATCCTTACTACACCTTACGTTGCCATTACCCTACAGTTGGCTCCGCCTTTGGAAGAGGTGAACGATGATGCATCATGAGATATCAAGATGACATTTACAAGACAAAAAGATAGGCTATGTAGGCTGGACTGTAGGTAGTGACACCTGGTCGTGGGATAGAAGGATGATGTTCTAGCCAGAGATTATCGACTGCCCATCAAACTTTATATTTAAGATGTAGGTTGACTCTAGAATCCAGACAATCCATGTTTATAGCCAGAAAATTATTGCTGTCTACACATTCCGCTTTATCTTATCTTCTTATCTTATATTTTACAGACCATGCTTCTAAACAAAAGATTATTTCGATATACGTTTATCCGTGTTTTGAGTCTAGTCTTGGATTTTGATTAGTGTTTTAAATGGTGGAAACATAATGTTTTTTTGTTCAAGCTACCCATTCCAAATCCCGATGCTACTCGGGAAGAAAATGAACTTATTTGCATTTGTTCTCGCCAAATGGATAAGGAAATTTTAGTTTTCCTAATGGTTATATGAGCATTGTATTAGAGTGTTGTTGTGTTGTATTTCAAAGTAAGAATTTAATGCTTCAAGTATTATTACTTGCTCTTTGCCCGTCTGTCCTCTAGTGTTTCTAGGTTTATTGATTTAACTATTGGTGTTACACTTTTTAGTTGTGAAATATATTCGCTATTAATGAACCTTGCTGCTCTTTTCTAGATTTGTAGTAGTTTTTTTTTTATTTACTGTTTTCCTTAGTTGATTGCAACATGGCATACACAGATCTTCTCTACAACATCTAGTTAACTTCAAGGCCACTAAAAAAAAACACCATTGACAGTTATTGCCATTTATTTGGCGCAGTGGTATTTTCCGTTTGAGCACTGTTTTCCACGGTCTTAATGCTGTGTCTAAACCCAGCCCCATTGAGAAAAAATAAAGGAGACTGGGGCTTGTAAAGGACGCCAAATCCCTTATCACTATGTGAACACTGTACCCAGCGATGCCTTTTCAACAGGCAAATAAGACTTTAAACATGCAAGGTAAAGTTTAGGCCTTCTCCTTAGTAAACAAAACAAACATTTGTTTGAACAACAAAGCATGTTTTTCTGTTTCTATATCAGATTCAATGTATTGTTCAATAGCAAAGTGACAGGGTTTGCCACATTTTTTTTTATTGAACAATATCCCCCCCCCCCTCCAAGCTACCCAAGTGGGCCGACAGCGCGTTCGACGCCTACCGAAAGTCCTGGGTTCGAATCCTGGTGCAGGCTATGATTTTTTTCCTAGACTCTGGGTATCCCCGAGTCTACCCAGCTCCGAGGGGTACCTGACGATCGTTGGGGTAAAGTAAAGGCGGCTGGGCATTGTGCTGGCCACACAATCTCTTAGTATGTCGTGGCCACTAAAACTGGTGAACGCTGCTTGACCGGCCCTGTGAATAATTTGGTCCGAAGGGTACTTTTACCCAAGACAAAACGAATTGATTGTCTGAAGACTGCAATGTGCGCTATTGTCGACTGCGTTCTTCTTTTGCAGGCTATCATCTCAGGCCATAACATGTTTAGATAGGATGAACCTGACAACCCAATTTCCATTGATCTTCTTCGGGAACCATTCCACTCTACGTGCAACTACTTTGTTAATATCCAAGGGGCTTGAAGTGGTTTAATAGTACAAGAGCTCAGTTCAATAGTAGTTCAAGTCCAGTGATGACATTATGATCGAAGAACAAAGGAAAGACCGTAAGTTAAACCTTCATTACCCACTAGGGTGTTTGATACGAGGGTGGAATGTAGGATTTACTATGGTGTTTACCATCACTCACTGTCTAGCACATAGGTTCTCAACCTTTTTCGGCTCACCGCCCCCTTTTACAATTTTCGTCCGCTCACCGCCCCCCCCCCCCTAACCTTTTTTAGTGCCCACTCCCATCAATCCTCTGGAAGTTAAAGGGTCAATATAGTTTCCGCATTTTTTTTAAGCTGACTAGATTTGTGCGCTTTTTTATTAGCTTAAAATAATTGAAAAGGAAACATATTGTAAGAATTAATAGATAAAAAAAAATTACCTAAACAAGAGGCTTAAAAAATCAATATTAATGTGAATCGTTTGCCGGGTTGTATTGCTAGTAGTTTGTCTATATCTATTTTATTTTGTTGACATCCAAATGGTATTAGCATAAAACCCACTTTCCACAAAAGAGGGTGATAAGAATGCAATACAAAATTGTTACCCAAACTCACAGACCTAGAGAAACTGATTGATTTTATCCCCCCCAAAAAATCGTATTTGCTTTTAACAAAATCGAGCACCAAATCCAAGTCTCATACATTATATTTAAACAGTCATCTTTTGCTAACCAACGAACCTCTGTGTGCAGTAGCCATCGCTTGTAGTCCTCGTCAATGAATAAAGGCAGAGCCAAAGACATAACAAGAAAATTTTAACATCGGCAACCAATATAAAATTATATCGAGACAATAATAGTAATACAGATATTAATAATAACAAAAATAATAATTAATTGATTTAAAATGTGACAATGCAAAGCTGTCTTATGTGACAACTGCTGTAATATTGTAGTGAGCGCTGTAGACAATAACCAACACTTTTAGTAACTAAATTTTGTCAAACAAAAGACAGCCAATACATCTGGAACATACTACTTTTTTAAAACTACAACATCAATCCACTATATGCCATAATATCGCCGCTGGAGGAATTTCTTTTACACTAAAAAGTACGCGATTATTATTATTTTTTTTTTCGAAATGGGCACATTTTTACTCAAATAAACGTAAGCTAAAAGTAAAGCTTGATTGTCTGGTAGTGTGGACTCATCCAGTTATAAAGAAAATTGTGAAATATTTTGGTAATCTCACAATGAACTCTAGATCAGGGATTGACAACCCAGGGCACGCGTTCCAAACTTGGCATGCAGAGCGATTTTCAATGGCACGCGAGAGACCTCTTAGAGTTTTTTATTTATTGATAAAAACAACAACAACATTTCCGGTTCTGAATGAGTACAATTGACTGTTGAAGCCGATGTTTCTGACACATTTTACTATGAATCAAATGTGGAAACATTGTTTAATTAAAGGGAGGTAATTAACCCGTTTCATTTGTGCCAATATTTCTAATATTTTTTATTTAAAAAAATAAAAATAATAATTCTTACACTGTATGACTTTGGAATGATCAAACTGTAAAAATTATTTGAAAATTGTATAAATATTATATGACAAAAGAATTCACATTATGTATATTTTTAAACATTACATTAACCACCCAGTCTGTATGATAAACTAAGTATTTATTCCGCTTTACGATAACATATACATATTCAGTACAATCTTAAACTTAAACGTACAAAAATGTCTCCTATCCCTTTTTCTCTGTGTAAATTAATAATTTTGGTAATGTAAATGCAATTTTTAATGAATAAACATTTTTGGAAAAAAAAAAAACGTACAAAAGTAATTCTCAGTAAAATTGAGATCAAAATGTCATTATTATTTGCAGATATCAGGGCAACAGGGATCGGTTTGCGGCAGGAATAGAACCCGCGTCGTGTCGGTTGACAGTCCGGTGAACTAACCGCAGGACCAGCCGGCCGCATTGACCATACTTCTTCGAAAAGTCATTGCGATTCTTATTTCTTATTAGTATAATAATATGTAGGCCTACTATTGGGGGGAGGGGGGGGAAGGGATATCATATTTAGCAACTTTAGCATTTACATCACATTTCATCCAAAAATAATCGATTCAAATAGCTGAGGTGTTCAAATTATATCAGGTACATGTGTACCGCCCACTTGCCCTTCATCTCCCCCCAATCGCCCTCGGGAACTTCAGCGCCCTCCCTAAAGCTTCTCATCGCCCCGTTGAGAACCTATGGTCTAGCAGCTTAAGGACCCACAAAGAATCTCATTGACTCGCCACCTACTTGCGAACTCCAGTTCAAACAGCCTTGTCTGGAAGATGCTCTAAATCTGGAGACGGGCGAAGAGACTCACAAACATTAGATTGACGGCTTTGAAGATACACTACGTACACTTTACACGAAGCTTATCAAATGTTCACCTGCCCTGTCTCTCTCCACGACCCCCACCCCAATTTTTAACATATACACGTACAGTAAAGTATAGCATGGCTCCAAGGTGCCAGTCAAGACAGACAGAGATGTCCTTGTGATGTTCAACTTACCCGCGTTGTTGATGAGTACATGCAGATACTTCTCTTCTTTGCACAGGTCGTCGCAGAACTCACGAATGCCTCTGAGATTGGCAAGGTCAAGGACATGGGCATTGACATTCTGATTGCCGGTCTTTTTTCTAGGATAGAGTTCAGTTACGAAAGAGTTTAAGATATCTGGAATATGTCAATACTGTTGCTAAATATTTTGTCTGGCTTATGTCAATAGGGACTAGATCTACGTTTTATATTTCGGATGTCTGAAATAGGTCCATACTAGTTCTAAACATTTTGAGCTGTCACTCGTTCTAAACATTGTGAGCTGTCACTCGTTCTAAACATTGTGAGCTGTCACTAGTTCTAAACATTTTGGACTGTCACTAGTTCTAAACATTTTGAGCTGTCACTAGTTATAAAATTTTGAGCTGTCACTAGTTATAAAATTTTGAGCTGTCACTAGTTATAAACATTTTGAGATGTCACTAGTTATAAACATTTTGAGCTGTCACTAGTTATAAAATTTTGAGCTGTCACTAGTTATAAAATTTTGAGCTGTCACTAGTTATAAACATTTTGAGATGTCACTAGTTATAAACATTTTGAGATGTCACTAGTTATAAACATTTTGAGCTGTCAATAGTTATAAACATTTTGAGCTGTCACTAGTTATAAACATTTTGAGCTGTCACTAGTTATTTTGAGCTGTCACTAGTTATAAACATTTTGAGCTGTCACTGGTTAAAAACATTTTGAACTGTCACTAGAATAGTTATAAACATTTTCAGCTGTCACTAGTTATAAACATTTTGAGCTGTCTAAATAAGTTTGACGGTAAAATTAGAAACTAAATAAGAAAACAATTGTTTCGAATAAACTTTCAACCACCTTATCTAGCGACGGGCTTTTGAAAGTCTCACTTTGGCCATATTTCTGTTGCCTTCAAGCTATTTTTAGAGCCTTCATACAAAAACAAACTTCAAACCAGATTTAGAGTCTTCTTAGTCAAACACAGGGAACGGTGGGCAGCGCGGTCGGCTGTAGTACCGAAGGTCCTGGGTTCAAATCCTGTTGAAGGTTATGATTTTTTTCCCGGGACTTGAGGGTGTCTCTGAGTCTACCCAGCTCTGATGGGTACCTGATATTAGTTGAGATAAAGTAAAGGCGACCGGGCATTGTACTGGCCACACATCCCCTAGTATGCCGTGGCTGCTTTCCTGGCCCTATGGATCAATTTGGTCTGACGGATACTTTTTTTTCGAACTAATTTCAGATCAGATTTAGATAATCCACTGGCAAACTAATTTCTTTCTAGATTCAGATCCGTCACAGCTAAACTAATTCAATGAACTTCGAATCTACATTTAAAAGAACAATGACTTTCAGTCCAGAACAGAACAAAGATCTATTGGAACTAAGCACACTTTCAAAATGTGTGCTGCTTTTTCACCCTCAGGGCACTTGTGATCAGTGCCCTCACATAGGGGAGGACAGAGGGGGGAATATGCCCGGGGGCGACACTTCCAGAGGGCGACAAATGTAGTCTAAATATAGCAAATCTAGCACTAAACAAGCAGTTACAGTATGCAAGGGGGCGGCGCTGAAACTTTTGCCCTGGGGCGTTACATAAGCTTGTAAAGGCTCTGCTTGTGATATTGTTTTCAGGGGAGGCAACATTCACGAAAAACAAAAATTCCACGGAGATAAAAAAGCAGACAAGGGAGGGATTAATATTGTTTATGTTGTTAATTAAAAATCTAAAGATGATCAGTGCCAACCTCCTACAGCAAAATTATTGTTTTTAAAGTTGTTAACTCCATCTCTCTCTCTTGTACTTTCTCTCTCTTACCCTCTCTCTATATATACGTCTATCTATCTATCAATCTATCTATCTATCGATCTACCAATCTATCTATTTATCAATCAATCTATCAATCTATCTATTTATCAATCAATCTATCAATCGTATCTATCTATCTATCTATCTATCTATCTATCTATCTATCTATCTATCTATCTATCTATCTATCTATCTATCAATCGTATCTATCTATCTATCTATCTATCTATCTATCTATCTATCTATCTATCAATCGTATCTATCTATCTATCTATCTATCCATCCATCTATCTATCTATCTGTCTATCTATCTATCTATCTATCTATCTATCTATCTATCTATCAATCGTATCTATCTATCTATCTAACTATCTATCTATCTATCTATCTATCCATCTATCTATCTATCAATCGTATCTATCTATCTATCTATCTATCAATCGTATCTATCTATCTATCTATCTATCAATCGTATCTATCTATCTATCTATCTATCTATCTATCTATCTATCTATCTATCTATCAATCGTATCTATCTATCTATCTATCTATCTATCTATCTATCTATCTATCTATCTATCTATCTATCAATCGTATCTATCTATCTATCTATCTATCTATCAATCTATCTATCTATCTATCTATCAATCGTATCTATCTATCTATCTATCTATCTATCAATCGTATCTATCTATCTATCTATCTATCTATCTATCAATCGTATCTATCTATCTATCTATCTATCTATCAATCGTATCTATCTATCTATCTATCTATCTATCTATCTATCAATCGTATCTATCTATCTATCTATCTATCTATCTATCTATCAATCGTATCTATCTATCTATCTATCTATCTATCTATCTATCTATCTATCTATCTATTTATCAATCGTATCTATCTATCTATCTATCAATCGTATCTATCTATCTATCTATCTATCTATCTATCTATCTATCTATCTATCTAACTATCTATCTATCTATCTATCTATCTATCTATCAATCGTATCTATCTATCTATCTATCTATCTATCAATCGTATCTATCTATCTATCTATCTATCTATCTATCTATCAATCGTATCTATCTATCTATCTATCTATCTAACTATCTATCTATCTATCTATCTATCTATCTATCTATCTATCTATCTATCTATCTATCTATATATCAATCGTATCTATCTATCTATCTATCTATCTATCAATCGTATCTATCTATCTATCTATCTATCTATCTATCTATCTATCTATCTATCAATCGTATCTATCTATCTATCTATCTATCTATCTATCTATCTAACTACCCAATTTATCAATTTATTACAATGTGCAGTTATTACATTCACGTTTTCAACATTACATTAAATGAAAAAAAAAACGTCTGTAGCCATTACCTATATATAATAAGCTATATTTTTTAAAGGGGATTGGGGGAGGGGATTTCCAAACGTTAAACAATTATCGTTATGGGCAACATAAAGTCCTTTAAAAATACGCTCCATTAAAATGAGGTCCGCTAAACCGAGGTCTTACAGTAATTTTGCCTAGAGCGTCAGAAGCTAAATCGAACCCTGCCTTCCCTGGCATCTATACTCCCCCCACCCACAGCTTCCCCCCCCCCCCCCTCCTACCTTGCTAAGTTTTACAATTTAGTCTTTGTTATCTGAGGCAGAACAGTTGTCAAAAAAAAAAAAGGTCAACTACGTCATATCCGTTTTTCACCTGATGTTTCTTGCCACGGCTTCCACCTTGACCTTGTCCCTTCCAGTAATAATAACCTTAGCGTTTCTCTTGGCCAACTCTACGGCTGTTGCTTTACCCAGTCCACTGGTGGCACCTGTGAACGAAAATGATAATAGAGCTTTAGCTTTAGCAAAACATGTATATTTGTGCTTAAGATTTGAATTCAGGGCCTTTGGTGGCAATGATACACTAGATGGCGCAGCCGAGTTCGGCTTATCTAGTATTACAGTTCAGTTTTTATTATTTCCTTGTTAACTCACGTCCATATCATTAAAAACAAATAGTGCCTAGGCTACATAGATTGCTTACTATACAGTAGTCTCAAAGGACTTCCACCCCGAGATATACATGATACAGTGTTCGTCCAGCCACCTTATCCAGCGAAGGACTTTTGAACTTGTCTCTTTGGGCATAATTATGTTGCCTTCAAGCCATATTTGGAGCCTTCATAACCAAACTAACTTCAGATCTAGAGTCTTTTTAGTCATACATAGCGCACAGTGGGCAGCGCGTTAGACTGGCATTCCGAAGGTCTTGAGTTCGAATCCTGGTAAAGGCTAGGATTTGTTCCCTTGACTCAGGGTGTGTCCCCGAGTCTGCCCAGCTCTGATTGGAGACCTAACATTAGTTGGGGTAGATTAAAGGCACTGAGCATTGTGCTGGCCACACATCCTCTAGTATGCCGTGGCCACAGAAACTGGTGAACCCTGCTTCACATGCCCTATGATCAATTTGGTCTGACGGGTACTTTTTTTTTTATGGAGACACGGGGTTCGACAAATTATTATGTACTTGCAAACGGGTAAGATAGGTTTTTGAAAATATGATATTTTTGTATTTGATGTATGCATGGATGTATTGCATTGTTGATTTAGTAAAAAAAATTCACAGTATGTTTTGCAATGTGTCAAACAAGAATTGACATTAAAAGTATATGATACAAGAAATATAATATCAAATAATTTTAACTCAAAAGTAAAGTGATTAGTTAAATTTTGACCTTACACAAAATAAGTTAAAAAAAAATTATCTAACACAAAAGTACTGTATTAGTTTGTAAGTTTACCTTACAGAAAAGCACGGGGTTTTACTACATGTTCACTCAGCGTTGTATCGAGGAGCGTGATTTTTAGTTTTTGTCATTTTGTAAAATTAATTGTATGATTGTGTGTGTGTTTGTGTGTGTGTGTGTGTGTGTGTGCCTGGAGCGTCACGTACTTGTGTATACCATACATGCAATTCCAAATAAAGAAAAAGCGAACATTTTAAATTAAATTGAGAGGTGGAGAGAAAGAAAGAAAGAAAAAGAGAGAGAAAGAGAGAGAGTCACTTAAACAAGCAGCTAAATACTGTGCGTACACACACAAACATACTACATCATAGCTTTAATTTATCGAAGTTGCTATTCGGACCCGATAGACTTAGTGATAAATAGTTAGTATCGGTTAGTTTAAATAGGTTAGGGATGGTTTTGTAGTATTTTTGGTAATAGTCAGTATCGGTTAGGTTATAAAGGATAGGGAGAACTCAAACCTGATTGGTTATGTTCGAGTGTGTACGCACAGTATTGAGCTGCTTGTCACTTTTAAAGACAAGCAGATATGCTCGTACGGTATGTTAAATTTCTAGTTTTCTAGCTATTTTAAAGGGGGGTAATATATCCCTTTTCCACCCCTCCGCTAGGGCACTGAGGAAACTGGGGGAGTACACTGATGTTCCCAAGGCCTTGCTCAGGGCGCTAGGAACTACAGGGGCGGCTCTGGGTTCCACAGGTAAGTTTGGATGGGTTTTTCCGTAAGGGCCCACATTCGCCGATAATGAAAGAACAAAAAAAGAGAAGAGCGACACAGTAAGGGCAACTACTCTGGCAACACATGTTGTTTATAAGAAGGCTTGACATTAGTCTCGGATCAGAACAGAACTGATGAAAACCAGTTGGGGGGCGGGACGTGAGGGGGATCATAGAAGATAATGGTGTATATTGGGACAGAAGAGGGATAACCGTGTGATTCCTTTAAAAAAAAAACAGTAAAAAATACTGGAATAACACAAAGCTAATACCATACTGGCAACATGATCTATTTTTAGAAGTAATACAGGCGAGGAAAGACATCTTGGTGATACTGTGTGTGTGTGTGTGTGTGTTTGGAAAAAGGGGTGTGTATGTGTGTGTTCTTTGTTAGTACGTGCGATGACGTCATCACTATAGGTGTTGTTGTTGTAAGTTGGCTGGGACTAGACTACGTGTTTGATGGTTAAAGTTTGAGGGGGGGGGGGGAGGTATGGTGCGGTGGTTGGGAGGGAGAAATTTGAAGCATTGTTCAGCAAAAGTCAAGCTATGGACAAACTAGTCAGCACAAAGCTAAATTCCTTTCTGTCTTGTTATTGTGGAATATAACATAATTTAAAAAAAATGAAATTCTTTATATTATCTTCGTAACACTTTATGACTGTGTGGCAGAAGGCTAATTTTCCAACTTCTCTTCACCTCATCGAGCTAAAACTTGGCACATATACTAGTTTTCGATGACAATGCATTCTGTCATCAACATACCCTTAGCTCAACCTCCCAAAAATCAGTTTTTACTGGGGTTATTTAATTACACTTTATGTTTTTTATTGTAAGAAAAATATATTATATCTATTTCGCTTTTGTTTGTGGCTAAATCTTCTGAAAGCTAATAATAAGTTCGGGGGCATAATCAAAAGTTTCAACTGAACAGAACAAAAAAATGCTTAAGAAAACCTTTGTTTTAAGAAGTTGTTGAATGTTAACATATAGGGCCTACAGTAATTTAATATCTTACTGATGCGTGGATAAAAGAGAAGTGAACAAGGTGTACCCTATATGTGTGAGGTTGGGTGGATGTAGGCGAGGGTAGACGGGCCGCAGATTGGACCATAGATATGTTGTTTTCTTAAGGGCACTGGGTCCCTCAGTAAACAGCCATTTAAGTCTTCGTGCAGGCCTAATCTGCATGAATATTGAAAACCTCTTTGAGCATTGTACACCATTTCTTAAAGCATTAGTCTATTTGTTGGTCTATTTTCTATGCATTTAATTCTCGACCATTCAGGCGCATGGAGTATAGACTATAAAGAATATCTACATACTGTGTATATATATATATATATATATATATATATATATTTAGATTATATATATATATATAAAAGAACAAAACTATAATTTTGTTTGAAAGAGGGACGCTATCCTAAACTACGCTCTGTATAGAAAAAGCGTCTGTAACTTCATAACTTTATTCTATAGTATTGACATACGATAGCATATAGTATTAAAAGTATATTATATCGTCGGACCCATTTGATCCATGAAGCACACGAAGCGGCGTTCACCAGTTTCTGTGGCTACGGTATACTAGGAGCATTGTGTTGTCAACACAATGCCCAGACGCCCTTACTTTACCCCAACTAAAGCCAGGTACCCATCAGAGAAGGGTAGACTCAAGGACAACATCCAGACCCGAGAACAAATCCTAGCCTTCACCAGGATTCGAACCCAAGACCTTCGGTACGCCAGCCGAACGCGCTTCCGCTCGACCACCTTGCCATATAGTATATATTGACATATATAAATCATACAAAAAATGTGTAATGTTAGTAAATTTTGATCCGCATTTCGACCGATTACGAAATTACAAAAATAACGAATTATCGTCGCCAATTCAGCAAATTAAATTGTGTGTGTGTGTTCTTAAGACCGGAACGTTTGATAATTTCTTGTATATCCTTATTTCGTCGATAATTTTCATCTTTCGTTTGTATAATACAAAATATTTATTCAAAATGAAAGTCTAGATCTGAAAGTTAAATGCGAATGTAAACATATTGGTCATATTGCCGTTGCCTACAGGTACGCTAAAACGCGCGTGCATTTCTTACAACAAATTAATCATTGTAAAATGAGCCATTCAAGTGGGGAAAATTATATCATCCATTATACATGTCAATTTGCCAGTATAGACATTAATAGAACTTGGCATAATAGGTTTAGAGATTTAAAAAATAGACAACTTTATAGCAGGGCCCTCGAGAGAAAAAAAAGATGCCGGTACGAGATCTTATCTGGGCCCCCCCCCCCCCGCCCACTTTTTTTAAACACTAGTCATTTCTAGATGATTTATTTGTATTACATGGGCCTACGTTTGAAAAATCAGGAATCTTTTTACAAGGTCTGTGAACCATTTTGTGAAACTGTCATAAGTGTTACCATTTACCATTAGAGTGTAATCATTTCAATCAAAGCCTTACAGGTCTATTGCAAAAATACTTTAATCAAGTACATAGTTCTCTGTTTAAATTATTGTAATTGTTCCTGCGCTTCAGAAGGCCTATTGATCTTGCAAATAATATTACAAAGATGTGCAAAATGGGAAAAGTTACTCTCACTGTTGATTGATAATTTATGTCCTCTAGTGACTAGTGTTTCTAGGTTAGGCTAATTGATTTAACTGGTGTTATTCTTGTCAGTTATAAATATTCACCAGTAATGTATGTTGTGTAGTCTAATGTAAGGTTAGATCTGCTGTGGCAATACAGTTGACACATAGTTTGTTTTTTACAAACTCTTCCCAAAATACATTTTGTTAAATGACAAAAAAAAATGTGTTTTAAATGTTCAATACATTTGTCTAAAATGATGACACCTTCAATCTCCCCTCTTGGCTACCGCACTGGAAATCATTAAAGTGTAAAAGGATCGACTAACTAGTTTAACTATCATAGGGCCTACTAGTACCGGCATGCATCGACATAAAGTATTTAGGCCTAGGCCAGGGGTCGGCAACATTTTGCTAATGGTGTGCCAAACTAGGATTTTTAAATCATTCAGCGTGCCAACAGCCCGAAAGTCAACCTGCTCTATTATATTTAAATTTTTTTAAAAATAATAATATTTATTTAGCGCCGTAGCAAGATAGAGGCCCAAAACGAAGTGTATAGATACAGTTTTAGAGCGTTTAATATTTAACTTTAAAAAAAACAACGAGTTCCTGGTTATCATCCTATTTAATTTATTTGCATTTACACCAAATACAGAATTTTATTACTAAACTTTCACATTTTGATAGTTAATTATCGACTAAAATTATCATTTAGTTATCGTGATTCGAGATATGGATCTGGCACCTGCTTTAGATTAATTGTATTTCGATCTCAGTTTTACTGAGATATTCTCTTATATTATTATTATGCTGTAGTCGTGTTGCAAAGGTTATCGTTAAGCGGTGTAGAGACATTGTAATCATACAAACTTGGTAGTTAATGTAATGTTTAAAAATGTACACATTTTATTATAAATTCTTTAGTCATATAATATTTATATACTTTTAACTAACTTACACAATTTGATAAATTTTAAAATTATAATTGTAAGATCCATTAATGTTTTTATTAAAGAAAAATATGAAACATATTGGACATATTAGAGCAAAAAACAAATACAAAACGGGTTAATTATCTCCCTTCTTTTAAAATAAAAACTAATATTACTTTTTAATTATTATTTCTTTATAAAAATCTAGCATTTTTTGTGTTTAAAATTCAACTTGCTGCATTTTAAATGGTCACTATCCCTCCACTTAAAAAAAAAAAGATCCACATCTAAGATGGTTGTCTATCGATAAATCCAGTCAGACTTTATGTGGTGTGAAAAAAAGAGTCCATAAATTTGAAAGTCTTGTCTTTGTTTATAAAACTCCTCTCTATCTATTTTAATATATGGCATAAATTAGGGAATTACAAGTAGTTAAGTGTTTTGAAATTGAATGAACGTGTAAGATTTGTCCAGTTTCAATGCAAATCCATTCCAGTGGTTGAACAGTCAAGTGCTGTTAGGCCACGTCCTTGTAAAAGCTAGTTCAACTCACTGAAATGTGTCGCTCGCCATTCAGAAACATCGGCTTCAACAGTTAGTGCCTCCTCATTCAATTATTGGAAAAAATTAACAAGAAGCACCTTTTGGAGGTCTCTCGCGTGCTATCTAAAATCGCTCTGCGTGCCATGTGTGGCACGCGTGCTTTAGGTTGTCGACCCCTGGCCTAGGCTACTAAGCTAACAGGGAGAACTGTAAGCCTGTAGGGCTCATAGGTCTATATTTGTAAGTGTCCCTGGAGAAAACAAAATAAAAAAGAGATCCTAAATGCAATCGAAAATAAATAGGCCCTATATTACAACTAGATGCTTCTTTGCAAATTTAACAAAATGTTCAAGTACACATTCAAAGAATACAAAAATTAAGGGCCCCCAACGCCACGTGAGATTGTAAGAGGTTTTGTGGCATCTCCTCTTAGCTTTATTGCCAATTTAATTTTAAATTATATAAAAATAATATTCACGGGCCCCCTAAACTCTTGTGGGCCCCGGTACGGCGTACCGGCTGTACCCACCTCTCGTGGGGCCTGCTTTATAGGCTTGCTACATTGCTAAACGCTATAATTTAAAAAAAAAGTGTTCGAAATTAGTTATAAAAAAATAATTTAAAAGACCGGCGGAAATATAAAGTAATTAAAACCATGAGACAAAATAATAACAGCCACAATGACAACGTAAATATATATCTTATATATATATATATATATAGGCCTATATATATATATAATATATATTTATTATACATTATATATATATATATATAGATAGTCTATAACCTAACCAATCTGTAGCATATATTGCTAACATAGGCCTAAGTCTAAGTAATTTGCCTAGGCCTATTGATTAACTTAGAAGTAGAATTGTGGAGTAGGCCTAGTTGAAATATGTGGCAGATACTGTAAAAGAAAAAAAAGGCTTATTATTACAATGGTAAAGTAAAGTAACCGTCAGACCAAAATAATCATAGAGCCGGTGAAGCACCGTAAACCAATTTCTGTTGCCACGGCATACCAAAGAGATGCGTGGCCAGCACAATGCCCAGCCGCCTTTACTTTACCCCAACTTAGGTCAGGCAAGGCTACCCATCAGAGCTGGGTTGACAAAAAAAATGTGTGGTTACGAAGTTTCGGCTCAAATTACGAAAACATTTTCTAGTTATTACGATTTTTTTTTTTAATAAGTAGGCATGTGTGAGTATTGGGTCAAACAAGAACAAATATTCTAGTCAAAGTAATATAAACAACTATGGGATTGTGTCGAACGTTTGGGAATTATTCTACTATTTCTTTCTTTTTTTAAATGAAAAGTTTACATTTAGACTCTTAAATGTAAAGGTGTCCAGGGTTAACCTATGTTAGGCCGGCTGGTCTAGCGGTTAGCACACCGGACTGTCAACCAAAAACCAACGGACAGGTCGCGGGTTCTATCCCTGCCACCGGCGGATCACTGTCACCCTGCAGGAGTTTTGGGCCTGTAAACGTATTTGCGCCAGCAGGCAGCACTATGTTTACAGCAGCGCATAGAACTGTACCCAACAGGAACGGGATATGCGCTATATAAGTCTCATATTTATTTATTTATTTATTTATAATGGTTTTTATTTATATATTTTTTTATTTATTTATAAAGTGTGCTGAAACCTTTTTTCTTTCTTAGTGAACTCGAAGCTTGGAATATTATAGGTGAATAAATGGAATTCTTTTTAGGTGAAATTTAATTATTCTGAAAGAATGCCACACATGCCACAATATTTTTTTTATATAATAAGATTGGTTTAAACATACGGCTTGTTTTAATTGGATTGCAATTAGTTTATGATTATTAATTAATAGAAGTGAATTAAATTATGATTGTTAGATGCCCAATAAAATGAAATTATTAGACGAGAAAGCAATTATAATTGTTAGACTTGATTGCAGTTTTAATGATTAGGCGGGAATGAAATTGTGATGACTACACAGGGGGAACGCAATTCTAACTATCAGACGGGGTTGTTATTATAATAATTAGACGGGGCTGCAGTTATGATTACTGGACGGGATTGAAATGGCAATAATTAGACATAAAAACAAGAGTCTCGTAAAACTTATAAGATGCAACTATTGATTTAGAGTTGAAAATGAAACGCCTGACTTTTAAATTTAAAATGTCTGTGTTTAAAATTTGAGATTCACATACGATGAGCCACTATTTAAAAAAAGGCAGTCAAAGCTGCATTAGTCCCGCATTAGATTAAATGGTGAAATAATTTCGATTCTATTTGCTTTTCAACTGAACAGAACAAAAAAAAATGCTTTTGCTTTTCATTAGTTCTTAAAATCAAAGACTATAAGACTATAATATTATGATGGATCGCTTACTCTATTTTTCCACGCGCATCCAATAAGGTGTCTTCAATGACTTCTACGCTCCTACGTTTGCCTAAATGTTTCCGCAGTATACAACTTTCGATTTTAATTTTTCATTGATAAAATCATAGCGATTAAATAAAACGTAAGTGTACAGTGCAAAAGTGAATCGGGAATTCCGAAAAGAAGTAATTATAGTCAATCAAATAGCAGAAATATTAAAGCAAGCGGTCCACCTTATTATAGTCTTTGATAAAATAACGGAGAGTTTCTCTGGAAATTATTTCAATCAATAGGGCTTAGAAGAACCACCATTTAAAGTGTCATTATAGAGTATACAATATAGCACATCATATAGAGTAGCGTGGGGCTAAACGGCGAGGTCGGGTGAAATGCCCCCCCTTTGTTCTCAGTTCACACGTGGTGTCAGCTTCCTGGAGTGCTTTGCTCATGACAACGTAAGAGGCGACCTTTGTTGGCGCGAAGTCCTAGCTCTACGAAGCTTGTAGTAAGTAAACTGTCATATTTTTAAAATTTTAACCAAAAAATTATAAATTTAGGGTGTCCGTTTATTTAGTGCTAGTAGGTTAAATACAGTCGAATTAAATCAATGCCTGTATTTTGTGTTACAAGGATAATGTGCGCAAACAGTGACACATGTTTGACTGGGTGATTTTCCTTGAGTTACCTTGTACAACCATGTGCTTGTAAAGTGGGTAGTGTGGGGCTAAACGCCACGGCACTGGTGAGGCTAAACGCCCACACCGAGCGTTTTATTAGAGGTTTGTTTGTTCTTTCTTATCAATAGGTAATGGTGCGTGTATACAAAAGAAAGACTGAAAGAAGCAGTTATGGCAAAACCAATTTAGCAGATGCTTTGCGGGCCATAAACAACGGGGTTTCGATAAATCATGCTAGTAAAGAGTTTGGTATTCCTCAGAGGACCCTTAGAAGACACAGAGACAAAAAAGTTGCTCATCCAGGCGTGCAAAAGTTTGGACGAGGCAAATCATTGATTCCGTCTGACGTTGAGCTTCATTTGAAAGAGCATGTGATAAATATGCAGAAGTAAATCTATTGACCTCCACTGATAGGGTGCCTGTAGGAGATGGAAGATCCCCAGATGCCAAAGAGGCAACCCTGAAAGATGAAACAGAAGTTCACCAAGCTATAAATGAACCCATGTCATTCTGTAAACCACGCCTCTTTGATTCATCCGATCAACCTACGACATTGGAAAAAGCAGCCTCTCACACACCATCTTCAACAGCTGCAGATTGCATTATGACATTAGAGTCATTAAGACATTTGGGGATGGCAGATGTTTTTTTCAGGAGCATTGTCACTGGTCTTGATGCAAACCTTCAAAATGCAGAGCGGGATGAGCATGGGGAGCATCTGTGGTCATGAAAATCAATGAAACAAGGCAGGCTGATGGGCTTCGGGCGCAGGTAGTCTCCTACATGTGTAGTCACTTTAGTGATTTTGAAGATATAGATGAAGACACATTAAATGCAGATCTACCACAATGGATTCACTTCTCAACAGTTGAAGAACGCATTGCAGCGATGGCAGAACCAAAATCTCTACCAGGCGAGCTAGAAATATGTGCCACTAGCAAGGTTCTGACAAAACAGATCATAGTGATCAACAATAACAATGTTGTTATCCAGCGCTATGGCGAAGGAGAGAACAGTTTTTTAATCGTGCGATTTACAAGTGTCGGTGAGGAGGTTGGTCACTACGACTGCATTATTAAAAGCCCCACAGATACCAAGACAAGCTGTATCAGCTCCGACCCCAATGATAGCATCAGGGAGATTATCGCTAATCTGTCCCCTATACCAAAAATGCAGCCTAAAAGAAAATCAACTGGAAGAAAGAGAGAAACTGCAGAAGTGCTCACCTCGTCTCCATACAAGGCCAAACTCGTGGAAAGACAAGCCATGAAAAAAGCAACAGAAGAAAAGAAAAAAGCGGCAAAAGAAAAAAAAATAATGGCAGAAACAAACAAGAAAGAAGCAGAATCAAAGAACAAACCAAAGGCTGGTAATAGCAAATCTTAAGTCAGAAAAGGAAAAAGGAGACATTTAGAATCTGATGAGGAATCAAGTGATCAGGAATGGCCCTGTTTGGTATGTGGCGAACTATTCTGCAACTCCAGATCTCGTGAAACATGGGTCCAGTGTCAAATATGTTTACTGTGGGCTCACGACGAGTGCACTCCAGGGCTTCCATACTTCATCTGTCCAAACTGTGAATCTGAGACAGAGTCGGAATAGACATGCCTAAAATGACAGGAATCCTCTTTTCCTACAATAAAACTAACACAGAGTAAGAACGGACATTGGACAATCCGAATGTTTGTAGACAGAAAGCTTTTGTTATATATGTTTTCTAACTTTTCAGATAATGGGGCAAAACGCCTGTCAAGGTGAGGTGAAACGCCCAGTCTCGGCATTTAGCCCCACCCTACAGGGCGTTTGCCCCCTCTAGTGGGGCAAAATGGCCAAATAATTTTTTTATTTCTTTTATTCACTGTGTTCTTTTGTTCAACGTTATCATAAAGAATGTTTGTGTATACAAACCTTTACTACACCCCAAGCTATACATGCATTTGTGGATCTTTAGAGCGTAATTTAGAAGACAGAGAGCATTTCTTGCTTAAGGGGGGCGTTTAGCCCCACGCTACTCTACACTTATACACATAAAACCGTTTTTCTCCTGTTGCTATAAGCTTACACGTTTTCTTTAGATCAAGCAAAAGTCTGAAAGCAAGCTTATTATTTTAAACCAATTCATTCGCTACTCCTACCTCCACTGTCTTTATTTATCTTTTTATTCTATTGATACCGCCATCCTTTTCCTTTCTTTCATTTTGTGTGTATGTGAGTGTTTTTGGTTTCGTTTCTAAATCATGTGACCCGCCCAGCCACTTGCCAACTTTCAAGCAAAACCTTCCAGTTATAAGTTTTACTTCACGCTTTACATTTAACCCCGCCAAAAAAAGATACCATTTTCCTTTTATCTCTAACTATGATCCACTTAGAACTCTCCTGCTGTAATTGCTCAGGATGTTCCCCAGAAAGGTGAAGGACAATTTCTTCCTTCTCCACCCACCAACTACTTTCACTTTCTCCTTACCATGTGGCGATCCTGCAGCAATGCCAACTTTTGTTTTTGTTTTAAAATATTTCTGTATGCTCTTTAGGCACATTGTTTGAAATTTTAGAAATAAGGTTTATCCAGGTGAGTTTAGGTTATCGGCTGTTTACTGTTAAAGCTACCTCTACAACGACTTAACCCCTGCTGATGCTTTAAATCTGTGGGGGATGGGGTTTCAATGCAAACGCTAGATAATACCATAGACTATAATATACATGGACCGCTTGCTTTAGTATTTCTGCTATGTAATTACTCGAAACACTGATTTTCTGAATTCCCGATTCTAAAAAAAGTAGTTGCTATAAAGTAGTTTCTATACTAGTTCCGTTTTATTTAATCGCTATGATTTTCTGAAGTAAAATTAAAATCGAAAGTTGTATACAGCGGAAACATTTATAGATCAGTGTTGTATGTGCATGAAAAAAGAATACAAGCTCTAAAATATAGCAAACTGTCCATCTTATTAGAGTCAATGATAATAGGAACAATAGTAAAACAAGTATTCATTTACATTATTAAAATGCGATTTAATAAAACGGAACTTGTATTGCAACTACTTTATTTAGAATCAGAAATTAGGCTACAAAACAAGAAAATAAGAGCAGAAAAAACTAAAGCAAGCGGTCCATGTATATTATAGTCTATGATAAGACTTCAAAATATGTTTAATAAGAATCGCAATTATATATTTAAAGCAAAATATTTTCAGTTGTTCTTATCCGGAACAGTTTTTTAAAACTTAGAAAGCTATTTTTTCTTTATATTTAGCCACTTATTAATTAGTGTCAGCAATTCTGACAAACTCTTGACACTTAGAAAACATTATTCAGCTCAAAATCAGATTTAAACTAAAATTTTAAAGAAAAATAAAAAAATTAAATATAAAAATCTAGTAATACTGGCATTGCAATTCGCATAGGCATAACTCGTTAAAGAAGTTTTCTATGGCTTTTTGCTTTTAAAGCATTTTAACAAAAGTTGATTTGCGTTTTTTAGTGTGTGAATATTTTTATATTAAAAATAATGTAAAGTAAATATTTTTTTTGTTTTGAATACAAATTTACCGGTAGGCCTACCCCCAAATAATTCAATTTAATCGATATACTTTATTTTGTATTATAACGCCAAAAATATCAAGTCGGCAAGAACAAGCTAAAGCATGAAGATGACTTTTGAAAGTTTCATTTTTGGCATATTTTAAAAAAATTTGTGAAACTCAATTTTCGAACTTACGAGTTTAAATAGTTTTCATATTGAGTTATTTATTTATATTTAATTTCGTCTTCGACATTATTTGTTTAAGAATCGTATAGCTAATTCTATTAGAGCTATACATTATGGCGTAGAGATTATTTGCGAACACCAACATGTGTTCTCGTTGTCTCTACAAATTTCTAGTACACCTTTTTCCTTAGCTTTCTATTCGGGAAAATCCATTCAAGCCCTTTCTGCACCAAAACGTATATATTATGCACGCAGAGGTGTTGGTTGTTGTGGTTCTGCAGAGTGTTAAAGAAGCTTCTTATTATCGACCAATGCACAGTAATGTAATAATTGTAAATAAGCTCAAGCATTAAATTCTTCTTTCAACGTTCATCGAGTGGCTTGAGTGTATTATTTCATAGTGAGCCAGAACCCTAGACGGACACGACAGAAGACCCAGGATATAACGATAACCACACGGAGTTAATGCATCTCTGTTTTCATTTATTAAAATGTGCATGCATGATGATAGCTGATTATGTTCTCAGCACAGAGACCAACAAGAGTGCAGGATCTTTCTTTCCGAGACTGTTCATGGCACGAGCGTATACATACACATCAACACAAAATCTACGTAACCTTCGTTCTACGCACATTTTAATATATTTGTGTTATCAAGTGAAGTAAATACAATTCGAATTTAGTAAACACAATATATTTATATGCCCAATCCAGTCTTTTTAAATGCATAACTATTGTTTTCATTATCCATAGCGGCCATTTCGTTTTATACGTCAACATTGCCTGCCACTTCCGGTATCCTACAAAATTATATAAAAATTCACATTCTGTACATGTTAAATTCTTATGATCACATTCATAAAGCGGTTGCGTAGCTAGGGGAGGGAAAAGGGGGGGGGGGGATCCAATTTCGAAAGTCTCCCGGGCCCCTACTTGAAGGGGGGGGGGCAAGGAGTGTCCGATTTTTTTTTTCTCCTGTCATAATGTCGAATGTCAAAATGCAGGGGCCCCTAAAGAGGCAAAGCACCACCGGGCCTCCAAATCCCTAGCAACGGCACTGCCAAAAAGCAACACACATGCACAGTTTGGTCTACTTATTATAAATCAAACATTTTAAGTTCTAGTTCTCTAGATTCTAGATCTATCTTGATTAAACTTCCCAATCTATTTAGTAAAAAATTATATCTAAAATAAATCTTTATTATTCCTCTCCTTTAAAACTGCGAGATCTATACATTATTTACAGTGTAGCCATTTATGTTATAACGGTAAATATAAATATAAATATAGTGCACTTTATCTTTAATTAGATTTATCGTATTAATCATTCTTCTTGCATCGGTGTGGCCTGTAAGTTGATGTTTTTTTCTCCATAGGATATGTCATGGCTATACACACGTATAATGCCGAGTTGGCTACCAAATTATTGCCAATTTAAAGACAGTTTTAACTATATATATATAAAACCCAGCATGTAAGAAAACAAAAAACCCTTACGCTCCACATCGTCAGGACAGATCACATAATATAGTCTGGTAATGGTAATTTATATAGCGCTTCTATCCATGCTATTTTAGCATGCTCTGTGCGCTCTAGAAGACTATTAATCTGTGAGAGGTTTCACTGCTGCCGGTTAAGCGCATGTGATAACAACTCAATATTAACGTCATCTAGTCCCAAAACTCCTGTGGGGCGACAGGGATCTGCCGGTGGCGGGGCTCGAACCCGCGACGTGTCAAGTGGTTTTTTTGGTTGACAGTCTGGTGAGCTAACCGCTAGGCCAGTCGGCCTGACGTGCAATATGCGAGCTGTAGATTCATACATGAATATCTCAGTACAGTGCAGAAAACTGTTCCTTTTAAACTGACTTATACATATTCTATTTTCTAGTGTTTTTTTTTAATATTATTTACACGTATAATAATGGATTATGGGGCACGTTGGCCGAGGGTAGCGCGTACTACTGGCGTTCCGAGGGTTCTGGGTTCGAATCCTTGTAAAGGCTAGGATTTGTTCCAGTGACTGGGGAGCGTCCCTGAGTCTACCCAGCTCTGACGGGTACGTGACATTAGTCGGGGTAAAGTAAAGGCGACTGGGCACTGTGCACATTCCCTAGTATGCCGTGGCCACAGAAACCGGTGAACGCTGCTTCACCGGCCTTATGATCAATTCTGTCGAAAGGGAACTTTACTTGCTAAAATAAGATAGCTGCTGTGCTGCAGCAGGGTTCGGCAACCTAAGGCACGTGTTCCAAACTCGGCACGCAGAGCGATTTTCAAGGACACGCGAGAGACCTCCAACTCCAACTTACTTACTTACTTACTTACTGCCCGTAACGCCGTGGGCGCATAGGGCAGCAACAAAGTCCTTCCATCTTTCTCTGTCACGTGCGACAATTCCAATCGTACCCCAGGAGTGACCAAATTATTTTAATTCCTGCTCCACTGTTCTGCGCCAGGTTACTTTTGGCCGACCTCTCTTTCTTTTCCCTTCTGGAGTCCAGTGTAGTGCTGTCTTGCAGATGTTCCCTTCCTCTCTTCTCAATACATGGCCAATCCATCGCCAACGTCTTTTCATTATGATTGTGCCCATGTCTTCGTGGTTGGATTGGGACATTAATTCTTCGTTGGTTATTTTCTTTGGCCAAAATATTTTCAAAATCTTCCTTAGGTTTTTCGTGTGGAAAGTGGAAAGCTTCACAAGGTCCTGTTGTGTCATGCGCCAACATTCTGCACCATATAGAAGGACAGGAAGCACACAGCTGTTATATAGTTTTATTTTCGTTCTGGTACTATATGTACATGATTTCCAGATGTTGGTCATGTTATAAAATGCAATTCTTGCTTTGTTCAGTCTGTTCTGAATATCTTCTTTGCTTCCTCCATCTGGTGTGAGTGAGCTTCCTAGGTATGTGAATTTTTCTGAGCTAGGAAGATCTTTATTGTCAACTTTGACTGGAATCATAGTAGTGGTATTTAGCACCATGACTTCAGATTTCTTTTGATTTATTTTTAGTCCAACTTGAGAACTAAAATTATTTAGTCTGTCTGTTTTGGCTTGCATTTGCTGATAGGTGTGAGACAAAAGTGCAAGGTCATCAGCATAGTCTAAATCCTCGAGTGTTGATAACAAAGTCCATCTGATGCCATTGTTTCTCACTTCTCCAAGAGGTGGTTTTATTTTATTGATTTCCCGTTTCTGAATGAGGAAAACTGAACTTTTTAAATAAGCCGATGTTTCTGAATGACATAGCGACACAATATAGTGAATTGAACGCATTTACAAGAACTTGAACTGAATGAAATCAATTTTAAAACATTTAACTATATTTTACTTTCCTATATTTAAGCATTTATTAAGATAGATAGTTGGGCTTTTTCAGAAGTACATCGAAGCACTGAAAGCGGAGATTTATATACAAAGGCAAGACTTTCACATTCAAGGAATCATTTTTTTCACACTACAACAAGCCTAACTGGTTTGATCTAACTACAACCTTCTTAGATGTAGATGTATTTTAAGTGGAGGGATATTGACGATTTTAAAACGCAGCCAGTTGAATTTTAAACATCCAAAACAACGTGCATCGAAATGCCGATTTGCGGGAAAACCTGGATAGAAGATGCTTAGGAAAGTCATCTGCTATTCTCAACTGCCAGGCATTCATTCGTTCTATTTTCTGCGGTTCCTTCAACTTACACTTGGGAAAAGTACTTATAGCACATGGAAGCTGTGTTATTCATTCAAAGAGGTCACTTACACTTCACTATTCAGGAATGACTAAATATGTTTCTGCCATTTTAAATTAGCGAAAAGCAAGACAAGGCGCTCATTAATTGACACAGACTTACTATATTTAAAAGAGTTTTGTGCTCATCTGATATAATTAAACATACATTTAAATATATTTAAAAAAAATGTTGTCACTATTAGGCTAATGTTAAGAAGATAAACTCCTTAACGTTAAATGGACAAACAATTTTATTCAGGAAATGTTTATTTACAACTGATTAACGTAAATTAATAATATCTCTCTAATTAAATCTTGTAATGAATATCATAATGCTGGAATTATAAAAAGAAATAGTAATTAGTCAGTAAAAGTCCCAAATATTTGTTATATTACAAAACATAACTTGTTTGGCATCACTATTGAATCAAATTTAGAAACTTTTTGTTTACTTCAAGGGAGATAGTTAACCCGTTTAACTTGCGTAAATATCTCTAATATTATGTTTCTTATTTTTCTTTTATAAAAGACTAAATGGCCTACAACTTATAAATGTATAATGACCAAACTGTAAAAAGTAGTTGAAAATTATATAAATGTTATATTACTAAAAATGATATGTATATTTCTTAAACATTACATTAACTACCCAGTTTGTATGATTACTAAGTATCAATGCCGCTTAATGATAACTTTGAACTTTTTTTCGCTTACCAAACCAATTAAAAGAAAATCTCAGTTATAACTGAGATCAAAATATAATCCATACTTGCAGTTGCTAGATCCTTATCTTGACAACCAAATGATAATGTTTACAAAATTATTACCATATTATATGTGAAAATATAGTAAACAAAATATTGTTTTTTGGTATAAATGCAAATAAAAACAAGAAAACCATAAAAACGAAGTTTTTATTATACTCCCTTTATTTGCAAACTAAGTTTACCATCATGTAATTAAATAATTGATTGACTACTGCAAATGAAACGTACAGAAAAATATCTGTGTCGCAAATCTCAAAAATATCTCCTTACTCCGTATGAATTGTTCTAATAATAATCTTAGCGCATAATTTTTTTTTTCTAGCTTTGCGCCGAAAAACTATCAAAAGTTGCACAGGCATTTTTAACGCGAAATCAAAATATTTCTTATACTTTCCTTTTAAGAAATGAATATTGTCATAAGTGTAGTATTATTAAGTCGTTTTAACTGAAAATTTGATAGGGTGTATTGTTAGGGGTCACAAATCTGCTGTCCAAATTTCAGCTCGATCGGACCACGGGAAGTGGTCGAAAAATCGAAGCCAATTTTTGCACCATTGCAGACAGACAGACAGAAAATGCAACTTAAAATAAAGGAAGTAATGATGATGATCACTTACACGTTAATTTTTTTTAAATATTAAAACGCTTTAACGATTTTCTCTAGAAGTTTACTTTTTTTTGGCCTTGGTCTTACTAAGGAGTTAAATTAATTGTCTTATAAAAAGTAATAAAACAAGTATAATAGTGCAGGTTGTCATATAGGCTGATGGCACGATGAAGGATTTAGAAATCCTAGTTTGGCACACCATTAGCAAAAGGTTGCCGACCCCTGAGATAGTATTTAAAACGTAATCTGTGCTGATGGGAGGAACGATGAAGATGAGATCTACTTATAAAAGACCGTACAGAAGAAAGCTTTACGTGTATAAATAAATCCCTCCCCCAGCTCAGATAGAACTACACTGGCGATGTTAGTTTTCAGTGTATCTCCTAAGATATGCGTGCTTAAGCTAATCATTACAAATTTTCTTTTCCCTTACACCAAAAAAATCTGCTCACCATCCTAGCGCCATGGTTTACACGTACCATAAGTTTCGGAGACCACTGGAAAAATATTATCTAACGAAATAATTATAATATTTAACACTAAAAAAAATGAATCCTTCCTTTGTTTCTCTAACTAGATCTAATGTTTAGAGCAGGAGTCTCAAAAAAGCCTGCCACCCATCAATAAGATTTTCGTGGCCCGCCATTAAGCGTACAAAAGCTGTACTATTCGTGAAATTCAGACAGCTAGTAGGCCTACTGATACACATCAAATTTTGTTGTAAACATACTTATTAAAATAAAATCTGACTTAAGCTAGTAAATACAGTTGCAGTTAATAACCCATTATTTCAATATAGGCTGTAATAAAAATACACAAAAAAGTTTAAATTATAGATTGTACTTACTGTTTGTTACTATGTTAGTAATAATGATGATAGTTTACTGTGGTATAATTCTTTGTGTGTAAATTGTAAATTGGCATATTATTAGTGATAAGTAGTAAAATTAGTTAAGATGTAGGCCTATGAAATGTGTTATGTTTACTAGGGTCGGGGTGTTTGGGAGGGGGGGGGGGTGCGGTCCTTGACACATCTCTTAAGTGATAAAATGGCACATGCCTTCATCTGAGTCTCAGACCCCTGGTTTTGAGTAACTTCTAGTTGGCGTGTTGGCAGTTTCAGAGTCCTCTCTTTCACTCTTTGGGCTTATTGACAGCTTTATATTTGTGTAGTCTCTTGTTGGCTTATTAAGAGCATGTTGTTTTTTTTTAAACTTCATACCAAAAAGCACAGTGTTTTCTTTTCTTTCACCTGCCTCCCCTCCCACCTCACCCTGAACCCACACACACTCTCTCATTGTTTGTTCCAGACTCCTTTAAAAATATCAGTTAACTCGATGCCAAAGAACAACTCACAACTGACGTGTACTGTTTCACTGGATAATGTAGGCCAGGTTTTTACTTTGGCTTTTTACCTGGAGCTAAATTTAAATCGGATAAAATTCCAACTGATCAATTGATAATATGTCGAAGTAGCAAAAATGTATTGAAATCATGTTATCTGGGGAAAATATCATCTTTTTATAACAGAATTACAATTTTAATGACGTTGTTGTACTTTTTATTACATATTTTATTTTATTCGCATCTTTCTAAATCTGATGGATACGTTCAACGTTTGCCCTTTCGTGTCTCTGTGTAACTTGTAGGGTGTGTATGTGTGTTGGTAGTGTCGTTTATGTCTGTTTTGTGTTTGTTGCGTTTTGCTTGTTTAAATATGTGTTGCTGGTATGTTGCTTATATCAGTGCGTTGTGTGTATACGTTATATCTTATCTATCTTATAAGTTTACAGACGTTCCTTCTAGATAGAAGATTATTAGGCCCAAAAATCCTGCAGGGCGGCAGGGATCCGTCGGTGGCAGGGATAGAACCCGCGACATGTCAGTTGGTTTTTGGTTGACAGTCCGGTGAACAAACCGCTGGACCAGCCGGCTTCACTTAGCTCTATATGGTTGTGAGTTGTTTGTGAGTCCGTGTGATATATGTGCGTTGTTTATTAGCATATGCACGTGTGTTGTACGTATGTTGAGTACTTGTATACGTCTTTAAAATGTAAAGTGAAATATCCCGTCGGGCATAATTGATCCTTAGGGCCGGTGAAGCAGCGTTCACAAGTTTCTGTGGCCGTGGCATACTAGAGAATTTGTAGCACGTACAATGCATATCCGCCTTCAGTTTACCCCGACTAAAGTCAGGTACCTATCAGACGCGAGGACACCCTCCAGACCCGGGGAACAAATCCTAGCCTTCACCCAGGACCTTCGGGAAGCCAGCCGAACGCGCTGCACCGTGTCCCATTATATATGTGTGTGTTGTATGTATGTTGTGTAGTTGTTTATGTGTATATGCTATATGTGTGATGTATGTGTATTATATAGTTGTTTATGTTTATATTCTGTACGTGTGCTGCATGTGTGTTGTGTAGTTGTATTTTTCTGTGTTCTGTTCCTAAGCAAGTGTTATTGTGTATTACTGCAACAGACAAGTTCTCTTTTAAGCAATTGTGGAATGTCCAATTTATTTTTTCTTTGGTTTACCCGTTGATGGATGCGTTGAATTATAAACTTGGCATAAACACCTTGGAGAAAAATGTGTGAACAAACAAGAAAAAACAACACACAACACTACACGTATAGAAAAAGATGATAAAAGTATACTCGCAGAATGCGTCCATTAAGAACTCTTTTCTGAGCAGTGGAAAAAGAATATTTTGATTTCATCAATTGCTGTTAATCACAAGAAGTTGTGATAAAGTTCGAAGAATGACCTCATTGTCTTGTATTCCAAAAGACTATCTGCGCTTATTGAGGAGCTTGTTCGGGACTAAGTGGGGCCTAAAAATATTTAACAAAATCGGACACCAAAACAAACATTAACTGCTTTGATTGAACCTACATGGCTCCCTTTGTCTCTCGTCTGCAATCCGGCCTCTTTCCGAGCCCTGGAATTCCAACACCTTCTAAAAAAAAGGGCACTATGTATAATAATATGTGACTCTGTGCTGATGAAAATGGTGATTAACGTAAAGATTATGTACAGTCTGTCCACCATTACCGATTCATCTGTAAGAGCAGACGATATGGTAGGGCGCGGGGTTTACTCATACCCTTAGTTTGAGAATCGCTGCTAGATGGGATCCCTTCCAAACTGATGGTGTGCACGTGAAGGGCTCCGGGCGCAGGTTTGCAGACACATATCTGCTCCCAGGTTATTGCAGGGTGCTTGCAGCCGTGCCCTATCCTGTGTGCCTTTGTTTAATGCCGGGGCCCAATCTTTCTTGCTTTGTGTGTGTGTGTGTTTGTGTGGTGTGCCATCACGTGCAAGTAGTTGATTGCCGTGTGCTTGCTATTTGCACGTCAGTGTAAGCAGACTGAGAACTTCATCACTAGTGTATGACCGTGTTCAACTTTGGAATAACACATGTAGAACATTTGATTTTACAGTAGCATGCATGTATAACTATACGATTTGCTTTAGCTTACATGTATAACATTACATTTTACATTATCTTAAACGTATAACATTACATTTTACAAAAGCATAAAAATATGACATTACATTTTACATTATCTTAAACGTATAACATTACATTTTACTAAAGCATAAAAATATGACATTGCATTTTGCATTAGCATACATTTATAACATTAGAGTTTCATTAGCATTAGCATACAAGTATTACATGTTCTTTCACATACAAGTACAACATTGCATTATCCTTTAGCATACATTTATAACAAAAAAATTTAATAGCAGACATGAATCATATTGAAAAAAGGACCTAATAATAGATATATCACTGACCGTTACATACACATACATACCGTTGTACCTTTTGTATACGGGACTTGCTGTTTATCACTAGACACATTTGGCAAATTTAACCTTGGAGCATAGAACATTGGCAAGTCTAGTATGCATGTATGTCGTAATTAATGTGTAAATGTGCCAATCACAAGCCATGGGAATCAAACGGATATATATAGCCTATATATATATATATATATATATATATATATATATATATATATATATATATATATATATATATGAATACCCAACTACAGACAAAGTGACCCTATGTATAGGATTTTTACATTTACAGGGTGGATAAACCACTAAGCTAAATAAGCGTATTTCACACATTTATAGTCAATTCCATTTGATGCCAGACCCCAAACGATGCCGCTGAACTAAGATCCATATGAAATCAACAAATCCACCTCGAATTAAATAAAATAATCACTGTCTAGATATACAATTTATAGCACGAAAACAGATTATAAAACAAACATTAAAGAAAAGTGGTTACATTGTTGGGCACTGGGCACAACCAGAAGAATTGTCTTCCCACTTATGCCCAATCCATATTAAGACCCAATAAATGCCCTGCAGAGACAAGATCAGGGTCCATCTTTCGCCTGCGCACAGGCCACGTACATCTAAACTCGCACCTTAGCCACATCAAACCAGAAAAAGCGGCGACATGCCCCCTCTGTGAACACATGTAAAATGAAACAGTTGCTCATCACCTTTTTGAATGCCATACAAAAAGCCAGGTACCCATCAGAGCTGAGTAGACTCGGGGACACCCTCCAGACCCGGAAAGAAATCCTAGTCTTCACCAGGTTCGAACTGAGGACCTTCCGTGTGCTAGCCGAACGCCCTGCCGCTCGACCACCGTGCACCCATCATTGCCCCAGACCGAAGGGCAAGTGCCTTGGATAGGAATGATGATGATAGCAAGAAAAGCCAGAGAGTACAGAACTTCGCCAAATACAATCTGTGGAAATAGTACAGTCTTTACAACGTCAGTTGACAAAAAATGTCATGCGCACAACAAAGACCGACAGACGATTACCTTCGTTAGCAGAAGTTAAACTAATATTGAGTGTGACTTTAAAAATAAAGAAAATTTGCTTTGGTATTTTTTTAACTTTAATGGTCACTGTAACAGGGGGTCTTCAAAGTAAATAAATAGACTTTAATGCTGAGACATAAAACATTCAAAACAGCAACATGCATCTGCAATGCACAACGAGAAATGACGATCAATCTTGTGGGCAATCGCTTTGTTTTTATTCTTGTAATATCCATGTAGGCTACAGCAAACAGCCACAACTTCTATCTCATAAAGTCACAAATCACAAGATCACACAGCCCAAGTCCTATCGCATTCGTCCGTACAAAGACAATAATTAGATGGACCGCTTGCTTTAATATTTCTTCCATTCGATAACTTGAAACAATCGGTTTCGTAGTTTCCGATTGCACCCTGACTTCTAGACTTCCGGTTTAGTAATTCGCTATGATTTTCTCAATGGAAAATTACGAAAGTTGTATACAGCTGAAATCTTTAGGCAAGTTTAGGAGTCATTTAGGACAACGTTATTGGCTGCGCACGGGAAACAACAACACTTAAAACCTAAAAATAGAGCAAGGGTCCATCTTATAATAGTCTTTGTTCCGTACTACTGAAGGATCACTTCCAAAGTAAATCTTGTCTTTTGTTTTTCAACACCTTAACCGTCAATCACTCACTTCCTGGATATCGTCTTAGCGCACCAAATTGAACTCTTGAATCTTTCTAATAAAAGAAAAGTGATCCATGGCAATGCTTGCTGGAGCGCTAGGATCACTGGCATGACACGCACAATGTCCCGATCATCCACTGCATCCAGTCCCCACTCCAGTCATGTCTTGCCACTGGACCAAGTAGGGCCTGGTTGAGAGAGGGAGAGTGTGAGGCTAACGTTTGCGCAACTTATCCTCACTTCAATCAAATTCACGCAGAATTCATATGTCACCAGATACATGTCACGTTCATAACATTGGGATGGTCTTCAACAACAATGCATTTTGTACGTTAATATAAGTTTCTGAATATCGTCGCTCAAACGGCGGCTAAATAGCAAAGTCGACAGTGAGCTTGACTAACAGGCTCAACATCATGGGTTCGACCCACGGCGCAGACAATCAGAAATAAGTAAAATCCACCGCCGACTTGGAGAGGAGATGGGCGCCGCCCTTGATTTTTTTTTTAAGGGATGGAGAGAGAGATAGAGAGAAGGAGTTAATGCCCCCTGCACATGCGTCTCAAACGTGAGAGTCTGCGATTGTTTGTGTGCGAATGTACGAAAAATCTCCGTCCAATTATCTATATTGATGTGAATGAAATGACTAGTAGCTCCCCCCAACACGGTTAAGGGATTAAAAACAACGAACAGAGCCATTATAATTACTTCATATTTAGTCGTTGTGTTGTTGTGTTTCTTAATATGTTAGCCCTCCAGAACCAAGAAATAAACAAACTAACCCATAAAAACACAGTTTTTATTATACTCCTTTTCTTTGTAAACTAAGTTTATATTTAATTTATATTTTGATAGATTAAAATAAATATAGACGTCTAGATCTAAGTAATATCATACCTTATGAATTTCCACACAAAAATTTTGCGCATCCTTTTTTTCTGCTATATTGTGTCGTTTTCATTCTATTTATTTCGTAAAAACGAACATATCCGAAAAGTTTATTTACTCCCGTCTCTTCCGGTAGAGGCAGTCATGTTTTTTTTCTTCGATTCGCAAATTGTTCGAAGGTATTAGTGACTATTCTAAAGGCTATGATGCTGAAAATTTGATAGAATGTATTGTTAGTCTGGACAAGTCTGCTGCCCAAGTTTCAGCTCGATTGGACGACGGGAAGTGGTCGAAAAATCGCTGCAAAGTTTTCCAAGCAAGCAAGCAACCAACCAACTAAGCAGACAGTACGAGTTAAAAGAAAGTAAGTAAAAAAGAAACATGGCGTTAACCTAGATTCGAACGCGATTCTTTCATTGTGGTTTTCCGAGCGGGCTACCACTAAACCACCGTTTAGACTGTAGCATAATAAGATAAGACCTTAAGATAAAACGACAGGAATTTGTATTCTATAATCATTTTAAAGTTCTATTATTATATCATGAGACAGTGGAACAAATTTAATAAGGCTAGATATAGGCCTAGGCCTATATAATATTATAGCAGGTCCAGGTAAAGAGAAAGACATTTTAAGAAAATATTATCTCTTCAAGGGGTCATCCAAGGTCGTAACAACTGCAAGATTTTTCTCCTCTGACATTTATCAGTTATTCTCTTGGTGGCTGTTCCTTGCTCTGCACACACCGACACACAATCACATACACGCAGATTCACACAGGGACACACTAAATTGTATGTACACGCAGATATATACACACAACACACTCGGTATCATAAACACACACACAGACAGGCTGACGGTTACAGCACACATACACATACATCACACACTCTTTTATACACACATGACTCACACATTCATACACACACAAACAGAACAGACGCACAACACACACATATATACTTATAGAGATATACACCACTCAGGCTTAAACGCCCCCACACACTCACCAAACACACACATACACATTCATAGACTCGGACGCACACACATACAATAGACACACTCACACACACACACTACAACCCGAACACACGCACAGACACTCGTACGTTAACAGTCGTGCAAAATTTAAAACTCATTAGTAAAACACACACACACAACGACAACGACTTACCACACACACACTTAATAATACACACTCACGAATTATATTTTACAACAAAATTTAGTTATTTGTTTCTTCAAACTTTGTGTTTATCTCATAACCACCAGTCCTACTTTTACACTGTTAATAGAATCCAATTATTAAAAGAAAAAAAAATGAGAATATAAAATAAAAGGGCGAAAAGTTAATTGGAGACATTTGCAGAAAGATACGGTTACGTTTGCTGGCTATTTTTAGTTTCAGCAACCAAACCCTTCCCATTTTCCTTCTAATTTTTTTTATAATTCAAAAGTCTTTTAAATGCAATAGCTTGTGTATTTTCTGTGTGTCTGAGTCTGAGTTTGTCTGTGTATGCATGTTGCGTGTCTGAGTCTTTGGTCTGTGCATGTATACATTGCGTGTGTCTGGGCTTAATGTGCATGCGTCTGGCTTGTGTGTGTTATGTGTGAGTGCGTGTGTCTGAATGTGCATGTTATAGTCTGTGTATATCAGAATCTCGCGTATGTAGCCTATAAACTTTTGTTTGTATGTGTGTGTAATTTATAGATCTACATGAGTAAGCTTAGTGATACGAAATTTCACGAAAAAAAAAAGAACATTCAGCATATTAGGGATACTAACATATTCCTAGTAGCCTTTACAAACAATCTCCGTCCAATTATCGAATTATCGATATTGATGTGACTGAACGGACTATTAGCTCCCCCTTCCTTTTAAAGCGTCAAGGGTTAAGGTATTAAAAAAAACAACGTACAGAGCCATTACAATGACTTAATATTTAGTCAGAATGTTGTCGTTGTGTTTCTTAATATTGTAAACCCCCCCCCCCCCCCCAGAACAAGAAAAGAACATTCAACATATTAGGTAGCCTAAATACAACCACACTCGCTCGTATATAACCGTGTGCTAAGCTACACCCCGTCGTAACTGTTTTAACAATAACTCAACACAGATGTCTTATCCAGATTTACCAATGATAAGTTAATTTTATTTCTTGTTTACACGAGAAAAAGTTTTGCCGAAAGTTGAGCAAAATAAATATCCCCCCCCCCCAAAAAAAAACAACAAAAAAAACAAAAAAAAAACAATTAAAAAAAAATAAAAAAAAAGAAATTAATAAACAAATAAACAAATAAATAAATAATAATTTTTTAAAACTAAAGAATGTTTTGAAGATGCACGCAGATAAGCTGCAGAGAAAGATATATATGTACATCAACAAACAAAAAAATTAGAATATTATACGATCAGCACATTAGCTTTGATATTTCAGTTGAAAAGCAAACTTTAATTTTAAAACCTTTGAACTTAAGTAATTATTGAAGAAATATGTACCTTCAAAGGCAGGTAAAATTGAAACCTTTATTTAAACAATGATGTGAAACACATTTGGTGAACACTCTGGAATAAAGGTATCCATACATTTAACTAATGTATTGGGACTATGACGTACAATATGATTATATGGCCATCACAAGATTAATTCAGCAACACTTATGACACATCTTACTCTGTTTAAAACACATGATTTACAACATAAGCATTTTCTTTTGTAAATATAATTTAACAGCTGTACTGTCAGAAAAATGGCTGTAAATTTTGCTGCGCCAATCGCGAGGTTTAGCTAAACCGGCAATTAGAGATGAAAGAAGACATTTCTAAATTTCAGACCGAGCGGAAGAAGCACTTGACATAAAGGCAACCTTGGAAGTTTTGAAGTATCAGACTTAATTGGCCAATAGGTGAGCAGACACATTTGACTGATCGAAGGAATGCTGCCCTTGTCAGATAGAAGGACGGCACACTTTGCAGATTTAAAGGCATACACACTTTAGCTGATTGAAGTTCAGACACAATCTGGCTGATTAAAGTTCAGACACAATCTGGCTGACTGAAGTCCAGATACAATTTGGCTGATTGAAGTTCAGAAACACTCTGGCTGATTGAAGTTCAGATACAATTTGGCTGATTGAAGTTCAGACACACTTTGGCTAATTGAAGTCCAGACACACGTTGCCTGATTGAAGTCCAGACACATTCTGGCTGATTGAAGTTCAGATACAATTTGGCTGATTGAAGTTCAGATACACTTCGGCTTATTAAAATCCAGACACATTTTGGTTGATTGAAGTTGAGACACACTTGGCTGAATGACTTTCAGACACACTTGGCTGATTGACTTCCAGACACACTTGGCTGATTGACGTTCAGACACACTTGACTGATTGACTTCCAGACACACTTGGCTGATTGAAGGACAGACGTACTTGGCAAATTTGAAGGGTAAACCCTTTGTAGACTCTAGTGTCCCTTTCGATGCTGCGTTGCTCTTGTTGACATCCACAAGCACAAATACATTTTGATATCAAAGAAAAACACTAGCAGATGTGAATGAAATTAAATTGGTCTGCTTATAGCACTTTAGGGAGGAGGGGGGGGGGTGGCGCATATGGGGATGCCATTTGTGCAAACTTTCTGTCTTAACACTCTTCAGGTCACGATAACTTTCAAGTAACCCAGATAAGAACTTTTCTTGACTAGAACGATTACTGTGTTTATTTTTGCATTAAAAATAACCCTCCCGTTTTAACATCAAGAGGTTAAGATATAAGAGATAGATCTATCTGTTTTCAACGAGTTATCTGGTGGCTTAAATCTTAAATACCTGTTTAAAAAGTATCCGTATAAAATAGACTACTCTTTGTTTCTTTGATTTAAGTCAGAAAGGGTTAAGAGACGATAGACTGCAAAGTATGTTTGCAAAGAGTTAGATGATATTATAAGAACGCTACTCTTAAAACAAAACATAAACTACCTTTGATACCAAAAGGGTTAATAGACGAAAGACTGCGATGTTCTTTTGCAAAGAGTTAAAAGATATTTTCAGAAATTTACCCGTAAAAAAACAACAACCCCTCTTGATACCGAAAGGGTTGATAGACAAAAGGCTGCAATGTCTGTCAGGAAAGAGTTAAGAGATGTCTTCAAAGACTCACCCGTGATGAGCACCGTCTTCCCGTCAATCTTGTTCTTGCTCGGGTTCTCCACGGAGTACCGGATGTACATTCGCACGAGGAAGATGACCAGGAGCATCAAGGACACCAGGACCGTCACCAGCAGGACCGGGAACACGTCCTCCACAACGTCCTCCAGTTCATCCAGGTTCTCGGCCAGCTCCTCCACCTTCAGACGCTCTTTCATCTGGGCGGCCATCTTGGCGTGGTGTTCGGGCTTCATGGCTGACGTGGCCCTCTCAGGGAGGCGACTTCTCCCCTTACCTTTTGCGACAAGACCCTAAGAGCCCTTTTTTTTTTAGGAGATGGAGACAGAGGTAGAGAGAAGGGGGTAATGGCCCCTGTACACGTGTTTCAGACGTGTAAGTCTGCGATTGGTGGTGTTCGAATGTACGAAAAATTTCCGCCCAATTATCTATATTAGTGAGACAATAAGATCAGCGGTTAAGGTGAAAAACTCTAACGATTGGTCAAAACTTCAGGTTCAAATCTGTTGAAAAAAAAATAATTACACAAAAATTAATTTATTTTAATAAGAATAATAGCAAGTTTATTTATAAAGGCTACCAATAAAAAGAATGTGAGCTCAGAGCGCATTAAACATTGAGCAACAAAGACATGCATAGAGCCTTTTTTTATGCAAGAATAGACAACACATATTTCTGAGGGAATTATATCAAATACATTTATAAAAATTTGATAAATATATTTAGTTAGTCTGGCTGGATAGCAGGAAAGTCGACAGTGAGCTAGCATCGCAAGCGTTACATCTTGGGTTCGGCCATTGGTAAAGACAAATAAAAATACGCAGTTGATTTTGGAGAGGAGTTGGGCGCCACCAAGTCAACAGGACGAAGGGATACGCAACAGATAACTGCTGAGGTGTCCGTTCGCCCCCCCTCCCCCATACGACCACAACGGACACGGGACTGATGATTCAGTGATGATGATGAGGAGGGGAAAAGTATGAAGTAAAAACAGTTGGTAAATATTTAAAATTTCTATTAATGTAAATGGCAATGACAACTTTGTCAACCAACTTTTGCATCGGCCAGTAACAAAAACAAGAATATCAAAAATAATAAACCAAAGAAACAAACTTATACTTTTGCACTAACCTATATAATATATTAACAGGCTCATTCTGAACTAAGGCACATTTTCGCCCTTAACTTTTTTTAAGAATAAAAGGTTATTTATCTGAATATCATAAGTGAGGCCGGCTGGTCCAGGGCTAGTTCACCGGACTGTCAACCAACATGTCGCGGGTTCTATCCCAGCCCGCCGACCGATCAATGCCGCCCTGCAGGAGTTTCGAGCCAAGTAGAAGTAAAGGAGTAAAGGTGCGAGAGGGGGCTGGGGGCGGGGGGTTTGAAGCGGTTGAGGGGGGGGGGAGCGCGGCTACGCATACGGTCCTCTTTTGAATTATAAACAACTTACACAATTCCGAAATTCCAATTCGAAAGAAAAACTACAATAAACTAGACAGGATGATTTCCTGTTTATTCCTTCCTGTGTATACTTGTTGATTGATTTCTATACTAGAGTCCATCTAGCACCGCCCTGTTTCAGGAATATCAACATACGTTTTTGTACATGTCTTGCATTTGTACTTGTTTTATTAATTCACACTTCTCGATACACACTTCATATATTTTGTTTCCATATGTTCTCTCTCTCTCTCCCTCTCCATTTCTCTCTCTCTCTCTCTCTAATACACATACACACACACACACACACACTCTCTCTCTCTCTCTCTTCATTCCAATCACGTGACTCCACTCTAACGTATCAACTTTTATAATCAATCATCACCCATTTTAAATTTATTTTTCGTTTGTTTACACCTCCTCAAAGGGCCTTCCATATTTGACGTCACGCAGAAGCCCATGGCTACAAAAAGAAGGGCAGTATCAATTGCAAAAAAAATATTTAAAAAAAAAAATAAATAAAATATACGGAAAATATTTTTCGAAATTGATTGGAAAATGTTAATGAGAATTTCGAGTTATTGAAATATTTCCACTTCACTATGTAATATTTATCTATCTATCTATCTATCTCTATCTATCTATCTATCTATCTATCTATCTATCTATCTATCTATCTATCTATCTATCTATCTATCTATCTATCTATCTATCTATCTATCTATCTATCTATCTATCTATCTATCTATCTATCTATCTATCTATCTATCTATCTATCTATCTATCTATCTATCCATCTATCTATCTGTCTGTCTATCTATCTATCTATCTATCTATCTATCTTTCTATCTATCTATCTATCTATCTATCTAATCTATCTATCTATCTATCTATCTATCTATAAATCTATCTATCTATCTATCTATCTATCTATCTATCTATCTATCTATTTATCTATCTATCTATCTATCTATCTATCTATCTATCAATCTATCTATCTATCTATCTATATATCTATCTAACATTTATCTATCTCCTCCTTGTCGCACACTATCACAACATTTTTTACCCTCTTCTCCCATGCCCACATGACGGCAGTTTTGGACAGCTCCTTAATTTCTCCCCTCACCTTGCTCTCTTTTTCTTTCTCCCTTTCTCTCTATCTCTAATTAGTTTGATGACGAAGTCCCCCCCTACCCCCTTCACCCTACCAACTCCCCCCACCCCCAACGACACACCCACACACCTCCAACGACACACTACACAAACACATTTTTCCACTTCTATTAAGAATCTCAAAGAATCCCGCATTACTCAGTAAACAAGTAGAACCGTTGAAAAAAAAAACACACAACTATTTCCATATAACTGATTGCTGGAGCTACAAATAGTCTGACGTTGTAAACAATGACATGCTATTACGAACTAAATAGTCGCCTCATATTTCAGTTTAGTACTTTACAAAACAGTAACAAAACGAACTATCCGCTTAACTCTTTCCATACGTAAAATCAAGCCGATCCATAATGTTACGGCACACAGTATGGCAAAACGTATAGAAAGAGTTAAAACATTTTGGCGTCGATATAAGATGAAGTTTCAGTTGAAATAATAAACATAATAATTTTTTGTTTTTGGGTTACGGTTGCAAAAATCATTTTTAGACACAGTGTGTTGGGATGTTGATCTGACAGTCTCGTGTTCGATTACAGTAATCACTAACCTAATAAAAACACATATAGAACACTTTTTGCAAATTTCATGAAAAGTCAGATGTATAACAGATGTATGCTAGACTATCATTATAGTAGCCAGGATTGCAAGGTTGTGAGGAGGAGGGGGGGGGGATGCAATAATGCAAAGTAGTTGAAAGTTAAGAGGTAGGCCATTGGGCAAATAGTGTAGTGTGTGTGTGTGGAGAAAAAAGCTGGAAGTTGAGGGGGAATACTGCACAGTAAAGCGAAGTCGATAGCAGGCCAATTCTGAGGTGGTGCACAATTATTTCACCCTAAACTATTGAAGAAAAAAAATATTCTAATCATTAATAGCTGAAACGTAAACATTCAAATGATTTCTGATTTCACAGTTTTAAATCTCAAATTATTCTGGAAAACAATGATTGAAGCTAAATGTACAGAGATCTTTTTAGAACAATCTGTAGATTTTTTTTACTAAGGCCTACGTCTTTGAACATCGGTGTTGCAGATGCAGGGCCATATTTAGGATTGTGGGGGCCCTGTTCCAATGGAACATGTGGAACATGCCTAAATACGCCACTGTGGGGAAAGGGTTGAGGAGCAAAGAAAGCAAGTCTACCTTGAATTTTTTTATATATATTTTTTTCAAAACATTTTTCCCCTTTTTTGCTTATGAGCACAATATATAACAGACGGTTGATTAAAGTGTTATTTATTTTACATGATTGGTAGCTGCAAATAGTGTATCTCGATAGTCAAATGGTGAAGTCGAGGAGACTTAGATGGTGAGGCAATAGAGATGTAGGGAGTAGAGATGGAGAGACGGAGAGAAAACTTATAGAGAAAGTGAGATGGGGATGAAAGAGAGAGGAGGGAAGAATAGAGGGGGGGGGCAAGAGAGAGAGAGAAAGAGCGAGAGAAAGACATAGTTTGAAATAAATAACATTAACGAAAAGATAAAATGATCGCGAACAAAAAGAAGCTGTTCTGGAAAAGAAAGTTTTTCTGCCTAATAGAAAGTGGTAGAGAGAAAATAAATGGAGAAGGTAGAGAGAGAGAGAGAAAGAAACACATAGGGAGAAACAAAGAAAGAAAGAACGAGAGGCAGAGATAAAGAAAGAGAAAAACTTTTGGATTGAAATTAGAGAGTGAACAAAAGAGGGAGAGAGAGAGAGAGAAAGAGAGAAAGAGAGAGAAAGAGAGAGACAGAGAGAGAAAGAGA